>OY728138.1:57640609-58890609 GCA_963277665.1 Viscum album
TAAGTTGGGTACATTCTCCAATTTTATTTTCTTATGTGGTATTCTCTAATTGTTTTATGAGGATATAAATTCATACCACATAAACCATTTGAAAAATATTTCTCACTTCGTGGGTATATTCTATTGAAGACCACTTAATTTCTTTTTTCTAGATGGCTTATGATCACGTTTTACCAGTATTGTCTTAGGTGTATACCCATTGCTCTATATGATGTGTGAATCAATTTTTTCATAACTTAAATTGGATAATGTTAACCTAGAAAATATTAAAAAAAATTCCATAAGGAAAATTATTGGCATTTCTTACATTTTTATTCCAAAATGAATTATTATTATCAAGTTGACTATATATAGTTTATCCTCCCACTATCTTCCTTTGGATGGGTTATGAAAGGTTAGTCCTTTTATTGACAGTGGGAAAGCATTTTCATTCCATATATTTTTATTTCAATATAAAAAATTATTATAAATGATGATTATGTATTGTTTATTCATTTTTTATTATTTGGAATGTAATGAACTGACATAGATTCCCTGTAAAATTAGTACCAGACCCGGTATGATGCATATTTGAAGGGAATTCATGATCCCCATTAGAAAGAGAATAGAACATGGGAATAAAAAAAACTATAGAGAATGATTTATCTCATCCTGATGAAAAATCATCACTTATATACCCATAAAAGCAAAAAATATTGTAAGACATGAATATATTTCATAATAGATAGAATACAAAAGAAGCGATGGAACTAAAAGTTGTAGCAAAAAATCTCAAAAGGACATGTAAAAATGAAAAGGACTATAAAAATAAAATAACTACTAAAATAGATTTATATGATAGTGTTGGAAAACCCCCACCATCTCACCACCAGCTACCCAAATCCCAGCTGATAGAAAACCTCACTGCCTCACTATGAAACCCTTCCATTCCCTATATCAAAACACATTACAAGGTCTACGCACAACCGAAGGGGTGCATATGGTGTGAACTAATATACTCAGTAGTTTCTCACCTAGGACTTTTGTAAAAAGTCTTTTTATAATAATCCAAGCTTGCTCAACTTCAATGAGAGAAGGAAATATAATAGTGTAATTGTTTTTATAACAAAATCTTGGAAAAACAATTTAATTTCACCTTTTCCCACATTTTCAAAAAAAAGGTAAACCATTTTAAATATTTTCATTTCTATATATCAAAGTAGATATATCAAAACATACCAAATCATGTAACAAATATAATATCAATTCCAAGGTAGTAAAATAATAATAGTGCAAACCTAACAACCCGAATCGACCAAAAGTATAGGTAACATCATTCTAAGGATCACAAAAGCATAGGATATCAATAACACTCATTCATGACATAGAAAATTTTGTATGAATAAATATACTATATATTTGAATCGAGTCTAGATAGTATAGGAACACACCAAAAAGTGACCCCCCAATAGGTCAAAAAGTTCCCTAGAACTATAGGCCTAGGGAGCAAAGGAAATCCTCATGTATACCCCCCCAAAAGTGGATGAGGCCTATGACTACACATTATACATAAGTAAACAAAGGCTTCTCATGTGCTATATTTTCCATACTAATCCATTCAATTCACTATCTACAAACCATGGGTTGAAAATCATTTCACAAAACCATTAAACAGTTCATTGAAAAACCATTTCATTTTCCAAAACTATCGGAATAACTTATTTTAATGAAAAAAACATTTACATACACATAAATACAATCAATCAATCGTTACATTTCATTTATAAAAAATATATTAAATAACCAAAGTAATGTAGTTCACTAATATAGTCTAGCGATGGATCCACTTACCTCAAAACCCGTGTGGCACTTTCCCAAAGTGGGATACACCAAAAATATAACCATGCAATAAAAATTGATGCCCTAGAACCAATTTACATATCTTATAATTTATTAAATCTAATAGAACGGATAATAAAGAAAAGGAAAAAATGGATACCTCAAGAAATTACACTCACTCCACCACAACCAACAATGAAAATTCCATAGAACGAGATCATTCCATAAAAATAAATGTTATCCAAAAGAATCATACCCATGGATAAAAAATTCTAGCACTTCAGTAAAACGATAATACTTTGATTGAAGGTAATGGATAAATAGAAATTATTTCTCACTCTTGGAGATCCAACCCCACTGAAAATGGTGATCAATCACTGAACAATGTGATTTTAAATGAATAGATGCTCCCAAAATTTACGGAGGAGATATCTGGGTTGAAAAGGGAGAGATATGAGAAGCAATAAAAGTAAAACCTATTGTGAATTTCCCTAAATCCTCAACTCATGATGTTTACATAGCTTTTAAACTATTTAAATTTTGTGTAATCTATGGTGTCAAAATATGAAAAAAAACCCTTTACCTTTTTATTAAATACACAAATTTTAGAACTACATGGAATGTAAACATTACTATGTGTGTACTCCATTAACGTTGTTTACCTGGTTCATGGTATCTATCCTAGAGAACCATTCATGTCATTTAATCCTTATAGAAAAATTAAATTCTATATAGATAGTGAAAATAGCATTTTCCTTACCAAAACCTCAAACCAACTCGGGACTTCTACAAACATTGGGAGAATCCCATTAAGTCGTTACACATTTATACATAGACTCCACAAATTCAAGAAAATAAACATACATGAACTTTATTTCATTTTTCCTAGTAAATTTTATCTATCCATATGAGTCCCAAGACACATCCCATTAAAAAAGAAAACAATTAAAGAGAAAAGAATTATTCCAAATCAGGTAATGGGATGTTATAAACTCCCCACCATAAGACCTTCCATCCTTAGCAATCCATGTAAAAGAATTTAGTCTAGAGAAGTTTTGGGGACACTGCTCTCTCATAAATTATTTAAGCTCCAAATTCTTGTGTGAATGTGATATGTTCCACCATAACACCATGAGAAGTGAAATCAAATTCTCACGTAAAAATTTCAATTGAGATTCAATAATAACTATTAGATGCTCAATAATTGAAATATATAACTCTTACTCAATCTCTCCCAACACACAATATTAAAGGGATTATGATGGTATTTAAGGTTATTTAATATGTGGAATACATCATGAATTCCTTTTTCCTGAACTATAAATTCCAAATGATAATCAAACAACCAAAGACACTTCATGACCTCAAATGGGCCAATATATCTTAGAGTCTTCTTTCCAGATTTTGCAACATGACGATGACCTAACCAAGGAGAAACATTCAAGAAAACTCAACCAGCAATTGAAAACACCAAAGGATGATACCTTTTATTATCATAAGATTTATATCCACTCTAAGATGTATCTAGACATTGAGGTATATCAAAAATCCTTATAGATATCTCATAAACCAAACTTGGTCCCACCAATGACGCTTCACCCACTTCTTCCCAACAAAGTGGTGATATACAGGGTGAACATAAAAAGCCTTGAAAGGGGTATTCTGATCGATGACTAATAACGTTTTTTATAATAAAAATTAACAACTCTCATATGGATATCCCAAGATCCCCAAAAATCCAAGTTATTAGCACGAAGAATGTCCTCCAAAACTTGAAATGTACACTCTATCTAACCATTTTTCAATGGATGATATGAATTACGTAATACAATCTAAGACCCCATTTCCTCCAAGAGACTCCTCTAGAACCTCAATGTAAACTTTGGATACCTATATAAAACAATGTTAAAAGTAACCCCATGTAAACTCATGATATATTATACATATAGCTTACCCATATCTTCATCTCTAGAAATGCCCCTGATCGGAATAAAATTTTCTAACTTTTCAAGTGATCAATAGCCACCTAGATAGAATCACTCCATCAAAGAGTATAGGTAATAAAATAATATCCATAAACACCTCATCTCATTTCCTAAGAAGCACCATATGAGGCTAAAATAAACCAAAACATTTCAGATGCTCTACCTTTATTGGTTGAAAGATGTAATAGTAAGACACATAATCAGTGATGTCATGCTTCATACCCAGTCACCAGAAACATCATCTCATGTCATAATAAATATTTATAGTTCCCTATTGAATGTACTATAAAGAGAAATGAAAATTATATAGTTCCAAACTCCTCACTGAAGTAGGAATGAAAAACCAATAACAAAAATAGAGAATACCATATGAATAGAGAGACAGACCAGAAACAGTCTCCCCACTATATAGGGTTTCTCGAATTCTATTGAAATCATCATTATATTACTGACTATATAGAGAAACTCATGGAGAGATAATGATAACTAAGAAACGGTTAAAAACATACCTAAAAAATCCTCCAGATCTTCCATATGAAACTCTGAAAAGAGACCCATAAGGTTCCACTCTTCCTTCGATTCCAAAAAATATTGTGATGGCACTTTTCTACTAAGACTATTTTCAATGGAATTCCCCTTCCCTGAGGTGTAGGAGATATCAAAGTCAAATTTATGAAGGTATTACATCCACAACCTATATATAATAATGATGTATTTTTGAGAATATATATATATATATATATATATATATCAAACTCTTATGGTCATAAAAGACTATGAACTTTTTCCCAAAAAGATAATTCCACCCACACTTGGGTGGATACATAGTTGAATCAAGAATTAGATCATGAGTGGGGTAATTATTATTATATGGTTTAAGATGATGAGATCTATAAGACACCATATGATCATCCTTCATGAGAAAACAACCTAAACTGGTGCTAGAAGTAACACTAAAAACCACATACCCATAACCGGTCTTAGATAAGATTAGAATTGGAGATGATGTCAGAATTCACTTCATCTTGTCAAAAGAAGTCTATGAATTTGAATCCTGTGTGAATTTCACCCCTTTCTTGGTAAGAACAGTCAAATATGACACCAAATTTGAGAAAATCCTTGAAGAAACATCAATAGATTCTATAAAGACCAAGGAACCTCTAAATCCCAAATACATTATGTCGTTCTTACCAAGATAAAATAGCATTTACCTTCTGAGGAACAACTGATAATCCCATATTAGAAATCAAATTCCCCAAGAAATTCATTTCTTGATTCTAGAAATTACATTTAAAAGAGCTTACATAAAAATAATTACTCTCCAATATTTATATAACCAGAATCATAAGGTGCTAATTCTCATGATCAGATCTTGAATAAACCAAAATATCATCAATGAAAACTACCAACAAAGTTTTGAGATTTTAATGGAATATTTGATACATCAAATCTATAATAACTACAGAAGAGTTAATCAGAACAAACATCATCACAAGTTAATATTAATAGAAATACATGATCCTAAAATCTATCTTTGGTATATCACACTCATTGTCTCTGAGATGATGACAACTCAGTTGAAGATCAATCTATAAAAACCACTTTTCCCCCTTTAACTGGTCAAACAAATCATCCACATAAAAGAATTATACTAATTCTTAATCATTACCAGGTTCATCATCTGATAATCTAGACAATAAAAGTGAACGGTATACCTCCTTGGATAAGAGTACAAGGTATTCCCGGGGAGAAACACTAGGGAGAATAAAACCCTTAACCACCATATCTTCCAACTAAATATTGATCTATTTCACCATTTTAGGTTCTATATGACAATATTGTATCGAAATCATTTGCCTACTTGGAACCAAGTAAATTCTAAATTCTAACTCCCTCTCTAGTAGAATTACATAGAAATAATATTTTTTAAAAACAATAAAATCAAAAATACTCTAAAGTTTAACAACAGAAGAAAAATCATCAGGCACATCTGATACAATATAAAGAAAAACTCATAAGCTATGGGCAGGAAGGTCTTTCATGACAGGACCATCGATCCCACTCTCCCAGAAACACTTGTGATCTCCCATTGTCTGTAATAAATGATATACAATAATGATAACAATCAACCTCATTGTGATGAGAAACAATCAAATCCATCACGATAATGAAGTCAAATATATCCAGATCGATAACATGAAAATCCAAGACTAAGGTCGCTTCCATTATCTATAGTTCACATGAAGGTCACTAAAACCCATCCACTTTTCTGTTCCCAAGTGGTTTCCCTAACTCTATAAAAAATTAAATGACCTTTGTTAGAAGGTTAATTATATCAAAAAAATTATTAGATTTAAATGAGTGGGAATCACTTATATCAAATAAAACAATCACTACAGAGGATAAAATAAATATAGTACCCATCACTATCACTCGACACAAATATACCTTTTACATAAACACATCTACTAGATGAAGTTGCATAACTTATGATGCCTATGGTTAGTGGCTTCTAGTCTTTGAATAATTTTAATACCCTATAGTATCTTTTGGAGCTGGATATTCCTTGCCATATCAAGGTGTAGACATAGCCTGATAAAAATGCTATAAATGACCATAACATCCACAACTGTTTCATATCTTATTAGGTAATGGAAAATAACACTAGGTGTTTCTGACCTTGAGAAATTTAAAGAAAGTTAGAGACACACTACTATCTATAACTAGAGGTGCTAGAGATACCTACTACTAAGAACCACCTTCACCACTTTTGCGATGATCTTTCCACTTCATTTTCTTCCTTTGAGTTCCACTAAAGCATCAAATATTTGGAATAGAAGAGGAATAATATCCAAACATTCCTTCCATATTCATTTTAACCATTATATCCATAACTAATACCTCCTTGTAGGTTGTAATATTCAACATAAAAACCTATGATCTGATTTATAGTCTCAAACCCTAGAGGTAATTTTGATATTTTACTTGGTCATTATTTAAAACCCCCAAGGAAATATAAACCAACTCATAAAACCAATTTTTGTATGCTGACATTAAATTTTATCCTACTATAATGATAGGGACTCCAGATACTTTTCCATCATTAGAGAATATAGAAAAAACTATTAGAATAAGAGAGTTTTGAAACCCTTCAAGTCCAAGCCCACATTTCTATGTGGAAATACCATAAAATCCCACCATCGCTTTCTATGGCCCTCAAGTCTGAACGCTATACACTTAACATTGATACTATAAGGTGGATCTAGGAATTAAAATATTTGATTGATCTTTTCAAGATAGTAATATTCCTATTGAGGTTCATTTTTACCCTTAAATGTCATTGTCTTCTCATGAAATAACTCTCATTATTGATCCCTTTACCCTACAACTCATAGATATACCCCAACAACTATGTTCTGAACTTGTGGAACATTTTGGTTAACAACATGAACTGACAGCTTGGTGGACTCAATAAAGTTCTGTTTGAGGGGTGGATTCTCTAATGGATCATCAATTGTAACTATAACACACTAAGGTTTAAAAAATGAATAGAAATTCATGAAAATTTGTTTTAATTAGATAGTTATAACCAGCCTTCAAACATAATTTTTCCTCTTCTATGTTTTGAATTTAAAATAACGGTTATATATATATGTTATCAATAAGTTATCTAGAGTCTAATGAAACCAACTTGAATTTTTGTGAATAGTAAAATACACTTACGAATAGTAATAGGAATAATAATAACTTTAGTGAATAGTAAATTGTATTATCATTTTATTTTATTAATACTTTAATATAATGGCAACTTGATTAATTTTTCAAGGTGTTAAAAAATAAGTTATATATTTAAAATTATTATTTTTGAAAAAATTAATATTTAATTTAGACATTAAATTAATAATATTTAGAAAATTATTTTTAAAAAATGGAGTTTCCTTTTGAATTCTACACATTGAAATATGGCTAGGGTGATTTTTGGGGATTTTTCTGAAATTCTTGATTTTTTGATGAATAGTAAAATACGATTAATTACAAAAAATGCTAAATACTTGTTTTACTGGGTCATAGGTGATGAAAGGTTGATGTAAGTCCACTTTTTTTGAACTCAAATTCAATTTTTACTATTTTTGGTCACATGAATGAAGACTTTGTAGTCTTGAGCAAAAATATTAAAATAATGTAAAATTTGTCATCTCCTCCTCTATAAATTCCACCCTCATTCCTCTCTTCCTATAGACCTCTGAAGACATGAGAATTGTATAATTTATGAAACATCCCCTCCCCAAGGCTCTCCACTACGTTTTAGAGCTACTGGTCTCACCAAAGGTCCAAAACCAAAGGCCTTAAGGAGGATCTCAAGGAGAAGATATCAAGAGGTAAGAATCCTCTTCATTTTTCATGTGTTTTCTTTCCAAATCGTTTCTTTTCTTATAATATATTTACCTCCACTTATCGAAGATGTATTAAATATTTATAATATTATATATTCTTTATGTTACCATTTTCATGTAAAATATTCATTATCTTATTTCTTATCCTCTCCCTCTTGTTCTAAAAATAAAAACACTCTCCATGATGAGACGATTTACCAAAATTGTGGACGGTGTGTTTGAAATATCTATTACATCCTTCAAAGATGATCATAAAAACCCTTTAAATGGTTGAAACAGAATTTAAATTTTATTTTTTAACCTATATTGTTTTCTGTAATGAACTTATTTTCATGAAATTAAGTTATATAATGAAACAAGTTCATGATTATCGAGGAACCACAAAAAATGATCTAAAGAATTATCATTAATTTTTCCTCTAATGAACAATCATAATATATGATAAAAAATAATTTATGGTATAATTATATATTCTGGAAACATATGAATACCATTTCATTCCACTTCTAGAATTTCATTTCCATACGATAATAAAATCAAATACAAACCGGCTATAGAAATCATGTGAAGAATGCACCAAAAACAATGGAAGGAACAAAATACTAACAATTAAAGTGTAACATGATGTTGTAAATGATCATATAAGGTGTTATAAACATGAATATATTTCTTTAAGATATTAATAACACTCTTTTAACCATTATAAAAGAGGTTTATATGAGTTTAAAGTATGAAAAACTTGATGTAATGGAATTCATAAACCGATTTCCATTCTTTGGGTTAATATTATACTTCATTATTTATGTGGTATTAAAATTTTTTGTGTAAGTAATTTTGTTTATATAATGTCTAATTATGTTTATTTACAGTGTATATTCATCTTCCATCCACTATGTTAAGTATCACTTCAATTATAAGATATTTGTAGGGTTTTTTATAAAAAAATCTTATTTTAAAAATCTTTTTTAAAAAATTCAAAAGAAATGTTTTTATGAAATTATTCATGTTATATGATTGTGTTACGGTTCTTGATAATGCTTTATGATAAAGGGTGGGAATTATATATCCCTCCAATGCATTGGGATGTGTACATTTTAGGTCGATCGTATGGTTACTCCAAGTTTAACTGTGATGGTTACACAAATTTTAAGGTAGCCATGAGAGTTACAAATTATAAGGTAGAAAAGTGGGTTATAAAATTATGTAAGTAATTACCCAATATACCTTTATGGTTCTATTTTTGTTCATTATGTTTTTTAGGAATCTCTTGTTTCAAAAATTAAGAATATATGGCTGACAATTATGTTTTTTTAATATGATTTAATGCGTTTACAAGTATTCATGGACTAGTGTTTTCTATTCTTATTTTCATATCCCTTACTAAGCATTTTGTTATCATACATGGTTTTTAACTGATTTTTATAGGTTATAAGGTTGTGTAAGAAAAATAAGGAGAACAAGTTAAATGTTTTGAAGATTTTTCAAAGAATTTAGGTTTTATTTTAAAAGTATTATATTTTGGAAGAAATGGATATTGTTTATGTGGTATCTTCTCTATATGACTATGGATTGTTATATATGTATTATATCTTAATTCTCCAAAACTCTAAACTTGAAAATATCCTCAATATGAAAAGAATTTATTTCTTGACTAAAATTCAATATTATGTAATGTAATAAGGTCGGGCCTTATAGTTGGTATCACAGAATGGTTTAGATAATAACTTTAGGGGTTAGAATGATTTTAAAAGAATTCCATAAATGAATTTTACTTTATGGTTAATTTGAAATGATATAGAATTTAAAGATTACTATGATTCTTTGACTATGATATGTCTGTTCAGAATGGTTATCCATAGAAGAAACATGGGAAGCTGAAGAGGAGAGGCACCAAAAGAATGAAATCCTACCAAATCTGCAGCCCAATATGGTAGGTATTGGAACCAAGTATTTTGTGATAGTAATGGATCATCTAAAATAGGAAATAAATAGTGGTGGAAACCATTCAAGAGAAAACCCAAATGTACCACAACAGAACATGATTATAGTTGAACATTTTATACAACAAGACCCTCCTACATTCAATGGATCTTCTTGACCTAGTAGCAGCTGAAGGATGGATTAAGACCCTTGAAAAGATATTTGATGTTATGGACTATTCAAATAATCAAAAGGTAAGTCTTTCAATTTATAATTTTTAATGTGAATATTATTATTAGTGTTCAATGGTCAAAAATATAAAGAATAGAGAGGATATTTATGCCTTATAGTGGGATGAATTTAAAATTATTTTCCTTGAAAAATATTTTCCTAAGGTGGTGCGACTTAGGATGGAGAAGTAATTCCTTGAATTGAAGCAAAATGAGGAAGATTCAGTGGCTATGTATAAATGAAGCTTCACCCAACTGGCAAGGTATGCTCAAAATCTTATTCTGGATCTTAATAGAAAAATAAACTTCTTTTACTCAAGATTATATCCAAGGTATCGAAGGGCATTGGCATCTTGTGAATTAAAATGTTAAGAGAAACTTGTCTGATGTGATGATATGGTAGAGATAGAGTATCCTGATGATCATGTGTACTCTGAAAACAAGGTGAATAAGAGGTCCAGATCAAAAAATATTGGTAAGAATCAACCAAAGAAATTTGATAGGAAGAAATTAAAGTTTCCCGTTTGTGAAAAGTGTGTAAAAAAGAACCTTGGGTAATTCCTTACCAAAACTGGGAAGTGTTTTCAATGTGGTATGATTAGACATATGGTATGAGATTGAAATGAAAATGATACTAAGACTGATCCTGATAAAAAAATATTAAATTATTATTAATGTGGAGAGATGGGTCATTATAAAAATTCCCTCCCAAATAATGATCTTGATGATGCAAAGAAGAAAGAATATAAGCAAAAAGGTGTTGTGAGATCCTTTGGGACTACATCATCAGATGTTGGGCCATCCAATGAAGTTGTATCAGGTATGTAACTTGTTTGTTTACTCATATTTTCGTATAGATTTGTTTGATACGAGGTCTACACAGTCCTTTATTTCTAAGGAATTTTCTTGTAAATTGGAAATATCACCTCAATAAATGAGACCAGAACATATTGTTAAAACACTAGGGGGAAATATTAAAACAAAGAGGAATTATAATAATCTTTCTATTTTGTTCTAGGAAATATTTTAGCTATAAAACCTTTTGTTTTCCCTTAGTAGGGTTTGATGTCATTATGGGAATAGATTGTTATTCTATTTATCATGCTAAGACTAATTGTAGAGCTAAAGTAGTTGTTTTTTAGAAATAGTTTTAGTTTTTTATAAAAGAATGAAACCATACAATTGATAACATATCTGGAAATTGAGAAACTTTTGAAATAAGGAAATGGAAGTTATCTTTCTCATATTTTTGAAAACAAGGGAATTGTTTAGATTAATGATATTTCAGTGGTAAATGAATACCTTGATGTCTTTCTTGATGAGTTACTTGGTGTTATACCTAATAGGGAAGTCAAATTCAGAATTGACTTAGTTCTTGATGACAAAATAATTTCAAAACCCCATATCAAATGGCTCGAAATAGAACTTCTTGAACTGAAAAATAAATTGTATGATTTTCTTGATAAATGTTTCATTCGTCCTAGAACATCACCATGGGGTGCCCCTGTTTTGTTCATTAAAAAGAAATATGGTTCAATGATACTTTTCATAGATTATAGAGAATTGAATAACATCACTGTTAAAATCAAGAATCCTTTGCATCATATCAATGACTTTTTTGATCAGCTCCAGGGAGCTCAGTATTTTTCCAATACTGACTTGGTATTTGGATACCATTAACTAAAGTTGAAGGAGGATTACACCCAAAAGATAGATTTTCATACTAGATGTGGGAATTAAGAGTTTCTTGTTATTCCGTTTGGGTTAACTAATGAACCTTCTATATTAATGTATATTATGAATAGAATATTTCATGAGTCCATAGATAAGTTTGTAGTTGTGTTTATGATACATTTTGGTATTTTTTATGAGTATATAGGTGCATGAAAAACATATAAGGGATGTTTTGAAAATGATAAAGGATAAGAAACTGTATGGAAAGTTCGTAAATTGTGATTTTTTTGTTGCAACAGATTTCTTTTCTTTCAAACATTTTAAATAAGGATGTAATAATATTTTATCCTGCAAAAACCAAAAGTTGTTGATGAATGGCTAAGACCTACAAATGTTATAATGATTCTTAGTTTTATTGGATTTCTAGGTTATTACTGATAGTTTGTTAAAATAATTTCATGGTTATCTAACCCGCAAACTAAGTAAAATTGAAAAGGTGTTAAATTTATTTAGACAAAATAATGTGATGTTTCTTTTTAAGAATTGAATAAGATATTGGTGAATGCTCTAGTTTTATCATTACCTTCCCGAAATGGTGAGTTTTTCATCTATAGTGATGATTCATTGAAGGGACTTGGTTGTGTTCTAAGGCAGAATGATTAGGAAATTACTTATGCTTCATGAAAACTAAAATATCCCGATTTAAATTAATAAATGAAATTTATATGTTTTGAATTTGGTAAAATAGACTTCATTTTTGAATTCAGAATATCAAAATTATATTAGGGTAAATTTTTGGTATTTTTCTGAAAACATTCAATTTTTGATGAATAGTGAAAAACATTGCATTATAGTTTAAAACCGACTTTTTATTCAAATAATTATTTATTTTATTTAAATTTATTTTAATTCAAAATAGATATATAATACCTATATAAGTTCAATATGATTCATTGGAGTCATTTTATAATAAAATTAGATATATAAAATTTTATTGAACTTTTTACTGTCTTTTACCCACCTCCTATGAGCATTTTCAAATTTACATAAAACATAATTTTACTGCTTCTGTGGGTTGAATTTCAAAAATCCTAGAGACACGATTGATATCATTAAGTAAAATGTGGTTCAATAAGATGAAAATAATTTTTGGTGAATAGTAACTTTTTACTTTTATTTACCACGGTTAAAAGTAAATAGTATAATTAAGGGTAAAAATGATATTATTATTACCCTAACACATGTCCCAATTCTATTGGATAAGTTTAATTTGACTAAAAACAACCATAGGAATAAAATACGATCCTTTAGGAACACTTGGATTAGATTAGGACATTTATTATTATTTAATTCAAAGAAGAGTTAAAAGTGTTAAATTCAATGTTTAATAACTGAAACATTTTTAATATAGGGTTATACATAAGATAAATTCAAATATAAATACTCATTAGAAATATAATTTTTTTTATACATAATGGTATTTTATTTATAATTTTTAGAAATTAAATAATTAAATTTATTTATGACACAATGATGATGTAGTAATTACCAAATTAATGAAATATTAAAATAATTGATATTATAAATATCCAAATAAATGTAATCTGAGACTTCTTTATGAATTAAATAAATTTTAAAGGTTAATATGACATGTTTGGGTTGGTAATATGAATTTTTTTCGAATTAATGATGCTGTTATGTATTTAGAAAAAACAAAATTCCAAATAGTTTCAAAATTGACATAAAAGAGTTTTTAAAACAAATATTATATTATTAATTGATATTGTATTCCTAAAAATCTAAGGTTAAGAAAAAGAGTTATATAATGATAGGTGTATCATTAATTAACAACTTGTGGTTCTTTTGGAAGTATATAGTAATTTTATTAACCATATAATATAAAAATACAAAGAGAGATGGTCAATGTCAAACTATTTAAATCAGAGTTAAATCTAAAAGATAAGGTTAATATAGTGACCCAAAAAAGTTTAAAACCTATTGGTTGAGTGGTTTTCGACCCATACCCACCTTATACTTTAAATAATTTATTTTTGTGCCATTATAAACCGAAACTTATTTTATTATAAAATAATATTTCTCATTTTTTCAAAGGTGCCCCTCACCCCTCTTATAAAAGGGCACTCCCCCTTCCCTCAAATTCACACCTTCAAAGCCATTTGGCTCGGCAAAAACCAGCTAAAATACCCTCTAAACTATCCTCCCTTTATCCTAGAGGCCTTACTTTATTCAGAAATAAATCCTAATGAGCCCTTTTGATCAAATCAAAAGGAAGAACCCGAAGAAGAGGTAAATATTTCATCACCTCTTTCAAGTTATTTTCTTCTTCCACTTCCTCTTTCTTTGTTGTTTCCATTATAAAATAATAACTCCAATATCTTCTATATACTATGATGTTATTGTAAATATTTTACAACCATATTCATTATTCTATCCATCCTTTTAATGACATATCACCATACGTGTGTACGTACGGCTTACCATCTCCACGTCGTGGTGTAATTGTTATTCAATACATTATTATTTGGATGGATATAATAATGATGTGTAATTAATTTAAATAATAAATATAAAATGATAATGATTCTGTATATATGATATAACATCAAATTATATATTATTTTAAAATCAAAAGAATGATATTGTCGCTCGTGCGTACGTACGGATTACCATCTCCACGAACGTGATGAGATTCATTCCCCATCATAATCCATTCAAGAATAATTTTCATTATATGATTAAAAATAATGTTTAAATACTTAATATAATTATGAATATGAATAATATACATCCTATACATAATAAACATTACTTATGTAATAAATAATATAAAGGAAAACAAATTAGTTAACACCCGAAACGATGATAATACTAAGATATTATTAACAAAGTAATGTTAAAAGATCATATATGATATAATATTATTGTATATGAATCTAGTATAATTTAATAACAATTATTTTACCATTATATAGGATGTTAACCTACCCTCTACAAAGGAAAGGTACAAGTTAAGGGTTAATTCTACAACCTCTTCATTATTCAAGGTTGTTTATATGTAATTATCTACTGGGACCTCTTTATCATCCACATCCATGTTTCATAAAAATATATTTCGAAACATTTTTACTATTTACTAGACTATGGGTTAAAGTAATTTATACCCTTATTTTACTTTTTATAAAATGGGTTGAAATTAATCTTTTCGTTGTTTTCCAAACAAGGTACTTTATGACCTTTTCGACAAAATTAAGGTAAGAATGTTTTTTTAACTTATACCATGGGTGCGGCTATTTTCTGCCATTATAACAGCATTGAATCTTCCCTTACAAGCTTATAAGAATATTTTAAAAATAAATGTTTTCTTTTATAATTATGTAACTTTAAATTATTTCAAAAAAATAATGATATATTTCTCTAAATTTTTTTGATTTCATCTATGTCAACATCCTTTAATGGATTTTAATCTTTTTGAAGTAGATTTATTATGACACAAATCTACCATTTTTTATTGAAGATTTTGTGATATGTTTGAATGTGGATGTGTTATTTTTCTATAATTCATGGTTTATGGATAATGTATAGACATTCTGTATGCTATTTTTAATATGAATGTTTAGGTTATGTTTAAACATTTTCATATGAGAAATGCATTGGACTTATTAAGTGACGGGTGGAGCCTGCTACAGTTCCTCAATGCATCGGTAGGTCTCATGAGACAAAATAGTGTCTTGGAAAAATGCCTTGACAAAATATTATTTGTAGTCTTGGCACAAGGCCTTGAATATGTGGTTATGAAGTCTATAATTATGCATTCCATCATTTTAAAAGTGGCTTTTGATATTGCATGTGATTATTTGACTAGAAGAATATCCATGTCAATAAGTAAATGGAATTATTTGATTTTATCTTTTCTATATTATGCTGAAGTTCATGTTTAAAAGGATTTTGTTTTAGTCTTATACATTTTCTTAAATGTTTATGCTTTTTTGTGAAAGTTTACGCTATATTATTATCCTTACTGAGCATATGAGCTCACCCCGTTCAATGTTTTATTTAGCCTAGGATGCAAATAAGTTTATTATGACTGACATGTAGGGATAGTCTATGGGATCTTAGTGTTGTCTATGGAAACAATGTTGTTGTAGTTTACCATTTTATGATTCAATGTAAACCTTATGAATGTATCTAGTACTTCCAAGGCTACTAAACTAATCGGTCTTTCAAGAATTGATCTTTTGTGATCATTCCAACGATATATAATAATGCACCGACTCTCGGCTTCTGGGGTTGGGGCATTACAGTTGGTATCAGAGGAAGTTTAGTACAAACCTTGGAAACTAGATTTAGATAAACACTGATTATAGCACATACCCCTAAGATAGACTTTGATGATTAGTATAGAATAAATTCCTAGAATTTTTGTATTGTAGATATTTTGTGAGTTTTCTAAGAAATGCATCCCTCTATGGATACGAGTAGGTAGAGGCGTCTCTGGAATAGATGTACCTAGGGTTAAAACCCGAAAACACCACTTTGAGATAGACTCGAAAGAGAATTGGTGCCCGACAATAGGCCTTGCTGCACTCATGGTTATGACACTCCCAGGGGATATGCTTAGGATAATTCTAATTTTCATTACAAACCATTATGAAGGGTTTATCAGTATATACTTTCTCATGGAAAACATTTTTTATTATTATGAATTATATCCATAAACTGATAAATTTATCTTAAATATTTTACATGTTTGGAATTATGTATTTCGATTCATAAACAAATTTAGTTTATGCCATTGTTTAGAAATGGCGCCTAGTAGATGGAATAAGACCTCCAGAAATACACATGATCCAAAGAGTAAGAAGGATCATATCATTCATGGTGTTAAGCCAACATTTAGAAAGGAAATAGTCTCCCACGTATTATCATCATATGAAGAAATAGTATCATGTGTTAATAAGATAAGTAAACAATTTCCCGAGTCCTATGGCTTTGAAGGGAAGCCAGAGAAGAAAAATATGGTAAAGAGAAAGATGGATAAAAGGAATAAGGGAAAGAAGGATTTTCCCATATGTGACAACAGTGGAAAGAATCACCTTGGTAAATGCTTGAATGGAATGGGAGTTTATTATTAGTGTAGAGGAAAAGGACACTAAGTACGTGATTGAAAGGGTGAGAAAAATGTTTAAAATGTACAATGCTTCACCTATAAGGAGATGGGAAACTACATGAATAAATGTCCAAATCATCATAGTATACACCAAATGCTGCTATTGGATAATAATCAAGTTATGATACTACCAAAGATGAAAAAGAATGATTAAGAGTTCTTATATTGTTATTAAAGTATAGTGTCATTTGAGTATTGTATTAATGATTTACATGTTATAAAAATTATAAAGTATATAAGGATTGTACGACATTTCTATTTCATTAATGACTTGAGATTAGTAGAACCAAGAAAAGTGACTCAATGGCAAGTTAAAATTCTTGGAAAATATATGGTTGAAGGAAAGACAAAACGTTAATATGGTCCTGATACTTAGGTATTGATTTTGGAATAAGATATGATTTATTTGGATAAATTCTATTGGATATTATTGACTACCTTGGAACTGATTAATGGTTTGTTTATTTCATCATTGTTGGAGTATTCAAATTTTTTTGATATAAATAATATATCTAGTATTCTATAAGGAATAAGGGAGAATTAATGTAATCAATAAGGTTTAATGGTAATTAAGGGTGATACAGTCTTTTAAAAGAATACATGATGATGATATTCACATTTTATTACGTGGAAAAAAGGATCTTCATTGTGTTTTACATCTTTATAAATTTTGGACTGTGAGTTTGGAAAGAAGTATTTTGGATAAGTCTAAAGGTTGGAATGGATTAAGTTTGACATTGGATTATATTGTTAAGGTAAAATCATTTCATAATATTGTTTTTCAGATTTTTTATAAAAGGACAACCCGGAGGTCGGGCGACAACCAGTCGTGTCCGGCAAGGCCGTGAGACCTGAACCCACAACCGAAGGTCGATAAGGGTGCATCACCTACCAGTGGCCTACGTGATATCTTGGATTGTATAATGTAGTTTTTTAAAAGGTTTGATAGATTAATTATAAATTCATTTTTTTGAACCATATATGATTAGGATAAATAGAGTATTTTTATGTTCTATTATCTTTTATACTAAAAGATGAGTTTGTGGTAGAAATTAGTTAAAGGATGAAACTCTAATTGTCAAGTATATTTTTTTCTCTTATTCTATGAAGAAATTAATTCTTAAACTTTAGTTAATGGATCTTAAAACAGAAAATGTATTAACCTAATACCTTATGTTTTTTTGAACCGATTATATTTTAAATCATAATATATTGATGGATTTAAGGCCCTTAATTTTACACTTTTTTTTATTGATGGCCTCAATCACTCCAAATAAATATTTTTGTTTTTCTTCTAATTATGTGTCTTTAATTTCCACCAATGTTCTCCTAATCAAGATCATAATTTGGTGGTGACTTTTTCATTTCCATTTCCCTCTTATTAAGACTAAATTTTATTAACCCAATTTTTGTTGTGGGTTCTCCACAAAGGTATTTTTCTATTTTTAACCTTTTATTTTCAAAGAACAATTCCAAATTGCGAGGACGTGATTTATTGAGGAGGGGAGAATGTAACAACCCAAGATTTCATAATATGTTATTTGTCCAATGTAATTCAATAACTTTCACTACACACAACACTGAGTTCAAATGCACCACGACTTACCAAACTAGCCGTTAAAAAAAGGTTATGAATAGTATTAACAGAATTTTGAATTTTATATAAAAATTATAATGTTAGAATCTATATTATGAGTTTCTTAGACATAATATAAAAACAAATTCATTTTTTCAGATAAAAGAATTATTTTTTTAAATGCTATTTTACCGTCTTTTAATGCCAAATCCTTTTTAAATCCAATATTTGAAACTTTTATATATTAAATTTGACAAAAAAAACTTATTATTTAGAATCGGAAAAAAAATTAGTTTTGATTAATTTTTGGTTTTTTTCTGATAACTTTCATATTTGGGTGAATAGTGAAAAATACTAAATTTTATCTGAAAACAACTTTTTTAATCAAAATAATTTTTAGTGTTCAACTATAAATTTGAATGGTTTTGAAGTATAATTAAATTATATTTTTACCATTTAATCAAATTTTGGTCATTGGAAGTAATTTCACTTTGAAATTGGACATAAACAAGTGTCAATATTTTGGTAGTAATTATTTCTTAAAAATACGCTTTTTGGTTTTGACTACGGGAATTAATTTTAAATTAATAAATGAAATTTATATGTTTTGAATTTGGGAAAATAGACTTCATTGTTTAATTCATAATATCAAAATTATCTTAGGGTAAATTTTTGGTATTTTTCTGAAAACATTCAATTTTTGATGAAGAGTGAAAAACACTGCATTATAGTTTAAAACCGACTTTTTTATTCAAATAATTATTTATTTTATTTAAATTTATTTTAAGTATAAATAGATATATAATACCTATATAAGTTCAATATGATTCATTGGAGTCATTTTATAATAAAATTAGATGTATAAAATTTTATTGAACTTTTTACTGTCTTTTACCCACCTTCTAGGAGCATTTTTAAATTTACATAAAACATAAGTGTACAGTTTCTATGAATTTAATTTCAAAACTCTGAGAGACATGATTGATATCATTAAGTACAATGTGGTTCAATAAGAATAAAATAATTTTTAGTGAATAGTAACTTTTTGCTTTTATTTACCACGGTTAAAAGTAAATAGGGTAATTAAAGGTAATAATGATATTATAATTACCCTAACACAAATAATAATTCTATTGGATAAGTTTAATTCTAAAAAAAACAAAATTTGGAATAAAATATGACCCTTTAGGTCCAAATGGATTAGATTAGGACATTTATTGTTATTTAATTCAAAGAAGAGTTAGAAGTGTTAAATTCAAATATTAATAACTAAAACATTTTTAAAATAGGGTTATACATAAGCTAAATTCGACTATAAATACTCATTAGAAAGATAAAAATATTTCCTACATAATGGTATTTTATTTAGAAATTTTATACATTAAATATTAAAATTTATTTATGACACAATGATGATGCAGTAATTACTTAATTAATGAAATATTAAAATAATTGATTTTATAAAAATCAAAAGAAATGTAATTTGATACTTTTTATGAATTAAATTAATTTTATAGGTTAATATGACATGTTATGATTGGTTAGATGAATTTTATTTGAAGTAATTACGCTCCTATAAATTTATAAAAAACCAAATACCAAATTGTGTCAAAATTGACATAAAAGAGTTTTTAAAACAAATATTATATTATTAATTGATATTATATTCCTAAAAATCTAAGGATCTGAAAAAAGACTTATATAATGATATTTGTATCATTAATGAACCACTTTGGGTTATATTGGAAGTATATAGTAAGTTTATTAACCATATAATATAAATATACAAAGAGACATGGTAAATGTCAAACTATTTAACTAAGAGTTAAATCTAAAAGATAAGGTTAATATAGTGACCCAAACATGTCTAAAACATTTTGGTTGAGTGGTTTTCAACCCATACCCACCTTATCCTTTAAATAATTCATTTTGTAACCATTATAAATATAAAATTATTTAATTATAATAAAATATTTCTGGCTTTTCCTAAGGTGCCCCTCACCCCTCTTATAAAAGGGCACTCCCCATTCCCTCAAATTCACACCTTCAAATCCATTTGGTTCGGCCAAACCCTGACAAAAAGCCTCTAAACTTTCCTAAAATAATCACAGAGGCCTTCCTTTAGTCATAAAGTCAACCTAAGGATCCCTTTTCATCAAATCAAATAGAAGAACCCGAAGAATAGGTAAATATTTCATCACCACTTGCAAGTTATTTTCTTCTTACACTTCCTCTTTCTTTGTTGTTTTAATTCTAAAATAATAACTCCAGTATCTTATATATAATTTGATATTAATATAAATTTGGTACAAACATATTCATTATTATATCCATATTTTTAATGACATATAGCCATACGTGCTTACGTACGGCTTACCGTCTCCACGTCGTGGTGTAATTGTTATTCAATACATTATTATTTGTATGGGTATAATGATGATGTTTAATTGATGTAAATATTAAATATAGCATGTTAAATATTATTTATATATGATATAACATCCAATTATATATTATTTTAATATCAAAAGAATGATATTGTCGCTCATTCATACGTACGGATTACCGTCTCCACGAACGCGATGAGATTCAATCCCCATAGTAATTCATTCAAGACTATTTTTCATTAGATGATTAAAAATAATGTTTAAAGACTTAATATAATTATGAACATAAATAAGATAAATTCTATCCATAACAAACATTACATATGTAACAAATCATATAAAGGAAAACAAATCAGTTAACACCCGAAACGACGATAATACTAAGATATTATTAACCAAGCAATGTTAAAAGTTCATATATTATATTATATCAATGTATATGACTCTAGTATAATTTAATAAAAATTATTTCACCATTATACAAGAGGTTAACCTACCCTTGACCAAGGAAAAGTACAAGGTAAGCGTTAATTCTACAACCTCTCCATTATTCAAGGTTTTTTATGTAATTATATACTAGGATCTCTTTATCATCCACATCCATGTTTCTTAAAAATGTATTTCAAAACATTTTTACTATTTACTAGACTATGGGTTAAATTCATTTATACCCTTATTTGACTTTTTATAAAATGGTTTGAAAGGAATCTTTCTGTCGTTTTCCAAAAAAGGTACTCTATGACCTTTTCAACAAATTTAAGGTAAGAATATTTTTTTAACTTATACGGCGCGTGTGTTTATTTTCCGCCGTTATAACAACGTCAAAGCTTCTCTTACAAGCTTATAATAATATTTTGAAAATAAATTTTTTCTTTTATAATTATGTAACTTTAAATGATTTCAAAAAAAGAATGAGATTTTTTCCTTAAACAGTTTTGATTTCATCTATGTCAACATCCTTTAATGGATTTTAATCTTGGTTGAAGTTGATTTATTATGATAAAAATTTCCCACTTTTTATTGAAGGTTTTGTGATATGTTTGACTGTGGATGTGTTATTTTTATACAATTCATTGTTTATGGATAATGTATGGAAATTTCGTATGCTAGTTTTAATACAAATGTTTATGTTATGTTTAAACCTTTTCATATGAGGAATAGATTGGACTTAGTAAGTGATTGGTGGAGACTACTATAGATTCTTGATGCATTGATAGGTCTCATGAGACAAACTACTATCTTGGAACAAGGCGTTGAAAAAATATTATTTGTTGTCTTGGCATAAGGCCTTGACTATGTGGTTAAGAAGTCTGGCATTATGCATTACATCATTATAAAACTGGCTATTGATATTGCATGTGATTATTCGACTAGTAGAATATCCATGTGAATAAGTAAATGAAATTATTTGATTTTATCTTTTCCATATTATGCTATAGTTCAAGTTTAAAAGGCTTTTCTTTTAGTCTTATACATTTCTTAAATGTTTATGCTTATTTATGTAAGTTTCCACTATATTATTATCCTTTCTGAGCATCTGATATCACCCCTTTATATGTTTTATTTATCCCATGATGAGAAGAATTATATTATGACTAATCTTCAGGGATAGTGTATGGGATCTCAGTGTTTTATTTGGAAACAATGTTGTTTTAGTTTACCATTTTATGATGTAATGTAAACCTTATAAATGTATCTAGTACTTCCAAGGATACTAAAATAATCGGTCTTTAGAGGCTTGATATTTTCTTATCATGCCAATGATACGTAATAATGCACTGACTATGGGATTTTGGGGTCGGGGTATTACATCTTTTCTTTTCTTTTTCACCTCTCTTCTCTCCCTCTCCCCTTGGTGTGTCTCCCCTTCTAGCGCCCCCTTGCAGAGCACCAGACCCCTCCCCTTCATCCACTTTGGAAGCCCTCTATGACTCCATCTATCCTCTGTTTCAATGTAATCAAAAGAACAGTGAAGCTCTCAGTAATTCTAATCTTCCACCCCAAGAATCATTAGATTTCATCCACTCTCCATCGCACAATCTTCCATGGAATGTTTTACCAGAAATTTGGGTTTTTCAAAAATCACAAGATTTCTTCTATTTTAGGTCAAATAAAATGTTTTTGTGGGACATGGGTTTTACTATGACTATGAGGTAGTTCTTCTATGATCTTCCACTTTATTTCATTGTGTTATTAAATTTTCACCATTGTACCACTCATCAGTACTGACCATAGAATCTTATTCTAAGCCAATTAATTTAATTAAACTACATAGCCTTGATCAATTTGAAATTTTCTTAGTGAGAACCCTTACTATGTTTTCACCATGTGTTTGGATACCCCTTTAGTTGTACCTACATAATCTTAATGTCTATACCATTATCCTTGGTTCTTTAAATTTTCAGATACGTGAGTTTTTATGATAATTTAGATTTAAGTTTAAATTGAATAAAAAATGTATGGTGAATTTTTTGCGTAAATAATTTGGTTATAAGGTTTTTGTGCCCTATTTTTATATTAAATGTTGTTTCCTCTATTTATTATAATAAATTACATGTTCTATTATTTATGATGTTCTAATTGATTGGTTACCTAAATGGATTAAATTATGATTTCTTACTATGGGATATCTGTATATGTTCCTCTCTTATTATTTGTAGTTAATTGGGCTGGTGAGAGGATTTGGGTTCTATATTAAGAACCCAAAATTTGAATCACTGTTCTCGATAGGTTATATAACGATGTGGCAGGGAAGAAATGTTTTTGGATCACCAGGAATGGTCTCCCATGGGCTTTTAATATACTATTGAGTGATATCAGTTCCCTAAGGGGAAACCGAGGACGAACCCGTTGGCAAGATGGCTACACCAATCCTCGATTGAGACTCATCCCCTTAAGTGTGATACTTGGTACAGACCCATGGTTACCATACCACAAGAGATACCTGAGGTTCCAAAATGTATTTCCTGGGATGGTCTTAGTGGAATTGGATAATTTATTGGATACACCATAGTGATAACTTCAGGATGGGCTCAGACTCCACCTCTATAATTTTTATTTTTAATATAAATTCTATAGATGATGTTAGTTTTGCATCATAGATTTTTTCTTATGCATTGTGATCCTCTCTTGTGCCTTTAGTATGCCTTGTTTTTACACATGGTTTAGAATCTAATCCAAAGAACAATCTTGGGGGCATGGACTTTTCCTTTGGTTTTCATGTTACGTAGCCCTTGATATATATATTCTTATTTACCAGGTATCTCGTTTATACTTCCAGCATAGGTTGAAACATGTGTTATGGGACATGTGTTCTCTTGGGAACCCAAGTCAAGTTACAATTATTTTTATTACTTGAGTTTCCTGCTTCTATTATACATCGGCACATTTCTATTTTTTTACTACAAGAAATGGAAAGTTCTAGAAACCTTGGGAGTCGTACTACTAAGATTATTTCTCACACCCTTCTCATTTTACATTTGGTACCGGAGTAGACTTTATGTTTTCATGTATAGATACAGATAATCATGCCACTTATTATTCTTGATTTATTTACTATTTTGGATGGATCTTTGGGGTAGAGGACCAAGCCATGCTCGAGATTCCATATGGTAGTTTCTGTTTTGTATTTTGAGTATTTTTTAGAATGAAGTATATGGTTATACCCCGTGCCCTGATAATTTATTTATTTATATTTTCCATCATACATTGAAATCATTATTAGTATTTTTATAATTATTCAGATTCCACAGTTTATTTATTTTTTGGGTCATTTATTTACTTCTATAGATATCTATTTTCTTCTCTTATTGTTTTCACTACAGGCTCAATTATATTATTTCTTTTCTCTATGCTATACCTTTTTCCAATGAGGGAATAGTCTCACCCACAAACTTAACCAAGTCCCTTTCTAATATTTGTAATCCTATGGGGTTTGGGAATATGTGCTTGAGGTCTTGGGGCCCATCGTCTTAGGGCTTGTTTTCATAGGCACTCGGGGAAGGATGCTACCAAGGGTATGATAACATAATAATAAATGCTGAAAATAATTCCCAATAAGTCAAAGATCATTAAAAATTATCAATGTAAAATTATTTTTATCAAAAAATAAAAAATTTATAAGAGTGTAAAGTCATCAATAATCAATAATGAACCATCAGAACATATCATAATCATAAAACATAATTTTGTGGCATACACATAAGGATAAAAAACCATTTACTTAGTCATGTTTCACTTTCAAGTTAATTTTAGTGGATGAAATCCTTTAGTGTAATGTGTTCACTCGTAGTTCCATCTTTTTCTTTAGTCAAGGTCCTCAGAAAAGACTATCATAGTGAATATAGTCATTTTTTGAACTAGTTTTACTCCCCATTTGAGTCCATATTATTCATGACATATCAATCTTACTCAATTCATTAAAAAGTTATATAATTATAAACACACAAATTAGATAATAGAAACCATACATATGTGTGAAACAATAACATGAAAAAATTCAACATAGAATAACTTATGTTAAAGGAACATGTCTCATAAATACTTCATTATTACTTAATTAACTAGTGTGAAATAAATGTGTTTTAAAGAATAATCTTTAAAAATCCTCATCATGTCTCCTCTCGAGAATGAAATTGGATAGTATCATAAGATAATATCCATATTTAAGTACAAAAATACATAAAGGCAGTTGAAATGGGTGAATAAAATATATTATATACAATCATTTATAATTCACAATGAAAATCAATAGAAAAAAATCCTATTTGCATGAATAATTTTAAAACAAAAAATATATAGAATAATAGAAATGGAGTTTTATTTTAAATACAATGGAATCTCATAATGTAATATTCAAAAATAAGGAAGGAAATGATAGATTTAATGTCTTATTTGTCAAAAGGAAACATTCGTTTCAAAGTTTCATAAAAAGTAAAAAATAACTTGTTTAGAAATCTTTTAAAAAGATTCCATTTAATCCTTTTTATGAAAAATAAAACATAGTGAAGATGATATTTAAAAAAAATAAAGTTTACATAAAAACATATAGAAAATATTTTAATGAACATGGACATAGAACCAACCAAAGACGATAAATAAGTTTGGATTTTCTTAAATACAATTTCCCAATAATTTTAAGTACAAAACAGTAGATAATGAAATGAAAATATGATAAAATCAAAAATAACCAAAGGATAAGAAAATATATGGGGTTTTAAAGATATGGTTAATATGATTTTCCTAAATTTAAATTTAACCAATATAATCTATAAAATAAATAATATTATAATATAAAATCCTACCTCAAGCCTTGTATTTATTCAAATGCATTCAAACACACTCTTCTTTGAGAAATCTCATTTGTATCTCTCTTTAAGGACCCTTAATATAGTTTTTAAGAATAAAATAATATATAAAATGTGGCTAAAAAAGTTTATAATACATTTAGGTAGATTTTTTTTCAAGTTATGTGGTTCAAGAAGTAGTAAATAAGAGAGTTTATTATGTTCTTTTTTATTAGTGAGGGAAGTGGCATGTTTGTAATTATTCTAAACTATAAAATAATCTAAGGTATCATTTAAAACCATGTGGCTCCAAATTGGTTAAATTTTAAATTTTTATGATATAGGGTTGAATACATTTGAATAATAAGATATAGACTAGTTTTTAGGTTATTTTCACCAAAATCTCTTTAATTTAACCCCTCGTTAACCCTTTTTAACCAGTATCACAGTAATGAATATTTACCTCGATTATGATTCATTATGAAAAAAATGAAATTGAAATATTTAGAATATTTTTACATTTAGTTTTCAAATATGGAATCCATTTTATCAAATTAAATTCATATAAGTAGAATAAATTAATAAAAAAATAAACCCATAAAATGTGATGAAACCAATTTTCAGAAAAAAATGATTTTTTTAAAAATAACATAAAATTACTCAAATTATCTTACTAGGAATTTTAATTATATGAATGAGATTTTTTTTAATTGAATATAGAATCTACACATTAAAATAATTAATTAATATAGATTATTTTAATGTAATGAAATATTAATACATTGTGAACTTAGAAATAGTTTTATGAAAAATATCCCATTTCACCTTCCAATAATTTTTCCTTTATTTATATTTGTTTTATAACCAATGTATGAATAATTTATAATTTATTACAAATATATGTTATAAAATTAAATTTAATTAGTGATCAAAATACATAATTTAGACATAAATAAAATATTATTAAAAACAGATACTTTAACATCTAATTATTTTATTCTTAAATTTTAAAATTCAGTACTAATTTTACTTTGCATCATTAAATACTTTTGTATTAAGAAAATATTTTTTTATATATTTCATAACTTGGTTATTCCAATTCATACCACGAGTTCAATGGCTATGTTCAATATAATATAATATTTCAATCATTGTTTATTTAAGCTCGTTGTTTCTTGTAATGAAATATATCAAACTCTTTAAAAAGAAAATTGATATATATATATATATATATATATATATTCTAAAATATAAAGGTGTTACATACATTATCCACCTCTTAGAAAAATTATTTCTTTATATTTTGAATTATTTTCTTACTAAAATGATAGTATCCTCATATACATATAATCTTAGATGTAGATTTTGTCATTATATGGAGTTTCAATGTTAGTTTAGGGAAAGGTAGTACCTATTAAATATATCTAAAACCAGGTATGTACCATTATAAGACACATACTGACAAATAGGTTTTAAAAATAATACCTTGATAGATGAGTTAAATTTTCTATATAAGACTCAATATATTTATTTTCCTTTTGTTTCAACTAACAAATTATTTTACCATTAAGATAGAAAATAAGAAAAAAAATACCTACATGATTTATTTACACTCCACTAGAATAATGTAATCCTTCACTTGTGTTTTGATTGGTTTTACACATCTTCTTCTATCATATGATAAATACCCATGATAAGTTTTACAAGTCTAAAGAAATAAAGTTAAATTTTATTGAACCATAAGGTCCGTAAAAGGATGGAAATTTATTCCTCCTATTTTTATTCATTAACCAAAACTAAAAAATGGTTATCAAAATATAAGATAATATCTAATCAGAATAAACCATAATATGAATAAATACTAAATTAATCTTCAAATAGTCAATAATAACACTCAAAAATCATCTTAAATAATTTTATAAACAAAATATATTTAAAACTATTTAAATTATTTCATACCAACTTGAAACCCAATGATTAAAATGATTTTATCACATATTCATCTAAGATCAAATTAAAATTTATCTATAAACATCATTAATCACTCATAAAGTCACATAGAAAAAATATATATTCCTTGATCATTGTTTCTCCAAAATGTAAAAATATTTTCCCAAAATGACTATAATAACCATGACATAAAACCATAACAAAATCATATATACTTCTAAAAAGACTCTCAATATTAATTACATAAATAATATCAATATTTTTTTATATTAAATAATTTATTAGCTAGAAAAATCAACTAAATATATTCATATAATGGTCATAAAAAATATATTAAAATTCATTGAAAATAAATTTAGCAACATAATAATAAAATATCTTTTCAATACATGGTTATTAAT
This sequence comes from Viscum album, assembly GCA_963277665.1. Classification (NCBI taxonomy): domain Eukaryota; kingdom Viridiplantae; phylum Streptophyta; class Magnoliopsida; order Santalales; family Viscaceae; genus Viscum; species Viscum album. Next base: position 57,669,418 of record OY728138.1, read on the forward strand.
ATGTTAGAATATATGTTCTCAAAAATTCAATAACCCCTTTATCACCATTAACCAAAAGTTCCTTGACATCAAATATCACTTTAACCCAAAATAATATCTAAATATTTCATATCAATTCCCTAAAAGAATAAAATAACATTCTTCATCAAATAAACATTAAACAAAATGACATGTTTTAATACATCATTATATATACCTCAATCATGTACTAAAACCAAATATATGGATCTTATTCAAAACAAAATCAAATCACCTTGTCACCAATTCACTTTTCAACCCCCAGGGTAGTCTTAACTTATATTCACAAAATTTATTAACTTATTATGCTTATTACATCAATATCAAATCAAATATCAACCCAAACGGGTTTAATCGTGTTTTTTTCCTGAAATCTAGAAAAATATCCAAAAAATATAATTAATCAAATTAAAAATATAATCACATAAGTATTAAATAAAGTTATCTATACATTTAAATTTATGATAATCTTTAAATTTACCAACCCTTAAATTAAATACCACTACATCATAAGTCTTTTAAACATATTTTTAGAAACATGAATCATTCAAATAACTTTAAAATATTTTAACCATGATTTACTATATTTTTTTCAATACCACATTATTATAATCAAAATATGATTCATGTTCTATGATTTGTAATCTAAATAAAATAATTTTTATTACATTAAATATAATTAAATTATTAAAATAATCTACACCTTCTATATGTTATTTTTAGTTTTCTTATCTTTAATTGTATAGAATATGATTTTAATATAAATTTATTCGTACAATATTGTTGATCCCCTTCACAAGAATTCACCCTTATGAATTTATTTCCATAATTCTCTTTCTATAAAAATTTAAATCATTCACTTTTCAGTGATATATTAATATTAATATTACTCTCCTTCAACACATTATCCAAACGGTCCATTTTACATGGTATTTTATTACGTTATTCCCTCTTTTAAACCATATGAAATATCTTCCCATTACTTTGAAATATTTCTATATGTTATTATTACAACATTTTTGACAAATAGAATGTTGAATCATTTTATCTTTATGATCTTTATCACCTAAAATTCAATGAAGGTCCACTTTTATCTTATTTTTTGTAGTAGGAAAATCAACTTAGTTTAGGATATTGATCATAATGTAAGAAACAAATTTAGGCATAACCATGAGTCTTTTCACCCCTACTCATATTTAATTTAATTTCTTTTTAAAAAAATAACCATATTATCTTTCACATCCATTATTATCTTGGTTCCTACTGGTTCGAGTAATTTAATAAAACCAAAAACACTTAATATGGGTACATAAAATAAAAGAATAATAAATCATATTATTAAAATGATAGAAAAATGAGAGATATTTAACCATTTAATCTGTAATTAAATTATTCCATTCATTAAAAAATAACCATAATTTTCCATAACATACTACCATTTATGGTTGTTTATTTATTTGAAAATGTGATCCCAAACTATCAGATTATCTCCTAAAATTTTACCATTAAATATAATATTATTCCCTAAAATTTTATAAACCATTCATATAAAACCAATTATAGTTTCCCAGACGTGAACACCCAAATATTATGCTAAAATCATTATTCTTATAGGTAGTTTTTAAACCAAATAAAGTAACCCAAATTTTTAATTTCATAATTTTGATGTTAATGATTAAAAATTATTCACATACATCCAAGAGAACATTTTGGTTTATATACATATAGAATCAAGAACTCTGTTATATATAAAGTGGAAACTTCCACTCAGTGTATATTTTTCCCACAAAAACATGTTTCTATGTTTAAACTATGATTATATTCATGAGACATTTTTTCATTAAATACATGTCAATATTGAACATTATATAATCTCCATACATCTTAAGCCTTTTAAATTTTTTTGGAAAATATAGGATTACAAAAAAATGCTCATTAATGGATATAAAAATAAATGAATCCTGTTTATATATTTGAAATTAATGAAAACACCATTATAATGTTGTAATTTTCATAGAATAATCACTTACTTATTATTAAAATAAAATTTTTCCTAAATTTAATCATAAAAAATTTCATAATAATGAATTAATGAAATATCATAACTCATGAGGGTTTATTGGAAAAAATCATAAAAAATCCCTGAAAGAAAACCTTTGACACCTAGGATATCATAAAACTTATTTAAATCATAATATCATTTTCTTATAAAATTAATTCAAAATATTTCTATAAAAACTCATCAAATACTTCAACATGAAATATATTCAATGAAAATATAAATAATCACATGTGTAACAATAGCTGAATTCATAATGATATTATATGTAATGTAATCCATCATAATATTACCTTCATGGAATTGTTAAAAGACCTTAAGGACTCATGTTAAGAAATCATATATAATTTAATTTGGTACACATAAAATAAATACCCATGATAATTTTAATTATTTGACGTATAAATGTATCAAGGGGATATATATTGTCATGCCCAACCCATCACTTACTTTGTATAATTCATTTATAATATGAAATGAGTTAATAAACAATAAAATATATAACAAACATAAACATTCTTATTGAGAAACTTTCATAAAAAATGTTAATATTTTTACCAACAATTAAATAGAAAACATGATCATGATTCATCCATAAAAAACATGTTGCATTATATTATTAGAGTATACACCCAATGAATAATTAGTAAATTTAATGTATATTTATATAGATTAAAAATAACCTTTGAAAATATATTAGATAGTTACATTGAAAACAAGTAAAAAGACCCTTTTCTTTTGGAAAAATTTTAATAAAAAAAATCCCTACAATAATAAGAATAATATTTTCCATAGAAAATCCTTGAATTTTGATAGAGGATAAAAACTATGATGGTGAAAAAATGTGGTCATGATTAAATGTTAAAAAGATATTATTTTTTCTTTTTATAAAAAATAAACAAATAACCCATTCTAGAAACGTTGAATTGATTCATTTTTAACCACTAGTAATGAAAGTCAAGGATGGGTGAAAATGGACTTTAAATTTTCTTTATAACATAAATAAGAATATTCTTAAAATAGTAAATTGAACATGGACATACAGGAATATATTTATAAAAAGATAGAATAATACTAGTTGGAAAAATCCCTTACCACAATATTTAACTTTTTTCCTATATTCTATAACCCCACATATTTCCACATATTTATTTCAATTGTACTTATGGCCTTTAAATGAGGGTTTTATGGTTAGTAAAAAGGATTCTTTACATGTGAATGTAATTTTATATAGGAATTTGGGTATATTTTTTAGAGAAAACACGATATGTGTTGTGTTTCAAAAACATCAATATGAGTCTTGTTTTTTAAGAAACAATTAGTGGCATTGTCGCGATTTTTTAATCATTATGCTTCATTAATGTAGTTTTAGAATTTAAAAATGGAATATTCATGAACCTTGAATGATAAAATTCAACTTTTCCAATAAAGTTGTGTAAATATAGTTTTTTTATGATTTTATAATGATCTCAAAATAATTTTTGAACATTAAATATCCTTTCAAGTCATTTTCTTGACTATTCTCACATTTTTGACATTAAAGGGGTAAAAATAATAATTTAATTGGAATATAATCACTTTAAATATAAATAAAAAGTTTTTATTATCCATTAAATTCATATAACACCATAATTCATCCAATAACATATTAATTTTAATGTTTTGAAAATAATTTACTTGATTTTTCTATTACTTATAAAATCATTGCAGTGACGTTTCATAAGTATTTAAGTTAATTATACTATTAATAAAAATAAAAAATAATTACTATCATAAAATAATTTATTAATATTCAAAATAACCATTTATAATCATTTGTAACTTCTTTTTATCCCTATTAAAATATACTAGATACATTTAAATATATAAAGTGATATTTGTTTACATATTATTAAATTTAAATAATATAATGGTCATTATAAAATAAAAACAAAACGAAATTTCCATATTGATGATGTTAGGATAATTTGTTTCAAACAAAATCATAAAAAAAATCAAGTGTATAATATATTTTTAGACCTTATACCATAATTTTATCCATGTTTTACCCATTTTTTAATTTAGTATGGTGATAAAATCTTACCATTCTTACTATTCATTATGACTGAAAATAAAATTGGAATTATAAATTTTTTTTAAAATTTTGATCCGAAATATAGAATTAATTTTATAATATTAAATTTATAAATTTTATAATAATTTAATTTAATATATGTTCACAAAATGTAATGGAAATAATTTTTGTAAAAATGATAGTTTTAAGCATAAAATTGATTATATACCAAAATAATGCATAATATTAATTCCCATTGAATTAATTAAATTATGTTAAATATGAGGTGAATTATTTTACAATAAAAAAAATACAAACATCAGTTAATAATTTTAATACTTTATTAAAATATAAGTAAAAAAATTAGTTTTTATTTTGAATAAAACATTACTTAGAGTTATAAAATATCAATGATAGATTTATATGTTAATCATTATAATATTTTAAATTAATTATATTTATTATTAAATATATATTTTTTCTATAAATAAATTTTAATAAACTTTTAATTATGTCATGATAATGTCATAAAATTTCCATTATTTATAAAATCTGTTTTTACTATTCACTTGGAAATAAACTATTTTTAAAAAATCTAAAAAATTAAACATATGATAATTTTGATATGATAAAAAAAGTGATTCCATTTTATTTAAAATAATATTTTTTCAATTTATATATTTAAATTATAAATGGAAAAATAAAATATACAGTAAAACCAATTTTATAGAAAATTTCCCTGTAAAACATTAACTATTCTGAACCATTTCTTTAAAAAGTTAGTACTTATTTTCTAATTAGTAATAAGTAAATTTGTATTAGATAAAAATTCTCTATATATTTCATAATGGGGTTACTCCTATTCATTCCCACCAATCCAATGGCCAGGTAATAAAATTCATATTCAAATGATATTTCTTCAGAATAACACACTTTGTTTAAGTCTGATGTTTCATGTGGTCCAAATTATCAAACAAAGTTTAATTTAAATTTTACATATCAAGGTTTTGTATGAAATTTATATAACACCCCAATCCAAATCAACAGGTATGAGAGAGAGTGTCACATAGAATCGTACATGCATCCCCACATACAAAAAGCTATCAAATAATGGTGAGGGTCCAAGTCCTGAAATGGGGACATTATTCCCTCAATATATGGGAAACATAATTCATATAACAAGTGAAAATTGTTTTATAAAAATAATAGGTAAAAAACATAATGGAATGATACCATATAAATATATCATGCTATAAAAAGAGAATGTATATTAATCAAAAGGTCCCCCATTGTAGGTGGATCAATATGCACATTATACAAATAGAATAAAAGAATACACATGAATACTTGAAAAAGATCCCTGAGTATGTCTTGGAATTACCTCAAATACCTGAATACCTCTTCATGCTCACCAAATTGATATATAGACCTTTCCCTTGGATGGATTACTGAGAACAAATTTCACTTACAAACTAGTGTTCTCATTCAAGGTGTGAGTAATAAGCCTAGTAAGGCACCATTAAATATTACATAGCATTAGCAGAGTTGATATATGAGTTTTTTATGCTAATAGAAACAAATAATAAGAAATCAGATAACCCTTTTGGGTCATTATTTTTAATCCAGGAAACTAAAATCCCTGAGTATACCTATTTCTACACCAATATAGAAGAAGATGCATCACATACCACTATTATATCATGAAACTTGGATGAAACAATCTCAATCATGAAGTAACATCATACTAAATCCCACATCAGATCCCAAATCAAGTCACATACCATTCCTTATTAATTAGGGAAGGTCACACATCATGTTACATACCAATTCCGAGATCATACCCTCTCACCCATTGGATAACACTCATCAAGTTATACACCATTTCCTAGACCACACATACTTGTTTCGGGGATGTTTCACATCATCACCTAGATGAACAATCAGACCAGGAACCTAGTCATCTGACCCCATGAGTCTCCTATAATACCATGGTTTCTTTCCTAGAATACGACACACTATTACCCATTATGGTCACTTATCATACTAATGACTACCCCTAAATTCCCACACATGTTATTTTAGTTTGATTTTTCCTCATCCATACCCACCATGGGAAACATCCTAGGAGTTCACCAATCATAACACTACTCAATTACAATCACATTTAACATTGAATTTATAATCAGTTAGCCTCATGGAAAGAATGTTTTTCCTTGTTTACATTGGTATTAACTTTTTGGATTTTAAGTCTCAATTTTATATGGGTGTTACACTCTCCACCGCTTTAAAGAACAACCACCTCATTATAGACCCCACAACCCAAATCCAAAAAGGATTATATGTTCTCGAGGATGGTTATTAGATCTGATACGATTTATAATGAACCAACTTCCATAGTCTAGGAAAAAGTTATCTAACCCCATGGATCACTTTTAATACTTATGTTCACTTCCCAACACACTATAGGATATTACTCACTGAGGTTAATCATTATTCTAATGACATCCCCCATAGATTAACACATGTTCCTTTAGTATGCCTTATGATGTATGTAATTAGTGAATCATATTTTATATTATAACTAGAATAATAATTAAAAAATTTATATGTTAATAGATATTTCCTAATGTAATTTTTAATGTCTTTTGTTAATATTTCCACAAATAGTTCATCTGTTAGGACAGTATGCTAAATATGAATACATATTAACTATATCTATTAAATTTTTTCATTAATTGAACATGCCAATTTATTAAATGAACTGGTCCAGAATGTCATCTGACCCAATTCACCATAAAGCCCCAATGGTGTTCCCAATCTCCATGGGCTGGAAACTAGTGCCTGGGAATCATAGGAATCTCATTGGGAATGATTTCTCCCAAACCATAGATAAAATATAGTTGAAATAATATACAAAAAATAAAAATAAAAAAGCATGTAAATCATGCCATCACAAAAACAAAACTAATCTAAAATGAATAATCACAAATAGAAAATAAAACATCCCAACTTCAGCTAAGGCCAAACCATCATCGTGAATCCTTTGGTTTCTCACCACCAACCAACACACTCCATTTCATCCATGATGAAAAACAAGATTCAACTGAAATCCTAAAATATTATAGACATGATTTAAACAAAATTTATGCCACGAAAACTTGTTGAAGATATGAAATATATTTCACATATAAATTTGACAAATCTAGTTTGAAAATAAAAAATAAATTAATCTTTTCATACATATAACATTATTGAATTCAAACAATTTGAAAAAAAACTTTAAATATATATTTCCCTTTGTTTTCCAAAACTAAACTAACACATTTTGAGAACAAATGCAGTAGACTAAGAAATTTCTTAAAAAATGCACACCCTTAAAATTTATTTAAAAAACAACACAGTTTTTTTATTTGAATGAAATAAGGTCACTTTAAAAAATTTCACTTTATGTTTAAACCTTTAAAATAGAAAATATATTTTAAAATATACTTTAAAGAACCCATAAAATACACTTTAATTTTAAAATAGTTTTCAAATATATTTGAAAAACCACTCTTCCAAAGAAAACCACCCATCATATTCTCATAGGACAAGCATAAAAAAGTAGGCACCATACATCACAAGTCATCTGCCAAATGTATCCAAATAAGGGTCAATAAAAAAATAAAGTATGGAAAATGATACAAAAAACACTATATCCAACTCCACTTAACCTATAAGTACTCGAGAAATTGAATGTTTCATAGGATCCACCCTCAGTACTCATATTATAAGCCCTATAATTTCTTAATTTACCAACATGAAGGAATATGTTTCGTCCCAATACAACCTACAAGACTTATCTATAACCTTCCTCATTCTAATGGCATGCCCCATCTTTACCTATATCATTCTAAAGGGGACACTATTAGTGTGTGGATACCTAGAAAAATATAAATATATACTCCCACATAGCCACTAGGTTCCCATGACTAAATTAAGTGAGGTTAATTAAAAAAACATGTCAAATCATAAGGAATAAATATGACTACCCTCTTTCCTAACACCCATTGATAAATAGCCCTAAAATACTTATCATGCACTCAAATAATAGACAATTAAATTCTAACATAAGGGGAGAGAGCACGAATCACATGGTCATATAAACCCCCACAAGGTGCACACAAGAAAGGGTAAATCAAGTGGTGTCTTATACAAAACCCATCTAAAAAAAGTGTCAACCATGCATTTAACACTAAAACATGGTTTGGGATGTCAAGCCCTTTCCATTTTCCTAAAGATTGTTTTCAAATATAATTTTGAAAAACTATTGAAATACCTCATACATTCAATATCATTTCAAAGGCACCCCTTAAACATGGGTCTCTCCCTTTAAAAACCAAAATAACACCCAAGTCCATTCATTTCCATCAAACCAAATTTAAAAAGAGAACCATATCATTTTAAAAAGGGGTAAACCACACACAAATTTCAAATTGATATTATAAATCCATTTATAATCCATTTATAATAATTTTGAGACAAACACATACCTTTAAAACTAAATTACATTTAAAATAGAGTTTTCACTTCTGGAAACAAAAACCAAATCAAAATCCCATAATTTCTCTATAAAACCGTTTCAAAGACAAATAAGAATTTCACAAAAAATATTAGCACAATTTAAAATTCCATTTCACACATAAAAACATAGAACTTATACAATAAAATAATCATTCCATACTCATAAACATAGGGATTTAAACTAACACAAGGCCATCACATATACTAAAATGTTCATAAAATGGGACTTTAGAAAGCACAAGAAAATTTGAATTCCAAAAATGAAACAATTTCATAGAAACACCTACGTTAACACTTGTAAATTTTGATGATGGTGCTTTAAACATACATGAATATACACATTTACATGTATTCATATTCATCTCTTGAACCAACGTACATATTACCCTATCCATGAGGGAATATGTACATAGAGGGTATATATAAATGTGCTTACCTACATATATGTGTGAAATAAACCTTCATGGATCTACATGGATTGGTCGCACAATCTACTAAATCTCGCACCAACTATGTGATGGCCACAACTTAGGCCACAAACCCCTCACAATGTTTCTCCTATAAGGTGGTATGGTTTGGAAAAATTTTGACCATAAACCCTAATGCACCCAAGATCCCACACAGTCTATAGGGATCTCTTTATGTTTTGACAAACTGTTTGGAATTCCTACAAAATGGCTCTATCAAAATGATAGTCCCACTCACATGGGAATAAAATAGTTTCTCTAAGTATTTAGGCTAACTATTCCCCTTCAAAAAAGGCCTCCAAAACAATAATTTTTGTCCCAAAAACAACTAAACCACAAAAAGACTCAATAATAGGTAAAAACACAGTAAAACAACAACATCGTGATATAGGGGTGTCAATTTTTAGTAATAGAATGTTTTCAATAAATTTTTTTCAGAACATAATGTCATAAAATATGTAAGTATAGTATGTTTTAAAAACCCATTTTTATAAAAATAACTTTATATGATTTCATTTTTAGAACATTAAATAATTTTTCCTTTTCATAAAATAGAATATATAAAATGAATCGACAAAAAATTTAGTAACCATTTCATGTATATGAGAAGATTAGTGAATATTATGTTTCTTCTTGTTGGTTTCAGGATTTGGTTACTCATGTTAATGTTGTCTAGGATGAAGATCCTTTTTTGATGATAATTAGGTTTTATAATTAGATAATTCTATTGGTAGGTATTTTTTATGAACTTTTATTGAAATGTTTTATGAAAAATATTTAGGCTTTGAAAAATGGATTTACTGGAATGTTTTAAGAAAATATTTTTGTACTTTTCTCTCATTTATTTTAAATTATTCCTTAAAAATAATTCCTCAAATAAAATAGGGGTAAAAATATTTCTAAAAAGAAAAAAATTCAAATATATGATTTTATTGTTTGTTTCATGTTTTGTTTCCCAAATTTTGAACTGTTACGTGGTGAGATTGAAGGATATTTTATATAAAGAATTCTAAAAATATTTTATTAGTGTTTATATTTTATATAGGATTTAAGTGTGTCACTAAATGTAATTTAAGAAAGGGACATATTAAATTGTAACTTTTTCATGTTTTGGGGCGTTATAATTTTTTCCATTGTTTTTTGAACTTTTATAACTTGATAATTTTATGATTGGGAACCCCATTGTGTTTGGTTATAATGGGAATTATAGATATATAGTGCTTGGATGTTTTTTCTAGAAACTCAATTAGTGGATTTTTTGTATTTACTGTGTTTTTTGTTCTTTATATGCTTGGTGTTCTTGTGTTTCTGGATGGGTTTTCATTCTGGTGTACTTTCTCTATGTGTTCTATTGGTTGTGCTTGTCTGATGATCTTCCTTATTATGATGCTAAAATATGTATGTTCTTATTATTATTATTATTCTGTGTTAGATATATATGGGGAAGGGGGAATGGTAGTTTCCTTTGGGAATGATGCCTCTTGGTATGGGCATCAAGACATCTCATGGATATAGAGGTGCTCTAGGATCTAGATTAGTCACCATGATCCATTACATTAGACATTATCTATCTTTTTTAGAATTCACTATATTATGAATGTTCTTGTAATTATGTTTTAAATATGTAGAATGGTTTCATTCAATGTTATATCTATTTTTTCATCTGAAGTGCCACTCTTTTATCTTATGAAAGAGTAGTTTATCTGTTCAATAGAGTTACGACATGGATTGGGCTAAAGTTCCATATATAATTTAGAACCATATTTTATTTGTTTCCAACCAATCTGAGTTAAATTTATGGGTTAGGAATGGTGTTTCAAAAGTATTTTTTGATGGTTAAGCCCTTATATTCTTTTTAGGGTAGGGGTACGTGTGTAGCCTTTTTTTAGCAAAGAGGAAGTTGTTTTCTTAGATACCTCAAGAAACCATACCCTATTTTCCTGGTAGGTTATTTCTATATTCCTGCTCATGTTTTCTCATGTATGGTATCATTTATGAATAATCTTTATAGTATCATAGTTCATGGTAGAAATTGTAAAGGATTCCTTAACTCACATGTCTCGGGGTATCATGTTAGTGAAACATTTGATCCTGAATGATTCTAGTGTCAAATCTCTAAGATGAACTTGATCCATGAGGATGAAGATGATGTACTATTTTTATAACAAAAGGATTATATTACTTGGGTGTCCAAGACCAAGGGAATTTTGTTGTCAAATTTTCATTCACATACCATTATATTAAACCTTAATAGTGATGAGTTACTAAAGGGTGGACAGAGGATGAAAATTGACTCTGCTATATCAAGATCCATTTCTATTTCTTCATTATATAGGGGAATTGTCAAGTGGATTTTCTATTTAGATATCAGAAGGTTAAAAAAGGTATTAATTGTTGAAGACATATTTGATGGAAAGTTAAAACTATTGCTTGCACCTTTCCTATAGTATGAGTGAATTATCTAGGGCATTAGAACCTGGTTTCCTAGAATGATTAAAAACAAAAACTCCACAAGGGTATGAATTTATTGACCCATTAATTTGATACCTTCCATTCCTATTATGGGGACAGTTTCTAAAAAGATAATTTATTATGGAATATTAAATTATTTTCAACAATGCATCTTGTTCCAACTACCATCATCTTTGACTAAGACCTAGTTTTCTTTGTGGGTTAGTGGCTATTTTTTTAACTTAAGATCAAATATGGATATAGGTTTCTAGTTATCCATAAATGCTTCATAGGAATTTATTCGAATCATCATGTGATTATATATGTCAATTGATGGTATTCCAAGTTTTTTTTCTTTGTTTCTTAGTATCATTTGTAAAGGGTCATATGAATTTGTCATGTTATTGGTGGTCAAAGTTTTTCTCCTGGTTTAGAGACATGAGTTATTTCTTCATTAGATAGAACCATTAGATATTATTCAACATGTCAATTGGGTTTTTTATTTATTATCATTTCTTTCTAAATTCAATTTAGTTGATGTATTTATCTTATGCCATTTTGGTTTGAGTGTGAGTCGAATTACGGTTATGTATGGAAATTTTTCACTTTTCTCTATAACCAAATGTCCCAATCGGTTCATTATATGTTTTGTATCTCAATATGTTAATCATAATATAGTTATTTATCTATTTGAACCTTCAAAATATCTATTAGGATTACTGTTGATTCATTATGGGGGCTTGATTGAGGTGGAATACTATTATTCTCATCTTTTTCTTTGATATTCTATATTTTCATTGCTAACTTCGAGCTTTCTAAGGATGGAAATATCAATGGTTTGGAGAATTTTACACAAATGATTTGAGTTGAGTGTTTTTTGTTATATGTTATTGATATGTAGTTTCATTTGGATTAGTATTGGTATATTTTTTAGAGCTTTATTGAGTTTTAGAAGGAATTATGAAGGCATGTGATTAGTGGAAACCATGATATTTTCCTAGGTAATTGTGTCATACGATTAGTGAGTTTAAGAGGAGGTTCATGGTTGGAAAATATTTTGGGTAAACCATATATATTCTTCTAGTAATAGTATAGTATGGTAAAAAGTAATTTCACATAGTTAATGACAGGTTTGGAAAAGTATGTGAACAAACCATGTGATATGGTAGTTTTAAGGTAGTGGTGCTCATATAGTTGGAACATGATCTAGTAAATTATAAAAATTAACCATGAAACATAATTAATTAAATTATAAAATTGGTCTTTTAACCTCAAAAACCATAATTGACCCTCATTATTCCTTCCATGGAATAGGCTCTCAAACCATAACCATCCTCTTGGAAATTGTTAGAATTATATTCCATATAAAGCTAGATTACAATGAATATTTGAGCATTGGATCTCAAAAATCATAAGTAAGAACTCCATTCCTATTTATTCATTTATATCCCCTTGTTTATGCCAAAATGGAATTATAAATAATTCATCTCATGTATAAATATAGGGTATGTATTTTCATATAAGAGGGATTTATAATTCATTGATTTAAATATGGTTTCAACCTTGATGTACCAATATTATAGCCTATTCTTTCTTAAATGGAAACTCTTCTGAGGCAGGTAGCTTCTCCCTATCTCTCTATTTTTTACTAAAGCATAGAGGATTTTTATTTCAAAAAAAATATAATTATATTTTTATTGTAAAATACCTTTATTAATGATTTATGGAAATTTTGATTATTTTATAGTTTTAATATCATTATTTTTGAAAGATTCATACAATGTTATTTCTTAAATACTTAAGTGAAAATTTATTTATTGAATGTTTGTTTTGGAGATACCTAGGTATTAATGGGTTGGAATGTGTTCAAAAATTAATTATATGTTTCCTAGATTCCTAAAACATAGTTATCATGGTCATAGGGGCATAATTTAGCTACAAAAAAGTGCTGATTTGGTTATTGGGTGGGTTAGAGATTAAGAGAATTGAGATTCTCATTCGACATACGAGTGTGTTATTGGGTTTATGAAATGATTTTTCCACATGTAACATGATTATGGTAATAAAAGATTATAATTTCTTTGATAATAAAACTATTTATATAAACCTATTTCCTAATTTTTGATGAAATCATGATAAATGTTTTCATACTGCTACTTTTTTTATGTAAACTATGTTAAATTTTGCTGGTAATAGTGGCATATGTGAGAAGTCTAAATAATATATCCTAGTGATTAGATATACTCATTGATACAAATTCACTTTGTGGCTTATTCAGATTATATTTTTCATGATATAGGTATGGTGAGTATTTTATTCTTCACAAGTGGAGAACCATGGTTCTGTAGTCTTGGTTGATGAGAGTTGAAAATTGTGAGTGACTTTTGTGTTGGAATCTAGAGTGGAGACACTTTGGTTCCATGAGCCTTTCATTCCTTGGGATCATAATTTTTTTTTATTTTAACTTCTTCTACTACTAATATTATGATCTCTTAGTATTATTAGAGTTTTCTCTAGTTTTAGATTGTGAATTATATTATGCATCTTCATTATTGTATAAGGTAGATTCATTGTCAATGGTAAAATATTCCCCCATGTTTAAGTAAATACCATAACAATTGTTTCCACCATTTGGTGTTGAAGGGATGTAAATTAATTTTAGTGTCACCACCACCTTTTCCCTTGCCGATAGGCTAGGGGTAGGATTTTATGATCCCTCTCATTCAATTTCAAATAATTTCGAAAAATATCATTCCATTAAATAACAAGTTACTATACTTTGGATATGGTCACATAATAATTAGTATCAATATAGTATATAAGATGAAAAAAATATATTAAATAATTAAGGAATGTAAAATGGTTAGCCACTATTACAAAATAATATCCCAAGCTTAATGATCCCATAAGGATAATCCATAGGATTCTCCCTAACCAAATTCTTTAGGAAACTCTAACAATCTAAATTTTTATACCAACTAACTTCACAATACCTATCCACGTACTTTCAAAATCATTAACTAATACTAAAAACTCACCCTAGTAAAAATTAATGGGTGAAAAACCCTAAATTAAATCATTTCATGAGTCATAGTTCCAAAAACCCAAGTCAATTTACCCATACCAAAACTATAAGGGGTTAACTACAGAAAATTAGATCCACTTTTACACTTTGATACAAAGAGAAGAAAATTTTAGGCCAACACATTCACCCATATGAATAAAAGACTATGAAACCATAAATAAATATAGTAACATGTTATGTAATTCATACCTTATGGTTAAGAGTACTCGTTCACCAAGTCGTAAATCCAAATTGATTATTTAACCACCAAATCACTAAAATTAGCATGAAACCCTTAGAATTGAGGATTTGATATGGAAAACATAGAAATAGTGTGATAAGGGAACAACTTGAGAATTTGTGGGTCTATCCTTATCAAAAAAAATAAAACAAAACACATGAATCAAAAAATTGATAAAGAATGATCTTGGATGAGATTGGAAGTTCATGGTGGACCCTAATATTGAACCAAAGTTGAATAGAGGATAAAAGAGGATAATAAGAGGTGGGAAAAGGGTATAGGGGGGGATATGGATCTCCCTTAAATGAACATCATATAAGAATGGTTTCATGATGAACAAGATATTCATGAATAAATACATCCCTACGAGGGCCACATTGTGGAATTTCCCTATTAATGGTCCACCCCCCTATCCCACTAAGTTGGGATTAAAACCCTAAAATCACCATCATGGAATTTCCCAAGTCTCATGTTGAAATTGTCCACCCCATGACTAATTTATAGTGAAATCCCCCATGGATGCACTGTTTTCCTTCCTAGTTCGAAACACCACACTGCAATGTCCTTCCCTATGTCATGAATTCCTACCTACTGTAGATTTTTGAATGTTGTGATAGAATCAAATTCTAAGATATTGATCATGAGACACTGCCAACACTAAAAATAGATAAATATAATTTTTATTAAAATGATTCAACCAAATTTTGATAAAACTCACAATGAAATTTGATCTGAGTTATAATTCATTCCACTCATAAATAATATCAAAATAATTTTCAAGAAAACATAAAAACAAGGTTGTTTCTATTTATCTCCATCCTCTAGGTACAATTTAAACCTATAATGGTGTTATTTGAAATAATTCATATAAAACCATATATTAAAATATTTTTTTAATAATTTATAATTTTTTGTCTCTAGATATATCTAATCATATTCCTTTAATATTCTCAATTTTTTATTTCAATTATATCTTCCTTAAAAAGCTACTTGTTACCACTTACATGGATTTTAAAAACATTCATCACATATATATGAAATTCCGAATACTTGAGAATGTATTTCCATTAATTTCAATCTGACCAAATCCTCAATGTCATTAAATAAAGATAAAACAAAGAATAGAAAATGTCAGTCACATTAGGGTTTCTATAGTAAAATATTTTACATTGAAACCCATGACCTTTGAATCCATATCACTTGAAAAATCTATCAGTTTCCATCAATAAATCTTCACGTCATGATCATACCATGTTGTGTTTCTCCAAAAAATGATTTTCCCTAAAAACTAAAAAATCCGTCAAAACTATATCCAAAAAAATACCTTGTTCTAAGACTAATTATATTATAAACTCTTTATTTTTATGAAAAAATTCATTCAAAAATTTCTATTTCGATCTTCATAACAATAAAAAGCCTACTATTTATTACACACATGAACAAGATTTATTACATAAAATTTCACTTCATACAACCCAGAAGATTGTGAGGTCTTGTATCTTTGGGGATTAGGAATATTACACGAAAAACTTAAAACATAAAATACAACATCTTTATTGAAAAATTATTTTACATGACCACAACATTCCTTCATACTTAGAATTTTGTGGGATAACCTGAGGATATACACAAGAAATGTGTGAGCTATAAAGGTCATCAAGGAATTAAACAAGGAATAACAAGAAGAATACAATACATGTTAGGAAATAGAAATTTTATTGGAGTATAAGAGAAACATGAACATAAAAGAACGATATAACCTGATCATCATAACATGGAAATTTGGAAACAACTTAAAACATTGCATCATTAATATAAAGGAATCAGATAAACCCTTATCCCAACATGGTGGGAAAATGTCCTAAAATTAATAAGGTTAAACTCAATCCCAACATGACATATAATTATACTAAAAATTACTCAATGAATTGGAGTGCTATTAGGGCATGCCCTTCATAATCATTTCAGTCTCATACATAAGTGTTCCACATAGATCATATAATATGAATTCATTCAACATCATCATTTATTCCACAATAAAGGGATGTAGAATATATATATATATATGAAATTAGATAATCAGTAATTATATGTTCATAATGGTGAATAACCTTGATAGAGAAATGTGAATGGTATTCATTACATGATGATTTTATCATCAAAAATCGTTGTGCATTTCGGCATCGTAATGACATCACATATGGATTCAGAAAATAGGATTATGAGAAATAAAAAGGGTCTATCATAATTTTTACATGAAATTGGAAGTAATTATATCATATAAATACATATTCCAACATGAATAATTTGAAAATATAATTCATAACATAACAAAGAAACTTGAAGAAGGAGGAGAAATGGAATAACTCTTATGAAATTTCGATGTGGTAATGGGTGTACATGGGATGGGTTAATGAGGGAGAAAGAAGTATCTCATCATTAAAACATAATAAGGGAATTATTTTTAAGGTTAAAAAACATACCCCATCATTTTTAATTGAAAAATAAAAGGGTATAACAATATATGGAAAATTGGGCAAAAAACGGAAAGGAAGGTGAGGATCCCTTACTTGAGTGTCTGACTTAAAAAGATTTAAGCTGGGATTCTTGAGAGATTTTGGCACCATGGGAGGATTATAGAGAGGTGGCGATAGATTAGGGACGTGATCCAAGGATTTTTAGTGAAGATAAGTGGTAGATTAGGTGGGTTTATATAGGAAATCAGAGGGGAATTTTTTAATTTTTCACAAACTTAGGTTTTGGAATCTATATAATTAAATATTAAAAACCAAAAACCTTCCCATGGTTATTGCCCGTGTTTTTTTAAAAACTTTAGTGGAAAAAAATATTTAAAAAGGACAATGGGCTAAAATATTAAAATATTATCCTTGATTATGTGGAGGTGAGTCACATTATTAATGAAATGAATTTAAAATCATAAAATATATTATAAATTTTGGAGGATTCACTAAGACTTTATAAGATAATTAAAATTAATAAAATATCCCATTATTATAATGGGAAAACATATATTGGGACAATAATACACATTATAGTATTTATAACATCATTTTGGTGTCATTATGATGTCATAAAACACATATTTTATTTATACAGTATTTAATTTTTACCCAAAAAACTAATTGTCTCACAAAATTATGAAAAAATAAAATTTTGATAATTTCAATGTCCTGATTCCAAAAATAATATTTATTTTATCTAAATAAATTTCTAAACATGTTAACGTTTACTTTTAAATTGACAACCAATATTTATTGACAATTCACAGGTTTTGACAAAAATAGTTTTCAAGCCTTAATAAAAATCATATTTGACTTAATAAAAATTATATACTCAATTATTATTCATAAAATTAATTTTATAATAATATTTTATGAAAATATTAATTATTTAAAAAATTAATTAATTCCTTAAAATAAATTCTGTAAAAATACACTTTATATTTTATCATATAAAAAATATAAATCTTATCAAATTGATTACCTAATCATTTTCAGATAAGTAAATGATATAATCATCATTTATAAGAATTATTATTATAATAATATTATTAAAAACATTATTTTAATATAATAATATATATATTTCTTAAAAGTACCATTTTTACATGAAGAATCAATTTATCAAATTCATCATTTCTTTTAAGAAAGACAATTATCATAAAGAAATTGATGGAATATGAGTTTTTTTGATAAAAAGTGATTATGCAATAAGTAAATAATAACTTATTACTTAACCCCTTATAACACCCACAAAAGACCTAAGGGTAAGGTGTGTGATGGTGACAGACTCTTGGGGAAGCTAGGATAACATCGATTGGGTGGTAATCTCTTTTAACTTGGACATATCCTGTGGGAGATTTCTTTCAAGATTAACGTGTTGAATCTTGGCTTGGGATTGGTCAAGAGATAACCCCAGTGACACTAACTTCTTTCAGAGCTTTGAAAAATGAGCTTCTTATGGCCTGAGTCTACTATATGAGGTCATCCTCTCCTTTGTTAATGTCAAAAGGATTTTTTAAACCTTATATTTAAATCAGTTGTGTCATCACTATTCAATGGGTATATTATAAATCGTAATGATACTTAATGGTCATTTTAACCCAATAATAAAAAAAGTGCACGTGTTTTCTATATCCAAAATTCATTAAAAGAAAGGTATTTTTATTCATAAATAATCGGGTCATTACAACCTTCCCCCATAAGAAATATTTTCATCCAAATTTCCTTTTCGTGCACTAAAACAGATGATGGTAACTCTGCCTCATCACTTCCTCCAGTTCCCACATTGCTTATTAAAACTTGTGGTTCCTCTACAACACCTTGACGAAGAGAATCATATTATATCATAAACATTTTCTCTACAATCTAAGATATTCAATGACTTTGCTAAATAGGATAGGTCATTCTCTAATGGTACCACCTATTGATTGAGTACATGTAATGGGCTTGGTATGTACTTTCTTAAGAGTGATACATAGAACACATCCTGTAATTGAGACAGGTTCATTGGGAGTGCTAGTCAATAGGCCACTACTCCGATGCGATCAAGGATCTAAAAAGGGTTGATGTACCTTAAACAAAGCTTTACCTTATTCCAAAATCTCATAACTCTCTTCTATGGTGATATGTGGAGGAATATCATGACTCCAACATCAAACTCTAATTCTTGTCAATGTTTGTCATAATATCACTTTCTTCAACTCTAAGATGCTTTAATTTGTTACTGGATATTCTTAACCTTCTCCACCATTTCTTTGACCATTTTTGGACCTATAAGTTTTTTCTACCCTATTTCATCCTAACATGTTGGCGGTCTATAAGTCTTCCCATAAAGGGCTTCATAAATATCCATTTGGATGATTTAGTTGAAACTTTTGTTGTAAGAGAACTCAACCAGAGGAAGATGTTGATCCCATCCTCATTTGAAGTCCATTGAGCTTTCTCCCAACATGTCCTCAAGTGTTTGGATAGTCTGCTCATATTGGACATCAGTTTGATGCTAATAATCCATGATATAGATCTACTCAGTATTCAGAGCATTTTGGAGACTCTTATAAAACTTAGAGATAAATCTTGGATCCTGATTAGATACAATCAATCGTGGTACACCATAAAACCTTACCAGTTCTCTGTTGTATATCAATTCCATTTGAACCAATGATAAATCCTCTATAATTGCAATGAAGTGGATAGTCTTTGTAAGACAATCCTCAATAACCCAGGTAGTATTGTTACCTTTGGATGTCTTCAGAAGTCTGGTGACAAATTCCATGGTGATGTTCTCCCATTATCATGTTGGTATTGGTAATTGTTTCATCATCCCCCTAGACTTATGCCTTTCAAAATTCAGTTGCTGACATACCAAGAAATTCTATGGATATTCGGTGAACTCCTTCTTCGTGTTTTCGCACCAATAATTATCTCAGAGATCCAAATACATATTTGTGTTTCCTGGGTGAATGGAGAAATTATAACTATGTGCATAATCCAAAAGTTCATTATTTAACTCTGGTTTTTATGGAACACATAGCCTTGACCCAAATCTCACAATTCCTTCTTTATTAACATTGAGCTTTGATGATTTCCCCTTTATGATAGTTTCTAGTTTCTTCTGAATTCCCACATCATCTCTTTGAGAATCCTTTAACCTCTCTATAAGAGACGATTGATAAATAATTTGTGAAAGGATTTATAATGTTCTTCCTCTGTGATTCCCATGTCCTTACTCTTAATGTCTAATAAGATTAGATCCTTATCAATTCTTATCAATGAAAGAGTTTCTGGATACTTTCAACATAGAATGTCTTCCACTTTATTCACTTTCCAGGGATGGTAGTGAATTAAGAAGTCATAGTCTCTGATCATCTCTAACCATATTTGTTGGAACATATTCAACTATTTCTCTGTGAATATACACTTCATGATTTTTTGATCTGTTTATATTTAACACTTTTCCCCAAAGAGATAATGTCACCAAATTTTCAAAGCAAAGATCACTGTATACAACTAAAGATCATGTGTTGGATAGTTCTGCTCGTGAAAATTCAATTTTGTTGAAGCATTGGCAATTAAATTTTCATTTTTCATCAACAATAACCCAATCCCTTCTTTGAAGAATAAGTAAATACCACGAAAATTTCTCTAATTGTGGGTAGTGTGGGCATGGGAGTATTGATAAGCCTCATTTTCAACTTCTTGAAGCTCTCTTCTCATTCATCATTACAAGAAAACTAGACTCCCTTCCGATTTATCTTGGTAATAGGGTTTGTCAATTGTGAGAATTTCTAACAAATCAGCGATATTTTCCAGCTAACCCAAGGAATCTACAGATATATGTCATAGATGTTGGACATAATCATCCCTCAATTGTATTTTTTTTGGAGGGATCCATAGATATCCCATTACTTGTGATGATATTCCCCAAGAATGAGACTTCCTTCAAACAGAAAACACACTTTCTATAATTTTCATAGAGCTTATCCTTTCACAAGGTCTATAGTACAGTGATTATATTTTCCTCATGCTCCTCCTTGGTTTTGGATTATATAATAATATAGTCTATAATACTACCACAAATTTGTCGAGGTAATCTCTAAAGAATCTATTCATAAATTCAATGATGATTGTTGGAGAATTTGTGAGTCTGAAAGGCATTACTATGAATTCATAGTGCCTGTAACTCATAAGAAAATCAGTCTTGGGGATATCCTCCTTCTTCACCCTTACATGGTAATATCCTGACCACAAATCCATCTTGGAGAATTATTGTGATCCACGTATCTTATCGAACAAGAAATAAATTCATGGAAACATATATTTTTTCTTTATCATGATTTTTTGAGCTCGTGATAATCAATGCAAACGTGCATCAACCCATCCTTCTTCTTGATTAAAAGGACTGGTGCACCCCATGTTGAAGTACTTGGGCATATACACCATTTATCTAGATTCTCTTGTAGTTGTTTATTTATCTCCTCAAGCTCCAAAATAGTCATTCTATATGGATTCTTGGATATTAGAAATGTCCTAAGTATAAGATCAATCGATAATTCAACATATCTTTAGGGAAGAAGACCAGGAAATTTCTCAGGAAACACATTAGAGAATTCCCTCATAATAGGCATGTATTCAAGGATGGTTCCTTCCTTAGACTCAATTATATTAGAAAGATATGTGTGCTCATACGGAAGTGATATCCATGCTTAGGATGATGGTGATGAAGGAGATTCTTCCTCCTCTTTGAACTTGTATAGAATTGGGGGTCGATTCTCCATATGGAGAGTGATTTCCCTCACACTGAAATTTATATTGGCTATATATAGGGAAGGCCAATATATTCCAAGAATTGTATCAAATCTCACCAGAGGGAGTATCATGAGGTTCGCTGGGAAGTTCAATTCCAAAATTTTGACAAGTAAGGAGTTATATTCATGGGATACAATAATTGAATCACTTTTTATTTTTAATGACATCTCAACTTCCATTCATTGTGGTGTTTTTTAGATTATTCTACTAAACTTTTAGGATATAAAAGAATGTGTAGAACCAAAATCAAAAAAGAAGGTTCTCTATAATTGAATGAATAACTAGCATACATGTCACCACTTTGTTGTTAGGATTCAATTCAACAGTAGTGATGTAAAATGCTCTCCCTTTCTTCCTTGGAGGTTGTTGGTTTCCTCTAATTACCCTTGGATTAGGGAACTAATTTGCAAAGTTCTCAGGTTCCTTGTAGTTTTAGAAATTAACAACACAATGAGAGTTGACTGGAGAATTCCTCTCCTCTATCACAAGGGTAGGTTTCTCCTATCAGTAATCATTGGCCAGGTTCCCTTCTCTTCCACACCTAAATCTATTCCTCACACCCTTCAGGCAATTTTTAAGGTTCTTCTTTCTACACCTTTGGCAAGTGGGGTGCTGGAATTTTTAAGGATCGTTGGAT
Organism: Viscum album; assembly: GCA_963277665.1. Lineage (NCBI taxonomy): Eukaryota > Viridiplantae > Streptophyta > Magnoliopsida > Santalales > Viscaceae > Viscum > Viscum album. The sequence continues at coordinate 57,692,299 of OY728138.1, forward strand.
TTATCCATCAGACTGTCTGAATTAATGTCCACCTTGTACTTCTTATCCCCTTGCTACCCTTAAGATTTTCCTATCTTTATTTCAACTGTTAGGGTACATTAGACATTTTCCTCATAGCTATCAATGTCACAGATCTCTAGGGATTTTCATTGGCTAGGTTTTATCCCACCAAATAAGTAGTCAACCCTGCATTTGGGGGTAACAAAAAAGCTAGAGTCATATATTTCAAGCCTTGTTAAGTTTTCCTCATATGTTCTGATGAATTCATTATCTTTTTTCTATGATGTCAAGGAACTCCCTTTATATCTTAATTCAGAGGGTGTGATGAAAATATTTATCAAAATTCATTTTCTGGAAATCCTTCCAATCCAACGCCTCGATCTCTTCCTCAGGATTAATATTTTTTATCAATCAACACCATTGATCAGATTCACCCTCCATATGATAAGTATCTAGATGAAACTTATCTTTTTAGAACATTAAAGGACATAGAATATCTTTTCAATGGAGTTGATCCACTGTTCAGCGATTGAGGGATCAAATGATCAATTGAAAGTAGGAGGACTTTGTCTCGTGATGATCTAGATTGTGACTTGTTCTTTCTTAGGGGGGGTTTGTAAGTTCCACTTTACCCATGTTTTTGTTCAAATAATTAGTTAACTTAGAGAGTATCATGAAAAATATTGTGATTTCTACTACCATCAGATTGGGCATCTCATTAGAACAATTATCACATTGATCTTTACATCGGTTGTTATCCCAAGTCCTCCTATTATCAGCCTCTCGATATAATAAAATGAATATTAGGGGTATTTATTTTAAACTATTAAACACATAAAGGGGAATCTGGTGACAAAAGGGGCAACTTATAAATTACATTTATTTCCTTAATATATGAATTTCTATGATTCAATCTTAGTTATCATTGATTTATTTTCTAACATATATTCTTATGGGTTTTTTTGTTACCTTAATAATGGTTAATATAGAGATTATGAATTTAGTAAATCATATACCTTGAGATTGTTGAAACAATAGTGTATAAAGGAATTTTTTTGTGTGCCAGTTCCAATTAGAGTCTTTCTCAAAGCGGTATTTTCAGGTTATACCCCTAGATACATATGTGCTAGATCCACATGTACTTGTTCATATCCAGACAGGGATGTATTTTCTTGATAAACAACTTAATATATACTCATAAAACGTTTGGGATTATTTTATTATACTTAGTCTTAACCCTAAGTATTTCACTAGAGTTTTATCACACTAATCCCAAAAATAACTAACCCTATCCTTTGATACCAACTATAACAACCGTGCTCTTTATTATACACTTAAACATGATTTATTACATAAACATGCAATTAATACAACCCTGAATATAGATAGTTCTAGTTTATTTTGTGAATTAGGAACATTAAATGAAAACATAAGAAATAAAATACATCTTTATTGAAACCATCTTTTACATGACCGCAAAATTCCTTTTTACTTCGCATTTCATGGGATAAATCGAGGACATACAAAATAAAATGGTGATCTATAAAGCCCATTAAGAAAGTAAAAAAGGAATGACATGAAAAATAAAATACATATTAGGAAATAGATATATCAATGGAGAATAAGATAAATGTGAACATAAAAGAATGGTATAACATGATCATCATAACAAGGAAATGTGAAAATAACTTAAAACATTGCATCATTAACAAAAAGGAATCAGGTAAAACCCCATCACAACATGGTGGACAAATGTCCAAAAATTAATCAGGTAACACCTTTTCCAAACATGATTTATCATGATACAAAACATTACCCAATTAATTGGAGTGCTATCAGGGTGCACCCTTCATAACCGTTTCAATCTCATGATTAAGTGTCTCATATAGATCATATAACATGAATTCATTCAACATCATCAATTATTCCATGATAACTGGATATGGAATACATATATGAAGATATATTATCAATAATTATATGTTCATAAAGGTGAATACCCTTGATAGAGAAATGGGCATGGTATTCACTACAAGATGATTTTGGCATGGAAAATCGTGGTGAAATTTCGGAAGCATAATGACATCACATAGGGATTCATAAAATGGGTTGGTGAGAGATAAAGGGGTATATAATCATTTATAATTTAAATGGAAAGTAAGGGTATCATATAAATATGCGTTCTAACATGATTAATTTGTAAATATATGGCATAATATAATAAAGAAACATGAAGAAAGTGGAGAAATGGAATAACTCTTATGAAATTTTGTCATGGTAACGGGTGTACATGAGAGGGATTAATGAGAGAAAAATAGTTCTATCATCATTTAAACATAATAAGGCAAGTGTCGAGGGTTATAAAACATAACCCATAATTTTTAATTGAAAAAATGAAAGGTTATAATAATATAAGGAACTTGGACAAAAATGAGAAAGGAAAGTGAGAATCCCTTACTTGAGTGTGTGACTCCAAAATCTTGACGAGGGGATTATTGGGATCTTGGGGCGCCTTGGGAGGATTCTAGAGAGGGGAAAAAAATTAGGGACGTTCTCCAATGATTTTGAGTGAATCTGAGTTGTTTATTGGGTGGGTTTATATAGTAATTGAGAGGGGAATTATTTAATATTTCACAAACTCAGGTTTTGGAATCTATATAATTAAACATTCAAAACCACAAACCATAACATGGGTTTTGACCATGGTTTTTTCTAAATATATGTTGAAAAAATTATTTAATAAGGCCAATGGATGAACATATTAAAATATCATCCTTTCTTATGTGGAGGTGAGCCACATTATTAAAGAAATGAATTTAAAATCATAAAATATATTATACATTTTTTAGGATTCACTATGGATTTATAAAATATTAAAAAAATAAAAAATCACATTATTTTAATTTAAAAACTTATATTGGTACTATAATACCCATTATAGTAATTATTACATAATTTTTGGGACATTATGTTGTCATAAAACACATATTTGTTTTAAACGGTATTTAATTTTCACCCAAAAATTCGAATGTCTCACAAAAATAGGAAAAATTCACCGATGGATAATTTTGATGTACTGATTCCAAAAAAATATATTCATTTTACCTAAATTATTTTCTGAATATTTTAATTTTCACTTTTAAAATGAAAACTGACATTTAATGGAAAATCATGGGTTTTGACAGAAATAGTTTTCAAATGTTAATAAAAATCACATTTGAGATCCTAAAATTATATAATCATTTATTAATAATAAAATTAATTTGATAATATTATTTTATTGAAATATTAATTATTTTAAAAATTTATCAATTGTTTAAAATAAATTCTTTAAAAATACACTTTATATTTTATCGTATAAAAAATATAACTCTTATCAAACTAATTACCTAATCATTTATAGATAAGGAACTGATATAATCATCATTTATAAGAATTTTTTTTATAATATTGTTAATAAAAACCTTAGTTTAATATAATAATGTATATATTTATTAAAAGTACCATTTTTACCCAATGATACAATTTATCAAATTCATCATTTTTTAAGAATGACTATTCTCATAAAGGAATTGATGGAATATGAGTTTTATTTAAAAAGGGGATTACACAATAAGTAACTTGTACCTTTTAACATAACCCCTTATAAAACCTGAATAATACCTAAGGGTAAGGTGTGTGAAGGTGACAGACTCTTTGGGCGGCTCCAATAACATCACCCAGATGGTAATCTCTATTAACTTGAACTTCTCCCAAAGGTGATTCTATTATAGCTTAATGTATTGAAGCTTGGATTGGGATTGGACAAGAGAGAATCCCAATGACACTACTCTTTTCCGATATTTGACAATTGATCTTCATATGGCTTGAGTCTTCTTGATGAGGTTATCCTCTCCTTTTTCTAGGTCAAAAGTATTTTTTTTAATCCTTATATTTATATCAGTTGTATGATCATTGTTCGACAACTATATTATCAACAGTAATTATACTTAACAGTAATTTAAACCCAATAATAAAAAAGGAGTTCATGTGTTTTCTATATCCATAAGACATTAAATAAAGTAAATTTTATTCATAAATGATCAAGTTGTTACCATAACCCATATATAAGTAGTTCCAAAAGGCTCAATGTGTCAAAACATCAACCACCACGAGATTTTCTTCCTAACAAATTTTGTTAAAATATATAAAAGAACCATTCTATAATATTACTATATTTTCCATCAAATTATTAAATAAAAACCCATATGGTTGTTTATTCAATTTCCTTTAGTGATTTTCTAAAAAATATTAAAAAAATACTTTCATCAATATAGCTTTAAAGACCAAAACTATTATAGTTTAGTAACTATCTTTAATTATATTTATTTAATTCCTATTCAATGAAATTTTAATTTTAAATAAGGTTAATTGGATTCAATGAAATCTAGATGAAGTATATAGAATAAACCCAAGGTGCTAGAAAACATCTAGTACTTAGTGGAATGGTATCAAGTATCTAGTTTCATTAGCAATGAAATAACACCTATATCATCACTATTAGATACCCATGGGAACTTTAATAGGTACCCAGTGGAACAATAATTTGTTTTTAAATTTCATGGGTAGTTTTATATTTCTAACTTAAATCATAACCCCTAAATCTAATTGGGATTAGGATTTTGTATCCATTTTCATCCATGGTGATCTCTCGTAATATCTCCCTCTCCTCTCATGCATCAAAATTCATAAAAACATAATATCTAGTTTATATTTCTTTAATTGGGTAATTGAATATTGTCTTCACCAAGGTATGATCACAACCCTGATATAATCATCTTATTCTCCTTGCTTTATCACAGTGGTAGATATAAATTTTTTTAATAAAAACCTAAATCTTAAAAAATGTATAACGTCTTTTAGTTTCCTTTAAGTTAATATTTTGTGTGAAATCATCATTTGAGATATAAAGGTATTTACTTTATTTCAATTCTATAATTTCATTTTTATTTTCCATGGTGGATAAATCCCTAGTCTTCCTTTATCCGTTGAATATTCAATAATTCAATAGGTGACATACTTTTTATATATAGACTCCAAAGGATTATATTTCATTTAATTATTGAAGGTGTGTCCCTTCTTCCTATCATACACCCAAGAGTTGAACCGATAAAATTATAATGATGAGTGAACATAAATTGAAATGAAATATTTTCATCTAATAAAATGGTTTATGAATCTATTTCAAATTCTCAAGGGATATTTAAATTTAATTGTTTTATTTAATTTATATTTCCATTTGAAGATTAATATATGGTTGTTATTTGATTACCTAATTACCTTTTTCATTTATAATTGTGTTACATGTTAAATTGTTGGTTTGTAGGATCTCTATTCATGTTTTACTTCATTGATATATATTTAAAAGTGTTAGATTTGTCATATTTTAGGTGTTTTTCTAGCATGTCTTTATACTTGTAATTTTTTTAATTTGGTAAAAATATATATCATTAGAAATTTTCTAGATTGGGGTATACCATTGTGATATGAAGGTAGTATAGTTACATTTATTATTTATGAAATAGTTAGTGGTTTTAATGGGCACAAAATGACCAGATAGAAAATACACCCCATTCCCCCCTAAGATGTGAAACTTAGTTTCCATTACTCTTTTAAATTTAATTTTTTATCATAAAATGACTTTTGTGGGTAAATTGGGAACCATCACAATTAAAAACTAATAAAACATCAACAAAATAAACCAACAGCTGAATATTATGGCCAAATGACAATTCCAACCTTGTAACTTTGAACCCCAAAACAAAGATGTGACACACAACTACAAAGAAACCTAACTCATTATACACTATTAAATTTTTTTAAGAGGAGTTATAAATCCATGAATAATTTAGAACACATTAATATCTATATATATACATGATATATATATACATGATATATATATATATATATACTTGTGTGAGTGTTTCATATCATAGTGGATGACATTAGTCTTTCATCTCAGTTCCTAAGATAAACCTAAAATAGGTATGTTAGGTATGGATCCTCACTATATAGGGAGATATGTGTAATTACTTATAATTATTTTATACTTGTTTGGAATAAAATATTAACTATTATTCTTTCCATCAGTTATATCTACATTGTTGGTGTATAAATATTGATTTATCAATATCATGTAGGAGTGGATTAGAGACGAATTATTGATATTTTTTATACTCACACCTTAAACATTCCCCTATTGGATGAATGCATATAATTTTTATATGATCTTGGTAACGAAAAAATAACTATGTATAGGAGCTATTCGCACATCAAGCATTAGGTTTGGGTGGAATCATTTGGAATTGTGAGGGATCAACAAAATGATGGGATAATGGTTGTCTGGTTGTTCTCATGGGGAGTTCATAGACTTGGGGACACTAGTTTTCTGTCTTTAGGCTATGTTTGGATTTGTTGGAATTTTTATATATAGTCAAATGTCTAGTTTTTCTCACATACATAACTATATTGATACTTTGGAATACTATAAGTATATTGATGCATGTTCATATCATGTTTCTCTTTTAGTATTTTTCATTTACCCCCATGCTTCTATTGGTCATTTTGTCATGTACTCTATATGTTTAGTTCATAAATTAGGTCACAGTAGTTATGAGTGTGCACCCAAACTAGTTTACCATTTCTTCTATGTGTAAGGGGTTAATATCCTTGGCTCCTATGATAATCATTCTCTATAAATTACATGAGACTATGAAAATATAGTGGTGATATTCATGTTTTTTTACCATAATCTATATCATCCAGATAATCAGGCCACAATCATTAAAAAATGCTATCAGAACCAATATCAAGTGATTATGGGTATTTAAATTGAGTGTAATGAGGAGATAAGATCATTAAGACTCCAGTAGTAACCCCTGAATATACTTGTATAACAAAATTATATTGTAATATTGAGTTACCAAGTGTTGTTTAGGATATTAGTTTTCTTTTTCACTTAAATATTTCCCAAATTATTATATTTTATGCATTATTATATGCTTCGATATGTTAGAAATGGTGGGATAACAGGACATACTATATGTGTTCATATGTTTTTTATATTATTATTGAATCCAATTGACTATTCGTATCATATAAAACATAAAAAATAGATAAATAGTGTTTTCATTTATATATATTATTGATTACTAGGTTAATATTGATTAATTTTAGTTGATACCTTCATTATATATTTTTATATATATTTTAATTTATATTATACCCAAATCATGACTTAATTTTTTCCATGAAAATATCTTCAGCATGTGGAACCATATAAATGGTTTATGGAAAGTCTTTTAAAATGAAAATTGTTTTGATAAAAGGAAATGAAAGTAAGGGAGAGGAATGGTGTTATACACAGCCTTAGTAGTGTAATCTCAATGTTTAGTGTCTCTTTTTGGAAAAAATTTTCAATAGCATTCTCGAATTTATTATAGGGTATTTTTTATATGACTACATCTTACAACACATGATGGAGTGGATGAACATGATCCAACCAAAAATCCTCTATTAGAATTAATTTTTTGATAATTCTTTCTCAAATGTTTCATGTGATAGGAAAATGGTTACTTGGATGGGAAACCACAGATTCTGAGGTTATGTCGAATATCTGGGGTGGTATTACCTAGAATGAAATTAAAGAATAAATAGATCAATTTTCTCTATGAAATAACTTAACTACAATATTAGCACTAATAATGATTAGTCATATTTATTATTGCAATTTCTACACTGTTATAATTGTATTTTATCATATAGTAAATAAAATATTGAGAATTGGAAGACTATAGATCATGTTGGGGTGTAGATGTGGTTGATTGGATTCAAGACAAGATGAAGATATTCTGAGATAAATAGAGTTGGGATGTTTTAGTTTCCTATTTTTTGTGAATACCACCTATTTGATGCTATCAGTGTAGGAGTTGAGGCTATGTTAAGGATAATTATTCCTTTGAGTAAAGAAAGTAATATTTTATTTTTAGGATAACCATGTATAGAAATTATATCAACCAATTAAACCATAAAGTTCCATTTATCATCCTCAACTAACCTATAAATCATAGGCCTGGGAAACTACATAACTTGTTATGGATATTTGACTACTATCATTGGGAGTAGGTAGATAAGTTTGATGAGGTATCCTGGTCCATTTTTCAACTTTTCTATAAAATAAACTAAGGTTACTTTCCCAGTTCCATCATGAGGTTTTGGGTAAGATATATGATAGTGGATATTATTCTATGGATGCTATATAGATGTCTTCTCCTTTTATAGTTACAATTATTGTATATTCTACCTAGCATTTTATTCATTTAAAATAATCACTTAACATTGTTTTTTCTGATAAATTATCATAACTTCCTAAACATAATGTGGGAGTATTATATTAATATATGTGTCTTGATAAAACTTTTGAAAAAGTGGATGTAATATTCTAGGATGTTTATATGTCACCCTTTGGACATGGATTCTTATGAAAATTTAGGGGATATAATGGTTCTTAATATGGAATCATTTAATTTCATTATATTGATGGAATTTTTAGACTAGTTCTATGATTGTATTTATCTCTAGAAGTGGAGGGTTTCCTTCTCATCTCAAATTGGGTCTTAGTAAACTCTTCATTTAGAGTGGGAGTTCCATGTGAGTCAAATAGGTCATAATAAAAGGGAATTGGGATTGGTCACATTATAAATGGCTATCTTTTTTATTTAATGTGTATTACAGTGTGGGGAATGAAGATAAACCTTATGTGGTAGAGCTTGATCTGGATGTGTTTCTTTAATATTTTTATAGAAAATATCCTCAAAAGGAGGTTTAATTTACAATTCCCTAAATTGATCCAATATCAATTCTTCCTTATTGGACGGACCTAACTAAGTTGAGGGAGTTTAAAATTTAGTTGTAAGAGATATAGTATAAATAGTTTATTAAAATGACAACTTATCCTTGGGTATACTTGTCCTTTTTTACAAATCAGGTGGAATTCTATGTCATTGTGTAGATAATAAAATATCTAACTAGGTCATCATTAAGAATAGTTATCATTTTCCCAGAATTGATGATGTATTTTAATAGTTAGCATGGGTGGAGTGGTTTTTCCAAAATTGATCATCACATGGGGATATAATTATGTTTACATTAGGCTTTAATATTTTCCAAACATATATTTTTGGAATTGGTATTTTCTTTTCTAACATATAGTGATTCATTTTTTCTTGAAATTTTTTATTTGTTTCTATAAATTGATTAACACTTAATCTAGGTAGTGGAAATGAATATAAACCACATTTATATGATATACCATGATTGAAACTAAAACCATTTGTAAACTAAAATCAATAACCAATGTTCGTTACAATCATGATTACTACAATTCCTTATTAATTAATACTTTTCTTAAAAATGTATCTAAAGAGTAGTAAAAACAATCCTTCCTCTATATTGTTTCCATAGGTTTCAAAAAAACACTCATCGTATAGATAAGACCCTCCTACATGCTATAATTTTCTTTTATCTCATGTAAGCTAAGTAATGATAAGGAAGGGTTCTCAGGAAGAAATAATATAAGGCTTAGTAAATAACATACTATTAAAACCAGACATTTTATAACATATTTCTCTTTAAATAAGCTTTATTACATTGATAGCTTTCATTATACATAATTATGAGTTTAAAAAAGCCATAATGTTCTATCAAATTATTATTATTTAATGTGATTTTTGTTTCAATAAAAAATATATGACTAGAATCCCTTGTCTGGTGAATGAAATGGTTTGATAAGAACTAGATAGTTTATCCTTTTTATATTGTGAAGGAGTTGTCATTATTAACTCATTTCTTGTCAGTTTCACCATTATTGTTTTTATGGATAAAAGATAATTGGGGAAACTCATTTAGAGTCAGCTCATTTTGTCTATATATTTGATTGTGGGGGTTCAATTTAATTCACAATCACTAATCTTGGGTCACCATTTTCATTCTTCATGAAAATTCCCAATGGTTCCCACATCCATAAATGGGTACAAACCTGCATTCCAAAGGCAGGTGGTCAGTTGGGATTTTAGACCCAATGATTCTTATGAACTCACATTGGTTGATTAGATGGGTGGTTGGGATCACCACACACTTCTGGGGGAGTTTTTTCCTACTATGGGACTCCCTTATAGATTTAATATATGTTTGATAATCTTTTCTCAATCCTGATGCGAGGTTGGTTACACTAAAAATGATTACAGGTTAACCCCTTTTATGTGTAGAATAGGGGGATATGATTATTCAAACCATATGTATGTATCTGAGTCTATTTATCTATTTCCCTATAATGAATAGTTTTTTATATGTTGAAGTCGCATAACGAGGTGGTTTATAATTTACTGCTACGAAGGGAGGTGTTTAATACTCTAAGGAGGGGATTGAGCCTTTATGAAGGGTCATATGTATCAAGATAATTGTAGGAATCAGAAATCACATAGTTAATTAAACCTATGAAATTTAAAATAATTTGGAAATGATATATGTGAAGGAACTCAAACACTGGATATTTGAGCTCAATTATCTAGGAGATGTCCTATGTATCTTGATTATAATAGGAATCTGAGTTATCATAATTTTATTATTCCCTTGGGACTGACCCCAAGGGATATTCTCTTATATGAGGGATTTTTATATCATTCCAGTCATTGGGGCTTAAATGATGATATTTCCCTAGCTGGTGGAGATTAATGATTCAAATGAGGAGACCATCGTAACTACCTATTCCCACGTGATTTGTCCTCGAGGAGAGAAATGAGTGATACAAATTAATCAGTCTCACTATATAGGATATGGGGAATATATGTTGGGACTAACCTTTTGTGTAGGACATATCATTTGATGCTGCTGATTAGAGCTTAAACACTGAGGTTTCCCTTATGTGAGGGACATATCATATTATACAATTGGTCAGGTCTTACACCTTAAGGTTTCCATTTTTATGTTTAATATGGCACTCTATCCTTATGAAGACATCCTATGTATCTTCATTGTAGCAAAAATCAGAATCATCATATTTCATTTTTCTTCTCAGTCAACTGATGGATGAGGTAGAATGATCCACCCATGGGAATGATTGGGTCTTGATTGTTGAAATGTCAGGTACATGGTGGGACTTATATTTATGTGGATGCCCATTTTTTTGGTGTCTATCCTAAAGAATGCATCCTACATATCCTCATAAAGGAAGGAATCCGAGTCTTCATAGTTCTACATGATAGCGGCTTACACACTGATGTTTACCTTATGTGTGGGATAAATCATATTATGTTTTATGTCTTGGATTACATGTTGAGGTTTTCCTTTATAAATTTAATATGGATTTTGAGCCTTAGTGAGTCATCCTACCTACCCTAATAATTGTATGAATCATAAACATCATAGTTTGGTTTGATCAAGTCTTACACACTAATGTTGGACTTATGTGTGGAACATATCATATTACTCTATTTTAATGGGATTATATGTTGAGGTTTCCATTTATATGTTTAATATGGGGCTCGGGCCTCAAGGAGGTGTCCTACATATCTTGGTTATAGCATGAATCGAAGTCATCGTAGTTTAGTTTGATCAGGGATTACACACTAAAATTTACCTTATATGTGGGACATATATTATTATGTCATTGGTCCGGGATTACACTCTGAGGTTTCCCTTATGATTGGGTCTTAAACACTGAGTTTGGAAAAGGTTATCAAGTCCGGGGTTTCCCAATTGACCTAGTCTGGTTGACATGAAATGATTATCTACTCAACATGCCTTGATTTCCAAATTTACATGTCAGAGGATGTTTTCCTGACATGTCCAAATAAAATTTCATGAGTTTTTTTGAAAGGTGTTACTTAACACATATGTCATGTCCAAATCTTGTCACATGATCAAGGATAACTTCTATGGAGGACATCTCAAGACATAGACAACTTGTCTTGGAATCCATTTCATGGTCCCAACTGACATGTTTTGATGGTGTTGACTAATCTAGGTGACTTTAACTTAGTTTCATCACAAAATCTGACTAACATGGTTGGGGGGAATCGTGAGATTCAATGCGACATGTCCGGAGAGTTATGCATGATCTAGGATGACATGTATCGAGGGAACCATGAAATCCAGCTGACATGATCAGAGGACATCATGGGTTTGACTAACATTCCCAGAGGATGTCACGAGATCCATTTCACATTCCCTAATGCTATCACGGCACATAATTTTTTTTAAAAGTTTGGGTTCAAAGCCTCATTTATTGTTAAAGAAAAATCAAATCCCTCTTTAACTGGGTATAGGGATACCCATTACATAGCCCGAAGACCTAGTGGGAATTTAGACCATTATATGGCCCGTAGGCCCAAATTGTTGGTCCAAGGCCCATTCTGTGAATAGTACTACAACAGTACCCACCTGCTACAGTATCAGCCTACTATAGTGTCATGACAATGGGGTTCCATGTGACATACCCTCACATGTCTAGGGAACTTCTCATGATCCAAATAGTATTCTAAAAGAGCATCATGTGACCTGGGAACCATGTTTGGGTGTTGTTTCATGACCCGAGTGGTTCATGTGAAGTACATTGGGATCAACATATACATTATTAGCATAATTCCCTCATATCTTAGTATTTTTTGTAACCTTTTTTTTGCATATTCCTCAAATTTGTTCAGTGTTAGCTTATTTTAAGTCTCGTGTGTTTTTAAAATATGTGATATTTCTTTAATGTTTACTTCTATAAGTCCTTCTTGTGATCTATGAGTGATCATGTGAAGTGTTTATGCATGTTTTATGATTTTTTTTTCTTTGGTTCTTACCTATCAAGAATCTTTTCCAGTTGTGAGATAAAACACTCTGAGAAATATTCTCTAGTTATTGGGTGTGCTGGTGTGAGGTTACATGTAAAAGTCTCTCTATATACAGCTTAGGGTTTTTTTCATGCAAGGGTCGGGGATTTATAGGCCTCACCACCCTGGTTATATTCTTCTTTGGGTGGCACATATCATGAAAATTCTGGCTGGATTCAATTTGGGGATTCAACATCACACATCTTCATGAAGTCCTGCTATAGGTTACTCTGGGGGTATCACTTGATTTTCAGCGACCATGATACCATCCTTTAAATTCTCCATTTAAAGGATTACAACCAATTATTGGGGTCTTTTTGAATCATTCAAACATGTAGGGGGTCTTCCATATTTTTATACTGACATGTATAAGTACTTTCATGTGATCTTTGATACTTTCTCTAGGATATACCCCGAGATAATGATGGTTTTCCATGGGGCCTTATGAGATCATTTGGTGGAAATACTAGGTTTTTCATGTGTGTTTTATGATCCTGAGAGGCTCCCATAATTTTTATTTATTTCCTTGATTTTATTACTAAGGTTGTGGATCTCGTGAGTTTGCATGAGTGTTGTGAAATAAAATCACTTTGCCTAAATATCAGTGATGCACCGCTTGACAAATAAAAGGTCTTTTGAAGATATATGATCATTTCATGGATAATTAATTTTTTTTATTATTGATATAAAGGGGGAGTGTGAGGTCTCATAGAAATTTCTAAACCCCTTCACGTGATGAGGATGACATGCCAGTAGGCTTTCGTGAGACAAGGCAGACATGTAGTTAGGTCATTATGTTGTCCTGAGGATCTCTATGGGTGTGTCAGATGATTTTTATGGACAAAAGATGCTCTTATATTTTCCACTTTTTATTTCCTTTGTTTAGTTTAAAATGGTTGGGGATCTCAAGAGTTTTTATTAATGTTGTCAAGTACAGTCACTCTCCCAATCGATGAGGCATCACATGAATTTTACACCCAAAATAGGATCCCACCTTTTTTATATTTTCCTCTTATTTTCAAATGAATTTTGGATGGTTCATTGATCTCCCATTAGTTGAAAACCCATGTGACCTGGGTAATATTTTTTTGCTTCAACTGCATGATCAACAATTTTCTAGGGAATTATTGCAAGAGAAAAAAAGGACACGTCAAAAGGAAATTGTGTGAGCTTCCATAGACTATGTGTTGCACATGGAAATTTGCATGACCTTCTTCTAGTCATGTGATTTCATGTATCCTGGGGTCCACATGATCTATGTGATCATGGACACCATCTTCTTCCTTTTATTTTCATGGAAAATATTTCCTATGTTCAGGTATTGACTCCTTTTTGAATTCAGTGATTATCATTTGGTAGGAATCAAAAAATGACCCCCCCCCCCCCCCAAGAGTGGAATCCACAGGGACAAGGGCTTGTTTTTTAGTAATTTAAATTATTGAATTAGCATTTTACATTGTCAGTAATCTGTGTCTTTGGCAGTGCTTGGTCTGTTGGGTGATGTTTGGTATTATTTGATATTTCCTATAAATAGGGGAGTATATAGGGATTCATTCACCAGATACTCATTTCCCTAGATATCAATCACCATTCTTCATTCTCATAATCGCGTCGCAAAACCCTCCTTTAATAACCCATCATGAGACTTGTCTATGAGACCTTTTTCAAGATAGTTTCTTCAAAAGACCTCATTTTCCTAGGAACCTCCTCGAACCAATCCATGGACTTATCCTTGGTAATTTTTTTAACATTTTTCATGGGGATGCATGATTTTCTTGATGGTTTTCACGATATCTATTAGCTTGATTTTAGGAACCTTTGAATATTTTGTTTCTCATGTGACCATTTCAAGGTCACAAGATCATGACTCTTCAAGGGGTCATGTTTCATACATGATTCCTTGTAGGTTTATGTGATCTTTATGATCCGTTAGGAGTTAAGAAATTCATAATTATTTTTTGTGATTTTTGAATCCCCTTAGTCCATGCGATGCACATTAAGGCTATGGGAATTTTCTGAATTTTTATAAGGTTTTATTTTATTAATCTAATTCATTCCCCTTAATTTTTCTAGATGGATAATGATTACCATAAATGTTCCTCTATTGTAAAAAATAAAAGGTCCATGATTTCTAGAAACCAAAATATTGACCCTCAATATCACGTGAACTCTGATAATGATATTCTAAAATATTTTCTTTCATTTTAGATTTAAAATTATCCTTCATTACACTAGATTCATCTAAAAAAGTTTGTATTTCTGAATGATATTAACCTTCCTCCTTGGGACATCAATTTTTGGTCTTTCTATGTGTCAACTTCTCTAGACTGTATTCAGATGACAATTGCTGAGGATGGATGACTAGTTGCATCTCGATCCTAGAGGTTGTCTTATATGTTGAAAAACTCTCTTTTGGTTTCATAAGGCTATGATTCATATCATCATATCATCTGTCAGATTTACTTGGGTATATTCATATCTTCTATAAAAAAAATTAGGTAGTTTATGGAGATTGAAATGGGATCTCTGTCCTAGTGGTAATTTTTTTGATGAATGGGTGTGTCCATTCTAGGTGAGGCAAATATTCTTATAGTTTGTTAACCAGTTATATAGGGTATATATTTATGAAGTAGTAAAGATTTACCAATTTATTTTATATCTCCTATCATGTACTCTTTAAAAACTAGTTATCCATGAGTTCCCTACCACCAACTGAATTCATCTATCCCATGGGTTGGTGGGAATCATCCTCTTGGATATCTACCAACTGGGTGGGGTCCCCCCTCTTAGAAAGATGTATAATGAGTACCTTCCTGCAAAAGATGTATGGTACGACCCTTTGAATACTCCTTACTTAGTGAGGTACATGCTTATAATTATGAAGGAGGAGATAATAAAGGAGCTGACCATGTGCCCACTTATCAATTTCAAAGATTGGATCAACATTTTCCTCTATTGCAGTAGAGTTTGGTCAACAGTTATACACCCCCATCGATTCGCTTCCCATAAATTTTGTAATAGTCTAAGATCATATTGGTCCATTTTTGAATATGGGGATAATACATCAAGAGTATATCAAGTGAAGTAATAGATATCTCCAATAATTTGGTTGGTGGGATTTATGGCCATGTTCATAAATTGATGGCTTTTCCCAATGAGTGATGTGTGTTTAGGAATTCTGGTCAGTACAATGGTAATGATAGTGTGACTTGTGGAGGGAATATTCCTTAATCTGGTAGTGCCAACCCTAGCATGAATTTACAAAAATATGGACAAAATTTGACAAGGAAGAATACTCTATAGGATCATTGGTCCTTTATAGTTTCTATTTGGATGGATAGGGGAGAAATTACATTACTAAGAATAATATAATTCCACCAAGACACTCAATGACTTATCTCATCCCAAATTATTGAATATATATTGGTTTTAGGATTTATCTATAAGCTCTGACAATGTTACAAATATTTTCAGTCAATCCAATAACTTTGATTCCACCCCTATCTCATATTGGCTGGGTCGATTATTGATAATGGCAGTGGATTTCTAGATGAAAGGTCATATAAGATCAACCTTCCGAAAAAGGTTCCTAAAACAAGGATGGGTGAGATAGTCATATTTGATCCATATGATCATTATTAGTTTTCTCTTCAGTTTGTCTTCACCAAAAGGGTCTCCCCTTTTCATTTGGCTGGTGTGTAGGGAGAGATACACCCTGATATTGTCCTCTAGTTTTGGATGATATTGGTGCATGATGATACTAATAATGAGATCATCCTTCTATATGATGATGCTGCTTCCTTTCTTACTCAGGATTATGCCCAAACTTGTGTAGAAACCTATCATGGTGGTGTAATAAGAGGATTGGTTCATCATCTGAATAATTCATTTGCATCACCAACCCCTCAATCAGTGGCACTGATATAGATGATCAAATAATTGGGAGACTTCAAGGAATCTCTCTCATCCCGGTGATGATAATCCCATTAGTGGGAGTAAATATATTTAGTAAATAATACCTATAACATAATCAATGGGTGGTTATTCTATTCATGGGAGGATATATGGAGTCTCCTCTCTTGTTTTATTTCTAGCTCAACTGGCTATTCATTTTTCTAGTGTACCCATCCCCTCAGTCACAGAAGATCAGACATTATGTAGGATGATCTAGTAGTAGATTCATGCCCTAATTACAATGAATCCTTGGGAAAAATTTCATAACCAAGGCTAACTCCATCCTCATATATTTAATAAATTAGGGGTGGGTAGTTTTGATTGAAAACAATTTTATAAAATCATGAAACAAATTAGTCTTAATTGGTAGGATTTGGTCACCGATGGGACATTACATGATCTCGAAGATGAGGCCCCCCTCACTAAACAGATGAAAGAGGCGTTGGAGGCACTGGAGGAGATTCCCCATTTTATATCTAAATTTAATGCCCATATGGATTCCTATACCATGAAAATATGGATATATTAGGAAATCATATCTCTCTTATGTTATGACCTTTCAACATTATAATCCCCATTGGAAACTTCTCGAAAGATATTTGAGGAGATTCCAACTTTAGTCAAGACTCTATGACTTAAAAAAGAAGTGGAAGAGTTGGGAAAGCAGCACTTCATCATTCAATTGAAAGTTCTCGCTAGAATCATGTACACCTATCCAAATCATCCAATCAAATTTTATTGTAGTTACTCCATTGATGATCATTCTATTTTTTATAATATTCTTGGAGATATGCTGAAATTTAAATATTTCTCCAATTGCATTGTATCAGTGCATATATCTACTGAAATTTGGATGTTATTTTAAATTATTTATTTCATTCACTATGTGAATGGATTTTTTCTAATCCCATGTTATTTTAATCACCCATAGTACCAATACATTTCATAATATCAACCAAACCAGAATGCCTGGATTTGAATATTTAAACCATAACAGATTCTTCTCGATAATTTCACATTAATTTCTACCAACATGAGATTCCATACTAAAATATCTTCTCCAAATATTTTGAGATTACCTGATTCATAGAAAGATCATTGGGTAGAATATATGTCTTAGAGGGACATTACCATATCTTTTCTTGAAGTCAATAGGCTTGGTGAGAGAATCTTTATTTCTATCAAGTCCCAATGGTGGGACATAAAAAAATTCCATTATTTTAGAATAAATTGCATTAATGTTTTAGTTTTTGGGTCTTATCACTCGGAAATTCTATCCTTTTAGTTTATGTTATTTTATCTTGGACCTTCCATCACTTTATTTTTGGTTCTTTTAGATTGGAACTTTTATCGATGTAGTTTAGGTTCTTTTAGATCATGCCTTCTATCACTATAGTATAGGGTCTTTTATCTTAGAACTTATGTCACTTTGTTTTAGGAAATTTTAGCTCGGACCTTCTCTTGCTATAGTTTAGGGTCTTTTAGCTCAAAACTTCTAATTCCATTCATTTTAGAGACTTAATTCCAAGACATGGTCTATGATTTTGGAGTATGATGCAGATATGTTAGGGATGATCCAAAACACCCTAAGGTGTTGAGTTATGTCATGGTTTTCTAAAGGTTCGCAAGGATTAGAGATCCTTTCATACAAAGAGAAGGGGGCTCTAGTTTGTAGTTTAAAGACCTTATGTGTCAGAAGCATTGTCAAAAACAGTTGTATCTACTCTTTTCCAAGGGTCAGGGAAGGTTTATAGGGGATTATTGGTTGATATTGAAATACTAGGGATGTTAGGTCCACATGGATAGTTGTAGTATGGGTGACATAATTCATTAGCTAAAATTTTGAATCAGTGAATATGGTATGGGGAAGACATAATGGGGATGACATCTAACTCCCAAAAGTGTCATGTTCCACCATGGTGTTTCCAAGGCTCACAAGGATTGAATCTACTTTATTACAATGAGGAGATTCCTCTAGGTTTTAGGTCAAAGACCACATGTGTTGATATAATAGACAAGAAAATATAATCTCTACTCATTTTTAAGGGCCACAAAAGGTTTGTGAAGACTCAATCATTCATACGATAAAGTTGGGTATGAGAGGAAAGTTATCCATAAAGGGTTCTGAAATCCTATAAAAGTTCGTCTATTAATTGTGAGGATCGGGACCTATGCCTTGTGGTTTCAAATAAATGGGTTTTGTCCATAAAAGTTTTGATAATGGAGTGTCACATTCTTGCTTTGAAAAAGGGTTCAAAAAACATTGACGTAACATCAAGGATGTTGAATCTGCTCAGATAGTATGGAATGGAATCTGTACATCACGATCCAAAGTGGTTGGGTTATGAGGATGATATGGGAAAATCACACCAGGGATAGACTATAACACACTAATGTGATAATCTCCACTACGGTGATGTTAGGGATCACAAGGATTGGAAATCTTTTTTCAGAGAGATTAATTTGGTTGATGACCATAGGCTCATATACAGGATCCATAGGTATACATGATTAGTCAAACTAAGGGTCCCTTGAAGCTGGGTATCCTCTTCAAAGGGATGTGAAATTATTTTGGTGATATAAGGCACTCAAGTCATGAAGTTTTATTTATTTAAGGTATAATATCCAATAAGGGTTTTAGTAGCCTAAAAATCTTGTCACTGCCTAGAAAACATATTCTCACTATGAGGAGGCGTGGAAAACCATTACCCTAAATTTTAAATAAACCGAGGGGGTATAGTGATAATATATTGGATTTTACTAGGGATAAAAGGTAAGACCTATGAGCATTATTCCTTATTTATTTGTGCCCAATTTTTTTCCTAAACTTTGCAGATGAAAAGTTTAGTGAGCGAAGACTTGAATTTTTCTCAAGATTCCCTTTGTGGGGTTTTAACCTTGAAATTTTCATGTATATTTCATTATCAGTTTAATATATTATTATTTAGATCATTATGGGACAGAGTTTAAGGTTTTACAACTTTGAACAAAGTGTAGGTAGTTTAAGATCATGACACATGTAGAACCATCATGAAGGATGATATGCAAGAGCCTAATTAGGATACCCACAATCAAGAGTACCCCATCATCCTTCTGAGAGATATATAAAAAAATTTAAAATCATGGATTGAGGTTATTAGGTCATGAGTAATGATATGGGATAATCGTACTAGGTGTGGATTAGAACAAACTGAGGTGTTTATCTCTGTTTTGGTGATATCAAGGATCATAAGGATTTGAAATCCATTTTGTAGAGTGATCCATTTGGTTGATGACTATAGGCACATATGAATGATCTATATGTATACATACATAGTTAAACAAATCATCCCTTGATGCTGAGTATATTTTTCAAGGGCCATGAAAGGTTTGCGGCAACATGAGGTTCTCAAGACATAAAGTATGATTTACTGATTGATGTGCTTAAAATATAATTTTAGTGCCCTATACTCTGGCTGGTCAGTGTAAGGATCTTGTGGTCCTTTGATAAAGGATGATAATATATTATGATATTGATAGTTTCCATCATAGAGTAGGTACATACTTTCTTCCTTTCTGTTTAACATCATGTGGTATGTAAATTTTCCTTACAGTTTCATCATCATGCAGTAAGGATATTTTTTTGTACAGTTTATCATCATGTGGTTAGGACATTTTCCATGAATTTTATCATCATGAGGTAAGGACATTATAACTGATGTGAAAAAATCTGAAAGATATATTACATGAAAATGCTGATCATATATATATCTAACATCCATGTAGGGAGAATGGATTTTTATTTATCATACCCTATGCAGTTGGGGTGAATTTATTTTATTTATTGTTGTAACTGGGATAAGGATAGGAAATCTGGGTGACACTACATATCTTGGAATGATAAAAATCAAGACACATATAGTTCTTTAATGAGAAACACTCTACGCTGTTCTTACCCGTAAGTACAGGTGGGCATTATTTCCATTGATTGTTGTATCTCATCCCAGAACTAAAGATTTGGGCATCACTACGAATGTTATGATGATAGGAATCAATCTATATGTATTTATCTTGGAACCATGTAGTTTAACATCATGTGGTAAGGATGTGGGCTTCCTAACATGAAAATGGGTATTATGGATGGACCCAAAGATTAAAATATTGGCATCACTACATATATCCTATAATGATATGAATCAAGCCATATATAGTTCTTGAGGAAGTAACTTCTATCAAAAGTTTGGACTATATACAAAGAGGGGGTTTTTTATTTTTTAACTAGGCACAAGATTTAAGATCTGGGCAACCTTATATATCCTTTGATGATAGGAATCAAGTCATACGTAGTTCTTGAATGGAGGTGTGGTAGGAGACCAATCACCAAAGTTAGTGGTCCTCTCAAATGATATTCCCATGAACATGAAACGTTATTTCATGAAAGGTACATCAACCATGAAATTTAATGGCATACAGAAAGGACTCATGTTTTGACTTTTAAGGTCTTACATTCAGGAACATAATAAACCTTTTTTGATTCATTATTCATTTTTCATGTGGGAAATACCTTAATAAAATTTCTAATCTCACATGATCTAGGCTCGGTGTGAGAAATAAGGAATATAGAGGGTTATTCTAACCATGAAGAGGAGATTAATGATAAAACATGGGTATTTTTCATCATATGTTGGATGGACCAAGATATAGGATCAAGGTTTCCCTATGTATCTCGTTGAAAATGATAATCAAGCCAAAAATAGTTCTAAAGACTCGTAAAACTTAATATCATGTGGTGAGGACATCATCTATTCAGTTTAATGTCATGTTGTAAGGATGTAGGTCACCTGATGTGAATGAATATGAACCGTTGGGGATACATGAAATGTAATTTCATGTGTTGAGGAAATTCATTGTGTAGTTTATTGTAATTCAGTCAAGATTTGGATCACCTGTAATGAAAGTGAAGGATTAGTGCAGTTGGTCCTAAGACTAGAGGCCATGGATTCACTACATATCCTATGATGACAAGAATAAAGTGAAACATAGTTCTAGAAATATGTTTAGTTTAATTTCAAGTGGTAATAATGTGATATGTTGTGTGGTTTAATATCTTGATGTTGGTAAAATATTGTGTAGATTAATGTCATGAATCCAGGATTAGAAGCACATGATAACATCTATGCAAAGTATTTCTTGAGAAACCTCACATTGGTGGGGGGTGACACACTCCCCATCCATTGTGTCCAATGAGTAATCTCCATCATGTTAGACCTTATGTATAATGTAAGGACCTTCCCATTTGGGTTCCAACTTTGGAGGCTTATTTCCTAGTATCATTGGGGACCTGAGGGACAACAAAGTTTCTCCTTATAGGAATGAATAAAGGTGAATCCTCTTAATAAAGGCTCATGCAATCTGATTCTGATGGACTTCATGGTTGTGTAATGTATACAACCTATTCAAATCAAGAATATCCAATTCAACTAGCTTCTTTTTTGATTTCTCGTCACCTGAGAGTTATCCAAAAATGGATATTTATTATAGGTAGATGAACTTATATGGGTAAAATTACCTTATTCACATAAACTAATGAGTATGGTGTTTCTTTTTTAGTAGTACGTGAGGTGGTTTGGTAGGCTCGTAAATCATGGAGGAGCTTGTCCGGTCAGGACATCTTATTCATGTCCCCCATCTTTTGGAGTATATTAGACAAATTCTTATTGAAGGCCTCTATATTTCCATTTTCCAATACATGATAGTGAGATTACTTATTAGACTTGATTTTTTACTCCTGGTATAGTTTCTTAAACTCTGTATAATCGAATTTGGTGTTGTTGTCCTTCAATATTGTGTGAGAGACTCTGAAACTTGTGATGATATGGGACTTTATAGAGTTTAGGATGTTCTCTATCATAACTTCTTTGATGGTTATTTCCTCATACCATTTATAAATGAATTCATTATTAGTAAGTATATACTTGAACTACTTAGTTTTTTCTAGGAGATACACCCCCAAAACATACATTCCCTAAATGATAAATGGCTAGTAAAATTTATTTGTATGTAGAAAATATAGGGGATGATGGATGTAGTCTTCCTAGATCAAGCATGATTGAAATTTCCTATTGAATTACACATATTTTTATATCATGGTTTTCTAGTAATAACCCACCCTCTTAATTTTTTGGGAGATCCTATTACCAAACTGATGAGTGTTATAAGATCCTACATGGACTTCTTCCATAATGAAATGAATATCTCTTTAGACTATAAGTATAAGGATGACTTTGTTTAATACACAATTTTAGAGGCCCCTATATTAATTTGGACTAGTCTTAAGTGTAAAATTAACTACAAGTCTCCAAATTTATTCACTTCTAGTTCTATTATTTGGTAGAGTTTCGTTTTGGAGATAACCAATTATGGGATCCATCCATCCAGGGGTGGATGGTGATTCATCGTTCTATAGGGAAGTGTTTACCTAATTTATTTATTCTATATTGCAGATGAAGACCAATGATACCATTATTCATTGTATGATATGTAAGATTGATTCCTCCCGATCAGGGTCAGCCAAGACCATGGCTGTGTTTTCCAATGCATCGGTGTGAGCATTCAATGATCATGGAACAAGATGCAATGTGGGAAAAATGGAACTCTTAAATTTTTTTCTTGATATATATAGTTAGGTAGGCTAGTTATCCTGTTATGATTTCATATTCTCCATTTTTAACACCCCAATATTTTTATGAAATCTATTTTTTAAATAATTTTATTTCACTAATTTCATGTGTTTCACGCAACATTGTGTTTCTAGGAATCATCATTTTGTTGTTGTAATAATTTAAACAAGATAGTTATTACATAGACATTAAAACAGTGGGTATAGAAATTAATAACTAAAATATGAATGAATGGTTTACATATGTAAACCCCCTTCTAAAATTGAAAGGAAATCTTTTTCTAAAAGAGAATTCAAATGCACAAAAGTGTGTTTTATACGAATAAAATAATAAAAATCGCTCTTTTTGGTTTATATTCCTGAAATATATATATATATATATATATATATAATTCAATATAATTTTTAATATTCATCCTATGTGTTTTCCAGACATGGTATAAAAAACCTAGTTTTATACTTAAAAACTGTATTTTTCTAAAATGAGTTTTATCACCATTTAATGTCGCACTTATTTTAATAAATTTTTTTGATAATTTTATAAATTATATCTAAAAATTAAACATTTAATTTTAATTTTGGATGAAAAATTAAATTTGGTTTAATGTTTTGTATTTTTCTATTAAGTTTCATGTTTTGATGAATAATGAAAAATAATGAACTTTAATTGAAGTCAACTTTTTATTCTAAATAATTTATAGTGTAAAATTATATTTTTGGTGGGTTTTAAAGTATAATTAGATAATTTTTATATAATTTAATCCAATTAATATCATTAGAATACATTTCACATTGAATTTGGATATAAAGACTTTTCAATCTTTTGAATGTTTTCACTTTAAAAACATTTTTTCACACCCCATCTATGAGATTAATTTTTAAATAATTTTAGCCACTTATGTGTTTTTAATTTTGAAAAATGGATTCCATATTTGGAATAATAAGGTACAAAACTAATAAATAAGACCATTTTATTTTTTTTCCAATTTTAATAGTAACATTGGTAATTTTTTTACCATGATAAAGGGTAAATATGGCGGTTTATGTTAAAAATAAAGTGATATGGACTATAAAATGACATGGACAATTTCCCAAATTTTATTGGATGAAGTTTATTCGACCCTAAAATGCATAACCTCATAAATGGAATTATTTAATGGAACCTTATCAATTAAAATTACTTAGATGCTATTAAAATCTAAGCGAGTGACAAAATGCCACACTTTTATTAAGTATAATATTATGAATATGGGGTTAAAAAATAGGTATAATAAACTATAAATATTAATATGAAATATAAAAGTATTATATACAACATGGTTTTTTTTCAATAATAACAATCAAAACTAATTACACAATGATGATGCATTAATTATTCAATAAATGAAAACTCAACTAAATGATATTAAAAATATTAAAAAATATATAATTTTAATTAATTAAGGTGATACATGAATTTTATAGGGTTATATAACATATTTTGTGTGTATCAAATTATTTTTTTAAAGGTATCTTAGTGTATTTATTTTCTTAAAGTCTATGTAATGAATAGTGCCAAAATTTACACTAATGATATTTTATGAAAATATTATTTTATTAAATTAGTTAATAAAACATAAAAATGATAAATAAGGTAAAATTGGATAAATTATTATCTAAAATTTCATAAATATACCAATTACGGTTCAATAAACACCTTAAAATAAAAAAAATCTCTACCTTTTATATTAAAAATGTTGTTACCGTAGTTAAAATAAAAATAAGTTAACTAAGGGTTTATCAAAATTATAAGGAATAAAATTACATGAAAAAATGTATAAAACATATTTTCGATGAAAATACCATCCTATCCCACATTATATTCTAATAAATTAACATTTTTAGTTATTTGGATTGAGATTTAATTTATTATAAATTATTCTTTTGAGAACATTAAAAAGTTCCCCTCATCTTAATTATAAAAAGACACATCCTTCCTCATCTCAATTAAAAACTTTTAATATTAAATCTCAAAAAAAAACTCTTAAAAAATATCTTATACACTTCTATTTCCAAATTATAGACGTTATGGTCTTCCTAAAGGACCAACTCCATAGTCCTTTAGAGGAGATCTAAAGGAGCTATTTCGAAGAAGAGGTAATCACTCTAACCAATTACCCTATTTTTCTACTCTTATATAGCTCCTATAGATATATGATATATATCATAAAATAATAACTTAATAATCCACAATATGATAAAATTTTATTATTATTATCAACACACCATTATAATCCCATTTTCCCATTGAACAATAAGTGAAAGTATCGCTCATGCGTACGTATGAATTACCATCTCCAAATAGTGATACAATTCATTTTTCATCACCATATTTTATGAGTGAGAATTATGAAGGGTTTAATATTTATATATTATATTTATTACATAATTATAATTCTTTAATTATAATACCATATAAACCTTTTTACCACCTCATCTTTTGGGAAATGATAACGTCGCACAAGCGTACATATGGATTACAACCACCATGATGTGATGTGATTCATTTTTTAGATATAATTCTTAGGGGTGGTAATAAAGATGAATTTTAATAATATATATAATTTATATGAAATAATAATTAATCTTTAAATGATAGAACCGTGATCAAAGTATAAGGATCGGGACTATAGAACTGAAACATGCTTGGAAAAGGAAAAAGATATCACCTAGAAAAGCTATTTTAATTATTAAAAAACATGTGGTAAAATGTTATAAAAAATAATAAATAGTATTATTGATATTGTTTATGTAATAAGTGTATAATAAATCCATATTTATTATAAAATAGGTTTAAAAATGAACAAGGAAAGTCAATACTTATGGTAATATATTTTTATCTCACTTTTATTTATATGGGACACATTCCTTATACACTACTTGTTTATCCTACATGGTGTATATACTAACCATAAATATATTTTATAAGAATTACCAAAAATATTATGGTATTTTAATATACATATAATTTTATTTATTTCATTTTCCATACTATGAGACCTATTATAATGTGGTAAGGGTTTATTTCACAATCATATAATTATTCAGGATTGTTTTATTTTAAGTATCCATTGTGGAATATTTACCTTCCATGTCCATGTTTTCTAAAAATGTTTTCAAAAATTATTTTACTATTATCCTATGAATATTTAAAATTATTTTTTCTAATGTTTTAATTTTTATTAAATAGTTTTACAAGAATATTTTTTTCATAATATTATAAAGTCTCTTTATACCTTTTCCAAAAAAATATATGGAAGGTATTTTTTTAAAACTTATACGGCATGAACATAATTTTTTCCATAATTATACCTTAAATATTTAATGATTCCTTTAAAATCATACACTATTCTTTTCAAATAAAATTTTTTCCTTTATAATTGCACATCTCATTAAAAAATATGTATTATTTCATAATGGAAATGGTATTTTACTCAAGAATTATTTCAATTGATATTTCAAAAAAATAATTTCCCATCTATGATGACATTATTTTTTGTTACTTATGCTTAACTAGGGATATGAACCAAGTATCCCATTATTATTCTTTCTATGAATGTTTTATTTTTATGATGGAATTATACTTATGAAACTTATTTTTTCCATGAGTTATGTTATGATGAAGTGTTTATGAAACTCATTTATTTACATGGGTTCTGATATGGTGAATTATTTATGGTTGTATGGAACAAATATGTATAGTTTTAATTAATTCATGTTTGGGGACTATATAAACCTCTAATGTATTCGGTATTGAATTATATATCATTTGACAGTTTGGGGAAACAAGTCGATGAGATTGATCTGTGACGGGAAACAAGTCGATGTTCTTGATCTGTTATAGGAAATATGTGATAAAGCCCAATTCAAGGGTAATGGTAGTCATCCTTAACATATTAAATGGGTTACTAAACTCATTATTATTCCACACATATTTATGTCTTGAAATTATGCTTCATGATTGAGTAATGATGATGTTTATTTTTTATGATACTTATCATTTGAAATGTTAATGTTTTATGTTATGACTCATATTAATGATCCATGATAGGTTGGGTATAAAATTTGTAAGTTATGATAATCATCACATAACCATATTTATTATCTTATTATTTAATAAAACAATA
This sequence comes from Viscum album, assembly GCA_963277665.1. NCBI lineage: Eukaryota > Viridiplantae > Streptophyta > Magnoliopsida > Santalales > Viscaceae > Viscum > Viscum album. Next base: position 57,719,994 of record OY728138.1, read on the forward strand.
AATTTATATCTTTCATGTTTGACCTTAATTATAATTTGATCTCACCCTTTTCTTACGTTTCCATTCAACTGGTAATGAATAAAGTTTTTAAGTTGGTGTTCTAAAGGGGAAGATATTTTTTGGAAACATTAAAGTTCTATCATCAGACTAGAAGTTTTTGTTCAAATATTCCAAAGACACTATACTATTATAGTCCTCATGAATGTGTTTTTATAATTTAATGAATATTAATCTAAAAAATATGTAATATTCACATATTAAAGTCCTAGTTCGTTATATTTGGTATCATAGAATTTTTTTAGTCAACCTTTAGAAACTAATATGAGAAAACCTTAGTAAGATCCCTAAAATTAGTCTAAGTATATGTTAAAATATTATATTTTTCATAATGATCATGTATAACCTAGGATTAAATGTAAGGTTTGATAGATTTAAATTTTACAAGTAATTTCCCTTGAATATGAGGTTCTAAAAATATGGTTAGCATTACTCACACTATGATTTCTTGTTTCAGTCAATGGATGGAACCTGGAGGAATCGTGTTAATGATGAATGTGGTGGTCAATTCAAAGATTTTATTCCTAAGAAACTGAATGTTATTTTAGATGTAATGGAAAACATTTGTGTTATGATCACACAAAATTTTCAATCTATGAAACACACTGGAATTTCAAATGAGGAAAGGAGGGAACAACACTCTATTGAGTCCTTTATAAGGTAGCATCCACCTTCGTTCATTGGGTATTCTGATCCAATATTGTTTGGGTAATGGATTAGTACCACTAAAAATATATTTTCTATTCTCTAATGTTTATAACATGATAAACTCATTTTGGTTGTCTATCGTATGGAAGGTGAAGCTGATTAGTGGTGTAATATTATAAAAAATATTAGGCAATAGGAAAAAAATTGACTCCATGGAATGGGATAAGTTCGAGTAATTATATTTCAATAATTAATTTCCCCATATTCCTTGTAAAAAATGGGTAATGATTTCTTTGATCTAAATAAAAAGGATGACTAATATTTTGGTACTTATGAGGAAAATTTTACAAGACATGTAAGGTATGCTTCTGGTATTATCATCCAACCCCAATTTAAGGTTGACTGATTATTAAGTGGATTAAAACCAAGTATCTGAAGGGTTTTATCCATAATATACTTCATTAGATATGATTATATTTTTCTATTTGTGATCAAATTTGAAATGAAAATTTGAGATACCCACCATTCTCATGGTTTTAATAAGAAAACAAAGATCGAGTCTCATGAAAACTTTAATAAATCACATGGTGGAAAAAAATTACAACCATCTAAATGCCATAAATGTGAGAAGAAACATCTAGGAAGTGTCTTAATAGAAATAATAGGTGCTTTAAATGTGTAATGGTAGGTCAAAAAACTCAAGAATGTAGACAGTTAATGAATAATCTAGTTAATGAAATAGAGGAAAATTGGATACCAACTAATGCACGAACCACACTTTAGTGATTTAAGTGTAAAGAGAATGGGAATTGTGATAACTAGTTCCAAAATCTGAGGGTTAAAAATGATGATCTACATCATCAACCAATAAATTCAAAATACTAATGGAAATATCATGTGATAACTATTAGTGATGTATAGTACGATAATGAAGTAATGCAATGATTGAGTTTTTATTTATTAGAATTTGTGAACGATGTTACAGAATATCATTTATGGTGTTATAGAATAATGAATAATATAAGGATTGGTCCATTATAATTTTTACTTAAGTATTGTAGGGAATATGTTAAATGGTACTAGTAAATAAGAAAAGTGATTGAGGAGGTAAAGTGATTTTTTTGGAAAACACATGATTCGGGGATGGATAACCCCTAATATGTGTATGATGTTGGGATAATGAAATGAAGAGATGTTTGAATGTGATAAAATAGATGGGATAGTATTGATGACCTTAATACCGAGAAGATGAAAAGATGGTTTATGATATCATGGATTGAGTTTACAAAATTTTTGGGTTTATGGTATGAGGAAAGTGTTGATTTTTGAAAGCATAAATTTTTTTCACTAAGGTTTTATGGTAATTAAGGTTATTACTATGTTTCAATAGAATACAAGATAATGGTCTTAACATGTTTCTTATGTGAATTTTAAGGTCTACATCAGGATTTTTAGGGAAAATTGATAAGTTTATTGACCTTCTTTCAAAATTATTGGATTTTAATATTTTAGAAGGTTTAAAAGGGTAACCATTTATGAAATTTTTTATTTAGAAATTTGGAAGAGGTTTTAGATATTAATATTTTGTAATATGAATATTTATGTATATTGGATAATATGTGAAACCCATTTTGTTATGATAAAAACTATATACATAAAGAATGAATTTGAATTTCATTATGGATCTTGTGATCCGCTAGTTCTTCAAGCATTAAAATTTCAAATTCTTATTTTCATTGAGTATAAGATAAAGAATAAATTGATAAAGGTACAACCATAGAGTGATATTATACATATGATATTATACATATGATATTAAATAAACTAAATATATCTTCTCAGTGGATTTTGAAATAAAATTTTGTCTTGTTATTATTATTTTTTATGATATCAATGACCTTTTAAAGACTTATTTGGTATATGGTTTTGTGGTCACTAACCTTGTCTTGAACATGTTATCTATCAATCTCTATCAGAACTCAGTATTTACTTTTCTCTTATATGTTCATGTTTTCACTTTCCATCTATGTTATCCTATATGGAAATATAGTTATGAGTTACTTTAGGAAACCGTCAAGTTTCCGACTTTCTTTTTTGGAATTCTGTTTTAGTATTCATTTTTAAGATGTGGTTTTCTATGAAAGAAACTGGAATGTATTAAAATTTTGATGGCGCTGAAAATTTTAATGGTGAAATTCTTTTATGGTGGGTAGAATTTAACACCTTGAGATTTTTATGAAATATTTTTCTCTTAAAAATTTTTATTTCATTGAAGTCTTGTATTACATGCAACACTGACTTTATAGGAAACATAATTTAATTGTTTTAATTATTTAAATAAGAAAATTATAACACAAAAGTTAAAATTTTGATTATGAATAAGATTAATTAAATTATGAAAGTATGGTTTACACATGTAAATTTTTTTTAAATTAAAAGGAAATCCTTTTCCAAAATACTATTTAAATACGGAAAAGTGTGAATTATACCAATAAAATAAAAAATCACTATTTTTTGGTTATAATAATTATATATATATATATATATATTCAATAAATTTTTTAAAATTCATCCTATGTGTTTTTTTACATGATATAAAAATAAATCAGGTTTTGTGCTTAAAACTGTATTTTTCAAAAAGTAGGATTATCACTTATTAATGGAGAACTTCTTTTACAGATAAATTTTTTAAAATTTTACAAATTACAATTGAAAAAATAAAACTATTATTTGAAATCAAGATATCAATATTTACTTTGGTTGAATGTTTAATATTTTTCTAATAAGTTTTATGTTTTGAGGAATAGTAAAAAATACTAAATTTTAATTGAAAATAGATTTTTCTTATAAATAATTTATAGTGTTAAAATAAATTTTTTATTTGTTTAAAAGTATAATTAGATAAATTTTATATCATTTAATCCAATTTAGTTCATTGTAATCAATTGAACATAGAATTTTGATATAAAAATATTTTAATCTTTTGAATGTTTTCACCTTAAAAACTTATTCTCTTACCCCATCTAGAGGATTAATTTTAAATTAATTTTAGACCCTTATGTATTTTTAATTTTAAAAAATTTATTCCATATTTTGAATTATGAGGTTCAAATTTATTAAATATGTCCCAATATGAATAGTAACATTGGTAATTTTTATTACCACAGTAATGGGTAAATTAGGTAATTTAGGTTTAAAATATAGTGATAAAGACAATAAAATGACCCTAACACTTATCATAATTTTATTGTATGATTTTTATTATAACTATAAACACATAAGTATTTAAATTGAATTATTTGATGGAAATTTGACCTTAAAAATGACTTAGATACTATTAAAATCAATAGGAGGGACAAAATGTCACACTTTTTTTTAATAAGTATAATATTATTAATATGGTGATAAATACTATATATAATCAACTATAAATGTAATTATTAAATATAAAATGTATATCTACATCATGGTATTTTATTTTAATTTTTTTGTGATGAAATAATTATCCTAAATAATTACATAATTATGATGCAGTAATTATTCAATTAATGAAAAACTCAATTATGTGATATTAAAAATATTAAAATAAATATTATTTTAAATGACTTAAGGTGATACAAGAATTTTATAGGTGAATATAAAATAATATTGGTGTATTAAATTAATTTCTTCAAAGTTATTTTTTTGTATTTATTTTTTAAAAGTCAATGTAAATAAAAGTGTCAAAATTGAAACTAATTATATTTTACGAAAATAAATTTTATAAAATAATTTAAAAATAATAAAATTCACAAATAAGGACAAATAAGATAAATTCTGGTATAAAATATCATAAATTTATCATTTTTGGTTTAATTGACAACTTATAAGTAAATATATATTCTTTTATATATTTAAAATGTTCTTACAGTGGTTAAAATTAAAATAGGTTCACTAAGGGTTAATCAAAATGAAAAGGTTTAAAATTACACCAAAACTTGTCTAAAATTTATTGATTTTTTGTATTACCACAAAATATTATATTATATTCGATTAAATTTCTGTTTTTTGGTATTTTAATTTATATTTAATTTATTATAAAGTAATATTTTGAGAAATTATAAAAATACCCCTCACCTTCATTATAAAAGGAAACCTCCTCCCTCATCTCATTTCACCACTTTTAGTCTTCATGATCAACCAAAATCTAAAACATTCTATTATAAACTTCCCTATAAACATTTCAGAGATTCTTTTCTTCCCAAATGAACAAATATAGAGTCTTTTATATGTAACTCCCTGACCGTAGTTACCCAGAGTCGGTACATTTTTACATAACATTGGCATGATCACAAGAGAGCAAATCCTGAAAGACTGGTCATTTTAGTAGCCTTGGAAGTACTAGATACATTCATAAATTTTACATTACATTATAAAATGAAAAAACAATAACATTTTCTCCATTTACCTAATTCATATCCCTTAGACTATCCCTACAAGTTAGTCATAATATAATTCTTTTCATCCTGGGAAAAATAAAACATAGAAAGGGTGAGCTCATATGCTCAGTAAAGATAACAATATAGTAGAAACTTTCATAAATAAGCATAAACATTTAAGGTAATGTATAAGACTAAAACATAAACATTTTGAACTTAAACTTCAGCATAATATGGAAAATATAAATCAAATAATTCTATTTACTTATTCACATAGATATTATACTAGTCGAATAATCACATTTAATATCAATATCCAATTTCATAATGATGGAATGCATAATGTCGGACATCATAACCACATAGTCAAGGCCTCATTCCAAGACTATAAATAAGGTTTTGTCAAATCCTTGTTCCAATACACTAGTTTGTCTCATGATACATATTGATGCATCTATAGGATATAGCAGGCCCCACCCATCACTTACTAAGTCCACTACATTCCACATATGAAAATGTCGAAACATAACATAAACATTCATATTAAAACTAGCATATGAAATTTCAATACATCATCCATAAACCATTAAGGGTAAAAAATATCACATCCATAGACAAACATATCATAACTCATTCAATATAATAAGGAAGATTATCTTATAATAAATCAACTTCAAACAAGTATAAAATCCATCAAAGGATGTTAGCATAAATGAAATAAAAATTATTTCAGATAAATATCTCTTTCTATTTTGAAATAATTTAAAATTCATGCAATTGTAAAAGAAAACATTTATTTTGAAAATATTCTTATATTATTGTAAGGGAAACTTTGAAGGTGTTATAACGGTGGAAAATACTCACACACGTAAAAAACATTCTTTCCTTAATTTTTCTGAAAAGGTTGTAAAGGACCTTGTTTGGAAAACGACGGAAATATTCCTTTATAAACATTTTATAAAAAGTCAAAAAATGGTATAAATGAATTTAACCTATATTCTAGGAAATAGTAATAATGTTTTGAAATACATTTTTGAGGAAACATGTATGTGGATGATAAAGAGGTCCCCATAGATACTCACGTATAAACAACCTCAGATAATGAAGGGATTGTAGAATTAACCCTTACCTTGTACTTTTCCTTCTTTGATGGTATGTTAAACTCATGTATAATTGTTAAATAATTTTTATTAAATTATACAAGAACCAAAAACATAAATATGATATCATATATGATCTTCTAATATTACTTTGTTAATAATGTTTTTGTAGTATCACTGTTACAGGTGTTAACTAATTTTTATTCCTTTATGTGCTTGGTTACGTAAGACATGTTTGTTATGGATAGGATGTATTTAATTCATATCCATAATTATATTAAGTTATTAAACATTATTTTTAATCATAAAATGAAAAGTATTCTAGAATGATTACGATGGGAAATGAATCTCATCGCGTTTGTGGAGACGGTAATCCGTACGTACGCACGAGTGAAAATATTAATATATTGATGGTGAAATAGTATGTAATTGGATGTTATATCACATATATATATAACCATTAACATGTTATATTTATTATTTAAATTATTTATACTCATTATTATACCCATCCAAATAATGAAGTGTTTGAATAACAAACTACACCACGACATGGAGATGGTAAGTCGTACATACGCACGTATAGTGACATGTCATTCATAGGATGGATAGAATAATGAATTTTGTTGTAACATATTTATAATAACATCAAATTATGTATAATTTACTGAAGTTATTATTTTTTATGGAAACAAAAAAGATAGAGGAAGTGGAAAAATAAAAGAACATTCAAAAAAGGCGGTGAAATTATTACCTCTTCTTTAGGTGTTTCCTTTTGAATTCATCAAAAGGGATCCTTAGGCTAGATTTTTGATCAGTTTAATTACACTCGGTAAAAGTGATGGTAATTGGTAGGATGTTTCGGTAGGTTTTGGCCGATACAAATGGCTTTTGAGGTGTGATTTTCAGAGAAGGGGAAGTACCCTTTTATAAGAGAGGTAAGGGTCACTTTAGGAAAAGCTTGTGATATTATTTTATTATACAATAATCTTCGGTTTCTAATGGCTCCAAAATGACTTATTTATAGGATAAGGTGGGTTGGGTCTAACATCTCTCAACTAATAAGTTTTTTATAGGTTTAGTTCACCATATTAACCTTATCTTTTATATTTAACTCTTAGTTATATAGTTTAACTTTTACCATGTATTCTAGTATTATTATAAGAAATGGTTAATATAATTACTATAAAAAGACAAGAGAACCCCAAGTGGTCCATTATTAATATATATAACCTTATATAAGTCCTTTGGTAGAACCTTATATTTTTAGGAATATTATATCAATTAATAATAAAGTATTTTTTTTAAAAACTCATTTATGTCAATTTTGACACTATTTGATATTTTGTTTTTGTGAAAGTCATAACAACATTATCACATAGAAAATAAATTAATTAATCAACTATAACATGTCATAATAACCTATAAAATTATTTTAATTCATCATAAGTTAGAATTTACATTTATTTGGATATTTATAATATTAATTATTTTAATCTTTCATTAATATGGTAATTATTGCATCATCATTATTTCATAAATAAATTTAATTATTTAATGAATAAAAATTATAAATAAAAAACCATTAGGTATAAAATATTTTTATATTTCTAATGAATATATATAGTGGAATTTATCTTATGTAGAACCTTGTATTAAAAATGGTTTAGTTATTAAACTTTGAATTTAACACTTTTAACTCTTCTTTAAATAAAATAATAATAAATGTCCTATTCTAATACAAGTTGACCTAAAGAATCCTATTTCATTTTAAAGTTTGGTTTTTTTCGAAATAAAATTACCCAATAGAATTAGGACATGTTTTAGGGTAATTATAATATCATTTTTACCTTTAATTACCCTATTTACTTTTAACCGTGGTAAATAAAAGTCAAAAGTTATTGTTCCCCAAAAATTATTTTCATATTATTGAACCAAATTTTACTTACTAATGTAAACTATGTCTCTCAGATTTTTTAAACTCAATCCATAGAAGCGGTAAAATTATGTTTTATGCAAATTTGCAAATGCATCTAGAAGGTGTGTAAAGACGGTAAAAAGTTCAATAAAAGTTTATATATCTAATATCATTATAAAATGACTCCAAAAAATTACATTGAACATAAATAGGTATTATGTATAATTTTTTACCTATTATAAATTTAAATAAGATAACTAATTATTTAAATAAAAATTCAGTTTTAAACAATAACGCAGTATTTTTCTCTATTCATCAAAAATTGAACATTTTAAGAAAAAATACCAAAAAATTACCCTAAGCTAATTTGGATATTCTAAATCCAAAAATAAATTCCATTTTAAAAAATAAAATTTATAAAATTTCAAAAAAGTGGGTATTACTATTCATAACATCTAGTTTGATTGGTCATGGTGTGTCAAAACTCTAAGTTGCGTACAACGCAAGCTATTGGATTATTCAAAGGGAAACATAATGTGAAAGCTTGGGGTGTTACATTCTCCCATCATTCAAATAATTTCATCCTCGAAATTTCTAGAATACTAGTGTAAAAAAAATTCAGGTGGTTCTTCATCATAAGTTCCTTGGGTTCCCACATTGCCACTTCAATCTTATGGTTACTTCATAGAACTTTCACTAGACGAGTCATCTGATTTCTCAGCACTTGTTCTCTGGTATCAAGAATCTTGATAGGCTCTTCACAATAAGACAGGTCGGGTTCCAATTCTATTTCTTTATAGGTGAGTACATATGTTGGGTCAGGCATGTATTTTATCAATAATGATACGTGGAACACATCATGATCTTTGGAGAGACTTGGTGACATTGTCAAACGGTAAGCTAAATCCCCAACTCGTTCTAGAATTTCGAAAGGTCCGATATACCTAGGACATAATTTACCCTTCTTACCGAAACATATAACACCCTTCCATATAGATACCTTCATCAAAACATGATATCCTATATGAAATTCCAAATCCATCCTTCGGTTATCGGCATAGCTATTTCTCCTATATTGAGCTACTTTTATGTGGGTTTGGATAATCTTCACCTTTTCCATTATTTTCTCAACATGTTCTGGGTCTACAAGTTTTCTTTCACCAACATCATCCCACAAAGTTGGTGTGCGACATCTTTTTCCATACAACTCTTCATATGATGCCATATGAATACTTTAATGGAAGCTATTGTTATAGGAAAATTCTACCATAGGTAAATATTGATCCCACATACCTTGAAATCCAAGTGAGAAAGATCTCAAATTGTCTTCTAAGGTTTGAATAGTTTGTTCTAATTGTACATTGGTTTGAGGGTGGTTGGTAGTTCTCAAACAAAGTTCAGTATCTAAGGCCTTCTGAAGACTTTTCCAGAATCTTGATGTAAAACGGGGATCACAATCAGAAACAATTGATAGGGGTACTCTATGAAGTCTTATAACTTCATTGATATATAGTCTTTCTAGACATTCAAGTGGTAAATCTTCTGTTATAGCATGAAAATGTTCTGACTTGGTAAGACGATAAACAATGACCCATATTACTTCATCCTTCTAGGAGTCTTTGGTATCCTCATGACAAATTCCATCATAATATCATCTCATTTCCACTCGGGTATGGGAAGAGGTTGCATGACTCCTCTAGGATTTTGTCTTCGAGCTTTCACTTATTGACAAACCATACATCTTGACACATAATCAACAATATCCCTCTTCATGTTTTCCTACCAAAAATGTTCCCTCAAATATTTATACATCTTAGTGCTACCATGGTGTATAGAGAAATTGGAGCTATGAGCATCATCCAACAATTCCCTTTTTAGATATGGTATTTTTGGAACATAAAGTATCTTCCCAAATTTCAAAATTCCATCTTCATATACGATGTTAATCAATATCCCATTGCTCGAAGCTTTAATTTTCTTTTGAAACTCCTCAACATCAGTCTGAGAACTTTTTATCCTTTCTAGTAAAGATGGGTTCACAACTATTTGAAAAAGTATCGATGTTTCACCTTCCATGATTATTCCCATATCCATCTTTACTATATCCATGAACGTAGGATCCGTTTCAACTCTCATCTTATTCAAAACTCCATGATACTTTCTGCTCAAAGCATCTTCCACCTTATTTTCCTTCCCTGGGTGGTAGTTTATAATGCAATCATAATCCTTGAGTAGTTCAAGCCACCGCCTTTTCCTTATGTTCAGTTATTTTTGTGAGAAAATATACTTCAAACTTTTGTTACCAGTATAAATCTGACATTTTTCACCATAGAGATAGTGTCTCCATATTTTTAGAGCAAAAATTATAGTTTCTAACTCAAGATCATAAGTGGGATAGTTTTTCTCATTAATTTTTAGTCATCGTGATGTATAGAAAATAATCCTATTATTATGCATAAGGACACTACTATGTCCATTATTTCATGCGTCACTATAAATAACAAACCCATCATTCCCCGATGGTAGATTCAAGATAGGAGCACTGACTAATATTCTCTTCAGTTATTCAAAACATTCTTCACACTCTTTTTTCCAAACATATTTAACCCCTTTACATGTGAGCTTGGTTAATGGGTTATCTAATCAGGAAAAATTCTGGATGAAATATTGACAATAACCTGCTAAACCAATAAAACTGCATACCTCATTTATACTCGTTGGTGATGTCCATTCGTGGATTTACTTGGTCCTTGAAGGATAGATATAGATTCCATCCTTAGAGACAATATGGCCAATAAATGAAATTTCCTGAATCCATAATTCACACTTTCTAAACTTCCCATATAATTCATTTCTTCTAACGGTTTTAAGAATAGTACGTAATTGATTTTCATGATCTTAATATATTTTTGAGTATACCAAGATACCATCAATAAATACCACTAAAAATTCATCAAGATATTCCTTGAAAACTCTATTCATTATATCCATGAAAACAGAGGGTGAATTGGTCAATCCAAAAAGCATTAATGTAAACTCGTAATGCCCGTACTTGGTTCGAAATGCTATTTTTGGAATGTATTCCTTCTTCACACACAACTAATGATATCCATATTGAAGGTTAATCATTGAAAAATATTTAGCTCCATGAATTTGATCAAATAAACCATCAATGAGAGGTATGTGTACTTTTTCTTTATTGTTATAGCATTGATCTCCCTATAGTCAATGCACAACCTCATAGATCCATCTTTCTTCTTAATAAAAAGGACAAGTTCTCCCCATGGAGAAACACTTGGGAGAATAAATACCTTATTTCTCAATTCATATAGTTGATTTTTTAGTTCCACCAATTCCATAGTGTCTATTCTATAAGGGGTCTTTGATATGGGCCTTGAAGAAGGAATTAAATCAATGGAAAACTCAATTTCTCATTCTAAATGATGTCAAGTTAAATCCTTTAAAAACACATTAATAAATTATTATACAATAGGTAAGTCCTATATTTGAACATTATTTTCCTCACCCATAGATATTTCATTCTCTTCTTCCCCAATAATTGAATTTAGTAGAGCTACTAGGGGTGGATCTAGATAAGAATTAGGTGGTGACATTTCTTCTCTAAAGATAAGGTATTCCTTATCATCATCAAAAAATGCAACCTTCTTCTTCTTACAATAAATTTTTGCATCATGGTCTGAAATCCAATCCATATAGAGAATTATATCAAATTCAATCATAGTTATGATGATGATATAATAAAATAAAGAACATTTATATTCCATAATGGGGACTGATTCACAAAACTTTGTTGCAATGATACTTCCCTTATGATTTTTGACTCAAAACATCATTGTGAAATCAAATTGGAAATATCTAATTTTCTTAGAAAACTAGAAAGATAAGAAGAAATGTGATGATCGTGAATCAAATAAAGAATTGGATAAACATGAGGAAACCATTAAATTACCTGCCACCACATCTTTCAGAGCATCAAAATCAGTAGTAGTGATCGCATAAGCTTGGCCTGGCTCCCTTGGCTTTTTCTGAGGTAATTTTCCTTGGATATTAAAACATTCATTTGTATAATGTCCCATTTATCTACAATTTTAGCATTCTACATTGACAACATCTTTATTTCCCTTACAATCATGATCACGATGGCCTTTTCACCACACTTGTAACAGACTCTCATTCCCTTCAGGCAAGTACCAGGGTGTTTCTTCCCATATTTACCGTATGATGGATATTCCAATTTTCCCTTCTTCCCTTTATTTCCATTTCCAGAGTGTTCATCAGATATCTTCTTCTCTTTCTTTGCTTTAAAGTCGTATGACATAAAGAATTCCTTTTCTGTCTTGAAAACACATGAGACAATATCTTCATATGATAAAAAGGACTGTGAGACTAATACATGATGAAGAAATGGTTTTAACCCATCAAAGAAAAAATCAGTCATACTCCTTGGGTTATGTATATAATCTGTTGCATGCCTTGATAACCTTGTAAGGTTATCTTCATACTTTGTGACATTCTCATCCTCCTTTTTCCTTAGACTCTGAAATTGCCTTTCCATATCTGCTCGATGGTCACAAGGAAAATATTTTTTAAGAAAATATTTTTAAACTAACTCTATTCTATATTTGATACTTCTTCATCTTCCTTTGTGTTTTTAATTAATGACCACCATTGATCTACACCTCCCGTGGGGCGATAAAATGCCATGACAAATTTTTCCCTTTTTCTACTCCCCAATGCATGAAATATTTTATCTAAGGAATATATCCATTACTTAAATACAAATGGATTTGTAGTCCCATTGAATGTCGTTGGTTGTTTCCTCATAAAGAGGTCTAACATTGATCCTCTGTGTTGTGGATCTGGGTACTCCATACGAGTAAGGTTGTTATTAATAACCTTAGTGAGTTGTCCCAGTATGGTGATAAGCTAATCAGCACCAGTTGAATCACCATCTCTACTATAATTATCTTGAGTAGGAGGGAAATCCCTACATAGATTATTTACGTTGATACGGTTTCCATTCCTTCTACTTGGCGCTATTTCTAAATAATGGCATTCACTAGATTAGTTTATGAATCACAATACATAATTCCAAACTTCTAAAACACTTAACATAAATTGAACAGTTTATGGATATAATCCATAATCATACAAATGTTTTCTTTGAGGATGTATATACTCATAAATCCTTCATAATGGTTTTTAAATAAAATGTGAATTCCCCTAAGCATATCCCCTGGGAGTGTCATAACCAAGAGTGAAGCAAGGCCTGTTGTCACGTACCAGGACACCCTGGGTCAAGCACGAAACTCCTTGTCATATTTTTCACTTCTAGGTACATCTTTTTCAGAGCCGCCTCTACCCACTCGTATCCAGATAGGGATGTATTTCTTGGAAAACTCAAAAAAAATTATACATTACCAAAATTCTAGGAAGTTCTTCTATAATAATCCTCAAAGTATATCTTTGGGTAATGTTCTATAATCAAATATTTTCTAAATAAAGTTTCCAAGGTTTTCACTAAACTTCCTTTGATACCAACTGTAACGCCCCGACCCCAGTTACCCAGATTTGGTGCATTATTACATAACATTGGCTTGTTCAAAAGTGATCAAATCCTGAATGACCGACTTGTTTAGTAGCCTTGGAAGTACTAGATACTTTCATGAGTTTTAAATTATATTATAGAATGAAAAATAACAATAAAATTGTATCCATTTACCACATTTTTACCCCTTAGAATATCCCTATAGGTCAGTCATAATACACTTCTTCACATCCTGGGAAGAATAAAACAAAGAAAGGGCTGAGATCAGATTCTCAATAAGGATAATAATATAGTGGAAACGTTCATAAATAAGTATAAAAATTTAAGGAAATGTATAAGACTAAAACACAAGACTTTTAAACATAATCTTCATAATAATATTGAAAAGATAAATCAAATAATTCCATTTAATTATCCACATGGATATTCTACTAGTCGAATAATCACATGTAATATCAATATCCAATTTCATAATAATGGAATACATAATGTCGGACATCATAACCACATAGTCAAGGCCTCGTTCCAAGACTACAAATAAGATTTTTTCAAGACCTTGTTCCAATACAATAGTTTGTCTCATAAGACGTACCGATGCATCGAGGGGCTATAACGAGCGCCACCCGTCACTTACAAAGTCCACTGCATTCTCATATGAAAATGATAAAACATAACACAAACATTCATATTTAAACTAGAATAAAAAATTTCAATGCTTCATCCATAAACCATGAAGGGTATAAAAATAGAACATCCACAATAAAACATATCATAAATCATTAAATAAAATATGGAAGATTGTATTATAATAAATTAACTTCAAACAAGTGTAAAATCCATCAAAGGATGTTGACATAGATGAAATCGAAACTTTTTAAGACAAATATATCTTTCTATATTGAAATCGTTTAAAAGTCATGTAATTATAAAAAACATTTATTTTGAGAATATTCTTATAATATTTTAAGGGAAACTTCAAAGGTGTTATAATGACAGAAAATAGTCTCACCCGTAAAAAAAAAATTGTTTCCTTATTTTTGTCGAAAAGGTTGTAAAAGACCTAGTTTGGAAAACGAAAGAAAGATTACTTTATAAACATTTTATAAAAATTAAAAAAATGTTATAAATGACTTTAACACATATTCTAGGAATTATTAAATTGTTTTGTAAATACATTTTTAAGAAACGCAGATGTGGATGATAAAGTGGTCCCAGAAGATACTCACGTATAAACAACCTCAGATAATGAATATATTGTAAAATTAACCATTACCTTGTACTTTTCCTTGGTCAAGGGTACTTTAAACATCTAAATAATAGTTAAATAATTTTTATTAAATTATACAATAACCACATACATAAATATTATATCATATATGATCTTCTAATATTTCTTTGTTAATAATATTTTAGTAGTACCATTGTTTCGAGTGTTAACTGTTTTGTATTCATTTATATGATTGGTTATGTAAGCCATGTTTGTCATAGATAGGATGTATTTGATTCATATATATAATGATATTAAGTTCTTAAACATTATTTTTAATCATAAAATAAAAATTATTCTTGAATTATTATCATGGGGAATGAATCTCATCGCGTTCGTGGAGACTGTAATCTGTATGTACGCAAGAGGGACAATATCATTATATTGATGGTGAAATAATATGTAATTGGATGGTATATAATATATTCAGAATCATTAAAATTTTATATTTATTATTTACATCATTTATACTCATTATTATACCCATCCAAATAATGAAGTGTTTGAATAACAAACTACACCACGACGTGGATATAGTAAGTCGTACGTACGCACATATGGTGACATGTCATTCATAGGATGGATAAAATAATGAAAATGGTTGTACCATATTTATAATAAAATAAAATTATGTATAATGTACTGGAGTAATTTTTTTATGTAAACAACAAAGAAAGAGGAAGTGGAAAAAGAAAAGAACTTTGAAAAAAGGCAGTGATATTATTACCTCTTCTTCAGTTGTTTTCTTTTAAGTTGATCAAAGGCCTCCTTAAGTTGGATTTATGATGAAATTAAGGCCATAAGGTATAAGTGAGGGTAGTTGGGAGAATATTTGGGATGGGTTTGGCCGAGACAAATGGATTTGGAGGTGTGATTTTTAGAGAAGGGGAAGTATCCTTTTATAAGAGAGGTGTGGGTCACTTTAGAAAAAGTTTGACATATTATTTTATTATACAATTATATTCAATTTTTAATGGCTCCAAAATGATTTATTTTGAATTTAAGGTGGGTATGGGTCGAAAACTTCTCAACCAATAGGTTTTATATAGGTTTAGGTCACCATATTAACCTTATCTTTTATATTTAACTCTTAGTTAAATAGTTTAACTTTTACCATGTATTCTTGTATTATTATAATAAATGGTTAATAAACTTACTATTAAAATCCAATAGAACCCCAAGTGGTTCATTATTAATATATATAACCTTATATAAGTCTTTTGGATAATACTTATATTTTTATGAATATTATATCAATTAATAATATAGTATTTGTTTTAAAAACTCATTTATGTCAATTTTGACACTATTTGGTATTTTGTTTTTGTGAAAGTCATAAAAACTTTATCACTTTGAAAAAAAAATTATTTAATCAACCCTAACATGTCATGTTAACCTATAAAATTACTTTAATTCATCAGAAGTTTCAATTTACATTTATTTGATATTTATAATATCAATTATTTTATTCTTTCATTAATAATGTAATTACTACATCATCATTATATCATAAATAAATTTAATTATTTAATATCTAAAAATTATAAATAAAATACCATTATGAATGAAAGATTTTTAGATTTCTAATTAATATTTATAGTCTAATTTATCTTCTATATAACCCTATATTAAAAATGGTTTAGTTATTAAACATTGAATTTAACACTTTTAACTCTTAATTAAATAAAATAATAATAAATGTCTTAATTTAATCCAAGTGGACCTAATGGGTCGTATTTTATTCCTAAGGTTGGTTTGAGTAGAAATAAATTTATTAAATAGAATTAGGACATGAGTTAGGGTAATTATAATATCATTTATCCCTTTAATTTCCCTATTTTTTTTAACCGTGGTAAATAAAAGTCAAAAGTTACTATTCACCAAAAATTATTTTCATATTATTGAACCAAAATGTACTTACTGATGTAAACTGTGTCTCTAAATTTTTTTAAATTCAATTCATAGAAGCGGTACAATTACATTTTATGCAAATTTGAAAATGCACCTAGAAGGTGGGTAAAAGACGGAAAAAATTTCAATAAAACATTATATATCTAATATTATTATAAAATGACTCCAATGAATTACATTGAAAAAAATAGGTATTATGTATCTATTTTTACCTAATATTAATTTAAATAATTCAACTAATTATTTAAAGAAACAAGTTCGTTTTAAACAATAACTCAGTGTTTTTCACTATTAATCAAAAATTGAAAGTTTTCAGAAAAATACTCAATATTCACCCTTAGCTCATTTTGATATTCCGAATCCAAAAATGAATTACATTATGAAAAATAAAATTTATAAAATTTCAAAAAGTGAGTATTAATATTCATAACAGCTAGTTTTATTGGTCGTGGTATTTTAAAACTCAAAGTTTCATACAACGCAAGCTATTGTATTATTCAAAGGGAAATGTATCTTGGAAGCTTGGGGTGTTACATTAGAGAAGGTCTAAATAATTCGTTTCGAAGAAGATGAAATCGCTCTAACCGATCACTCTCTTTTCCTAATATTCTATACCTAATGTAAATATATTATATATATATCATAAAATAACAATTTATGTATTGTAAATATTATGAAATTTTATTCTTATTATTAACACACCATTATACAGCCCCTTTCCCATCAAATAAGAAGTGAAATTATCATTCATGTGTATGTACGACTTACCGTCTCCATCTAGAAATAAAATTCATTTTTCATCACAATATTTTATGAGTGGAAGTTATAAAGAGTTTAATGTTTTTATATGATATTTATGAAATATTTATATTTATATAATGATAATATCATATCTACCTTTTTACAACCTAATTGTTTTGGGAAATGATAACTTCGCTCGAGTGTATGTATGGATTATCATCTCCACGATGTGATGTGATTTATTATTCATATATATTTCAGATTTGTGGTAATGTGGATGAATTTTATGAATATTATATATATATATATATAATAATTATCCTAGAAATGATTATACCATGATCAAAGTATAAGGACCAAGACTGCCAAATTGAAACATTCTTGGAAAACGAAACAAATATCACCTAGAATAGTTATTTTAATTATTAATACACAGGTGATAAAATGTTAGAGAAAAATGAAAATGGTATAATTAATATTTTTTAATAGAAAACATGTATAATAAATCTATATTTATTATAAATGAGGTCTAAAAATGAACATGTAAAGGATAGACTTAAGGTAAGGGATTTTTGTCACACTTTTATTTCTGTGGGACACATGCCTTATACACTACTTATTTCTTATATGTGTTTTATATACTACCCATGAATGATTTTTTGAGTATTATACTAAATTTTATAGTTTTCTATTATCTATATAATTTTTATTCTTTCATGGGTCATACGATTCAACTGATTATAAAGTGGAAAGGGTTTATTTCACAATCATGTCAATATTAATGATTGTTTCATTTTAAGTATCTATTAGGGAATATTTATCTTCCATGTCCATGTTTTCTAAAAATCTTTCCAAAAAGGTTTTTAATATTCTCTTATAAATAATTAAATCTATTTTTACTTATGTTTTACTTTTTACTAAATGGTTTAAAAATAATATTTTTTCGTTTTCTAAACTAAGCACTTTGTGACTTTTTTGAAAAAAAAATTTACTAAAGCAATGGTTTTTAACTTATATAGAATGAATGAAATTTACCCCAATCATGATCCCTTAAATATTTGAATCTTCTTTTACAATTTTAAATGTTTATTTTCAATTAAAATTTTTTCATTTATGTTTGTGTGACTTTTTAAAAGAAATTATTATTTACTAAATGAAATGTTATTTTCCTCAAGAATTATATAAAGTGATCTTTCAAAAAAATCCATATAAGATGAAGTTATTTTCTATTACATATTATTTACTGGGGATATGATCCAATGATACGAATATTTTTAATTCTATTAATGGTTTATTTTTATGATGGAACGATACTTATGAAACTTATTTTTCCATGAGTTATGTTATGATGAAGTGTTTATGAAACTCGTTTATTTAAATGGAATCTGAGATAGTGAATGATTTATGGTCTTGTGGAAAACATATATATAGTTTTCATTAAGGTATGGGTGGTGCCTATATTTCCCTCTAATTAATTAGGTAATTAATTATATCTCATGGGATTTTTTGGGGATAATAGTTGATGACCATGATCCGTTATGGGAAACAAGTCAATTTGCTTGATCCGTTAAGGGAAACAGGTGACAATGCCTGATTCGAGAGTCATGGTAGTTAACCTTGACATGTAAAATTACTTTCTATACATATTATTTATTCACACACATTTAGGACTTAAAATTATGGTTCAGGATTGAGTTATGACAATGTTTCGTTATTATGATAAATATCTTTTGAAATGTTAATGACTTTATGCCATGACTTGTATTTATGATTCAAGACAGGTTGGGTGTGAATTTTGTAAGTTATATTGGTGATAACATATTGATATTTCTTATCTTATTCTTTCATAAAATAATAAATTGATATCTTTCATGTTTACCCTTAATGATCATCTGATCTCACCCTTTTCTTATGTTTCCATTCCAAAGGTTGTGAATAAAGGTTTTAAGTAGGGGTACTAAAGGGGAATCTATTTGATGGAAAAATTAAAGATCATTCACTAGACTATAATTTTTCATTCTAAAATTCCAAATACACTAAAATATTATGGTTCTTGGGAATGTTTTTTTGTAATGTAATGAATATTCATCTAAAAAAGTTATAATATCCATGTCATAATATCATGAGTTGTTATAATATTTAACTATTTTATTACAAGTTCTAAATCCCCTTTGATATTTGGGTAGTCTATATACATTTGTATGTCTAGTTCCATCCTATAAATAAGGGCTTAGTATTCTTCCTTGTTATTCATATTTCTTATGATAGTGAGAAATAGTAGGCAAAACTGCTTCGTCTGGAGAGAAAAATACAATCCCTAATCCATCCTGATTGAGTCTTGGGTTTTATATTAGTTTTATAATAATAATCCAGGAGTCTCCATAAAAATACTTCTCCCATGTCGGGGGGGTTTCATGGTCATAGAATACTTTCTCATCCAGGAGCTCAATGTCCACTAGGGTATTCCATGGGGTGGGATGTGACATGAGGAAATCAGTTAGGGCCTTCCCTCTCATTGATTAATTTTATACGAATAAGATATCATAATGATGTACAATGACCTCACATAGATCCAAGTGCTCGGTCAACATAGGACATGCAAGGATGTACTTGAGTGGATCAATATGATAGACTATATGGACTTCATGGTGCTACATGTAATTCCTATAATGTTTTACTTCAAATATATGGGAAGGGAAGTTTTTCTAAACATCAGAGTATCAGGTCTCAATACCTAGAATTGATTGGATGAGGTAGTATAAAATTTTCTCACTCTCTATTTTATTTTTTTGTTCAAGGAAGGCACCCAATGATTATTCCATGGTGGCCAAATATAAGATGAGTGGCCACCCTTCCACTAGAGAATCAGATCCAGTTGGGGTAGTAGATACTGATTTAGACTTTCAAATGATCCCAAACAATCATCGTCTCATTGATAGGAAATCCCCTTTTTATTAGCCTAGTGAAGGGGAGATCTTTTCCAGATAGTTAGGCTACAAGAAACTGAATATAAATGAGGTTCCCTTGGATGCCTCTCAATTCATTGATATTTCTAGGGGTGAAATTTCTAAAATAGCAATTGTATTATCTACATCGACCATGTTGTCATGGTGGCATACCAAAAATCCAAGTAACTTCCCAGATGTTACATCAAAGGAAAATTTTAATGGATTCATCTTCAGACTGTGATGTCGCATCTTGTTAAATACTGTTTTAAGATCTATGAAGTGATCACATCATTGTCGGGATTTTACCACTAGGTCGTCGACATAACATCCCGCTATTCGTCCTAATAATAGATTAAAGATATGATTCATGGTGTGTTTATATGTAGCTCCAACATTCTTTCACCCAAAGGGCATGACCAAATATAGAAATATCCCCTAAGGTGATCTTAAGGTAGTGGCATTCTCATTTTCAGGGGTCATATTTATTTGATTGTACCATAAATACCCATCCATGAAGGAAAGGTCTTTGAAGGTAGCTATTTCATTGATCAAGAGTTATGTGATTTGAAATGGTAAATCAACCTTTGTTCAGTGTCGATTAAGGAATATGAAAAAGATGTAGATCATAATCTTACCATTATTTTTATTTTTAGAGATGATTTTTGCAAGCCATATTGGTTATTTCACTTCTCAAAAAAAATTCTATAATCAATTTGTTAACTTCCTCTACTAAATTGGTTTCATGAGAGGGGTGCATCCTCCTGGATGCCTACATGAAGCCTTAATTCTCATTGGATAAGCCGAGATAGTGTGTACCCACATCTTGATTTAGTCTGAGCATTTATATATAGTTTCAAGTTAACACATATCGATGTTTCTTTATAAACATTATGAACATCTATTTTTTATTCGAGGGTCATGGAGGCACTGATAAATATAGGGTGAGGATATTATTATGTTCCGATATTTACCCGCATGAGTTCATTGATGGTGGTGGAGAGACCTTCCTTGAATTTATAAGGGGTATTCCGAAGGTTATCCTCATCTTATTTTACCTTTATGTCTATATAGGCATTTTCAAAATAATTTGGCAAAATATGGGCGTCTCTGTCATTATCGAGGTGAGTGAGAATGTGAAAAGAAACATTATCATCCCCTAATTCATGACTCATTTCAGAGAGATATTGAATCTTATTTATTTCATATTGTATATGGTGATAGGAGGAGCTTGGATGTCTAACACTAGGTCTATCACCTCAATCGGATTTATAGGGAGCACATAGTCATTATCAATAATACTAAAAGGATTTGTAGGGGTGGTCCTCAAGCTTCTGGGAGATGCAACCTATATATCATCATCCACCACTGCTTGTTTTCCTTTAATTTTATATAAACAAGCCTCGTCATATGTGGATTCAAAAGTATCTAAGGGTGAACTATGACCATTTAGTATGCTGACATTTCCATCAATGGGGTATTTCATACATTGATGGAATGTTGAAGGTAATACCATGTGACAATAGAGTCGGGGACTTCCAAGAAGGAAACTTTTTATGTTGTCTTACTGGATAACAATCAACTCAACATCATCTATGAGATCCCAAAACTGATCCTTGAGTTTGATCTTCCCAATAGGTATTTTCTCATGCTTATCATACCCTTGAATGATCGTCTTTGTGCGAGAAAAATCCCCTTCATATATCCCAAACATAGGTGGGTTTGAATTAGGATGAAGTTGATCCAAAATCAATTTTTAATCAAATATCTTCATATGTTGGCATTTTAGAGTCTACCAGAAACTTATAGGGGTGTAATTTTCCCTTGGATCACCTCTTCTTAATCATTCTTTGTGAATCAGATGGAGGCATGGAATTCTTCTGACATGGTCTCCCTTTGATAGGACTCGACTTTAGTTATTTTTATATAAAATTAATTTGGGATTTGGAGGGATCTAACAAGTTTCTCTATAAGATATTTTGAACTATGAACCATATCAAGGAATGAGATCTTGACTTGGACAACTGCCTGTTGTTTTATAATGTCTTATTTTTGTGCCAAATGTCAGTGCTTCCCAATGTGGGGCACCTCCTTGCCATGTATCTTTGTAACCAAAGAATTTTAGGTGGATGGGCTTGGTTATTGTGTAGTGGTCATGGGAAAATCTTCTTCCAGTGGTGTGGGTCAGGTCACTCTTCCCTATTTCTCGGGATTATTGGGTATTTATGCCCCCACTAGGAGTTCATGCAAGATGATTGGGTGTGGATGATTGCTGGAAGGTTTTGAGACACCTCTATGTCGTTTTTGGGCTTGATGGAGTACCTACCCATGGGTACCAGTTGTATATATGTATTTTGTGGGTAGTCTACCAAAATATTATGTCTGACCACATATTTATTGTCTATTTTATCCATGATTCCTATGTAGGCAACCTCATGTTCCCCATTTTGGTGTGGGGAACTCATACTCAGAGGTATATTAATCATTGGAGAAGGGGTACTCAAATTTTATCACATTTAAGGAACAATGTATTGTATCTTTATCCAATGAGGTTTCCATTTTTGGGGTGGTTCATCTACTTTGGATGTTTTAGGGATGAAATATGTAAGAGTCAAATCATGAATTTCAGTAGAATATGACTCCTCCTCTTCTTTTAATTCATGCTTCTAATGGTCATGTCCACCTTCAAGAGAAATATCTGATGTCTCTTTTTTTGGTGGTGGATCTATTTTGGTTCTTCATAGTTGTCCTCTCTAGGTTCCATGATGTCAATCAACTATCTTTTGAGTCATCTAGTTTTTTAACTTTCATTTAATCCTATCTGAGAATTTCTTCCAATCACACTATACTTATTACTGGGTTATGATTATGTAGGCCACCATCACTAAGAACTTATCGTGAACCATGTATCTAGAATTGACCATTCCTTAGGTATGTATTTAGAGATAAATAAGTCCTGGATATTATTTCCTTGCATTATATAGAAAGTGATGTAGTTAGGATGGTTGGTGAGGTTGAACTCATTAGGATTCCTTGGATGTGGAGGATTGAGAAGGTTATTTTCCATGGATGCTAAGAAATAACAGGGAACTTATTCATTTTGGAAGGATTATTCTTTATTAATCCATTCCTCAAGTCCCGGGTGACCTTGATTTATCTATGCTTCTAGAAAATGTATATTTTTTTGTTGTTACCACTCAATAAGAGGTGTTGGGTAATTCGAAACCTACCTAGGTTCTTGGATGAGCACTAATGTAGGCTTGAGAGTGATTTCTACATATTATACTTTTCCCAATCACTTTCTCAATGTTGAGGGTGTGAGTTGATATTTAGATTGATTTCACTGAATGTAATCCTTTTGAGGTTGTTCTATTTATGTGATCTCATGGAACCCACTTGGATACTTTATTTCAATCATAGGCATCTACAAATAATCCCTGAAGTTTTCAACATAGATTAATGGAAATTGGTCCTATGAGAGAGGGATGCTGAGTGAATAGGTTAAAACTTTTCCATAAGGATATGAAGTTAGAAGCCCTCTCATTTTTACATTGTTTCCAATTTTTTAGGTCTATGATTGTTTTTTCCTCTGCATGGAGATGAACTAATAATGGAATTAACAATGAATTTATTCCCATCCTACAACAGATCCTACTAGAAGATTATTATACTAAACAAAGGATGGCCATATCAATGTCTATATAAAGCACCTTATCCTTTTCACTTCCTGTTGATCTCGAAGGTCCATCATCAGCCCAAATTGATATATAAATTGTGAGAGATTTTTTTCAGGGTCCCCTACATCATCAAAGGTAAAGAATGTAGGATTTCCGAAATTGGGTTGGGGAAGAGTGTCATCCACCCATTTGAGATATGGATTCCTCTTAGGTTGCACAGGTGTTTGTTTTCCTTCCATATCTTAAATTAATGTATTTAGGGGCTAGAAGATGTTAAGAATATCATAGGTTATAACTATTTAAGTTTCCTCCCATCTATTAGGTTCAATTGGGAGTCAATGAGGTGGCTCCACCTTCCTCTCCTACTGATTCTCGATTTGTTCAAAGACCAAATGATCTCCCCAGAGAGGGAGATGATGTCACCACAACAAAGGGAAGTCACTATCACTTTTTACTTCATCATATATATACACCAAATTCTTAGATCCAAATCTGGTCTAACACTCAGATATCGCTTTTGTGGGTGGATCAGCTATAGGAGGAAGAATATTAATCTCTACCTGAAGATGATACCCAGTAGAAATATTTCCCCTGAGTAACTCCTCATTGTGTTGTTTGAGATTTTTTTATCACATTCCCATATTGTGATAATTGGTCCTCCATTGAAGGAACTTTGATTATTTTGGGTGGTGGTTAATATGTAGCCACACATTTCCCTTTTTCATTGGTATTCTTCCACCATAGAGGTTGAAAATAGAAATATAGAGGTGTGTATTTTGGAACCTACTTTTATTTTGGGTTCATGTAACCTCAATTGGGCATCTGAATCACCGTCCCCTTAGGGTATGTTTTTCATTTTGTGTTCCTCTACATTTTCACCATGATCCACCATATCTATTTCATTGATTGTAAAGACATTCAAAGAGGTATATCAGGTAATGGTTGTTTTTCCGTTACTTTTGACCCAACAAGATGATTTTGCACTACCTTCATTTGGGTTGTTCTTCGAACCCTTGTCCATATTGGGTCATTTTTCATTGCAACCTTGGCGGGTCTGATTGCCTTGGCAATACACTCCCCTCATCTTGGTCTATGAATAACAACCTTAAGGGGGTTTCTGATTACTTTTGTTGAATGGGCCTCAAATAGATGAGTTTTTTATTGCGGTGGGAGGAATGAATTGGATGTCGACCGTAGATTTTTACCTCCCAACCTAGAAAAGAATGATTCTCTCTATGGTTAGGATGGTGATGAAAATTCCCCGAATCCTATTGGTCGGGGGTTATTTGGGGACACATTTTTCATTGATTGATCCTTTGTTGAGGATACAATGATTCCATTCAGGGATTTGATGACCCCTGATATGGATAATGAGATAAAAATGCCCCCAACCTAGTGGGATCAGTTGATATAGAATCATCGTTTACTTCCCCAAGACCCTCTTAGGGGGTGATGAACCAAGTGATGGTGATTGAGATATAAATTCCCCCAGCCCAGTGGGATGGGGTTTTTTGTAGTTGTTGATGATATGTCCTAAATGTAAGATTTGGTTTCCTAGAACCAACTGGTTGTGCTTTGATTACATTTATATTTAATATATTTAATATATTTAAATATTAAACATATTATTACATATTGTTCATTGTTCAGCATGACTATGATGTAATAATTTCCTAGAGTATTTGTTCCTTTGATAAGGTCATGGAAGTTCTCTGCTATGATGATAACCTTGAAATGCTATACCAATATTCTTAAATATAATTCTATGATTGGATGACATACTATGATGGAACACATAACATGTATACCGTCAGGTGAGAGTACTTGTAAGAAGATAAGACTTCCTATCATGAAGTTCACACTTGGTAATCTCCAAGATAGGATATTATTAGAAGAGACCCACTAGTAAGAATTCTGCATGTTCTAGTTTCATCAAATATTTCTATCTGCGATAATGTTTATTGATCCTTAGACTTTAATATTATCATTAATATGTTCCATGACTCGCGCACTTTGATTTACTGATGAAAACCGTCGCATAGACAGTTGGTGGAAATTAGGGTACGTTGGGTGTGTCACAAGTGGAATGTTATTAATGGATAAGTCGAGGAAGGATTTATCCCTTCCATTTATGGAAGTTGATATCTTGTCCCTTTTATTGAAATAGAGTCGTCGCGTGAAATTCGATGGCCATGGTGTAATGGCGAGTTTATTTTAGGTAGTCAAAGAACAACGTATCGAGCATAAAAGTTGATGACACTATCATGAAACCTTCTTGATGAGATATTGAGACAAAGGGATTATATTACACAGTGACCATTCATATGTGTATTTAATTATTGTGGATTTAAGTTCCTTCTCTTTGGTGCCTTTCCCCTTTCTAGACAGTACTCTTGGACTTTCGGCAAGCCCGCCTAATGACAACGAGAAATAATCCTATTGGGTCACACACTAAGTGTTTCTGGTGGTCTCGATTAAATTATATTAGAATTTAATTAATAAATACTATTCTCAATACAGTGAAATAATTTTATTCAAGTTAAAATGGTTGCATAAATTAAAGAAATATTTATTCACCGTATTTTGGGTAATATATATATATATATATTTATTTTAACATTTAATAAATTTTTATTTAATTGTTTGTAAATAAAATATTTATTTAAGAGAATAATTTATTTATTTATTTATTTATTTGGGTTTTCAATAAATGGAAGTGGAGTTTGAGCAGACCTAGGCCAGTCCGATTGTAAAATAATTATTTTCAATATGATAAATAATTATTTCACTAGTTGGAACAAATTAAAATAACGTTGTTATTATTTTGTGACACAGAATTTTATTTCTAATTCTGTTTTGCACAAGTTGGCACACCATAAATAATGACGCGATATTATTATTAATATCATGGGTTTTCTCTAAGATTATGAATGTATTTAATTGTTGTTACCCAATTAAATATTATAACGGAATCCCCATGTCAATAAATTAACACATACATCTATTGCACTATGTAATGAACCGCACACCCAGTGAATTGAGTATTGTTAAGGTAAAAAATTTCTCTCTCGAATCTTCTTCCCATCCCTCTCAAGAATGAGAAATGTTCTTCAAGGCCAAAGAATAAGCGATCAAGAATGGTCGACACAAGACACTTGCTTTTCCGCTCTAGCACCTGGAGAATGAGTGGGGTTGATCAGAGGCCATCAGAGCACATGTGGATCACTTCTAGAGGGATTCTAGTTTGGATCCTTCCAATCACAAAAAGATAATTCGGAAGGGTCTTTCAGGACGATCAAAATCATCAACAAAAAATTACCGAAGATCCGGGTATTATTTTTTTATGAAATTAATTAAATTAATTACAAACATTATGTGAAAGATCTTCTCTAAAAGTTTAAGGCCTCTTCTTTTTTTATATAAATCATTGATTCTATTCTGTGGAGATCAGCGTTCATCATCGTATTGATCTTGGAATAATCCTTTATCATCGTACAAATTAATGTTTGGTGTCGGCCCAACCATGCTTCCACTGCGCCCGAAACCTTCAAGTGGTATCAAAGTGGTTACGTCATAGTTTCTAATTATTTAAATATTTTTTTGATGATTTACTCATTTAATAATTTAGTTTTTCTAATTCAATTTAATCGTTCTGCAAATCTGAATCTCTAGATCTATTCCTCCACTTTCATTTCTCGTTCACCTTATAGAAACTGTCTTTTCTTTTAATTTTTATTAAAATAAAATAGATAATCTAATCTGGAGGTTCCAAATATTCATGGTTATACAACACTAGAACACATGGTGTGTATTCGATAGTACATGTCGTGTACCCAAGGTTCAATTCACCAGGTTTGGTCTAAAAAACCAAGACATGTCATTTGAGTTTTTCTAAGTCTTAATGACTCCGTGTGTTGAGAAGGAACAGGTGGCATGTGGTTTCTGGATTACACACTATGTGGCCCACTAGACACGACGTGTAGTCCTTTCAAGTTAGGGTTAGATTGTGTACCCTATACACAGCTTGCCCCTCTGGAGACTTTGAAATGAGTAACTACATGGAATGCGGCCCACTGGACACACTGTGTACGCTGAAGATTTCTTAAGTACACTCACATGTCATTTCCCTAGACGTGTACTTTGGATGGATAGTGAAAAAATAGTACACGCCGTGTAGTTGGAACTACATGTTGTGTACTCATCCAAATTACGCAGATTTATTAAAATTTATTATTATATTATTCAATCCCTTGATATGTCTACCATGATGTGATCATAAAGCCGGGGAACAACATGTCATATGTGTTTTATATATGTGTGTTTAATTTAACATCTGTGTAATGTTAATTTATACTCATTGGGTAGTTATGAATTGGACTTCACTAGGTTTCCTCAAAGGTACAATTTACATACAAAGATAATTTTAATTGAATTTTTTTGTTTAAAAGTATGATGGATGAGAATATCCTGGAAATTCAGAAAAGGGTTTAAGATAAAAGGAATGATTAATTAAAGATGATAATTAATTGATTTGAGCATTATTTATCTTAAACAAGAATGATTAAAGAATTGGGTGTTAGTTTTATTTATATGTAAATATCATTTCATGTATGGATGATCATGAGAAAGGCCAAAACCTATGTATGTGGACGGTTTCTTTTAATTTATTTATTTAAATTAAATTTGTTGGCCTACGAGCCTTCTCCCCATTAATATGTAGAGCCTTCATGCCCAAGGTTTCCTTTATGTAAAACCCCTTTTTACCCCTCCCCTACATGTGAGTTAATAAAAGGCATATGTAATATATGAAACTCCTAATCTAGTGGAGGCAGTTCAAGATGGAGCTGAGAAGAAACCAATCCCAGGAGATACAGAGGTGGAGAGGTGGAAAGCAGTAAACACAAACCCAAAATGTTCAAGATGTTTCTCCCCTATGTTAGGGTTAGTTTATCAATTTCTATATAAAATAACCATAATAAAATCTCATGATCAATCCATTTACTTTATTTTATTTTATTTAGTTACATGGTTTATCATTATGGATGTGTTGTCACAACCACATAATTAATGAATTAAACAATCATGCAAAATGGAACTAAAATAAATTGGACTTATGCATAAATATTTTCAAGACACGGTTAATCACTTAAGTAAATTATACTTAATATTACAAGCATGTGATAATTATAATAAGAAATTCACAGATAAGAGATATAAATCCCTCACATAAAATATTAAGTTAGACCAAGCCTTTCATAACTTAATTAAGGGAAAACTGAATAAAACTATGTGTTTGACCAACCCTTCTTGGGACACTTACTTTTATACAGGAATACCTTATGAAAGGTTTTGGGTTTACTTAACCATATTACATCAAGAGAAGTAGTCGTTGCTAGAATTAGTGTAATATTGGAGGCAAGAGTTGAGGAAATCAAAATTCATGATTTTCAGATTGGGGAGTCCACTCAATAGATCAAGGATCTACAATCCTATATTTGGAAAAGACCTGGATACCTAAATACCTTCTAATATCTTGACCAACCCTTGTTGGGGTTATGAAAAGGGGAATATAGATCTTTTCCACTAGAATTTTCTAGAAACAGGATATTCTAAGTTTAATTGAGAGGGCCATTGGGACTTGATAAAATAGTTACAAACTTAATAAAATTTATTATTTCTCATAAAATTTAATCAATAAAGTAATAATGATCTTCTCTTTTAATTGTAGAATAAAAATGACAAGCTCTTCAACCACACTATCCCTACGATCAATTCTGGATAAAGAAAACATCCTCACTAGATGTAACTTCCAATAATGATTTAGATTCCTTCGGGTTATCCTACGCATGAATGGAAGTCTTACGTTTTGGAGACAAAATTACTTGATCTTCATTCCAAAGAGACGAGTGATGAGGATTTACTGGTCTATGAGAAACATATGAATGACAAGGTCATTGTTCACTGTTTGATGTTATCATCAATTTCTAGTGAGCTCATGAAGTCTCATGAAAACCTAGATGCTTATAGAATGCTTGAGAAACTTTGTGGTCTTTACCTGGAGAGAAAACGACAGGAAAGGTTTGAGATCTCTAAGGCACACTTTTAGAGTAATCTTGGAGAAGGTTCCCCAACTGAGCTTCATGTATTCAAGCTCAATGGCTACATTGAGCGCCTAGAGGTTGTATGGTTTAAACTCCTAGAAGAACTAGGAACTGATCTCATTCTCACATCACTCACTCAAGGCTTCTCTTTCTTTGTTATCAATTTCAATATGAACAACATTAATAAGTCTCTATCTGATCCTATTATCCTCATTTTCCAAGTGGACAAAGATATGAAGCATGAAAAGCCTTCTGTCATTTTGGTGAATAAAAGGAAAGGGAAGGAAAAGATATTTAAGTCCAAATCTTCTTCACATACTTCCAAGAAAAGAAAGATAAAAGGGGAGGCAAGGGAATAGGAGGTTGTTTGTTTCACATGTGTAAAGAAGGTACATTAGAAGAAGAACTGCACCAAGACTAAGAAGAAAGGGGAAGCATCAAGTGCGTTTTTTATTAAATGAAATCTATCTATTTCTACAAATTTGGTATTTGATACAGCTTGTGGTGCTCACATATATATCCAAATACAGGAACCAAGTATATATAATAATATTTAATGAGGGGTGTTAGATCTACAAGTAGCCAACGGAGCTAGACTTGTTGTTGTAGAAATCGGGGACGACCACCTCACATTTCTAACTTACATGATCTTGGTGTTAAAGGGTTGTTATTATGTATCTTCTGTTACTAAAAACATTATTTTTGTATCAATATTAGATACATATGGATTTTTTTCTTATTTGGAAATGAATTTTTCTTCTTTTACGAAAATAGCATTCTTTTTGGTAGGGAACATTTATACAATGGTCTTTACGTGTTGTATTATACAAAAAAAGTAATGGAAATCAATAACAAAGATACTTCACATGACTCATACCACACCCAACTTTGGCACCACTAGTTAGGTCATGTAAATGAGAAATGCTTGACAGAGTTACATCAAGATGGATATTTAGAATTTTTGAATTAAAACCACTTGGCATGTGCCATGCATGTTTACAAAGAAAAATGACCAAATTCCCATTTAGTGGGAAAGGGGAAAGGGATAAAGAACTTGAATTGGTTCATATCAATTTGTGTGAACCTTTTTCAGTTGAATAAAGAGAGATAAATCGTACTTCATAACTTTTACTGATTATTTTAGTAGATATGGATATATCTACTTAATGTGGTATAAGTCGGATTCTTTTGATAAGTTCAAAGAATACAAGAATGAAGTTGAGAACTAGATTGGTAAGAAGATTAAGAAACTCTACTCAAAATGAGGTGGATAATATCTTAATTAATAATTCATTAATTACTTACAAGAATTTGGGATCTTAACCCAACTCATTCCTATTTACACACCCCGGTGGAATGGTGTGAGTGAAAGGAGGAATCATACCATGTTGGACATGGTGAGATCAATGATGAGTCAAACGAGTCTTCCATTATCCTTTTGGGGATATTCATTACAAACAGTGGTGCACTTACTAAACCAAGTACCAAAAAAATTGATAAATGGTATTCTATACGAGTCTGGAGTGGAAAGAAATCCATGTTATCGAATTTACATGTGTGGGGAAGAGATGTGTTTGTTAAGGCATATTCAGGTAAAAAAAATTCACCCAGAGGCATAAAGTGTACCTTCATAGGATTCCCCAAAACACCAAGGGAATATTACCTATAAAACCTATCAAAAAATGATATAGTGGAAAGATATGCCATATTCCTTGAGAGGGAGCACATATCCAAAAGATATAGTGGGATTGAGATAGACTTCAATGAGGTTGACGATCAACGTACACAAGAGTTGGTACGAGAGTAGATTCCACAAAGCCTTGTGGAAGAAATAATTGTTCCAGAGACACAAGAACTGTGTAGAAGTACAAGAAAGGTTAGATAACTAGAACAATATGGTTTTCTAGTTACCAAGGATGGTGACTTATTATTAGTTGATAATAATTATCCTCTAACCTACAAAGAAGCAGTAAGTGGCACAGATGTTTCCAAGTGGCAAGAATCCATGAATTCTGAAATGGATTTCATGTACCAAAACAAAGTCTGGACATTGGTAGATCCTGCAGTTGATGTAAAGCTTGTTGGTTGAAAATGGGTATTCAAGAAGAAACTAGACATGGAAGGGAAAGTCAGTACCTATAAGGCATGACTGGTTGTAAAAGGTTTCAAATAGCATCAAGGCATTGACTAAAATGAAACCTTTTCACCAGTTTCAATGCTAAAATCCATCAGAATTATATTAGTCATTGCCTCTTACCATGACTATGAGAATTGGAGAATGGATGTCAAAATAGCCTTCCTTAATGGGAACCTTCAGGAAGATGTCTACATGAAACAACTTGAAGGATTTATGACTCCAAAGGATTCCAATAAGGTATGCAAGTTATAGAAATACATTTATGGATTAAAGAAAACATTCTTTTCATGGAAAATTAGTTTTGATGAAGCCATAAAAAAATTTGGTTTTATCAAGAACAAATGTGAACCTTTTGTCTACAAATGGTTTAGTGGGAGTGCAGTTGTTTTCCTAATAGTATATGTTGATCACATATTACTTATTGGAAATGAGATACCAATATTATAGTCTGTTAAGGCATGGTTGAATCAATTATCCTCCATTAAGGACTTGGTTGATGCGTCATATATTCTTGGGATAATGATCCAAGAGATTACTAGGCCTAAGTCAAAGTACATACATTGTTAAGATACTGAAGAGATTTAGTATGGAACAATCCAAGAGGAGATTGTTCCCAGTGTCACATGGAATTCCTCTTTCCAAGAAAATGTGTCCTCAGACACATGATAAAAATGGCAAAGACTCCATACGTATCGGTGATTGGGTCAGTCATGTATCCAATGCTATGTACTAGGCTAGATGTTGCCAATGCATTGAGTGTGGTAGGAAGATATCAAGATAACCCAGGTGACCACCATTGGATGGTAGTTAAGACTATCCTAAAGTATCTAGGATGTACTAAGGATATGTTCCTGGTTTATGGAGGAGATGAGGAAATAGTCATCAAAGGATATGCATATTTTATTTTCCAAACTAATCATGATGACATGAAGTCACAAACGGGATACATATTCACTTTGAATGGAGGTTCCGTGAGCTGGAAGATCTCAAAGAATAGTGTCGTCATAGATTCCATGGTAGAGTTATAGTATATCATAGCTTCTGAGGTAGCTAAAGAAGTGTTTTGAATATGAAGCTTCACTCAGGAGATGGATGTGATACCAAGCAGTAAAGATCCCATCACACTGTATTGTGATAATACTACAACGGTGGATCTCGTAAAAGAGCTAAGGTAACATTAGAAAACGAAGAACATACTTTAGATATGTCATCTCTTAAGGGATTTATCTTAGAGAGGTGAAGTTGTAGTGAGCAGTATTTCCACAAAAGACAATGTGGCGAACACCTTGACTAAATCCTTAACTCAACAGAAACATGATCATCATGTGAGGTCTAGTGGAATGAAATTCGTAGGCAGTTGGATCTAGTCCAAGTGTGAGTTTGTAAGAGTTGGTGTCGTAGAACCAACTGGTTTTACTTTTATTAAATTGATATTTAAGTTATTTAAATATTTAACATCTTATTACATATTTTTCACTATTCTGCATGACTATGAATTAATAATGTCCTAGATTATTGTTGCATTGATAAGTTCATGGAAGTTCCCCCCTATGATGAAAAATTTGAAATGATATAACAATATTCTTAAATATAGTTCTATGGTTGGATGACATATTATGATGGGAAACATAGAATTCAGACCATCAAGTGCGAGTACTCATAAGCAGATGATACTTCCTATCATGAAGATCGCACTAGGTAATATCCAAGATAGGAGATTATGAGAACAAACCTTCCAGTAGGAATTCCACATGTTCTGGTGTCATACGATGTTTCTATTTTCAACTATGTATAATGATCCTTAGAATTTAACATTATCGTTAATATGTGTCACAACTCATGCACTTTGATTTACTATTGAAAATCGTCACACAGATAGTTGGTGGTAAGTAGGGTATGTTGGGTACGTCATGAGTGGAAAGTTATTAATTAATAAGTCGAGGAAGGATTTATCCCTTACATTTACGGACTTTGATATCTCATCCCTTTGATTTAAATAGAACCGTCAAGAGAAATTTCATAGCCATGGTGTAATGGATAGTTTATTTTAGGTAGTCAAAGAACGATGTATCAAGCATAAAAGTTGACGACACTATCATGAAACTTGATTAATGAGATATTGAGACAAAGGGATTATATTACACATTGATCATTCTTATATGGATTTTGTAGTTGTGACTTTAAGTTCTTTCTCTTGGGTTCCATGACCCATTTCTAGATTGTACTCTTTGACTTTAGGAAAGTCTTCCTAATGCCAACGAGAAAGAATCCTAGAGGGCCACACACTAATTGTTTCTCGTGGTCTCAGTTAAATTATATTTTAATTTAATTAATAAATATTTTTATCAAGATAGTGGAATAATTTTATTCAAGTTAAAATTATTTCATAAATTAAAAAAATATTTATTCACCAGATTGTGGGTAAAATATATTTAGTTATTTTATTGAACATTTATTAAATATTTATTTACTAGTTTGTAACTAAAATATATATTTAAGAGAATAATTTATTTATTTATTTATTCAGGTGTTAAATAAATGGAAGTGGAGTTCAACCGGACCAAGTCCAGTCTAACAGTAAAATAATTATTTGCAAAATGATAAATAATTATTTAACTAGTTGGTAGAAATTAAAATAACACTGGTATTATTTTATGACATGGAATTTTAATTATAATCCCATTTTGCGCAAGTTTCCACACCATAAATAATGAAGTGGTATTATTATTAATAGAATGGGTTTTATCTAAGGTTATGAACGTATTTAATTGTTGTAATGAAACTAAATATTGTAACTGAATCCCCGTGTCAATAAATAGTCACATATTTCCATTGTAACATGTACCGAACCGCACACCTGGTGAATTGAGAATTATTGAGGTAGACAATTTTTCTTTCAAATCCTCTTCCCACCCCTATTAAGAATGAGAGAAGTTATTCAAGTCTGAGGAACAAGTGAACAAGAATGACTGACATGCGACACTCGCTTCGTCGTGCTAGCACCTAGAGAATGAGCGGTATCAATCAGAGACCATCAGAGCATGTGTGGATCACCACTAGAGGGATTCTTTTTTGGATCCTTGTAAGTGCAATAAGATAATCCAGAAGAGTTGTTCTGGATAATCAACATCATCAATGAAAAAAATACCAAAGATCCATGTATTATTTTCTTTATGAAATTAATTAAATTAATTTTAAACATGATGTGAAAGATCCTCTCTAAATTTTTTGGGCCTCTTCCTTCTTTATCTAAATCTTTGATTCTATTATATGGAGACTAGAGTTCATCTTTGTATTGATCTGGGAATAATAATTGATCATGGTAAAAATTAAATTTTGGAGATGGCCCAACTGTGCTTCCGCTGCACCCAGAACTTTAACTAAATCCTATTGGGAATTGATGATTAGAGGGGTAGAGGTGATGGTAGATATTCCCCTAACTTTATGGGTTGATTTTTCTTCTAGAATGAAGTTATGGAAGCTACTAATGCGGAATTTTTGAGGTCATGAAGCTGTGATCTCATTGGATTTGGGTGTGATGACAACCCATGATAGGAATTATTCTCAACGAGATGTTTTTCAGTTGATTTCAACTTCTAATTTCAAGTCTAAAATGCATTCCTATTACTTTGGGGGCCTATTTCAAAGTTCTAAAAGTTATCATATCCCTCTATTCATGATGTATTGGAATAATTTAAGTAGGGGAATTATTTTTTTCTTACTAACTAGCTCATGTGTTACCTGACCCTCTGATTTCTTAATAGGCTATGACATTACAGGTTTCCAAAGCTGTTGGAGGGTTGTTGTGATGTGGTGACAAACACTACATAATAATTTTTCATTCTATTCGAATCAAGGGTTATAGGACATGGAAAATACAACTATATCTATCTGAAAATAGAGTGTATTGATGATCCTATATAGGGGCTATGTCTAGAATTCAATATCTAATTATTATCCCATGTATTTTGGCATATATAATGCATGAAATCCATTTTAGCTCATCTAGGACATCATAGTCAGAAGTGTCTAGGGAAGAGTACATGATAGAGGTTTTTCTGACTACCTCTCTCCATATGTCAATGTTGGCCTCATCTTCCTCGGAATTACACACCCCCATCTGATCGGACCATATAAGATAGTTCTTAGGGTCTCCTGCTAACTAGATTTGAGTGATATAGGATGTTTATGGGGAATTATATGTTTTTGACCCTAATGTTTCAATAACCTCTCTATACAAATTCATCTGAGTTTCGAAAACCTCTCTATATGAAGGTTTCTGGGAAAGGAGAGGATCTCCTTATCTGGGGGACATATCTTCAGGGGGTGGTTGACCATGATGGATGTCCAGAGTATAATCCCAGCAATCCATATCCACACTACAATGATGAGGACTATCACATTAATGATCATATTCTGCTTCAGTTGCAGAGTTGGAAAACCCTTGAGGTGTTATGAATGTTTCCTGAACAACGTCAAGGACATCTTCACAATGAAATTTAGGAATTTGAGACTCATTATACATCATGGCTAGAATATTATGACCTACTTTCCAGAATTGTGCAGGAATATCAGCTTATAGTGTTACGGTTTCAAGACCTTGTTTATAACCATCTAGTGTTGTGATAGTATAATCACACTGCTGAGAATTTTGTGTAATATTCCAATGATATTCCTCATTATTGATGACAATATGAGTCTATGTCAAGTCATGTTCCATTACCACCTAGTGATACTTAAACATAATGGGAGTATGAGTCTGATCCGGAGCCATTGGAATATGCCGCTGGTCTTTTTTGGCGAGGATAGGAGCCTATCCCGATGCATTTGTTGCTCTCATTTGGTGAGCCCCAGTTGGAAAATGTATATGGTCATGGTCTAAAAAGTCATTCCCTACAAGAATATACTAATTGAACTCCATAATGAGAGAAGTTATATGAGCCTCCTCCTGTATTGCCTCAAAAGGATGTTGGTTCAGTCGTTCATTAGCGGAAGTAGAAATATTCTCTGAGCTTTCATGATCTTCTAGAATAATCCAGAACGAATCATGAATGGGAATATAAGCCTGTCTCAGGGTATGTTCCATTCTCATTTGGTTATCCCTATCCATAACATGGATATTATTCCAATCCTATTCCTTTTTAGTATTTTACTTGTCTTATTTAACATGAATATGATCGTATCATGAGTTATGTTCCCCTCTTACTTGGTGATCCTTGGTATGAATGGAGATATAACCCTTGTCTTGGGAATTTTGAATATGATGCTATATTTTTTTGATAGGCATGTTCCCCTGTAACAAGGCATTTGACACTATCACCTGGTGATCCCATGTATGAATGGAAATATGAGTATGTTCTGACACCTCTTCCTTTATTGGAATATGTTGATAATAATTTTGGACTGGAGAAAGAATTTATTCTTGCTCCGGAGAAAAAACTTATTCGTAATGGTCATAGTGTTGTGCTGCCCTACCTATAGGGACAAGTATATGTGCATGTACCTGCATTTGTACCAATTATGGAATATACTGGCAGAGTTCATCAGTTGTATCTAATATGTAATGGAATTTTAGAATGGTTTATACAGGGATATAAGCCTTTGTATTTTTCATATCCACTATATAATGAAGGATGTATTTGATTTAAGAAGGTATATGATCCCACTTATATCCTCCTTGTGCCACAAAAATATATCGATGGACATCATGAATGGTGTGAATGGATATGAACCTCCCCTATACCTACTGCAAAAATATGCTTGTATAATTTCTTCTAGAGAGAATGGATAATCCTTCTCATTGGTTACTGCTATAATATACAAGCAATATTCATCAGTATTGGTAGGGATATGATTCCACTCATTTTTATCTAGATCCTTACTAACTTGATGTGTCTTTTTTATTTCCCATTTATGGGTATTAGAGGGGGAACTGTGTTGAGTGGTACCCTTAGCAGGCGACTGATGTTTACTGATGGGATGGTGTTGGCAACAACGGTTGACAGGATCCCACCTTAGTGGCCTCTGAACCGTAAGGGAGTTGTATTTGATTCCCTAGTTCTCCATTATTAGGGATTGAAGGTGGTGATTGTCATGCTTTGAGGATAATCTCTTGAAGTGGTTGGTTTTGTCAAAGAGGGAAAATGTCTTACCTAAAACATTCCTTGGATAGTGCAGACTCTTCAGTTTTACCAGTTGGAGACCCTCATGGGTGGATTCGAGGTTTCGGTATTGTACCATGTTGGTGGTATTCCTAGACGATTATTTTCTCCACCTAATGTTGAATATTTCAGGTAGGTGAGACCATTTTTTAACCTGTTGGAGTTGTAGCCATAAGTGATTTCTTGGAACGGTCCCTGGATGAAGACTGTATCTCAGATTAGGATACTTTTGAGGAGAGCAGTATCTATAGTCATTTAGACAATAAAAAACAAGGTTATTAATTAGTGTAATATCATATTCATTATATGTGATCAATAAGATATGCATGGTTAGCATAATTTTCCTTTTATTTCCAAATCGTTAATTCTTATCGTGTGGACTTATCAAAATGAGGATGAACTTATTCCATTGGAAACTCGGTCATAGAGGATCAACTATAATATTTATGTCAGGATTGTCAGCTTTTTTTGACATGCCAACAAAGTTTCCTACCACATGGTAATCCAACCATCCTACTATAATAGGATTTTATGTCGGGCTCATTTCTTGTGTATATTATTAAAAGAAAAATGTTCTAACATATTATTAACTGATCATTCTGTTATTTGAAATATTTATATTGGGTTCTCCATTTTTAATAGAATAGATATGACCTAAAACAATCATCTAAATAATGAAATAGCTTGATAAGAAATATGTAGTCTATTATTTTTGTATTGGGAAGGATATGTTGTGATTAAATAAGTTCTTGTCAGTTTCACCATTTTTTCTATGGAGAAGAGATGGTCGAGCACCCTCATTTGAGAGGAACTTGTTTTGGACCAATGGTTGATTTAGGGCGTCAATTTCTTTCACAATCACTGATGTTGGGTCACCATTTTGGTTCTTAATGGAAACTCCCAAAGGTTTCCACACCCATAACTAGGTACTGGCCTACTTTCCAAATGCAGGTGGTCAATCAGGGTTTCAGGACCAACAATGCTTAGGAACTCATGTTGGTTTAGATGATGGGAGGTTGGGCTCATCACACCCTTTTGGGTTGAGTTTTTTTCTACTTCTAGACTCTCTTATAGATTTAAGATATGTTCGAGAATCACTTCTTAAACCTCATATAGGACTAGTTACCCTAAAATTGATCATTGGTTAACCCCTTTTATGTGTAGAAGAAGGGGATCTGATTAGTGAATCCAGCAATATGTATCCAAGGTTCTTCATCAGTTTCCCTATAATGATTAGTATTTTATATGTTGAATCCACATAACCATTCACTTCAGAATTTTATCCCATACAGGGAGGTAGTTAATATTTTTAGGATGGGATTTATCCTTTATGATGCATACTATATATATTATTTATTATAGGAATCAAAACTCACATAATTCATTAAACCTTTGCAGTTTAAGATCATGTGGAAAGGATATATGTGCAGTCACTCAGGAATTAAATATTTGAGATTGATTATAGAGGATACATCCTATTTATCTTAGTTATAGTAGGAATTAGGGTTATCATAGTTTGATCAGTCCCTTAGAACTGACCCCAAGGTAGATTCCCTTATATGGGGGATATTTATATCATTCCACTCCTCGGGACCTATATGATAAGATTTTCCTAGATGGTGTAGATTCAGGATGTGAATTAGGTGACCATCATAACTCCCTAATCCCATGTGATCCATGCTCAATGTGAGAGGAAAGGTATAACAAGTAATCAGTCTCACTATATATGGATGAGTGGATTATGTGATGAGACTTCCTTTATGTGTGGGACATAACATATTATTCCTATAATCGAGGATTAAAAACTAAGGGTTACCTTATGTGCAAGACAACTCATATTATGCCCTTGGTTGAGGTTTAAACACTGGGGTTTCCCTTTGGATGTTTAATATGGATCTCATGCCTTAACAATGAATCATTTGTATCATGGTTGTAAGAGGAATCAGAGTCATCATAGTATAATTGGATTATCAGTATACTAATCGTTCATGTATAATGATTTTTTGATGAGAATGATTAGATCTCGATGGTTGAAATATTAGAGACACAGTGGGACTTACACTATGGTATATGCCCATTTTATTTTGGGATTGGTTTTTAGGAAGGATCCCTACATGTCATGATTA
Organism: Viscum album; assembly: GCA_963277665.1. Taxonomy (NCBI): domain Eukaryota; kingdom Viridiplantae; phylum Streptophyta; class Magnoliopsida; order Santalales; family Viscaceae; genus Viscum; species Viscum album. Next base: position 57,760,770 of record OY728138.1, read on the forward strand.
TGGAAGGAATCAAAGTCTTCATAGTTCAACTTTATTGGAACTTACACATTGACATTTCCCTTATGTGCAGGAAATATCATATTATGCCTCTGATCATGGATTACATGCTGAGGTCTCATTTTAGTTGTTTAATATGGATCATGGGTGTTAAATAGGTGTCCTACATATACTAGTAATGTCATAAATCATAGTCATCATAGTTCATATTGATTATCCCTTACACACTAATGTTTCCCTTATGTGTAGGACATATCATATTATGTCACTGGTTGAGTCTTACATGCTTAGGATTCCCTTTAGATTTTAATATGGACCACAAGACTTAGGGAGGTATCCTACGTATCCTGGTTATGGAATTAATCTGTGTGATCATAGTTCTATTTGATCGAGGCTTACAAATTGATGTTTCCATTATATATGGGACATATCATATTATTTTGTGGGTTGGGTATTACATGTTGAGGTTTCCCTTATGAATGGGACTTACACACTGAGTTTGGAAAAGTATAACAGACCATGTATTCCTAATTGAACAAACCTACTTTCCTTCATGAAATGCAGTGATTATCTACTCAAAATTCCCTGATTGTTTGCTTGAAATGTTAAACGATGTCTTCCTTACATGTCTAAATAAAATTACATGATCTATTTTGTTTTTCCGAGGGACATCACAAAACTTATATGGAATGTTTGAAGGTTGTCACATGATCAATTTTGACCTGTCTGGATTACATTGAAAGACCCATCCAACATGTCCTGGAAGCTATTGCATGGTCTCAACTGAAATGTTCAGAGACCATCACATGATCCAACTGACTTTACCTTCGTGTCATCATGAAAGATGACTGAAACTCTAAAATTTCATTGTGATATTCAATGAAACATGTCTGTAGGGTGATGTATGATCCAAGATGACATGTCTAGAGGGTGCTGTGAAATCCAGTTGACATGTCCAAAGGACAGCACTAGTTCTGACCGACATGCCTAGAGGATGTCATAAGAGACAATTGAAATGTCATGGTACTATTGTGAGACTCATTTCACATGTAATAATGTCCCCATATGATCTAGTTGACATTTCTAGAGGAAATGGTGAGTCATGGATGGTGATCCAATAGGGTTTCACAGTACTAGGTTGGAATGCCAAAAGGGAGCCATTAGACTTTATATATCTTATCCATGGGACTTCATGTGATCCAAATAGTAATCCAAAGGAGTGTTTCTTGACTTGGGTGACATGTCATGGTGTTATCACATGACCTTAGTGAATGATTCGAAGAGCATGAACATTAGCGTATACTTTATTTTCAAAATTATCACAACTTTTAGTCTTTGTTCAAACCATTTATTACCTATTCCTTATATTTTTTTAGTGTTAAATTTTTTAAGTATCTCATGTTTTAAAATTATGTGGGATTTATTTCATGTGTCCTTCTATAAGTCCTTCACATGATCTATTTGTTATCATGATAAGTGTTTATGCATGCCTCATGATCGCTCCAGTTGTTCACTAAATCTCACCTGATGGGAAGCTTTTTTAGTCGCGAGATCAACCACTCTGGGAAATATGCTATGTTGCTTGGTGTTTTGGTGTGAGGTTCCAAGGAAACGACTATTTTCAAATTGAATTTGGTTACTTTTTCATGTAGGGTTCAAATATTTATAGGTCTTTCAACCCTAGTTATTTTTCTCTTTTTCTGACACATATTAAGAAATTTCATGCAAGAGTTAGTGGAGGGATTCAGTATCATGTGTCTTCATGAAGTCTTATTGTAAGTTACTCCGGGGGAATTTCATGATTTTAAATCACGGCCATACCATCCCATCAATGATATGTCAATTAGATTATATCCAATTAGAGTGGTCTTATTGAATCATGAAGAAATTTCAAGTGTAATCCATATGATAATGAATAAATGTCTACGTACTTATGTAAGATCTGGATGCATGTTTAAAAGCCTTCACGTGATCTTTGATGCTTTTTAAAAGATATTCCGTGAGACAAGGATGTATTTCCAGGGTACCTTGAGAACCCATGTAGTGGATATTCTAGGTGTGTTTCATGAGTTTTAAAAGTGTGATAGGCTCCAGTATTTTCTTTATTTGTTTCCTTATTCATCTTAAAAATGTTGGGGATCTCGTGAGGTTGCATGACTATTGTCGAAGACAATAACTTTCCCTACAAACCAATGATGTTTTATATAACCAATAAAAGGTCATATGGGCATACGTGAGCATTTCATGGTAATTCCATCTATTTTACCTTATAGATCCAAAGGGGGGTGTAAGGTCTCCTAAAAATGTCTGAGTCCCTTCACATGTCAAGGATAACATGCCAATGAGATTTCATGAGATGAGGATTACATATTATTGGGTGTTGTTGGTGTATTGAAGATATTTTTGGGTGTGTCGTGTGATTTTATGACCTCAAGAGGATCCCAATTTTTCCTTTTTATTTACATTGTTTATTTTACAAAGGTTGCAGATCTCTCAAGGTTGTGTGAATTTTACCTAGGATAGTCACTCTCCCCATCGGTGATGTGTCACAATTTTTTACAACCGAAAAAGGATCCCTCCTTTTGGATATTTGCATTATATTTTCCAAGTATTCTTCGATGGTTCATTGGGTATCCATTGGTTAACAAGATGCATGACTTGGGGTATCATATCTAGCTACTGTCGTGTGATCAATGATACTATGGAGCACATTCACAAGAGAAAAAAGGACTTATCCTGGGGACATCATTGGACCTTCCATAAACAATGCATTACATGTGGCCATCCATAATAACTTCTTCTAGTCATGATATTATGTGCCTCTAGGGGTTTTATATGATCCACATGATCATATCCACCAACCTCTTTCTTTTCATTGTAGGGAAAATAATACCCATATTCAGGTATTTATTCCTTTGTGAATTTTTTGATGCTCATTTGGAAAGCGTCACAAATAGTTATCACCTATTCATTGGAATTGAGGGTATGGATAAATATTAATAAATTATTAAAAATATTTTTTTACGCATTTGGAAAATGAAATCATTGGTTATCAATTGGTTATAAATTAAAGTAAAATCATTTGAAGGTAAATCGAGTTGTTCTTCTAAAAAACATTTTCTATGTGAGAAATATTTTATTATATTAATAAATTAAATTAACAACTATTTATAAATGACTCTAATGGAATGTGTAGATAAAATATTAAATCAAATATGTTTACATTATCTAATAGTTTTTACTAGAAAATTAATAAGAATTAGTTCAGTTTTATACTTAAAATGAATTTATCTAAAAATAGTTTTCATTATATTTTATGCAATTATTTTAAATTTAATTTACTAAAATTATAGAAATTGAATCTAATAAAATGGTATTCATATTTTTAATCAGTATGTCTAAATTTTTTGATAAGTTATATTTAGTTTTTTTTCATTAAGAAAATTTACCAAGGTAAAAAATGTGTTACTACAGTTAATGTTAAAAGTGTTAACATTGGGTTAAAACAAAGAGATCAGGTTTTAAATACTACAAAAACATATATAAATTCTATAGTTTTGGTGAATTTCGACCAAACCATATCATATATTTGAATTTGGGATGGTTTTGTGTCACTTTCACTTTAATGTGATTTTATTATATCTTATTGTTTTATGTATTTACAATAGTGCCACTCCTCTCACTTATAAAAGGGAACCAATTCTACTCTATTATCCACAGAACATGAGAACATTATATAGAAAAGATCTAAAAAATACTCTCTCAACATCATTAGAAAAAACATTGATGTTTTTTTCTTCCTAAAAGACATAACCTAGAATCCATACGGTTTTTTTCAAAAGTGGATACTCAAAGAATAAGTTTATGTTATTACAAATATTTTTCATGATTATTTATTCTTAAACCTCATAAAAATATTCTACAATAATCCTAATGATGCACACCTATCATGTAGAATTTAAAAATAGATTTTTACGACCTAAGTATAATATAATTAATTAAAATAGGGTTTTATAGGGAATAAGAGTGCACATGATAAGTGTATTAGTTTTCTATATTTTTTTATAATAAAATGCATTGACTATGATATTTTTATTATCAATACATGCATATGTACCTGATGTTATCTTCATTTTTTTAGTATACTATAAGTTATGGGAGATTAGATAAAAATTGTAAATGATTAACAAATCCACCTAAAAGAGTATTTTCCACAAATACTGATGATCAAGGATCACTTCCAAGGCACAAAAATGAAGAACCAATGAAAAAAGGATTTTAAATATGAAAACTATCTTTACTTGTCATGTAATAAATACACTTCATGAACCAGTGCAGGTTTTGAAAGTAATACAAGTTATGATGTGGAATAAATCAACCAGGAATGAAGATTATAAGTGTTAATTCATGAAACATGTGAATATGACCTAGAGAGCCTAAATTTAATGAATTTGGTGCATGTGGTGAAACATTTACACATCATGTAATCACAAAATGATGTGTAAAGGTCTGGATGGTCCAAAAATATCCAAATTTTACATATTTTCGTGTTTTGACCCATTTTATGACTTGAGACCCACTTATGACCACCTTTTAACCGTTATTTAATGCTGTTGATTATTTTACAAGCCCATATAAAGTCTATAAATAAAGGGACAGGTTAATACTATCAAAGAGATCCCATAGAGAAAAGCTTGCAGTGAGAAGTTGCATTGTATATGGTCCTCACTAGTTATTCTTGATTTTCTCATTATGCATTCTTTTTCTTTAATTACACATTATTATCTCATCAATTAGATGAGGGGGTAAACCCGCATTATTCTAGGGTTATATAGCCAAAGGGTGAAGGTGTCTTTGGATTTATTTGTCTTTCTTTTTTCATATATTTTGGATTTTTACAGTCTATTGAATCAATTTCCAAACCTTTTCTTTTAATTTATCATGGCCATTGGTATTTGAATCTGAATGAAATATTATAAATTGTAAAAAATGGTTACCCTAAATGAAGGAATGAACAATGTCACATTCAGTGTGACCAGGTTTTAAATTGGTATCAAAACAAACTTGATTTGTAAAAAACCTAATTTACCAAACCAAGGGAAATGAAGGATTGTTTCATCAAGGTGGGGATACCATGACCATTGGATCTACCTTGTCTTGAATCTAATAACAAATATGGACTAATCAATTTATTTTTTAAAATACAATTACACCCGAACTATAATACTTAAAACCTTTTCATGCTTTCCAATGTAATTTCAAACCAAAAAATCTGCTTTACTTTTAATTACTTTTTTCATCAAACTATTTCCAAAACCCCAATATAATTCCTCACCTCTTTATTCAATTTAATTAAATAACATCTTCTAAAAACCTAATCAAACTAATTCATCATCTGTATGGATTCGACCTTGAACTTTCTTAATACCAAATTTAAATTAATTGAGTACCATGGTTTGAGTTTTTATAAATTATTTATTTTTATTAGACCCATTATGAAATAAAGATTCTCTTTGGGCCTTTCAAAACTGGAGATGTTTCCAAGGATGGTTGGCTTTTAGTTTTTAGGTTTTTAATTTTAATTTTAATTTTTTTATTTCAATTACTCATTTTTTTCTGGGTATTCTACAATGTAATTCTCATATTTAATTCATTAATGCACAACAATAACACTCGGACAAAGAGAAAAGACATCATAGGTTCAACCCATCATTCTGAGCCAAGACCAATGATTTTCACTACAACCATGGTGGGTGCTGAGAAAAATAAATCAACTAATGTATTTTTACAAAGAGATATGGGGTTGTGTATGCTCACAGACTATGGGTATCCATCGAATATAGGATTGAAACTGAGAATCCTTGACCCTCCACCCCCCACTGCTACAACCCACTTAGTGATCAATCCATTAATTTTTTTTATGATCTCAAACATCATTCAATTCACTAGACTACCGCATGAATATCTAAACTCACATATGTGAATATTCCTCGAGCCTAGTGACACATTCCAATACCATAATGTTTCAAGCAATGACGTAAGACTATGCCTTTTCTAATTTTATTTATGCATGTGAGCTTGGGATTGAATCCAAATCATTCTTGAAAATTCCATTACTACATGGGATGATATATCTAGAAAATTTATTACCCACTTTTTTCCACCATAAAAATCAATGGACATATGGGTAAACATTCTAAACTTATGTCAATTTAAGGATGAATCACTATACTATGTATGAGAAATTTTTAAAAATATGAATCAAAAATTCCACCATCATGGTATAGTGTTATGGATACTAATATATAATTTTTATAAGGGTTTTTTATAGAGAAACAAATCAATTATTGATGCTGAAGTTGGAGGACCATCGATGAAGTAGTCTCCTGAATAAAGCTACAACTTATTGGATGAAATGGTAAGAGATTGTTTGTAGTGGAAATTATAATGAATAAAAAAACATAATTCACGTTGTCAACAACAATGTTCAGATGGAAACATAGATATAATCATTAACTAATAAGATGCACATTAGGATGGTACAGTAGTAAAACCCCCAAGGTATAAATATAGAAGATTAAAATTATGTTGATTACGATCATAGTAATCAATTTCAATATTTTTGGCGTCAACAATAACATGGACTATTATATCAAAAAATTCCATAAGGTTACCAATAAAAATCACCCTAAGGGCCTAAACAGACTATACAGGTCCTTAAGTTGGAAGAAATGATGGTTAATTCATGACCATAACTATGATTGTACTAAAGCAAATAAACAAATAATCAATGAACCAAAAATATGTATTACATAATCTAGAGCATCAAGTTCGCCAAATTTGTAATAATCTTAGAGATAGACCCATATGACTTCTATGAGGATTACATGTAGTACACCAACAAGAAGATTTAAGATCTATACTACATGGATGTGGGAAGAAAAATAAGGAAATGTTATAGAATTTACTGGACAAAAACTGGTGGGAACACGTAAAAAATAAGTCGAAAATAGCAAGGAACGTGTGGATTAAGAAGAATAATAAGAATCACCATAGTTATAACACACCAAGATTTTGTGATTTTTTTAAATTAATTTAATATTTTGATATTTTTAATTTCATAAAACACTAAAAATAATTTTTTTATTATGAAATCACTATGTTAAACATTCCTTTCACATGAAACTAACTTTGCTTGCGCTACAAGCAACACTAACTTGGCATGCGTTACATGCTACATCAAGTTTATATGAAGAATAATTTTATTTTTATTATTATTTAAATGAGATAATTTAAACCTAGAAATTAAAATTAGTAATATTAATAATAATAACAAATTTTCAAATATTTTTTTAGAGAAAATTCTTTTTTGGATGAATAATGAAAAATACCGAATTTTAATTAAAAAAATAATCTAATTTATTTACAAGTTTAAATAAAATTTTAGATTTTTTTCAAATATTAATTAGATAATATATTTAAAAATTAATATAGTGTAGTTCATTGAGACCAATTTCACATTAAACTTGGGTATAAAACCTTAGAAAATATTTGAATGTTTTTACTTTAAAAACTTGCATTGTTGACCTGATTATATGATTAATTTAAAAATAATTTCTATCACTTATATGATTAGAATTTGGAAAAATGGATTATATATTTTGAATAAGAATAATTTATAATATCTAAAAAGTTCAAATTAGTTTTTGACCAAAAATATTAGTGAAAGTGACTATAATTAATTACAATGATTAAGAGAAAAATAGTTTAATCTTAAATTTAAGACCCAAAACAACTTAGAAACTTGTAAAACACCCGTTTTATTGACATAATTAGACCATTATCCTTAAATTAGTGAGTATGGTTAGTTTGGAATGACTTTTTTATGTAAAAACATGAGTACACCAAACTTGTTTTCAAAAATTCCAAGTGTGTCATTTCTCTTCCCTATAAAAGGCCACCAACTCTCAGTATTCTTAAATCCTATAAAACCACATAGATTCAGATAATATATAACCAATATAATTACCATATTTATAACCATTCTTCTAGAATCCTCCCATTTGTTAGAGAGAAATCCAAGGAATCCTTTTGGCACAAACCAAAAGGAATAACCCGATTAAGAGGTATCGTCTTCTCTCAAACTCATTTCTTTTATTTTATTTCTCCACCAATTCAATCCCCGTATTCCATGATTTTATAAAAACAGTATTTTAAATACACTAGTATTTTTTTATTCTAATGGTTATACATATACTTACACACATATCCATCCAATGGGTAACAAAACTAATGTTTATGTGAGCATAAAATTACCGCCTCACTAAACAATGACTGTTCATTTTTTTAATTTACCAACTACAAATGTAGAAATTATGATGGAAAATATGATTATATATTTCATATATTATATTTATTATTTAATTAATCTTCTATATTCATTTTACAACACATATATTTTTACTTTTTATTTGGTCTCAATATGATAATTGCGTTTGAGGAAGTGTGGACAGCCGCCCCCTCAAAGCGATGTGATTCATTCACACACTTTGTGGAATGTATAAAGGATGGGTTTAGTGAAATTATATGATATATATAAAATTATAATTCTAATTTAATTATATTTTATACATATATAAATATATTTCATTTTCATTATTTCTTTCAATATGATAATAAAAACAGAAACAACTTTCAGGTGAATGTATGACTTACCATCTCTATGAACGATGTATTCCATTTCATACATATATATTATATAAATTATTATAATGCACATATACATAATATAACTGTTATTTATATAATTTTTTTACATTATTGAAATCATCATATAAGTATAAGGACCAAATATATAACAAATTAAGATACATGCAAAGAACAAATCGAATATTACTTGAAGTGAAACCTTAACATAGGATTGTTAACAAGCGGGAAATATAAGGTCACAATAAAACCATATATGGTATTATATATAATAATATGGATCAATAAAATATTTATAAATATATGTTTTCTTAATGATTATGATCAGAGTCAAGACACAAGGTAAGGGAATTTCATCTCACATTTTATTTCCATGGGATGCATGTTTTACTCACCACACATTAATTTTGTGTGGTGTGTGTACTGCCCATGGATTTTTATATGATTATTATACATAAATTTATTGTTATTTACATATCCATTTTATGATCTTCCTCTAATAGAGTTTATGTTTAAAAAGTTAATAAATCAGTAAAATAATTTTGTCACAATTTTCCTTCGTTGAGTCACATGCCAGGTTGCGAACCTATAATTTTCCATTAGGTGAATATAATTCCATTGAAATGTTATATAATGAATCTAATTATTTTCATGAAATTTTTGGATTCAAGTAATTTCACTTTCTTAAATATGAAGTATGGTCCAAAGTTACTAAGTGGTAAGAGTTTATTGAAACAATCTCATCACTTATCAAGATTGTTTATGTTTATGCTTACTTTGATGAAATATTATGATCCAAACATTAATAACACTCATGAATTTTATTCTAATGTGGTTATTCATGATATATACATTTATTAGTACCATTTTTTACTATTTTTTACATAATATTGTTAAGAAATTATTTTTAAGAAATCCGGACATTACCCACTCTTTGGTCGGACATATATGTTCCTTAAAAAATGTTTTCTAAAAAGGTTTTCCAAGTAAATTATACTATTATCATAAAATCATTAAAATAAATTGTTACCCTTTTTCTCTTTTACCAATGTTTTCAAAGTAATATTCTTGTATATTTCTGAATGAGACGTTTTTCTAACATTTTTACCATGAAGAATAAATGTTCCTTTTACCTCGTCTGACATGTATGGATATACCCACCATCAGTTATTTGAATATTTATTTTAATGTTTAAAAGGTTAATTTTTAAGAAAATTTTTCTAAAATATATTTTCAATTAAATGGTTTTCAAAAGGTTTTCAATCTTATTTTATAAGTTTTTAAGGAAAATGGTTTTCAAAACGTTTTATGTTTTAAAGATCCTTTTTTTAAGAAGGAAGGATATTTCCCACAAGAAATGTTTTCAAAATATGATTTTAAGTTATTTTCCATCTAAGATAACATCCATTGATGTTAATAATTCCCTTATAGTAAATTATCCAAAGTTTCCATTCATATTCCTTTTTAAATGGTTTAAGTTTTGAGGAAATGATGCTCAAGACCCTCGTTACACTTCCACATGTTTTATGATTTTGAAGCACTATTATTTTCCTAGGTTATGCTTTCATGAAGTGATTATTAAACCATTCTCTTTTCATAGTATATGATGTGATGAAATATTAATAATACCTATTTCATTTCATGGGTCATGAATTGATGACTATAATACCTATCTCTTTTGATGGATCATGATATGATGAAAGCTTTATTATATTGTGGAACATGTATGAATGATTTCATTATGAGATGGGTGAGAAATGTATCTCCATCTAATGTATTAGGTATTGATAAGTTGTATATGAGCTAAAAGGGTACACATGTTGTATCCCAAGACTGAAAAAAAAGTAGGTGCATGGGTTCTATCACAAGAATAAAAACTAGAAGCTACATGGGTTGTTTCCAAATCCAAAATTTAAGAGGGTACACAGGTTATATCCCAAGTCCGAAAACAAGAAGGAACACAGATTGTTTCCCAAGACAAAAAACAATAAGGTACAGAGGTTGTAGCCTAATCTTAAAAACAAGAAGGTACATCAGTTTTAGCCCAAGCCTAAAATTAAGAGGGTACATAGGTTTTTATCCCCATCCTAAAGATGGTAAATGGGTTGTATCCCAAGACTAACATGTTATAAAGGTCTTCGTGGGTAGTTATGACATAAGATTTTCTATTCTCATATGCATGCCATAAATTCTATGTCTTATTCCTCAGTTATGATTGTATGGATCCTAATGTTTATTTCCTTATGATTCATGTCTTATGAACTTCCAAGATTTATCCCACAACTCATTTTTATGATCTTTTATGTGTAGGGTATGATCTTCTAATGTTATGATCACATTCTCATACCCCTATCTTCATTTTTATGCTTATATGTCTCCCTTGTTTACCCTTAATGAGCATCTGAGCTCACCCCTTTTTATATTTACTTCCCCATGTTATGAATAAATATTTCATGTATGATATTTCTAAGAGGGATACTAGTCTTGGAGAACCTAGTGGGAGAAAATGTAGATCTCTTGTATACTGATGTTTATGTTTTTGTGCTTCCAAAGGCACTAAACTAATATGATCTTTAGGCGTTTGTTTGTAAAATGTTTTTAAGTATTCTGCAAAAGTTCTATAATTTTAATTTATGCCAAGACTATTTCATTATAGTTTTAATCATAGAAAATTTTTAGTTAAACTTTGGAAGCTAAGATGAGAAAATATTTCTGAGAACCCTATGGACATGTCTAAAGAGAAGTTTAAGGATAAGAAAAAGTATAGGAAAATATCATGGAATTTTGTGAAAGGATAGAGTGAGTTTTTTCCTAATAGTACATCAATGTCTTGATACTATAAGTGTATGTGGATCTGGAACTCATGTACCTAGGGGTAAAAACATTGACCAGATGTTTCAGGTTTGACTCAGGGTAATTTGGTGCACAACAATAGGCATTTTTTCTCATCTAGTTTAACACTCCTAGGGGATATTATTTGAGAATTCACAAAATCTTCACAAACCATCATAATGGATATAAATATAATTTTTTTATGAATAGACAAGTATAAACATAAGGTTTCATATATTAAGGAAGGTTTCATAATTTAGACATCCAATAAGTGACTTTTCATGATCAGGTGGTTCCTCTCTATGATAATTGTTTCTTACCCTATGATTTTTTATTAGTCTATGTATGGAACCTGAAGAAACCTCATTAATAGTGATTATGATGGATAATGAAAAAAATAATTATCTTCAGGATTTAAATGATTTGGGATATAGACATAAAAACCTCATTGTTATGCTCACATAGTTTTCTCAATATATGAATCATGGTGAACTTCCAAATGAAAAAAGGAGGGAACAATGTTTTTTTTGATTCCTTATTGAAGAAACACCCACCTTATTTCAGTGGGTATTCTGATCCACTTATTTATAAACACTGTATCAGTAACAATGAAAATATATTCTCTATTCTCTAGTGTTTGGATAATGAGAAATTCATTATGGCTATTTATCGATTCGAAGGTGAAGCAGACCAATGGTGGACTTTAATCAAGAATATGAAGAAGTAAGAATAAATTTAATCTCTGGATTGGGATGAGTTCAAGAAATTGTTCTTCAATAAGTACTTCCCTTTTGTTCTTCCTAAGAATATGGAAAAGTATTTCCTTGATTTGAAGCAAAAGGATAATGAATATATCGGTGCTTATGACGATAATTTCCCAAGACTTGTGATGAACGCTTCTAGAATTATCATCTAACCAGAAAGTAAGGTTAATAGGTTCTTCAGTAGCTTAAATTCAAGTACCAGAATAAATTTTAACATTAGATACTTTGGTAGGTATAAAGATATTGTGCTTTTTTAAAATCAAGGTTTAAATGAAGGATGGAGTTATGTATCAATCTCATGGTTTTAACCAGAAGAGAAATATGGAGTTCAAAGGACAATCAACAAACCATGGAGATCAGAATATGAGCCTTTTTTCTCTATGTGTGGAAAGAATCTTGGTGGGAATTATCTTAATGGGACTAGTAAATGTTATAAGTGTATAACAGAAGGATATCAATAGGATAAATGATGAAGAGATTTAAAAAAGATATAAAATGATGCTAATAAAGATGAAACTTCACAGGATGCACCTCCCACACTTTGGTATTTCAATTATAATGAGTTTGGTAATTTCACCAAAAAGTGATCAAATCCAAGGATTGATAATGGCGAGCAACACCAGTAACCTGTGAAGAAAAACAAAAAATGGAAAACATATGAAATCACAATGGATGAAGTGAACCATGATATTTGGGGAACTCTATAGTTGGGAATTGACTTTGGATTTTTTTTTTAAAAAAAGATCTATAAAAATCTTGTCGATCCTTTAGTGGAACTTTTTATGAGTCTAATAATTGATTATATTTCTATACATGAATTTTGGATTAATAAAATCACATTGATTTTCTATATTTAAAAGGATGAACCCAAGCTTTTAATAAAAATTTTTTTAAGATAAGAGCATATTTATGGAATAATTGGTTAATTATCTCTTGTAAACATGTATGTTTTAAAAAAGAATTTGTAGAAATTCATATTACGAAAATGTTTTCAAGAGATATATGATGAAGTTATTCACATGTTTGGTATGTTATGAAACATGGGGGATCAATGTTAAGATGATTTCATGACCTTATTTCTATTGTTTTGTATTTTCATCTTTTAGAATGGTTACAAGGTTAACCATTCCTGAAAAGTTTAAGTTAAACATCGGATGAAGTATTTATGTATTAAGGTTTTTTTGAAAACCTTATTTAAAGGGATATTTAGTGATTAAACTTATTTAAAGGATGTCCATAATATTTTGAAAATTATATTAATGTTGTTTTAGAAAAGGACATCATATATGTCAGGTGAAAACCAATCAAGTCCAGCAAGGATGTGGTTCTTGAACCCATGACTGAAGGATGATAAGGGTTTCATGCCTACTAATGGCCAATATGATGTCTTGGTTAATGTATAATTATTTTTTATAAATAAATATTTATGATGAAACAATAGTGTTAATTTTTATGTTTAGAGATTAATATATTAACCATCTTGATTTTTAAGAATATTTGTAGATAAATAGTTATACTTTTCATTATTTTATGGGACATAAGATCTGTTAAAAGTGTATTTCAGTACTTCACGCATCAAATATTGTTTTTGTAAATTTATTAGACAATGTAATGGGTGAATTAGAAATTTATAAAAGAACAACTAAATAATGAAATCTAATTTGTAGAAATATATCAAGTAAATATATTTCCTTATATTCATGGTAAATAAAAGAATTGCTCAACATTAGGATAATGACCAAAAGAAAATGTGTTGTCATAATCTCTTAAATTATTGAACTTATATACTTTTAAATAAACATATATTTATGAATATGAGGCCCTCAAATTTTCTTTGATCATTGGCTTATTGGTGATTTCTAACCACAATAATTCCCTATAAATATTTACATTTTCCTTCTATGTCTAATCTTCACTCCCAACCTATGTTCTCCTATGTCTTTAGTTTGGGTTAAAATTATGGTTCCAACTTTCCATTTTTAAGAGAAGTTTTAGTATCCATTTTTATGATTTGTGTTTCTATGAATGAAACTTTCAAGTGTTATCCTTTGACAACCCATATGAATTTCAAGGGTGGAATTCATTTTAAGAGGGAAAGAATGTAATACCCCGCGAATTTGTGAGTTTCTTTGAATTAATTTAATATTTTTATATTTTGAATTTCTTGAAACACTTAAGATGGTTTTTTATTATTAAATCAAAAATTAAAACATTCCTTTCACATAGAACCGACTTGGCTTGCGCTACATGCTACACTGACTTGGTGTACCTTACACACAACACCGATTTTCTACGAAGCATCATTTTATTATTATAATTTTTTAAATGTGACAATTATAACCAATTGACTAAACATAGTAATATTAATATTAATAATTACTTATCAACTATTTTTTATAATTTTTTTATATAAATAAAAAATATTGATAATTAAAGATATAATATTTCACAAAGTCCTTATATGTTTAAAAATACTATTTTAATGTCCTTCTATGAAAAAAATAAAAATAAATTATAAAAATTTAGTAATTTAATTTTCTAAATAAACGTTATTTTTGAATTTAGAATTTAGAATTTATATTAGGTAATAATTTTTGGATTTTTCTAAGAAACTTTATTTTTCGATGAATAATGAAAAATACTAGATTTTATTTCAAAACTGCTTTTTCATCTAATTTATTTATATTTATACATTATATTTTATATTGGTTTAAAAGTTTAATTAGATATTATTTTTATCAATTAGTTAAATTTAGGTCATTGAGATCATCTTTTCTTTAAACTTTTGTATAAAAACTTAGTAAACATTTGGATGTTTTTACTTTAAAACCCCACATTGTCGACATGACTACAGGATTGATTTTAAATTAATTTCTTCCACTTATGTTATTATAACTTGGAAAAATCGATTAAATATTTAGAGTAATAATAATTTTTAATCTCTAATAATTTCAGTCATGTTTTTTACCAAAAATATTAGTGAAAGTGAATACAAATTAATTAAAATGATTAAGAGAAAAATTAGGTTAACCATATATTTATGACCCAAAATGACCTAGAAACTTGTAAAAACCCATTGGATGGACATTATTCGTCCATATAACATCCTTTAGTGAGTTTGATTTTGGTTTTTTATGAATTTTTTTATGTAAAAATTTGGGAACACCTAACTTGTTTTCAAAAATGTCAAGTGTGTCCTTTCCCTGCCATATAAAAGTCCAGCAAATCTCCCTCTTCTTCACACCTATCAAACCACCTAGGTTCATACAATATCTGGCCAATACAATTAAATAAATCCTTCATTTCCTCTTTCAAACCCCCCCTTGGGTATAAATTAATAAAACGAAGCCATTAGTCACAAACCAAATGGAGTTACCTGATTAAGAGGTAATGTCTTCTCTCAAGCTCCATTCTTTTATTTTATTTATCCACACCTACACTCTCCTTATTCCATGATTTTATTGAAAAAACAATATATTAAATATAATAGGAATTTTTTTATAATTTTTTGACCAATACTTACGCACACTTCCATCTAATGGGTAACAAACATACTGTTTATGTGTATATTGAACTACAACCTCACTAAACGATGATTGTTCATTTTTTCCTTTGCCACCTCCAAATGTGGAAATTATGATGGAAAATATGTTTATAAATGTCATATATTATATTTATCTTGTCTTTAATATTATTTAATTATTTTAAAAAAGATATATTTTTACCTTCCATTTGGATTAAATATGATAATTTCATTTGAGGAAGTGTGGACTACCTCCCCTTCAAAGTGATGTGATTCGTTCACGCACAACAAGGAGTGTATTAAGGATTGGTTTGGTGAATTTATATGAAATATATAAAATTATAATTCTACCTTAATTATATTATATACATATATACATATATTTCATTTTATTTCTATCTTTCAACATGGCGATAAAAATGGAAACAGTATTAATGCGTATGTATGGCTTACCATCTCCATTAATGATGTATTCCATTTTTTACTTATATATTATATAGATTATTATAATACACATATAATTAATATAAAATATATTTATATCTTTTTTTACATTCATTAAATCATTATATAATTATAAGGACCAAAGACATAACAAATTAAGACACATTTGAATAACAAAGCAAATTTTACTCAAAGTGAAACCTTATTATAGGATTGTTTACAAGCGGGTAATATAAGGCCATAATCACACCATATATAGTATTATATATAATAATATGGTTATATAAAATATTTATGATAAATTTAAATAAATTAGATAGGAGTTTTGAATGAGTACGACGAGATTCAAGACATAAGGTAAAGGAATTTCATCTCACTTTTAATTTCGATGAGATTCATGCTTTACTCACCACCCATTCATTTATTTTGTTGTGTGTATACTAACCATATATGTATTATATGATTTTTATAATTGAATTTATAGATATTTACATATCAATTTAATAATATTTCTCTCATGGGGGTTTTTTAGAAGTTACCAAATCAACAACATAATTTTTTCACAATTTTCCTTCCTTGAGTCACATGCCATGTTATGCACATATATTTTTTCATAAGGAGTATATACTTCCATTGAAGTGTTATATCATGAATATTTTTATTTTCATGATATTTTAGGATTCATGTGACATAACTTTCTTAAATAGGGAGTATGGTCAAAAGTAACGAAATTATAAGAGTTTATTAAAACAATTTCATCACTTTTCAATATTGTATATGTTTATGATTATTTTGATGAAATCTTGTGATCCATATCTTAATAAAAATCATGAATTTTCCTCTCCTATGGTTATCCATGAAATAGTCATGTATTTTTACCATTTTTCACTCTTTGTTACATAATATAGATAAGAAAGTTTTTCTAAGAAATCCTAACATTAACCACTCTTCGGTCGAAAATTTTCATTCCTTAAAAACAATGTTTTCTAAAAAGGTTTCCCAAGAATATTATATTATTCTCCTAAAATATTTAAAATAATTTTTTACGCTTTAGTATTTTAACAATTTTTTTAAAGGAATATTATTGTTTATTTCTGAATAAGGATTTTTTTCCAAAATTTTTACCATGAAAAAGGAATGTTATTTTGACCTCATACAACATATATAGATTAACCCACCATGAATTATTTAAATATTTATTTTCATGTTTAAAAGGTAATTTTTTAATAATTTTTTTTAAAATATATTTTAAAGGAAATTATTTTATAATGTTTTTCAATATTATTTGATAAGTTTTTTAGGAAATTTTTTATCAAAAGGTTTTATGTTTTAAAGATACTTTTTTAGAGAAGAAAGAATATTTACCTCAAGAAATGTTTTCATAATATCCTTCCAAGTTTTTTTCCATCTAAGATAACATTTGTTTATGTTTCTAATTCCTTTCTAGGAAATGATACATATTTTATATTCATATTATTTCCATAATGGTTTATGTTTTGATGGAATAATTCTTAAGACACTCATTCCACTTCCATCGGTTTTATACTTTTGAATTCTACTTCTTTTAATGGTTTAAGCTTTCATGAAGTGATTATGAAACCTATATATTTTTATAGGTTATAATGTGGTGAAATGTTAATGATACACATTTCATTTCACCAATTATGATTTTATGTCTATAAAAAAATATATTTTTAAGGGTTATGATATAATGAATGTTTTTTGTCTTGTGGCACATGTATGAATGATTTTATTATAAAATGGTTGGGACCTATCTCTCCATATAATGCATTAGATAATGATAAGTTTTATATGAGATCAAATGGTACATGATCTGTTGCCCATTCCCAAAAACAAGAAGGTACATAGGTTTTATCTAATCCTAAAAACAAGAAGATACATGGGTTTTAGCCCAAGCCTAACTGTAAGAGGGTAAATGGGTTATAGAACAAGCCAAAAAAACAATTAGGTGCACAGGTTGTAGCCAAAGACCAAAAACAATAAGTTACATGGGTTGTATCTCAAGCCCAAAAACAAGAAGGTAAAAGGGTAGCCTCCCAAGCCTAAATATAAGAGGGTACACAGGTTTTTATCCCAAGCCCAAAGTAGGTACACGGGTCTTAGCCTAAGACAAAAATGTTATAGAGGTTATGATAGGTGGCCATGATGTAAGATTTTCTATTCTTATATGCATGAAACTAGTTCTATGTATTATTCCTAACTTATGATTTTGTGTATCGTGGTGTCTATTTCTTTATGATTCATATCTTATGAACTTCCAAGATTTATCCCATAACTCATATTTATGATATTTTATTTACAGGGTTTGCTCTTCTAATGTTATAATTATGTTCTCATAACCCTATGTTCATGTTTATGCTTACATGTCTCCCTTGTTTACCCTTAATGAGCATCTAAGATCACACCTTTTATGTTTACTTCCCTGGGTTATGAAGATATATTTCATGTATGATATTTCTAAGAGGAGTTCTATTCTTGGAGAACCTAGTAAGTGAAAATGTATCTCTCTTATGTACCACTATTTATGTTTCCATGTTTCTAAATGCACTAAAATAGTACGGTCTTTAGGTATCCATTTGTAAAATAATTTTAGTTATTTATATAAAGTTATGTAATGTTAATTTATATCAAGACTGGGTTGCTATAATAGTATAATCCAAGACTTTCATTTCATTAAAAAATGGTTTCAAGGAAGATCGATGCACAAAAATGTAAAATTTTGGAACACTTTAAAAAAATACATATTAATATACCTTTCCGGTAGGATCTTGTAAACATGTCAATATTCACAAAATTCATGAAAGATCTTGTAACCAATAAGAATAAGTTGGAGGTAATTAGCATCATTCATCTCATATGAGAATGTTCAGTAGTGTTATTAAAGAACCTTATTGTTAAGAAATGTTATCCATGTAGCTTTTCGATTCCCATATTTATCAGAGCTAAAAAATATGGAAGAGATTTTTTTGACTTACATATGAGTGTCAATATAATTTCATACATTACATTAAAGAGTTTGGTATTGTGAGGCATGAACCCCACATTAGTTTCACTTAAATTAGTTGTCTCAATAATGATGTACCCCAAGGGGTCATCTAGGATATCCTGATTAATGTCAAAAAATTATACTTCCCCATCGACTTCTTAGTGCTAGTTATAGAAGAATTGTGAAGTCCTCTCATTATAGGGAGACCATTTTTATCCACTGGGTGTGCACTAATATATTTCCAAAGAGTATAACTCTATATTAGAGTTATGTTTGATCAAGTAAGTTCCCACATCCATCAGGCTATGAAGAACTATGATGTGCATGAGGAAATGATTTTGTAGAAGGAAAAAACTCACAGTTAAGGGTATTTCTGAAGATATAGAAGTACATGAGGTATTTGATATTGGGATAGAGTATTCTCAACTTTAAAACAATGATAAGAAAAAATAGAAGATGAGGTCCATGATCAATGACATCGGAGGAGCTACCGACTCCACAACATTTTATAATGGACAACAGGTGTGTATCATAACTATTCATCTATCTAGTCATTTAGGATTAAGGAATAATTGGTGGATCATCCGAATGAAAATCATGGAATTAATGCCTTAAAGAAGAGTAAATTTGTTTTGAGATGAAGGATAGGGACCAACCTATATCAACATGACACAATTGAGACTATTTATATAGCCCAATGAGGTAAAAACATTTATACCATTAGTCACCTCAACTGAAGATGGAGGAGGTAAGTTCAATCCAATGATGGTAAACAAAATCCTTTCTCAAAGGAAACCTGAGTTTTTTTATTTTATTTTTTTTGGTTTTTAGAAATGAATTATCTCGCTCAAAATATTTCAAAATTATTTGATTAAGGCCTATACTATCACTTTTTTGTTTTTGTTCTTTCAGTACCATTAATACCATGACCAGAATCAAGTAGAGGGAATAACAAGAAGAGTCTAGAAGACCAATACATGTCATGTAACACCCCAAGCTTCCACGGTACGCTTCTCTTTGAATAATACAGTAGTGTGTGTTGTATGCAACTTCGAGTTCTAACACACCACAACCAATCAAACTAGCCATTATGAATAGTAATACCAACAATTTGAAATTTTATAAATTTTATCTTTTCAAATGGACTTCATTTTTGTATTCAGAATATCGAAATTAGCTTAGGGTGAATTTTTGGTATTTATCTGAAAACTTTCAATTTTTGATAAATAGTAAAAAACACTTAGATATAGTTTAAAACAAATTTTTTATTTAAATTTATTTTAGGTAAAAATAGATACATAATACATATATATGTTCAATGTAATTCATTAAAGTGGTTTTTTAATAATATTAGATATATAAAATTTTATTGAACTTTTCACCGTCTTTTACCCACATCCTAGGAGCATTTGAAAATTTACATGAAACATAATTTTACCACTCCTGTGAGTTGAATTTAAAAAATCTGAGAGACACAGTTGATATTAGTAAGTAAAATTTGGTTCAATAAGTTGAAAATTATTTTTGGTAAATAGTAACTTTTACTTTTATTTACCACGGTTAAAAGTAAATAGGGTAATTAAGGGTAAAAATGATATTATTATTACCCTAAAACATGTTCTAATTCTATTGAATAAGTGTTATTCGACCAAAAACAACCTTAGTAATAAAATATGAACCTTTTTGGCCCACTTGGATTAGATTAGGATATTTATTATTATTTAATTCAAAGAAGAGTTAAAAGTGTTAAATTCAAAGTTTAATAACTAAAACATTTTTAATATAGGGTTACAAATCATAAAAATTCGACTATAAATATTCGTTAGAAAGATAAAAATATTTCCTACATAATGGTATTTTATTTATATTTTTTAGACATTAAATAATTTAATTTATTTATGACACAATGAAGATGTAGTAATTACCTAATTAATAAAATATAAAAATAATTGATACTATAAATATCCAAATAAATGTAATTTGAGACTTTTTATGAATTATACTAATTTTATAGGTTAATATTACATTTTAGGGTTGGTTAGATTAATTTTCTTCGAAGTAATAATTCTATTATGAATTTAGAAAAAACAAAATACCAAATAGTGTCAAAAATGACCTAAAAGAGTTTTTAAAACAAATATTATATTATTATTTGATATTTTATTCCTAAAAATCTAAGTATTATAAAAAACACTAATATAATATTATTTTTACCATTAATGAACCACTTGGGGTTCACTTTAAAGTTTATAGTAATTATATTAACCATATAATATAAAAATACAAAGAGACATGGCAAATGTCAAACTAATTAACTAAGAGTTAAATCTAAAAGATAAAGTTAATATAGTGACCCAAACCTGTCTAAAACCTATTGGTTGGGTAGTTTTCTACCCATACCCACCTTATCCTTTAAATAATTTTTTTTGGAGCCATTATAAACCGAAAATAATTTTATTATAAAATAATATTTCTAGCTTTTCCTAAGGTTCCCCTCACCCCTCTTATAAAAGGGAACTCCTCATTCTCTCTAATTCACATCTTCAAAGACATTTGGCACAGACAAAACCTTCCCAAATACCTTTTCAACTATCCTACCTTCATCCTAGAGGACTTCCTTTAGTCAGAAAGCTAGCCTAAGGAGCCCTTTAGATCAAATCAAAAGGAAGAACCTGAAGAAGAGGTAAATATCTCACCACCTCTTTCATTTTTTTTCTTCTTCCACATCTTATTTCCATGTTGTTTCCATTATAAAATAATAAATTCAGTATATTATATATACTGTGATGTTTTTATAAATATGGTACAACCATATTCATTATTCTATCCATCCTTTGAATGACATGTCACCATACGTGCGTACGTACGCCTTACCATCTCTACGTCG
Organism: Viscum album; assembly: GCA_963277665.1. Classification (NCBI taxonomy): domain Eukaryota; kingdom Viridiplantae; phylum Streptophyta; class Magnoliopsida; order Santalales; family Viscaceae; genus Viscum; species Viscum album. The sequence goes on from OY728138.1 coordinate 57,782,930, forward strand.
TGGTGTAATTGTTATTCAATACATTATTATTTTTATTGGTATAATAATGATGTTTAATTGATGTAAATAATAAATATAACATGATAATTATTATTTATCTATGATATACCATCCAATTATATATTATTTTAATATCAAAAGAATGATATTTTCACTAGTGCGTACGTACGGATTACCGTCTCCACGAACACGATGAGATTCATTCCCCATCATATCCATTCAAGACTAATTTTCATTATATGATTTAAAATAATGCTTAAATACTTAATATAATTATGAATATGAATAATATACATCCTATCCATAAAAAACATTACTTATGTAACAAAAAATATAAAGGAAAATGAATCAGTTAACAACCGAAATGACGATAATACTAAGATATTATTAAAAAAGCAGTGTTAAAAGATCACATATGATATCATATTAATATATATTATTCTTGTATAATTTAATAACAATTATTTCACCATTATACAAGAGGTTAACCTACCCTTGACCAAGGAAAAGCACAAGGTAAGGGTCAATTCTACAACCTCTTCCTTATTCAAGTTTGTTTATATATAATTATCTACTGGGGCCTCTTTATCATCCACACCCATGTTTTCCTAAAAATATATTCCAAAACATTTTTAAAACTTACTAGACTATGCATTAAAGTCACTTATACCCTTATTTGACCTTATACATTTTGAAAGGAATCCTTTCTTCATTTTCCAAACAGGTTAGTTTATGACCTTTTTGACAAAATTAAGGTAATAATTTTTTTTAACTTATACGGCGGGTGCGGCTATTTTCAACCATTGTAACATCTTTGAAGCTTCCCTTATAAGATTATAAGAATATTTTCAAGAGAAATTTTTTCTTTATAATTATGTGACTCTTAAATGATTTCAAAATATAAAGAAGTATTTCTCTAAAAAGGTTTTGATTTCATCTATGTTAACATCCTTTGATAAATTTTAATCTTATTTGAAGTTGATTTATTATGATACAAAAATTCCATATAGTATTGTAGGTTATGAGATATGTTAGACCGTTGATGTTCAATTTTTATACCATTCATGGTTTATGGATAATGTATTTACATTTCGTATGCTAGTTTTAATACGAATGTTTATGTTATGTTTAAACCATTTCATATGAGGAATGAATTACACTTAGTAAGTGGCAGGTGGAGCCCGCTATAGCTCCTCATTGCATCGGTAGGTCTCATGAGACAAACCAATGTCTTAGCAAAAGGACTTGACAAAATCTTATTTGTATTCTTGGAACAAGCACTAGTGCAGAAATAGTTTTTTACGTCACCATTTTTTACGTCGGTTATATATAACCGACGTAAAACATGCGGTGAGTAGATTTTTCACGTCGGTTATTTTAATAACCGACGTTACAAATCGAGTCTGTTGGGTTTTTACGTCGGTTATCATAAAATGGACGTAAAAAACCAATGCGCGGGGGTTTTTTACGTCGTTTATTTGGTAACCGACGTAAAAAATCCGATATCGACGCGTTTTTTACGTCGGTTATCAAATAACCGACGTAAAAAAAGCGTCGATATCGGGTTTTTTACGTCGGTTACCAAATAACCGACCTAAAAAACGCTTGTATATCGGGGTTTTTTACGTCGGTTATTTGGGAACCGACGTAAAAAAAAACCCCGCGCATTGGTTTTTTACGTCGGTTATATGATAACCGACGTAAAAAACGCTTGTATATCGGGTTTTTTACGTCGGTTATTTGGGAACCGACATAAAAAACCAAAGCACGGGGCTTTTTTACGTCAGTTTTAGGATAACCGACATAAAAAAACTCAAAAATAGTTTATAACATCGGTTATATAATAACCGACGTTATAAAAAATTTAAAAAAATTAAAGCCCTTGTTCTGTCATTTACGATTTTTCGATTGACTGTCGCCGGCTCGTCTCTCTCTCGCGCGGTAAACCCTAATCGGCTCGTCGATCGCCTGCATTAAACTCGTTTTGGCTTCATTTTTTATCTTCTTCACTCCTCTCGGATCTATCATCTCAACTCGCGACATTCAAGTAAGCCTTCCATGAAGTTATTTCCTTCGTTTTTGTTTCGATTCTTGATGTGCTTTTCGTTCGTTTTTGAATCTCGTGGAATTTTTTGTCATTGCAAATGGTTATTATGTCCATTCAACTCACAACATTAAACTCGCAACATTCAACTCGCAATATTATTGGTATTACATTTATATAATTCGACATATACTTTTTTTACATTACCATGATATTAACATTACTTTTTCTAAATAAATATTAATCCTTAGATTATATATCGGATAAAAAGGTTATAGTAATTCTAATATATAATCAGAATGATCAGATAATATGACAATATTATTAAACATAAAACATATGGTCTATATTCATATTTCTAACATGACACTTATGATGTATAGCTATTTGGTGTTGGGTACTTATGAAAACTACTACTACTTTCAAAAAGTGTTGAGTACTTTAGATCATAATGATTGAACAACAAGAATGAATAACACATGTTATATGCTCTATTAGGTATTTCTATATTTTAACATGTTTATTAGTATATTGGCATGAGATTATTATAAATGTGTATCATCTGATCATATTCACTTATTCCAGATAAAAATCATTTTGTTTATGTTTTATTGATGTATATTTTATTTGGAGAATCATTAGGAGTCATGGTTTTATTTGATTCAATGAAATTTTAAACTGTTACATCTAACTATATTTTGTTTTAAAAATAATATTCAATCATATTTTTTTAAATACCTATAGATTTGTTTTATATTTTAAATTGTTTAACATTCAAATTATGATTTTTTTCATATAAAAATGTATTTGTTTTATCTTAAAAATATATATTTTTTGTTGATATTTGTTATAGGTAATAATGAGTCGAAGTTGGATTACGGCACATCGAATGAGAAATGAATTTGAGGAAGGTGTTGATGCCTTTTTGGAATTTGCAAAACGAAATGTTCCAAGTAGTGACATTTTTTTCTGTCCATGCCTGAAATGTTTGAATATGAAGAATTTGAAAAGTAGAGAGATAAAAGATCATCTGATATGTCATGGTTTTAATCCGAGTTACAACCCTTGGATTTGGCATGGTGAAACTGGACGAAATGTCACTGATGATGATGATTCGCAAGATGGTAACTCCGATGGAATTGAAGAAATGATTCGTGATATTGTAGCAGAACAAATTGAGATAGAACCGACAGTTGCACGTCTATATGGTGATGCTGAAAAACCATTATATCCCGGTTGTACAGATTTTACGGTTCTGTCGGCGGTGTTAAGATTGATTAACCTGAAGTCGAAGCATGGATGGAGTGACAAAAGTTTTACAGAGCTGCTACAATTGATGAAAGACATTCTTCCAAAAGATAACGATCTTCCAGATTCACATTACAAAGCCAAGAAAATATTATGCCCGATGGGATTGGGATACAAGAAAATACATGTCTGTCCGAATGACTGCATTATATATAGGAAGGAATATGAATTTCTGTCAGAGTGTCCAAAATGTAGGACATCACGGTATAAGGTGAAAGAAAAATCACAGGGTGATGTAGAGATTACAATGCTCCCTTCAAAGGTATTTTGGTATCTTCCTATAATTAATCATTTCAAACGTTTATTTGCTAATTCACATGATGAAAAAAGGTTAATATGGCATGCTGAAGAGCGGGTATGTGATGGAAAAATACGTCATCCAGCTGATTTTCCACAATGGAAGAAAATTGATGCGCAGTATTCTACATTTGGAAATGAAATAAGAAATCTCAGACTAGGGTTGTGCACAGATGGAATGAATCCATACCGAACACTCAGTAGCACACATAGTTCATGGCCTATTTTATTGGTAATTTACAACCTCTCTCCTGAAGTTTGTATGAAGCACAAATATTTCATGTTGAGTACAATGATCTCTGGTCCAAAGCAACCCGGTAATGATATTGATGTTTACTTGTCACCGTTGATTGATGATTTGAAACTGTTATGGGCTGATGGTATTAGGGTGTATGATTCTTATAAAATAGAATATTTGCAACTGCATGCAGTACTTCTGTTCACTATAAATGACTTCCCAGCGTATGGAAATTTGTCTGGATACAGTGTTAAAGGGCATAAAGCATGTCCAATTTGCGAACAACAGACGTCCTATTGTCAATTGCATCATGGGAGGAAAACAGTGTACATGGGTCATCGAAAGTTTTTGCCTATGGAACACCCTTATAGAAGACTAAAAAAGGCATTTAATGGCTCACAAGAATTTGATACTGCTCCAAAACCTTTATCCTCTGATCTGTATTTTGAGAGGGTGAAAAACCTTGACGTGACATTGGGAAATACACAGCAATCTGGTAATGATAGACATATTTGGAAGAAAAGGTCAATTTTTTTTGAGCTACCATATTGGAGGTATCATGAAGTTAAACATAATATTGATGTCATGCACGTGGAGAAGAATATCTGTGATTATTTGATTGGAACATTGTTAGATATTAAAGGAAAGACTAAAGATGGGTTGAATGCAAGATTAGACTTACTATCAATGGGAATACGTTTGGAGTTAGCTCCCACTCCTAAAGGAAGACGAACATTTCTTCCCCCGGTTTGTCATACATTATCGAAGAGGGAGAAAATTAGCTTTTGTCAATGTCTTCATGATACCAAAGTGCCTCAAGGTTATTCTTCTAATGTAAGAAATTTTGTCTCATTGAAGGACTTTAAGTTGTTAGGTATGAAATCACATGATTGTCACGTCATGATGAAACAAATTCTACCAGTTTTATTGCGTGGAATATTGCCCATTCGTGTCAGAAAGACTGTAATGAAGTTGTGTTATTTTTTCAATTCAATTTGTAACAAGGCAATTGATGTGAATGCTTTGAACATTTTGGAAAAGGATGCAATTTTTATAATTTGTCAATTGGAAATGTATTTTCCTCCAACTTTTTTTGATATAATGGTGCATTTAATGATTCATCTGGTTCGAGAAATAAAGCTTTGTGGACCTGTATATCTTCGTTGGATGTATCCTTTTGAAAGGTATATGAAAATATTAAAGGGGTATGTTAAAAATCTATATCGACCTGAATCCTCCATTGTTGAAAAGTATATTTCTGATGAGGTAGCAGAGTTTTGTACGAGCTACTTGGCTCTGGCGCAACACATAGGTTTGCCTCCATCTCGCCATGAACGAGTTAATAATGAGGGAAAGGGGATTCGCGGCTTGAAAGTCAAATCATTGTCAGCTGAACAGATGAAGAAGTTAGAATCATACATCTTGAATAACATAGCTGATGTTCAACCATATATCACATTTCATATTAATGAGTTGAAACAATTTCATCCAAAGAAGAATGAAATGTGGATTTTGAATGAGCATAACAAAACTTTTTTGTCATGGATTAAAAAGACTTTTCTTGGTAGATCAGATGTATCAGAGACATTAAAATGGATAGTGGGTGGTCCATGTTTAAATGTGATAACATGGTCTGGTTATGACATTAATGGTTATACATTTCATACAAAAGCTCAGGACAACAGAAGTGCAGTTCAGAATAGTGGTGTATTGGTGTTTGCCGAAGCAATGCATTTTTCGAGTGCTAAGGACAAAAACCCATTTTCTGAATCAAATGCATATTATGGAGTGATTGAAGACATATGGGAGGTTGATTACTTTAAAATTAAAGTTCCCGTTTTTAACTGTAAATGGTTTAACGGTAACAACAGTGTCAGACACGATGAATTTGGAATGACACTTGTTAATCTGAATAGATTGGAAGATACAGCTGATTCTTTTATAATGGAAACACATGCAAACCAAATTTTTTATGTAGTAGATCAATCAGATATGCAGTGGGCTGTTGTTTTACAAGGTAAAAAACAATATGTTGGTGAGGATGAACTTGATGAATATGCTGATTTATGTGAGATCCCTACTTCAATGGAAATATTAACAGAACATAATGACGATCATGTTGAAGACATAGTTTGTGCCATAAGGAACGATCACGACGAAGGAATTTGGGAAAACAATCCATCTGTACATTCCTAAAATTACAGGTAACATATGTTTATTTCTTGTTTACATTTATTTTTTCCATAAATGTTAGATATTGTAAGTTTTTTATTTATTAAAACATGTTTTAAAATAAAATAAGTATATGTTTTTGTTTGTTTTAAGTTTGTTTAGTTTATTTTATCATGTTTATAACCATTACATGAATTTTAAAATGCTTATTTTTGTTCACTGACAATTACTTTACCATGTTTACAATGTTTAACAGGTTTACCATTTTTACCATTTTTACCATCTTGACCATCTTGACCATCTTTGCCATCTTTACCATTGTCTAACATGCTTACCATATTACCAATGTTTACTATTATGTAACTTAGTACTCTTCTTTTTTCTGATTAAAGTAGTATTAAAATATTTGAATTTGTATATTTGTTCACTGACAATTACTTTACCATGTTTACAATGTTTACCAGGTTTACCATTTTTTCCATTTTTTACCATGTTGACCATCTTGACCATCTTGAACATCTTTGACATCTTTACCATTGTTTAACATGTTTACCATATTACCAATGTTTACTATTATGTAACCTAGTATAGTTTTCTATTTTCTGATTACATTAGTATTAAAATATTTGCATTTGTATATTTGTGAACTGACGTTTGTTTTTTTGATTTGAAGGATAATGACAGATCATTCAGATGATCAACCACATGATTCTGGAGAGGAGCATATTGCTGGTCATACCTCTGGGGATGAACATTCACATGCTTCTATCACGACAAAGAGTTCAAAGGTTGGTAAACGTGGGTGCACACGTTTACCAAAATTATCACTTGCCCGTACGCAGGATCAGAGGATAGTAGTTGAGTTTGATGATGATGATATTCCTAGAGGTCCGAATGCCAAAGATTTTAAGAGTTTTGTTGCAACTCAGGCTAAGACCAAAGTAAGCATTCTGTATGATGATTGGAGAGGTGTGGATAAAGAGATTATCTCTCAGTTGTGGGAGACGATTTTGGTAAGATCTTTTGTCATTGTTTGAACATTATTTTAATGTTTCTAGTATATATAATATGTTTAACCTCTTCTTTATCAAATGACATTTGATATTCCTGACACTGGATGAGTCAGGAAGAAATGTTTATCGTTGGCTGCCAGGAGATGGAGGGATTTCAAATCAACCCTCTCATCTGATTTCATTTATGGTCATAGGAGTCATGACAATCCATGTCGTATATATCCTTTTATAGATGAAGACACATGGAGACAGTTTTTTGAAAGTAGAAAAAAAGAGTCATTTCTGGTAAGGGAAATGTAAACTTTTATAAACTTTCTTATATAAATGATTTTATTAATGTTATGTTAATGATTTCTTATTCTTAAATTACAGGAAACAAGGAAAGCTCATCAGGATATCCAATCTAAAAATGTATACCCTCATAGTTTATCTCGGGGAGGGTATACATTATTGGAAGAAAAAATGATAGCGGAAAAATTTCAACAACTAAGAGCTGAGTCTTCAAGCTCTGGAGAGGTGGCCCCTCCATCCCCTCCATCTAGACATGAAAAATGGAAGAGAGCTCGGAAGGGAAAAAGGGCAATATCTTTCGGAAGAATCGAGAATCGTAGCTGAGAAGATTGTAAGATATCTATTTAATTTATTTAAGTTAACTTTTTTCTTCATATAAGTTTCAATCATTACAGAAATGTTCAATTAATTAATAAAGGACTCTCTTGAGGAGTAGAGTTCAGAGGGGACATTTACAGCTACTGGGAGGGAAGATATTTTATTTGCAGCATTGGGAAAGCCTGAACATCCTGGTCGTGTAATAGGATATCCGACAGGTGTATCAGTAAGAAAAGTGTTTCCACGCTCATCAACTTCTAACATTGAGGCGGTTTATAAAAAAAATAGAATCCTTGGAGGCTGAAGTTCAAAATATTAATGCGACGATGGAAGACAAGATTAGAGATTCGGTGTAGTCTATGTTTGCAGAAATGCAAAGACAATTTCAGACTGCAGCTCCCACTCCTCCACCTCCCCCTGCAGACCCCATTATTTATCCTCCACCTCCTCCAGTAGCTCCCACTCCCCCACCACAGCCTGCCGACCCCATGTTTTATCCTACGCCTCCGCCGCAGCTTCCTACATATTGCGAGTTGTATGTTGATGATTCTCAACATCAAATAGTAGTATACGGGTTGGTATATTGTATAGGAGATACAGTTCATCATCAACAATTAGAGGTAGAGAATCAGAGGGTCACTGTACAGGATATTATAGATAGATCAGCTAGGGTACCAATACCTACAGATGAGGTGGCGACAGTTGGACAGAGTATCAGCCATTTTTTAGTTTGGCCATCCAGACTTCTTCGACTCATTACCATAGAGGTAGGAATGTTATATATTTTATTTTATTATTTTATTAAAGTTGTTTTATCATTTGAAAACTACTATAATTCTCAATTTTTTTCACAGGAATACTTCAAAGGTAAAGAAATACTGTATAGACAACAACAAAGACAACAGGCTATGACATCAGATACAGATTCCAGTGGTCTTGACAGATTGTCAAGATATTCACATTTGTTGTTGGGTTGTTATGAGTTTTCAATGGAATCTCATGTTTGTGGACGTGAAATAAGTGTGGGGATTACAAAATCTGATATCATGGAGCTTGTTACTGGAGATAAGTTGGGAATCAACGTGGTGCAAATTTTTTCCATGTAAGTATTAACACCCTTTCCCTGCGTTATATTTATTAAAAATGTATACTTATATATGTTTTGTATTAGGTATCTTTATAAAATTTGTGAGAGGAATGAACTGATAGAAGTATATGGATTCATGGACCCGCAATTGATTTCCCCTGAAGCATGTGCATTGACTGAGGAACAAAGAACGATTTATATTGCTGAAAGATTTGAAAAGAATATAATCCAACAATGTTGGATGATGCCTTTTTGTGAGAGGTATGAAACACATTTCTCTCAAAGAGTTAATTATATTTTAACATAAAAAACCACTAACATTAAATTTCCATTTATCAGTGATCATTGGATGTTAGGGATTTTTTGCCCAAGGGAGAAAGTTCTTTATTGGATATGCTCTGTTCATGGTGATGTGCGGGAAAGTTTTAAGAATATATTGGAAAAGTAAGTTTCAATTTCTCAATAGTTTTATATATTATAATGAATTTTAAATTTACCACATTCGTATTATTTTCTAACAGTGCATGGGACTACTTTCGAAAAAACACAAAGAAAAGAAATGCAAAGATCAAATATGTAAATGAGAAGGTAAATTTCCATTTATAATTTGTACTTTTTGATTTATTACATAAAAATAATATATTGAATTTACACTCATTCAAAACAGAAATGTCATGAAAAACAAGGCCTCATCGAATGCGGATATTATATGTTAAGATTTATGTATGAAATAATAACAACTGGGACAGTTGTGAATTTTGACCTGGTACGATTTCCTCTTAAACTTTGCCATCATATTTCAATTTGATTTATTCATTATACACGTTAACTATCTTCTTTTTCATTTGTAGCTTTTTTATGACCCTCAACCCTATACTACTGAAGACATCAAACACGTACAAGTGGAGTGGTCAAATTATTTTACAGGTTTGATTTAATTTTAGTTGTTTGTAATGTAAAATGTAATTTTGAATATTGTCGTTTTAATTGTGTATTTGGTAGTTGTTTAGGTTTGATTTAGTTTTTTTTTGAAGTTGACAGTGTAAGTATTAAATGTTATATAATTGAATGTTTAATTTTGCTATAATTCTTGTTTTGGTCTACTTTTGATGGTTCTTCTGGTATGGATTTGAGTCTGTGGGGGAGGGGTTCCAAGGGTGTGGGGGTGTGTTCAGTGGGGTTGGGGGTGTCCAGCGGTCTGGGAGGGCTGTCCGGTGGGGTGGGGGCAGTCCTGGGGGGTGGCAGGGATGTTCAGGGGTGTGAGAAGCCGGTCCAGGGGTGTGGGAGTGCTGTCCAGGGGTGGGGGGGTTGTCCAGGGGTGTGGTGGGGGCTGTCAAGTGGGGTGAGGGGGTGAGGAGGTGTTGTTCAGACGGGTGGGGGGTTGTCGAGGGGTCGGGGGGCAGTCCAAGAGTGTGGTGGGGGCTCCAATGGGGTTGGGGAGGGTTTTCCAAGGGGTATTCATGAGGGTGGGAGCTCCAAAGGGGTGGGGGAGGGCTGTCCAGGGGGTATACATGAGGGTGAGGGCTCCAACGGGGTGGGGGAGTGCTGTCCATGGGGTATAAATGAGGGTGGATGCTGTCTAGTGGGTAAGTTTTATATGTTATCTTTGTACATGCTTAATTTTGATGTACTTCTGTTTTTGTGGTACGATTTCTTGATTTATTTTCTGGTTGATTTTGGTGGAGAGAAGATCACTGCATTCTGCTTAAAAAAAATTGGGTTTATCACGTCGGTTATTAAATAACCGATGTGATAAAAGGCCTGGAGAATTGTTTATCACGTCGATTATTTAATAACCGACGTTATAAAAGGCCTGGAGTATGGTTTATCACGTCGGTTATTTCATAACCGATGTGATAAAAGGCCTGGAGAATTGTTTATCACGTCGGTTATTTAATAACCGACGTGATAATAGGCTGGAGTATAGTTTATCACGTCGGTTATTTCATAACCGACGTGATAAAAGGCCTGGAGAATTGTTTATCACGTCGGTTATTTAATAACCGACGTGATAATAGGCCTGGAGTATGGTTTATCACGTCGGTTATTAAATAACCGACGTGATAAAAGGCCTGGAGAATGGTTTATCACGTCGTTTATTTAATAATCGACGTGATAAAAGGCCTGTAGAATGGTTTATCACGTCGGTTATTCAATAACCGACGTGATAAACCCCCCTTCCCCGGTTTTTCACGTCGGTTATTTATGAACCGACGTGATAAACCACGCTCAGCCCGGTTTTTCACGTCGGTTATTTATGAACCGATGTGATAAACCATTCTCCAGGCCCTTTATCATGTCGGTTCTAAAATAACCGATGTGATAAACCATTCTCCAGTCCCCTTTATCACGTCGATTCTAAAATAACCGACGTGATAAACCCCCCTCCCCCAGTTTTTCACGTCGGTTATTTATGAACCGACGTGATAAACCACCCCCAGCCCGGTTTTTCACGTCGGTTATTTATGAACCGACGTGATAAACCACGCTCAGCCCGGTTTATCACGTCGGTTCTTCGATAACCGACGTGATAAACCATTCTCCAGGCCCTTTATCACGTCGGTTCTAAAATAACCGACGTGATAAACCATTCTCCAGTCCCCTTTATCACGTCGGTTCTAAAATAACCGACGTGATAAACATCGCAATTTTATGTTTTTTACGTCGGTTTTTAAATAACCGACGTGAAAAACCTTATTTATAACGTCGCACGTATTAACGTCGGCTAGAAACTGACGTAAAAAATTAAAAATAACCGACGTAAAAAACGTTTTCTGCACTAGTGAAGGCCTTGACTATGTGGTTATAAAAGTCTGGCATTATGCATTCCATCATTATGAAAGTGGCTATTGATATTGCATGTGATTATTAGACTAGTATAGTATCCATGTGAGTATTTAAATGGAATTATTTTGATTTATATTTTCTATTTTATGATGAAGTTGTTTTTGAAAAGGATTTTTTTTAGTTCTATACATTGCCTTAAATGTTTATGCTTATTTATGAAAGTTTCCGCTATATTGTTATCCTTACTGAGCATCAGAGCTCACCCCTTTTTATGTTTTACTTTTCCTAGGATGAGAAGAAGTATATTGTAACTGACCTGCAAGGATAGTCTATGGGATCTCAGTGTTTTCTATGGAAACAATGTTGTTGTTGTTTTCCATTTTATGATGTAATGTAAACCTTATGAATGTATCTAGTACTTCCAAGGCTACTATACTAATCAGTCTTTCGAGACTTGATCTTTTGTGATCAAGACAATGTTATGTAATAATGCACCGACTATGGGTAACAAGGTTTGAGGCATTACAGTTGGTATCAGAGGAATTTTAGTACAAATCTTGGAAAGTACATTTAGATAAACTCTCATTAGAGCACATATCCATAAGATAGACATTGAGGATTAGTGTAGAATAACTTCCTAGAATTTTGGTTTTGTATAGATTTTGTGAGTTTTCCAAGAAATACATCCATTTTTGTATACGATCAGGTAGAGGCGGCTCTAGCACATATGTACCTCAGGGTAAAACTCGAAAACACCACTTTGAGCTAGACTCGAACGGAAACTGGTGCACGACAATGGGCCTTGTTTCACTCTTGGTTACGACACTCCTGGGGGATATGCTTAGGATAATTCTCATTTTATTTACAAAACATTATAAAGGGTTTATGAGTATATACTTCCTCAAAGAAAACATTTTTATTATTGTGGATTATATCAAAAAATTGTTCAATTTTTGTTAAGTGTTTTACAAGTTTGGATTTATGTATTGCGATTCACAAACTAATCTAGTATATGCCGCTGTTTTGAAATGGAACCTAGTGGAAGGAATGGAAACCATATAAATTCATGCACTCTATGTTATGGTTTCCCACCTAGTCAAGATAATTATAGAGGAGCTGGTGATGCAAATGATGTTGATCAGCTAATACTGGGACAACTCACTCAGGTTATGAATAATAACCTTACCCATATGGAGAACCCTAATCAGTAGTGTGGAGGATCAATGTTAGATTTATTCATGAGGAAAAACACAAAAATTCAATGGGGGTACAAATCCACTAGTAGCTGAGCAATGGATAAATTCCTTAAAGAAAATATTCCATGCCTTGGGGAGTAATGAAAGGGAAAAAGTTGTCCTGACAGTTTACCACCTCACTGGTGATTCTAATCAATGATGGTCATTGATTCAAAACACAAAGGAAGATGATGAAGTATAAAATATGGAATGGAGGGAGTTTAAAGAATTTTTCTTAGAAAAATACTTTCCTCGTGACCATCATGCAGATATGGATAGGAAATTTCTGAGTCTGAGGAAAAAAGAGGATAAGAATGTCACAAAGTATGAAGATAACTTTACAAGGTTAACGAGGCATGCTACAGATTATATACGTAACCCAATAAGTAAGATTGATCATTTTTTTGATGGCTTAAAACCATTTCTTTGTCAAGAATTAGTCTCACAATCCATCTTGTCATATGAAGATATTTTCTCTTGTGATATCAAGAAAGAAAAATAATTCTCTAAGTCTTACGACTTTAAAGAAAAGAAAGAGAAGAAGATATCTGTTAGACACTCTAGAAATGGAAATAAGGGGAATAAGGGAAAAGTTGAATATCCATCCTGTATTAAATGTGGGAAGAGACACCCTGGTACTTTACTGAAGGGAATGGGAGTGTAAAGACCCATAAATTCCAAGGAAATTTTTTTTCTTAATTTTCTTGGGAATTTTACAAGAACGCAGTTTCTAACGACACCTAATTCCGAGGCCCGGTGTGCCCGGAATCATTTTCCGAACTTTGGCTCGGGTACGTTCAGTAAACGGACAAGAGGGTTTTTCTAACTTTTGAACCGGTGCCCGGAATCGAATTCTGAGGGCACCGATGAAATCGCAGCACCGGTTTTCGCTTAGAAACGCCTCTTCCGGAGTTGCGTTTGCTCAGGTGTGGTTTTTTAAATTTTCGGGCTTAAGGTTAAGAAATAAAATAATTTTTTCGACAACTTTATTTTATTTCACTTAAGCCACTTGGAAGCCACTTGAAGCCACTTAAAAGCGGCTTAAAATGAGTTGAACCGGATAGGGTACTATGCAGAAATATCCTACCCTCTTGGTAGGATATTTGTGAGGTGGGGCCCGAACGAGCCCCTCCGTTTCTTTCCGCTAAGTAACGCATCCGCGAAAACCCGTCATTATGAAAGTCAACTGACACGTTTTCTTAAATTCTTAACAGACCATTTAATTGGGCGGTTTATTTCGTAAATTAAATGAGCTGTTTCTTTTGTTGAATTAATTCTACGAATTAATAGTTCGTTTATTATCTTTTGAAATTCAAATGTTTAATTGTGTAAATAAAATAAGGCTTAAGCTTTTTTTTTGGGTTGAAACTTTTGGCGTGGAGAGGATTTAGAGGAAAGCGTTCTTCTTCGGCGAAGAACGCGAAGAACGCGAAGAACGCCGAACCTGCGGAGCTCGATGACGCGAAGCCTTGTACCGCGACGCCAACGGATCTCCCTTCGCAACGCTTCTTCCGCGACGATCCAACCCAGCGACAACCTTCGATCGACAACAACAAGGTAGGGGGTTGCGCTTCTTTTTATTTTCATTTTGGATTTCAACAACAACATGGATTTAATTTTTATTAATTAAATCCGTATGTTCTTGGTCCTCGGAGATCGTCGACGCGATGCCCTTCCGCGGTGTGACGATCACGTCCTTCCGCGACGGTCAATTCCGTGACGACCTCGTATCCGACAGTGACGGCGAGGTAGGGATTTTATTTTTGGAATTACCCCTTTTTATATTCCCGTAAATGTTTCTTTAAAAAAGTTAAAGAACTGGATTTGTGAACAATTTTAAATTTATTAAAATTGTTGTTTCCGTTCAAATGAGGAACCCGTTTTATGAAACAATTTTATTTCATAAAAAAATTGTTTCGGATATGCGTTCATGTGTTGAACTTTATTCCTCCCGTTGTTTATCTCTAACGCGGAGGGTTCGGGGCAAACGAACACGGCCCGACAAGCCTCTGTCGTTCTTCGTGATTGTGCGGATTTGACAGGCGATGATGGAACGTGCCGCAACGGAAGTTTGATGATCCCGCAGTGAGGAACGGAACTTGGGAGGAGCAACGGCGCAGACGGGAAGAAAATCGGGCCACCGGAGCGACTCCGGCGGCCCGCGGAAGCCGGCGGCGACGCGGGTCGCCTGCACGGCGGCGCCGGCTCCCGGCGCTCGCGGGACGCGGCTGAAGCGGCGTCCGGTCGCCAGGGAGACACCCCCGCGGGTGTCGCGGGGTTGTCACGTGGGGGAGGCGGCTCCCCCCCCCCCCCCTCGCGTCCGGCTGTCTGGCCGACACCCTGCGGGTGCCGCGGGGGTGTCACGCGGGGCGGCAGCTCCCCCCCCCCCCCCCCGCGTCGGCCGAGCCGGCCGGGCTGGCCGAGCCAGACCGGTTCGGCCGACCTAGGGGGGGGGGGGGTCGGGCCGGCTCGGCCTGGGCCCGGACCCCCCGTCTTCGGATAGTTTTCGTTCAAATGGCCGTATCTTGAGCTACGGGCCTCCAAACGACCCGTCGTCAGCGGCAATACGATCCTTGGATCGATACGGTCGTTTTGGTATACTATAATCAAGGTGCACCTTCCTTTTCGGGAGCTTACGTGGTTAAAACTCCATAGTTAAGTGTGCTTGGCCTAGAGTAGGGATCAGGATGGGTGACCTCCTGGGAAGTTTCCTAGGGTGGGTGTGAGACGGAAAAGCCAATAAATAACAGACCAGGCGTCCGATTGACGCGCCGTCTGTTTCGTTGAATTCCTCTAAGTGAGACGGATCTTTTGGCTTACTCCACTCGAGGTTTGGATGCTGACGGAGTGCGGTCGGGTTGGATCGCACTGAAATCCAACCGGGCCCCTGGAACGAAAAAGCCAATAACTCTCAGACCGGGCGTTCGATTGACGCGCCGTCTGTTGCGTTGAGTTCCTGTTGATGATACTAAACTTTTGGCATCCTTCGCCGAGATTTGGATGCAGTTGGATAGTGGTCGGGTTGGATCACACCGAAATCCAACCGGGCCCCTGGAACGGAAAAGTTGATACCTTTCTGACAGAACGTTCGTTTGACGAACCGTCAGCGGCATTGGTGATCTCGTTGAGAAACGGTCCCTATGAGTATACCCTAGGAGTGTTTGGGGTATAGTTGAGTTATGGCCGGATTGGTTCGCACACGAAACCAACCGGGCCCCTGGGACGAAAAGGCTAATAACTCACAGACTGGGCGTCCGATTGACGCGCCGTCTGTTGCGTTGAGACCCCTATGACGTGGTGGTCCTTTGAGATACTTCTTTGCGGGACTTTGTGATAATTGGAGTATCGACCAGTAGCTCATGGAGCGGACCCTCCCGGAGACGAGCGTGCGGAGTACGGAGACCGTGTAGTCGGCTGAGACCTGACGACTGCTTGACCGACTCGACTTGGAGTGACTTGACTAGCCCAGTGGACGGAGCGCCCGGTATTTGGCGACAGACCCACGGCGGACGGAGCGCCCGGTAGTTGGCCGCAAACCCGCGGTACTCGACAGGAGGAGTACCTCTGTAGGCTATTAGTGGGAGCGCCCGGTATTTGGCGACAGACCCTCAGCGGACGGAGTGCCCGGTAGTTGGCCGCAAACCCACAGTACTCGACAGGAGGAGTACCTCAGCAGTCTTAGGTTAGTGAGCAGTACCTCGGAGTCGTGACAGGACCACTGTACACTCCAGAGGCGGATCTCTTCAGCAGTTATGGTTTCGATAATGAAAATCCTGGTTTGAGCTGAGACTTTTGACCTTTGTGTTTGCCTCATGATTGAGATGGGTCACTTGATAACTTAGGTATATGTATGGGCATATACCTGGGTAGTGGTTATCCGTTGATTTCACAATCCTTGTGTTTACTCATGATTGAGATGGGTTACTTGATAACTTAGGTATATGTATGGGAATATATCTAAGTAGAGGTTATTTTTTTAGATCTTCTTGGGGTTATCCTTGTTGGTTTAGTGAGACCTTGAGGGTCTCGGGGTCCCTACTGAGTATCGTTATACTCACCCCTGTACGGGCTATGCCCGCACCTCGTTGTGTTGGTTGCAGATGACGGGCAGTGCTGATGGAGGCCGAGTGTTCGAGGACTGGACGGTACCCAGAGGTGGACTACACAACGAGTTGGTACCCGGAGGTGGACTACACGACGAGTCGGTACCAGGAGGTGGACTACACGACGAGTCCGTACCCGGAGGTGGACTACGCGACGAGACGACTCACAGAGGAGGTTGACGGACGAGAGCGTGGAAGAGGCTATCTGTACCTGCCCTTCAGGTAGGATCCAAGGTGGACGACCAGGAGCTGCGCTATCTGTACCTACCCTTCAGGTAGGAACCGAGGAGGACGACCCAGGAGCTGCTTCCCTCTTCCAGTTGTTTTTCTTTTTGTTGTTGTACCTCGTTCAGTTGTAGTTGTACTTTCTTTTGGGTTTGTATTCTGACCCATTTACTTTTCATCTTTTCTTTTGTACTTAGTGTTTTGTTTCCGCTTGTACTCTGTGGTGCTTGGTTTCTTTTGTAAAGGCAATGCCTTCCCAGTTATCGAGATTTTACGCCTTTGGTGCTAGTCGCCAGCCCCTGGCCTATGGAAGGCGGGCTTGGGGTAGTCACGGCACGGGCCCCGAGGACGGGTCGTGACAAATTGGTATCAAAGGAGTTCGGTTCTACCGCAGAACTTATAACTCTGATGTTTCCTTCTGTGAAGCAATAGTGTTAAGAGTACCGAGTGTGGTTTTCAGTTCAGGGAGTCCAGTGTTGGTGCGTGCGGCCGACCTATCCATACACCATGACCCGGACAACTAGTTTTCGACTTTGTGCATGAAAACACTGATTGCGTGTGTGTTTTCAAGAAGTTTTATTTAAATGTCAGCTCAAACCAGGTCATCTCACCAGGTATAATATTTTGACCGTGTCACGTTGTTTCTTTCAGGATGCCTCCCCATGGACGACCAGCTAGAGCCCCGAGAGTGGTACGTACTGACAGCCCACCGAGCGACGAGACCTCAGTATAGGGCCCTATCCCAGTTGAGGCACCAGCGGAGGCACCAGCGGTACTACTACCATACGTTGGGCCACCGATGCCACCAGCCCCAGCAGTAGGTGATGCACGCCACTTGAGTGTGTTGCACGAGTTCCAGCGCCAGAGGCCACCCAGGTTCCGGGGAGAGACGGACCCGCAGGCGGCTGAGGATTGGCTGGAGGTTGTGGTGGGAGTCTTCAGGCTAGTGGGGACGCCGACAGACTTCATGGTGATCATTGCTGCCAGCCTTCTTCAGGCAGCAGCAGGCAGGTGGTGGAGCCACTTGTTCCAGTTTTGCGATGGGATGGCCTTCACATAGGAAGACTTCGAGACCTTCTTCAGGGTGGAGTTTGTGCCAGTAGCTCTACACCCTGAGCGTGTACAGGAGATTCTGCCTTTGCTGCAGGGTTTTCGGTCAGTTGCCGAGTCATCTGTGGGCAGTAGATAGATGATGCAGAGGGCCAGGAGGACCAGAACAGCAGTTGGATGATCTCGGGTTTTAGGACCGGTGGTGTGGGACACCCGGGGTGGGGTCAGATCCAGGCGTTCCAGAAACAGGCTGTGTTACTCCTGTGGCAGAAAGGGTCACCTGGCACGTGACTGTCTAACTCCTCGATCTGCAGGCTTTGGGGGAGCCAACGAGGCAGAAGTAGCGGCGAGTGCTTGAGCAACAACCGAGCAGTGTACAAGGCAGTAGAGCTCCGGGAGCAGGTGGACAAGAGCGGAACTAGTGGATACGTCCCTTGTACTCTAGTTCCATTTTGCTGTTGTATTCGTGTCTTTGTACTATGAGCTGCAATAATAAAAAGACACTTATCCTTGTTTAATTTCCTGTCCTTTTGATACTGAGTGGTCCTGGTTAAGACTGTTGACTTGACCCTCACATTCGAGATTCCTACTGGAGGAGACCCAGTGACCTCACACTGATGCCGACAGTGTGACTCGACCCTTGGAGGCGAGAGTGACAGTTGGATCTCTTAGTAGTTACGTCGAGGCATTACGACGTCATCCATGGCATGAATGCATCCTTCATGTCAGGATTGACTGTATTAGGCAACGAATATGGTTCATCCAGGGGATGAGACCAAATTTATCTTATCGGAAAAGAAGAAATCATAGCAGCTCTTATGAGACTAAAGGAGGTGCAGTTCATCCAAGAGCGGATGAAGACTGCACAGTGCAGTAAGAAACAAGGAACCGGTACCAGTCTTAGAGACTCGGGCGTGTTAAATGTTTCAAGAAAAGGTATCTTTAAATAGAGATGAGTCTGCGAATTGTCAGACGTGGAGGCAGAGCTAGGAGAGCAGCATGAGGCGGTGTACATCTTAACATGCTACAACCACCCGCCTTAGTTATTCCCGCCAGGCTCAGGGAGCTGGAGGGCGGAGGAAGGGTGCGGCTGCATGCGGTCAAGGAGTGTGATCCAATGGCTCTAGAAATGATTCAAGGGACAGTTTGTTTCCACTACTAGCTGCTGTAGTAACAGACGTCGATATGAATCATTCCTCACTTTCACAAATCTTGTTCCAGACCTAGAGTTTTCGGTAAGCCGTGGACTTGATCCTCAGGTCTAGAGAAACCTTGGGAGGAGACTCGATAATCACACTTATGTCGACGGTGTGGTCAGACCCTCGAGGCGAGAGTTCTGGTTGGAATCTCTTAGTGGCAGCGTCGAGGCCTTACGACGTTAGTTTGAGTATGGAATGGGCAATAACTGTTCATACTCAAATTGACGGTTTTAGGCAAACGTCGGGATGGGTTTTCCTTGGTCGGTGGAAAAGGAAACCCCAGGTAGTGCAGGGTAACTCTTGCATAGGAGGGTGTGACCGATCACTCTTGAGTCGGTCAACCTTACCCTCATAGCAGCAGTCGTTTTGAGTTTCAGTTCTAATAGAAATGGAGACCTTTGGAGTTCGAGGATGACGACCACGTCTTCTTATGGGTCTCACCTCGACAAGGTTTACAGAGATGTGGCCAGGGAGGCAAGTTATCTCCGAGGTTCAACGGACCTTTCTAGGTCCTCAGCTGGGTAGGCGAGGTGGTTTACCGCTTGGCCCATCCACTTCAGTTTCACTAGGTGCACAACGTTTTCCACGTATCCCAACTGAGGAGATGCGTACTCGACCCCTTCGCATATCATCGACCATGAGGAGCTGGATGGTGGCGATGAGTGTCTCCTACGGAGGTTCCTGTGGGGATCGAGGATCAACAGGAGCGGATCCTAGGAGGATGGTCGATTCCTCTTGTGCACTTTCTTTGGCAGCGCGGGAACCTCCAGGTGAGCACATGGGAGCGGAAGGCTCAGATGCGTGCTCAGTACCGCTTTGTTTCCCCAAGTTTGTGGTGAAACTTTACAGGGACATAAAGCCCTATGGTGGGAGTAATGTAAAGACCCGTAAATTCCAAGGAAATTTTTGTTCTTGATTTTCTTTGGAATTTTACAAGAACGCAGTTTC
This sequence comes from Viscum album, assembly GCA_963277665.1. NCBI lineage: Eukaryota > Viridiplantae > Streptophyta > Magnoliopsida > Santalales > Viscaceae > Viscum > Viscum album. The sequence continues at coordinate 57,803,245 of OY728138.1, forward strand.
TAACGGCACCTGATTCCGAGGCCCGGTGTGCCCGGAATCATTTTCCGAACGTTGGCTCGGGTACGTTCAGTGAACGGATGAGCGGGTTTTTCTAACTTTTGAATCGGTGCCCGGAATCGAATTCTGAGGGCACCGATGAAATCGCAGTGCCGGTTTTCACTTAGAAACGCCTCTTCTGGAGTTGCGTCTGCTTGGGTGTGGTTTTCTAAATTTTCGGGCTTAAGGTTAAGAAATAAAATAATTTTTTCGACAACTTTATTTTATTTCACTTAATCCACTTGGAAGCCACTTGAAGCCCCTTAAAAGCGTCTTAAACTGAGTTGAACCGGATAGGGTACTATCCACAAATATCCTACCCTCTTGGTAGGATATTTGTGATGTGGGGCCCGCACGAGCCCCTCCGTTTCTTTCCGCTAAGTAACGCATCCGCGAAAACCCGTCATTATGAAAGTCAACTGACGCGTTTTCTTAAATTCTTAACAGACCATTTAATTGGGCGGTTTATTTCGTAAATTAAATGAGTTGTTTCTTTCGTTGAATTAATTCTACGAATTAATGGTTCGTTTCTTATCTTTTGAAATTCAAATGTTTAGTTGTGTAAATAAAATAAGGCTTAAGCTTATTTTATTTTGGGTTGAAACTTGTGGCGTGGAGAGGATTTGGAGGAAAGCGTTCTTCTTCGGCGAAGAACGCGAAGAACGCCGAACCTGCGGAGATCGACGACGTGAAGCCTTGTACCGCGACGCCAACGGATCTCCCTTCGCGACGCTTCTTCCGCGACGATCCAACCCAGCGACAACCTTCGATCGACAACAACAAGGTAGGGGTTTGTGCTTCTTTTTATTTTCTTTTTGGATTTCAACAACAACATGGATTTAATTATTATTAATTAAATCCGTATGTTCTTGGTCCTCAGAGATCATCGACGCGACGCCCTTCCGCGGTGTGACGATCACCTCCTTCCGCGACGGTCAATTCCGCGATGACCTCATATCCGACAGCGACGGTGAGGTAGGGATTTTATTTTTGGAATTACCCCTTTTTATATTCCCGTAAATGTTTCTTTAAAAAAGTTAAAGAACTGGAATTGTGAACAATTTTAAATTTATTAAAATTGTTGTTTCCGTTCAAATGAGGAACCCGTTTTATGAAACAATTTTATTTCATAAAAAAATTGTTTCGGATATGCGTTCATGTGTTGAACTTTATTCCTCCCATTGTTTATCTCTAACACGGAGGGTGCGGCCCAAACGAACACGGCCCGACAAGCCTCCGCCGTTCTTCGTGATTGTGCGGATTTGACGGGCGATGACGGAACGTGCCGCAACGGAAGTTTGATGATCCCGCAGTGAGGAACGTATCCTGGGAGGAGCAACGGCGCAGACGGGAAGAAAATCGGGCCACCGGAGCGACTCCGACGGCACGGCGGCACCGGCGCCCGGAGGAGGTGGCGCCCGGCGCGCTGCCGGACGAGACCGCCGTGGCGGCGGTGCTCGCGGGACACGGCTGAAGCCGCGTCCGATCGCCAGGGAGACACACCGCGGGTGTCGCGGGGTTGTCACGCGGGGGCGGCGGCTCCCCCCCCCCCCCCCCCCCGCGTCCGGCTGTCTGGCTGACCGACACCCTGCGGGTGCCGCGGGGGTGTCACGCGGGGCGGCGGCTCCCCCACCCCCCCCCCCCCCCCGCGTCGGCCGCTCGGCCGAGCCGGCCGGGCTGGCCAAGCCAGACCGGTCCGACCGGGCCGAACCGGGTTGACCCGGTTCGGCCGACCCAGGGGGGGGTCGGGCCAGCTCGGCCCGGGCCCGGACCCCCCGTCTTCGGACGGTTTTCGTTCAAATGGCTGTATCTTGAGCTACGGGCCTCCAAACGACCCGCCGTCAGCGGCAATGCGATTCCTGGATCGAGACGGTCATTTCGGTATACTATACTCAAGGTGCACCTTCCTTTTCGGGAGCCTACGTGGTTAAAACTCCATAGTTAAGCGTGGTTGGCCTAGAGTAGTGATCAGGATGGGTGACCTCCTGGGAAGTTTCCCAGGGTGGGTGTGAGACGGAAAGGCCAATAAATAACAGACCGGGCGTCCGATTGATGCGCCGTCTGTTTCGTTGAATTCCTCTAAGTGAGACGGATCTTTTGTCTTACTCCGATCGAGGTTTGGATGCCGACGGAGTGCGGTCGGGTTGGATCGCACAGAAATCCAACCGGGCCCCTGGAACAGAAAAGCCAATAACTCTCAGACCGAGCGTCCGATTGACGCGCTGTCTGTTGCGTTGAGTTCCTGTTGATGATACAGAACTTTTGGCATCCTTCGCCGAGATTTGGAAGCAGTTGGATAGTGGCCGGGTTGGATCGCACCGAAATCCAACCGGGCCCCTGGAACGGAAAAGCTGATACCTTTCTGACAGAACGTTCGTTTGACGAACCGTCAGCGGCGTTGGTGATCTCGTTGAGAAACGGTCCCTGTGAGTGTACCCTATGAGTGTTCGGGGTATAGTTGAGTTATGTCCGGATTGGTTCGCACACGAAACCAACCGGGCCCCTGGGACGAAAAGGCTAATAACTCACAGACCGGGCGTCCGATTGACGCGCCGTCTCTTGCATTGAGACCCCTATGACGAGGTGGTCCTTTGAGATACTTCTTTGCAGGAATTTGTGATACTTGGAGTATCGACCAGTAGCTCATGGAGCGGACCCTCCCGGAGATGAGCGTGCAGAGTACGGAGACCGTGTAGCCGGCTGAGACCTGACGACTGCTTGACCGAATCGACTTGGAGTGAGTCAACTAGCCCAGTGGACAGAGCGCCCGGTATTTGGCGACAGACCCACGGCAGACGGAGCGCCCGGTAGTTGGCCGCAAACCCGCGGTACTCGACAGGAGGAGTACCTCTGTAGGCTATTAGTGGGAGCGCCTGGTATTTGGCGACAGACCCTCAGTAGGCGGAGCGCCCGGTAGTTGGCCGAAAACCCGTAGTACTCGACAGGAGGAGTACCTCAGCAGTCTTAGGTTAGTGAGAAGTACCTCAGAGTCGTGACAGGACCACTGTACACTCCAGAGACGGAGCTCTTCAGTAGTTATGGTTTTGATAATGAAAATCCTGGTTTGAGCTGAGACTTTTGACCTTTGTGTTTGCTTCATGATTGAGATGGGTCACTTGATAACTTAGGTATATGTATGGGCATATACCTGGGTAGTGGTTATACGTTGATTTCACAGTCCTTGTGTTTCCTCATGATTGAGATGGGTTACTTGATAAATTAGGTATATGTATGGGCATATATCTAAGTAGAGGTTATTTGTTGAGATCTTCTTGTGGTTATCCTTGTTGGTTTAGTGAGACCTTGAGGGTCTCGGGGTCCATAATGAGTATCGTTATACTCACCCATGCACGGGCTATGCCCGCACCTCGTTGTGTTGGTTGCAGACGACGGGCAGTGCTGACGGAGGCTGAGTGTTCGAGGACTGGATGGTACCCGGAGGTGGACTACACGAGGAGTCGGTACCCGGAGGTGGACTACACGACGAGTCGGTACCCGGAGGTGGAATACACGACGAGTCGGTACCCGGAGGTGGACTACAAGACGAGTCGGTACCCGGAGGTGGACTACACGACGAGTCCATACCCGGAGGTGGACTACGCGACGAGACGACTCACAGAGGAGGTTGACGGACGAGAGCGTGGAGGAGGCTATCTGTACCTACCCTTCAGGTAGGATCCGAGGTGGATGACCAGGAGCTGCGCTATCTGTACCTACCGTTCAGGTAGGACCCGAGGAGGACGACCCAGGAGCTGCTTCCCTCTTCCAGCTGTTTGTCTTTTTGCTGTTGTACCTCGTTCAGTTGTAGTTGTACTTTCTTTTGGGTTTGTATTCTGGCCCATTTACTTTTCAGATTTTCTTTTCTACTTAGTGTTTTGTTTCCGCTTGTACTCTGTGGTGCTTGTTTTCTTTTATAAAGGCAATGCCTTCCCAGTTTTCGGGATTTTACGCCTTTGGTGCTAGTCGCCAGCCCCTGGCCTATGGAAGGCGGGCTTGGGGTAGTCACGGCACGGGCCCTGAGGACGGGTCGTGACAGGGAGTTTGTTACAAGTGTGGTGAAAAATGCCACCAATCTTGGATTGAAAGGGGAATAAAGAGGTTGTCGATGTTGAATTCTAAAATTATAGAGAAAGGGGGAATTATCCAAATGAATTTACTAAGAATCAGGGGAACTTACCTTAGAAGAGGACAAGGGATCAAGGAAAAGATTATATTATCACTACTACTGAGGTTGAAGCTCCGAAAGACGTAGTGGTAGGTAATTTAATGGTTTCCTCAAGTTTATACAATGATTTATTTGATTCTGGATCATCACATTATTTCATATCTTCCCATTTTTCTAAGAAAATTAGATATTTCCAATTTGATTTAACAAGGGAGTTGTCAGTCAAAACTCTTAAGGGAAGTATCATTGGTATGAAGTTTTGTGAATCAGTTCCCATTAGGGTATATAAATTTTCTTTATCTGTTGATCTCATCGTCAAACCCATGATTGAATTTGATAAAATCTTCGGTATGGATTGGCTATCTGACAATGATGAAAAAATTTAGTGTAAGAAGAAGGAGGTTACTATTTTTGATGATGATGATAAAGAAAACCATATCTTTAGAGCAGAATCATCACCCCCTAATTCTTATCTAGATTCACCCCCAGTATCTCAACTAAATTCAATTATTGGGGAGGAAGAGAATGAAATAATTTTGGTTGAGGAAAATAATTTTAAAATAGAGGATGTGCCTATTGGGAAAGAATATATTGATGTGTTTCTAGAAGATTTACCTGGACATCCTCCAAAATGATAAATTGTGTTTTCCGTTGATTTAATTCATGTATCAACGACCATATCAAAGACCCCTTATAGAATGGCCACTGTGTAATTAGTGGAACTAAAGAAACAAATAGAGTAATTGGGTAAAAGGGATTTATTCACCCTAGTGTTTCTCCATGGGGAGCCCCTGTCCTTTTTGTTAAGAATAAAGATGAATCTATGAGGTTGTACATTGACTACAGGGAGATCAATGCTATAAAAATAAAGAACAAGTATCCCCTACCTTGCACTGATGATTTATTCGAATAACATCTTGGAGCTCAATACTTTCCAAAGATTGACCTTTGATCTGGATATCGTCAATTGTGTGAGAAAAAGGAAGACAATCCGAAAACAACATTTCGAACCAGGTATGGGCATTATGAGTTTATAGTAATGCCTTTTCGATTGACTAATGCACCCTATGTCTTCATGAATATAATGAGTTGAGTTTTCAAGAAATATCTTGATGACTTTGTAGTGGTCTTTATTTATGATGTCTTAGTATACTCCAAAAGCTATGAAGATCATGAAAATCACTTGCACATTATCCTGAAGACTGTTAGAAGACATGAATTATCTGGGAAGTATAGAAAGTTTGAATTATTGCTTCAGGAGATTTCTTTTCTTGGCCATGTGGTCTCTAAGGATGGAATCTCTATTGATCCTTCTAAGACAATAGAAATCCAATAATGGCCAGAATTGATGAGTATAACTGAGGTACGCAGTTTTATTATTTTAGTAGTTTATTGTCAGTGTTTCATCCAGAATTTTACCCAACTGGCTAACCCATTAACTAATATCACACGTAAAGGGGTTAAATTTGTTTGGAAAAAACAGTGTGAAGAATGTTTTGAAGAATTGAAGAGAAGATTAGTCAATGTTCCTATCTTGACTCTACCATCAGGAAATTATGGGTTTATTATTTATAGTGATGCATTAAATAAAGGACTTGGTTGTGTCCTTATAAAGAATGATAGGGTTATTGCATATGCATCCCGACAGCTAAATATTAATGAGAAAAAATATCCTGCTCATGATCTTGAGTTAGAAGCTGTAATCTTTACTTTGAAGATATGGAGACATTATCTCTATGGTAAAAAATGTGAGATATATACTGATCACAAAATTTGGAAGTATATTTTCTCACAGAAAGAACTCAACATGAGGCAAAGGATATGGCTTGAACTACTCAAGGATTATGATTTCACTATACACTACCACCCGGGGAAGGCAAATAAGGTGTAAGATGCTTTGATTAGAAAGGATCATGGAGTTTTCAACAATATGATAGCTGAAAAGGATCTTATATACATGGATCTAGTAAATATGAATATGGTAATCACCATGGAAGGTGAAATGTCAAAACTTTTTCAAATGGTTGCTAAATTGTCTTTACTAGAAAGGATAAAGACTTCTCAGACCGATGATGAAGAGTTTCAGAAGAAGATTAAAGCTATGAATAACAGAAGATTGAGTGACTTCGTATATGAAGATGGGATTTTGAAAATTGGGAAGAGACTTTGTGTTCCCGATATACCTGATCTAAAAAGAGAATTGTTGTATGATGCTCATAGTTCAAATTTCTCTATACACCCTTGGAGCACCAAAATGTATAGAGATTTGAAGGAACATTTTTGGTGCAACAACATGGAGAGGGAGATTTCTAGTTTTGTGTCAAGATGTATGGTTTGTCAATAAGTGAATGCTGGAAGGCAAAAGTCTAGAGGATTCATGAAACCTCTTCCCATACATAAGTATAAATGGGATAATATTATGATGGACTTTGTCATGGGACTACCAAAGACTCCTAGAAGGAATGATGCAATATGGGTCATTGTTGAGCATTTTACCAAGTCAGCACATTTTCATGCTGTAAGAAAAGATTTACCACTTGAATGTTTAGCAAGACTATATATTAATGAAGTTGTAAGAATTCATGGAGTACCACTATCGATTGTTTCTGATCGTGATCCCCGTTTTACATCAAGATTCTCGAAAATTCTTCAGAAAGCCCTGGATATTGAACTTCGTTTGAGCACCGCCTACCACCCGCAAACTGATGGACAATCAGAAGGGACTATTCAAACCTTAGAATACATGTTTATATCTTGTTCACTTAACTTTCAAGGTATGTGGGATCAATATTTACCTCTGGAAAATTTTTCCTAAAACAATAGCTTCCATTCTAGTATTCAGATGGCACCAAATGAAGTGTTATATGGAAATAGATGTCACACACCAACCAGTTGGGATGATGTTGGTGAAAGAAAACTCATAGGCCCAGAACTTGTGGAGGAAATGTTGGAAAAGGTGATGGTAATCCAAACCCACATCAAAGCAGCTCAAAGTGGGCAAAAGAGATATGCCGATAACCATAGGAAGGATTTGGAATTTCATGTAGGAGATCATGTTTTCTTGAAGGTATCTCCATGGAAGGGTGTTATATGTTCCGGTAAGAAGGGAAAATTAAGTCCCAGGTACATCAGACCTTTTGAAATTATAGAACGAATTGGGGTTGTAGCTTACTGTTTGGCAATGCCACCAAGTCTCTCCAAAGTTCACGATGTGTTCCATCCATCACTGTTGAGAAAATACATGCCTGACCCAATTCATGTACTCACCTATGAGGAATTATAACTAGGAATTGATCTATCTTATTGAAAAGAGCCTGTCAAAATTCTTCATACAAGAGAACAAGTGCTGAGAAACCGGACGACTCATCTTATGAAACTTCTATAGAGAAACCAAAAGATGGGAGAGGCAATGTGGGAACCTGAGGAACTTATGATGAAGAACCACCCAAGACTTTTTATGCAGTAATATTCTAGAAATTTTTAGGACAAAATTATTTGAAGTAGGAAAGAATGTAACACCCCAAGCTTCCATGATATGCTTCTCTTTGAATAAGACAGTAGCGTGTGTTGTATTCAACTTCGAGTTCTAACACACCACAACCAATCAAACTAGCCGTTATGAATATTAATATCCACTTTTTGAAATTTAATAAATTTTACCTTTCAATAAGGACTTCATTTTTGGATTCGGAATATCAAAATTAGCTTAGTGTGAATTTTTGGTATTTTTCTGAAAACTTTTAATTTTTGATGAATAGTGAAAAACCCTGAGTTATAGTTTAAAACTGAATTTTTATTTAAATAATTAATTATTTTATTAAAATTTATTTTAGGTAAAAATAGATACATAATACCTATATATGCTCAATTTAATTCATTGGATTCATTTTGTAATAATATTATATAAATAAAATATTATTGAACTTTTCACCGTCTTTTACCCACCTCCTAGGAGCAATTTCAAATTTACATAAAACTTAATTTTACCAATTTTTTGAGTTGAATTTCAAAAATCTGAGAGACATGGTTGATATTAGTAAGTAAAATGTGGTTCAATAAGATGAAAATAATTTCTGGTGAATAGTGACTTTTTTACTTTTATTTACCATAGTTACAAGTAAATAGGGTAATTAAGGGTTAAAATGATATTATTATTACCCTAACACATGTCCTAATTCTATTGGATAAGTATAATTCGACCAAAAAATACCTTATAAATAAAATATGAACCTCTTTGGTCCACTTGGATTAGATTAGGACATTTATTATTATTTAATTCAAAGAAGAGTTAAAAGTGTTAAATTCAAAGTTTAATAACTAAACCATTTTTAATATAGGGTTACACATAAGATAAATTCGACTATAAATATTCACTAGAAATATAAAACAATTTCCTGCATAATGGTATTTTATTTTTATTTTTTAGAAATTATATAATTTAATTTATTTATGACACAATAATGATGTAGTAACTACCTAATTAATGAAATATTAAAATAATTTATATTCTAAACATCCAAATAAATGTAATTTGAGGATTTTTATGAAATCCAATAATTTTATAGGTTAATATGGCATGTTAGGGTTGGTTAGATGAATTTATTTTGAAGTAATAATGTTGTTACAAATTTTGAAAAAACAAAATACCAAATAGTGTCAAAATTGAAATGAAATAGTTTTTAAAACAAATATTATATTATTAAATGATATTATATTCCTAAAAATCTAAGGCTTTGAAAAAACACTTATAAAATTATAGGTGCATCATTAATGAACCACTTGAGCTTCTCTTGTAATTTTATAGTAAGTATATTAACCATATAATAAAAAAATACAAAGAGACATGGTGAATGCCAAACTAATTAACTAAGAGTTAAATCTAAAAGATAAACTTAATATAGTGACCCAAACCTATTTAAAACCTATTGGTTGAGTGGTTTTCGACCCTTCCCCACCTTATCCTTTAAATAATTCGTTTTAAAGCCATTATAAACCGAAAGTTATTTTATTATAAAATAATATTTCTAGCTTTTCTTAAGGTGCCACTCACCCCTCTTATAAAAGGGCACTCCCCATTCTCTCTAATTCACATCTTCACAGCCATTTGGCTCAGCCAACTACTAACCGAATACCCTCTCAACTATCATCCCTTTATCTTAGAGGCCTTACTCTAGTCATAAATCCTACCTAATGAGCCCTTTTGATCAAATCAAAAAGAATAACCCAAAGAAGAGGTAAATATCTTACCACCTCTTTCATGTTTTTTCTTCTTCCACTTCTTCTTTATTTGTTGTTTCTATTATAAAATAATAACTCCAATATATTATATATATTGTGATGTTTTTATAAATATGGTACAACCATATTCATTATTCTATCCATCCTTTGAATGACATGTCACCATACGTGCGTACGTACGGCTTACCGTCTCCACGTCATGGTGTAATTGTTATTCAATACATTATTATTTGGATTGGGATAATAATGATGTGTAATTGATGTAAATAACAAATATAACATGATAATTATTCTTTATATATGATATACCATCAAATTATATATTATTTTAATATCAAAAAAATGATATTGTCGCTCGTACGTACGTATGGATTACAGTCTCCACAAATGCGATGAGATTCATTCCTCATCGTATCCATTCAAAACTAATTTTCATTAGATGATTAAAAATAATGCATAAATACATAGTATAATTATGAATATAAATAAGATACATCTTATCTATAACATACATTACATATGTAACAAGTCATATAATGTAAAACGTATCAGTTAACACCTAAAATGATGATAATACTAAGATATTATTAAAAAAGAAATGTTAAAAGATCATATATGATATCATATTAATATATATGATTCTTGTATAATTTAATAACAATTATTTCACTATTATATATGAGTTTAACCAACCCTTGAACAAGGAAACATACAAGGTATGGTTTAATTCTACAACCTCTTCATTATTCAAGGTTGTTTATATGTAATTATCTACAAGGACCTCTTTATCATCCACATCCATGTTTTCCTAAAAATGTATTCCAAAACATTTTTACTACTTACTAGACTATGTGTTAAATTAATTTATACCGTTATTTGACCTCATACGTTTTGAAAGGAATATTTTCGTCATTTTACAAACAAGTTAATTTATGACCTTTTCGACAAAATTAAGGTAAGAATGTTTTTTTATCTTATACGGTGGGTGCGGCTATTATCCACTATTATAACATCATCTAAGCTTCCCTTAAAATCTTATAAGAATATTTTCAAAATAAATTTTTTCTTTATAATTATGTGAATCTTAAATCATTTTAATATATAAATATATATTTCTCTAAAAATGTTTTTATTTCATCTATGTCAACATCCTTTGATGAATTTTGAGCTTATTTGAAGTTGATTTATTATGATACAAAACTTACATATTGTATTGAAGGTTTTGTGATATGTTTTACCATGGATGTGATGTTTTTATACCATTCATGGTTTATGGATAAAGCATTGACATTTCTTATGCTAGTTTTAACACGAATGTTTATGTTATGTTTAAACCTTTTCATATGAGGAATGAATTGGACTTAGTAAGTGATGGGTAGAGCCCAATATAGATCCTCGATGCATTGGTAGGTCTCATGAGACAAACTAGTGTCTTGGCACAACGCCTTGAAAAAAATTTATTTGTATTCTTGGCACAAGGCCTTGACTATGTGGTTATGAAAGTCTGGAATTATGAATTCCATCATTATGAATGTGGCTATTGATATTGCATGTGATTATTCTACTAGTAGAATATATATGTGAGTAAGTAAATAGAATTATTTTGATTTATATTTTCCATATTATGATTAATTTTATGTTGAAAAGGATTTTGTTTTAGTTATATACATTGACTTAAATGTTTATGCTTATGTATGAATGTTTTCGCTATATTGTTATCCTTACATAGCATCTGAGCTCACCCCTTTTATGTTTTATTTTTTCTAGGATGAGAAGAAGTATATTATAACTGACCTACTGGGATATTTTATGGGATCTCAGTGTTGTATATGGAAACAATGTTGTTGTTGTTTTTCATTTTATGGTGTAATGTAAACCTTATGAATGTGTCTAGTACTTTCAAGGCTACTAAACTAATCGATCTTTCGAGACGTGATCTTTTGTGATCATTCCAATGTTATGTAATAATTCATCGACTCTGGGTAACTAGGGTCGAGGCATTATAGTTGGTATCAGAGAAAGTTTAGTACAAACCTTGGAAACTAGATTTAGATAAACTCTGATTAGAGCACATAGCCATACGATAGACTTTGAGGATTAGTATAGAAGAACTTCCTAGAATTTTGGTGTTGTAGAAATTTTTTGAGTTTTATAATAAATACATCCCTTTCTAGATACGAGAAGGTAGAGGCAGCTCTGGCACATATGTAAGGGGTAAAACCGGAAAACACTGCTTTGAGCTAGACTTGAACGGGAACTGGTGCTCGACAATGGGCCTTGCTGCACTTTTGGTTACGACACTCCCGGGGGATATGATTAAGATAATTCTCATTTTATTTAAAAACCATTTTGAAGGGTTTATGAGTATATACTTCTTCAAAGAATTTTTTTTATGATTACGGATTATATCCATAAACTGTTCAATTTTTGTTAATTGTTTTACAAATTTGGATTTATGTATTGCGATTCATAAACTAATCTAGTGTATGACATTGTTAAGAAATAGTGCATAGTGGAATGAATGGAAACTGTATCAATACACGTACTTCGTGTAGGGATTAACCTCCTACTCAAGATAATTATATTGGAGCTTGTGATGCAACTGGTGCAGATCAGCTAATCACCATACTGGGAAAACTCACTTAGGTTATGAATAATACCCTTACCCGTATGGAGCACCCTAATCCGCAGCATGGAGGATCAATGTTAGATCGCTTCATGATGAAAAAACCACCAAAATTCAATGGGGGTACAAATCCATTAGTAGATGAGCAATGGATAAATTCCTTAGAGAAAATATTCCATGCCTTGGGGAGTAGCGAAAGGGAAAAGGATGTCATGGCAGTTTACCGCCTCACTGGAGATGTTGACCAATGGTGGTCATTGATTCAAAACACAAAGTAAGATTATGAAGTATCAAATATGAAATGGAGGTATTTTAAAGAAATTTTCTTAGAAAAATACTTTACTCATGACCATCGAGCAGATATGAAAAGGAAATTTCTAAGTCTGAGGCAAAAGGAGGATGAGAATGTCGCAAAGTATGAAGCTAACTTTACAAGGTTACCAAGGCATGCTGCAGATTATATACGTAACCCAATAAGTAAGATTCATCATTTATTTGATGGGATAAAACCATTTCTTTGTCAAGAATTAGTCTCACAATCCTTCTCATCGTATGAAGATATTGTCTCATGTGCTATCAAGACAGAAAAATAATTCTCAAAGTTTTACGACTTTAAACAAAAGAAAGAGAAGAAGAGATCTACTGAACACTCTGGAAATGGAAATAAGGGGAAGAAGGGAAAAGTTGGATATCCATCCTGCCTTATTTGAGGGAAGAAACACCCTGGTACTTGCCTGAAGGAAATGGGAGTCTGTTACAAGTGTAGTGAAAAAGGCCACCAAGATCGTGATTTCAAGGGGAAGAAAGAGGTTTTCGATGATGAATGCTAAAATTGTAGAGAAAGGGGAAATTATGTAAATGAATTTCCTAAGCATCAGCGGAACTTAACTCATAAGAGGCCAAGGGATCAAGGCCAAGATTATTCTATCACCACTACTGAGGTTGAAGCTCCGAAAGACGTATTGGCAGGTAATTTAATGGTTTCCTCAAGTTTAGCCAATGCTTTATTTGATTCTGGATCATCAAATTGTTTCATATCTTCCCAGTTTTCTAAGAAAATTAGATATTTCCAATTTGATTTAACAAGGGAGTTGTCAGTGAAAATTCCTAATGGAAGTATCATTTCTACAAAGTTTTGTGAATCAGTTCCCATTAGGGCATATAAATGTTCTTTATCTACTGATCTCATTGTCATACCCATGATTTAATTTGATATAATCCTCAGTATAGATTGGCTATTTAACCATGATGCAAAAATTTATTATACGAAGAAGGAGGTTACTATTTTTGATGACGATGAAAAAGAACACCTTATCTTTAGAGAAGAATCGTCACCACCTAATTCTTATCTTGATACACCCCCAGTAGCTCAACTAAATTAAATTATTGGGGAGGAAGAGAATAAAATAACTGTGGGTGAGTAAAATAATGTTCAAATAGATGATTTACCTATTGTGAGATAATATGTTGATGTTGTTCCAGAAGATTTACCTAGACATCCTCTAGAATGAGAGATTGTGTTTTCTATTGATTTAATTACTGGATCAAGGCCCATATCAAAGACCCCTTATATAATGGCCACTGTGGAATTAGTCAAAATAAAGAAACAACTAGAGAAATTGAGTAATAAGGGATTTATTCACCCTAGTGTTTCTCCATGGGGAGCCCCTATCCTTTTTGTTAAAAAGAAGGATGGATCAATGAGGTTGTGCATTGACTACAGGGAGATCAATGCTATAACAATAAAGAAAAAGTATCCCCTACCTCGCATTAATGATTTATTAAACCAAATTCATGGATCTCAATACTTTTCGAAGATTGAACTTCGATCTAGATATCATCAGTTGTGTGTGAAGAAGTAAGACATTCCAAAAACAACATTTCAAACCAGGTACGGGCATTATGAGTTTACAGTAATGCCTTTTGGATTGAATAATGAACCCTCTGTCTTCATGGATACAATTAATAGAGTTTTCAAGAAATATCTTGATGAATTTATAGTGTTATTTATCGATGATATCTTGGTATACTTCAAAATCTATGAAGATCATGAAAATCACTTGCGCGTTATCCTGAAGACTCTTAGAAGACACGAATTATATGGTAAGTTTAGTAAGTGTGAATTATGACTTCAGGAGATTTCTTTTCTTGGACATATGGTCATTAAGGATGGAATATCTATTGATCCTTCTAAGAGAAGATAATCCAATAATGGCCAGCACTGACTAGTGTTACTGAGGTACACAGTTTTATTGGTTTAGCAGGCTATTATCGGCATTCATCCAGAATTTTTCCCGATTGGCTAACCCATTAACCAAGCTCACATGTAAAGGGGTTTTTATTGGAAAAAAGAGTGTGAAGAATGATTTTAAGAATTGAAGAGAATATTAGTCAATGCTTCTATCGCGACTCTACCATCCAGGAATGATGAGTTTGTTATTTATAGTGACGAATCAAAGAAAGGACTTGGTTGTGTCCTTATGCAAAATGATAGGGTTATTTCTTATACATCACGATAGTTAAAAATTCATGAGAAAAACTATCCTACTCATGATCTTGAGTTAGTAGTTGTAATATTTTCTTTGAAGATATGGAGACATTATCTCTATGGTGAAAAATTTGAGATATATACCGATCACAAGATTTTGAAGTATATTTTCTCACAGAAAGAACTCAACATGAGGCAAAGGAGATGGATTGAACTACTCAAGGATTATGATTTAATTATACACTACCACTCGGGGAAGGAAAATAAGGTGTAAAATTCTTTGAGTAGAAAGGATCATGAGGTTTTTAACAATATGAGAGTTGAAAAGGATCATATATACATGGATCTAGTAAATATGGATATGGGAATCACCATGGAAGGTGAAACTTCAAAAGTTTTTCAAATGGTTGCCAAACCATCTTTACTAGAAAGGATAAAGAGTTCTCAAACTTATGATAAAGATTTTTAAAAGAAGATTAAAGCTATGAATAGCTGGAGATTTAGTGACTTCGTATATGAAGATGAAATTTTGACATTTGGGAAGAGACTTTATGTTCTCGATATAACTAATCTAAAAAGAGAATTGTTGGATGATGCTCATGGTTCCAATTTCTCTATACACCCTAGGAGCACCAAAATGTATATATATTTGAAGGAACATTTTTGGTAGGACAACATGAAGAGGTAGATTACTAATTTTGCTTCGATATGTATGGTTTGTCAACAAGTGAAAGCTGGAAGGCAATAGCCTGGAAGAGTCTTGAAACCTCTTCCCATACTTGAGTGAAAATGGGATAATATTATGATGGACTTTGTCATCAGACTACCAAAGACTACTAGAAGGAATGATCCAATATGGGTAATTGTTCATCGTCTTACCAAGTAAGCACATTTACTTATTATAAGAGAAGATTTACCACTTGAACATTTATCAAGATATATATTAATGAAGTTGTAAGACTTCTGGGATTACCACTTTTGATTGTTTCTGATTTTAATCCTCATTTTACATCAAGATTCTTAAAAAGCCTTCAAAATTCCCTGGATACTGAACATTGTTTGAGAATATCCTACCACCCCCAAACTGATGGACAATAAGAACGGACTATTCAAACCATATAAGACATGTTGAGATCATGCTCACTTTACTTTCAAGGTATGTGGGATCAATATTTACTTCTGGAAGAATTTTAATATAACAATAACTTCCATTCAAGTATTCAGATGGCACCATATGAAGCATTATATGGAAAGATATATTGCACACCAACCTGTTGGGATGATGTTGGTGAAAGAAAACACGTAGGCCCAGAACCCGTGAGATGAAATGATGGAAAAGGTTAAGGTAATCGTAACCTATATCAAAGCAGCTCAAAGTAACCAAAAGAGGGATGCCGATAACTGAAGGAAGGTTTTGGAATTTCTGGTAGGAGATCATGTTTTTTTGAAGGTATCGCCATGGAAGGGTGTTATATGTTTTGGTAAGAAGGGAAAATTATGTCCCAGTTACATCAGACCCTTTGAAATTCTAGAACGAATTGGGGTTGTAGTTTACCGTTTGGAAATGACGCCAAGTCTCTCCAAAGTTCACGATGTGTTCCACATATCACTTTTGAGAAAATACATGTCTGACCCAACTCATGTACTCACCTATGAGAAATTAGAATTGGAACCCGATCTGTCTTATTACGAAGAGCCTGTCGAAATTCTTGATAGAAGAGAACAAGTGTTGAGAAACCGGATGACTCATCTGATAAAAGTTCTATGGAGAAACCATAATATGGATGAGGAAATGTGGGAACCATGGGAACTTATAATGAAGAACCACCCGAGTATTTTTATGTATTAATATTCTAGAAAATTTGAGGAATAAATTATTTAAATGAGGGGAGAATGTAACACCCCAAGCTTCCATGGTACACTTCTCTTTGAATAATACAGTAGCGTGTGTTGTATGCAACTTCGAGTTATAACACACCACAACCAGTCAAACTAGCTGTTATGAATATTAATAACCACTTTTTGAAATTTTATAAATTTTATCTTTTAAAATGGACTTCATTTTTGGATTCATATTTTTGAAATTATCTTAGGGTGAATTTTTGGTATTTTTATGAAAACTTACATTTTTTGATGAATAGTGGAAAACACTGAGTTATAGTTTAAAACAAAATTTTTATTTAAATAATAAGTTATTTTATTTAAATTTATTTTAGGGTCAAAATAGATACATAATACCTATATATGTTCAATGTAATTCATTGGAGTCATTCTGTAATAATATTAGATATATAAAATTTTATTGAACTTTTCACCGTCTTTTACCTACCTCCTAGGAGCATTTTCAAATTTACATAAAACTTACTTTTACCTCTTATGTTAGTTGAATTTAAAATATCCAAGAGACACGGTTGATATCAGTAAGTAAAATGTGGTCCAATAAGTTGAAAATAATTTTTGGTGAATAGTAACTTTTTACTTTTATTTACCACGGTTAAAAGTAAATAGGGTAATTAAGGGTAAAAATGATATTATTATTACCCTAACACATATCTTAATTATATTGGATAAGTATAATTCGACAAAAAACAACCTTATTAATAAAATATGAACCTTTTTGGTCTACTTGGTTTAGATTAGGACATTTATTATTATTTAATTCAAAGAAGAGTTAAAAGTGTTAAATTCAATGTTTAATAACTAAACCATTTTTAATATTGGTTTAAACATAAGATAAATTAGAATATAAATATAAATTATAAATATAAAAATATTTCCCACATAATGGTATTTTATTTGTATTTTTTATACATTAAATAATTTAATTTATTTATGAAACAATGATGATGCAGTAATTACCTAATTAATGATATATTAAAATAATTGATATTATAAATATACAAATTAATTTAATTTGAGACTTTTTATGAATTAAACTAATTTTATAGGTTAATATGACATGTTAGGGTTGGTTATATTAATTTTTTTTGAAGTAATAATGATGTTATGAATTTATAAAAAAACATAATACCAAGTAGTGTCAAAATTGACATAAAAGAGTTTTTAAAATAAATATTATATTATTAATTGATATTCTATTACTAAAAATCTAAGGTTCGGCCAAAACACTTATATAATGATATTTTTATCATTAATTAACTACTTGGGGTTCTCTTGGATGTTTATAGTAATTATATTAACCATATAATATAAAAATACAAAGAGACATGGTAAATGTCAAACTAATTAACTAAGAGTTAAATCTAAAAGATAAAGTTAATATAGTGACCCAAACCTATCTAAAACATATTGGTTGGATTTTTTTCTACCCATAACCACCTTTGACTTTAAATAATTAATTTATTAGCCATTAGAAACCAAAAATGATTTTATTGTAAAATAATATTTCTAGCTTTTCCTAAGGTGCCCCTCACCCCTCTTATAAAAGGGCACTCCCCCTTCTCTTTAATTCACATCTTCAAAGCCATTTGGCTCAGACAAACCTTTCCCAAATACCCTCTAAACCATCCTACCTTAATCCTAGAGTCCTTATTTTAGTCATAAATCCAACCTAAGTAGCCCTTTTGATCAAATCAAAAGGAAGAACCCAAAGAAGAGGTAAATATCCCACCACCTCTTTCATGTTTTTTCTTCTTCCACTTCTTCTTTCCTTGTTTATTCCATTATAAAATAAAAACTCTAGTATCTTATATATACATTGATGTTATTATAAATATGGTACAACCATATTCATTATTCTATTCATCCATTGAATGACATGCCACCATACATGCGTACATACGGCTTACCATCTCCACGTCGTGGTGTAATTGTTATTCAATACATTATTTTTTGGATTGGTATAATAATGATGTGTAATTGATGTAAATAATAAATATAACATGATAATTATTCTGTATATATGATATACCATCTAATTATATATTATTTTAATATCAAAATAATGATATTATCGCTCGTGCGTACGTACCGATTACCGTCTCCACGAACGCGATGAGATTCATTCCCCATCGTATCCATTCAAGACTAATTTTCATTAGATTATTTAAAATAATTCTTAATGACTTAATATAATTATGAATATGAATAATATATATCCTATCCATAATAAACATTACTTACATAACAAATTATATAAAGGAAAACGAATCAGTTAACACCCGAAATGATGATAATACTAAGATATTATTAACAAAGCAATGTTAAAAAATCATATATGATATAATATTAATATATATGATTATTTTGTAATTTAGTAACAATTATTTCACCATTATACAATAGTTTAACCTACCATCAACCAAGGAAAATTAAAATGTAATTGTTAATTCTACAACCTCTTCATTATTCATGGTTGTTTATATGTAATTATCTAATGAGGCCTCTTTATCATCCACATCCATGTTTTCCTAAAAATGTATTCCAAAATATTTTTACTACTTCCTAGACTATGGGTTAAATTCATTTATACCCTTATTTGACATTATATTCTTTGAAAGGAATCTTTTCATCGTTTTCCAAACAAGTTACTTTATGACCTTTTCGAAAAAATTAAGGTAAGAATGTTTTTTTAACTTATACGGAGGGTGCGGTTATTTTCTGCCGTTATAACATCGTCGAATCTTCCCTTACAAGATTATAAGAATATTTTCAAAATAAATTTTTTCTTTATAATTATGTGACTCTTAATGTATTTTAAAATAGAAAGAGATATTTCTCTAAAAAGGTTTTGATTTCATCTATATAAACATCCTTTGATAAATTTTAAGCTTATTTGAAGTTGATTTATTATGATACAAAACTTCCATATTGTATTGAAGGTTTTGTGATATGTTTGACTATGGATGTTCTATTTTTATACCATTCATGGTTTATAGATAAACTATTGATATTTCGTATGCTATCTTTAATACGAATGTTTATGCTATGTTTAAACCTTTTCATATGAGGAATACATTGGACTTAGTAAGTGATGGGTGGAGACCTCTATAGCTATTCGATGCATCAGTGTGTATCATGAGACAAACTAGTGTCTTGGTACCAGGCCTTGACAAAATATTATTTGTAGTCTTGGCACAAGGCCTTGACTATGTGGTTATGAATGTATGGCATTATGCATTCCATCTTTATGAAAGTGGTTATTGATACTGCATGTGATTATTCGACTAGTAGAATATTCATATGATTAAGTAAATAGAATTATTTTGATTTATATTTTCCATATTATGATGAAATTTATGCTGAAAAGGCTTTTGTTTTAGTTCTATAAATTTCCTTAAATGTTTATGCTTATTTATGAAAGTTTCTGCTATATTTTTATCCTTACTGAGCATATGATCTCACCCCTTTTTATTTTTATCTTTCCCAGGATGCGAAGAAGTATATTATGACTGACCTGCAGGGATATTCTATGGGATCTTAGTGTTTTCTATGGAAACAATGTTGTTATAGTTTTCCATTTTATGATGTAATGTAAACCTTATGAATGTATCTAGTACTTCTAAGGCTACTAAACTAATCGGTCTTTTGAGACTTGATCTTTTGTGATCATGCCAATGTTATATAATAATACACCGAATCTGGGTAACTAGGGTCAGGGCATTATATTTCATGGATCTAGAGAAGGAATAACCTATGAAACCAACTTCAAAGGATCTATAAAATGGGAATAAACATTTCAATTAAGTATTTTTATACTGTATTAATCACAACATTGAATTTATTTAAAGATTTTAACCTCCAATTTCATGACTATTGTTTGATTCGTTCATTAATCAACCGAAATATGAGATATAAACTACTTAGGATGCTTTACATGACATGATTTTAAATTTCATTGTTAATAAATTTGAATGAGAAGAATGGGGAAAATAATTAGTAGAGATGAGCATGTGAATTATGATTTGAAAAAATCATGATTTAGGGGAGCAATTTTATTTTATTAAATGATTTTTTTAGATTTTTTCAAGAATTGAGTTTTTGATAATTTCATTATGTGATTTAATTAATTTATTGCATTACCATGAGTATTTTTCGAAACCATTTGTCTCATTCCCATTACATCATTTAATCTACATATTTCCAATTATTTCTATATTTTATTTCTTTTGAAACTCAGGTGTGTTCTCTTCTATAACTTTATTTTCATATAATCAAATCTATGATTGAACAGAATCACTTTTAATATGATTGAGACATATTTTGTTATCCCATATCCTAAGACACACCTTACATTAATCAATTTTAAAGAACATAGAATCCATTAACATCGTTATTAGGGTAAATCAATGTTATAAGATCATCTAATCCTTTCCTTCATTACTCTAAATATTTTACATGATTATAAAAAATAATTGTGCGGGGGTGGATAATGGTGGAAGGGATTAAAAAAAATAATGAATAATTATGGGTTAAATTTCTTGAGATTTTTGGAAGGTGTATTCATCGTATTTATTTCATACCCTCCTAAAAAATTATGGATTGTGTCTATGGGAAATCAAAAATCACCATTTCTTAATCGATGATCTTATTATAACTATTAAATATAGATTCATGAGGAGATCATTTGGGGTTGGGCGGTGGCTGTCATATTTTTTCCTAGCACAAATTCCTGAAAATAAAATAATATAAATACTAAAAGAGGGTGTTTCATTTATTTCATTTTATCTATTTATGATCCTACTCTAAGATACTATGGGAATATGATCCTTTAATTAAATTATTTTTAATTATCATATAAATTGATTTAGAGAAAAACTTTCTTTTTGATCCTTCATTGATTTAGATAATTTACTTACGTACCCTAAGCATTAGAGTTATTTGATACTAAATGGTGAATCTGACATGGTTATTTTTGATTTTTTCTTTATAAAGTGGAGATATTATATGCCTTGAAATCCTATGGAAAGTGAAATTTTCTTATGGAATATGCATAAATCAATTCATTCGTATCATGATGATGAGAGGAAATATTCATGTGACGTAAATTAAAAATCGTATGCATATTTATACTGAAATGAAAAATAAAAATGGATGATTGAAAAGACATGGATATTTCAAGATGAAAATTAAAATACAAGTTTGTTTTGTATTCTTTGAAAAATGAGGCATTAATAAATTTTATACATTTGATTCTCAAACATTTAACTTTTCATTTGATCAATTGTTTTTGTTGAAATTGAGATTAAGTCATGGTAGAGTAAGCATCATTTGTAGTATGTTGAGATTCCATCTCTGATGAAAAGTATGAATTCAAGTGTGTGGGCTGTTAAGTGAATTAAGTTTTTACATTTTTATAACAAAATTAATTAACTTTGATTATTTTTATTGTTAATACATGTTTGTGCACCTAATGATTTCTTCACTTTTTTTAAATACACAATAAGTTATTGGAGATGAGTTAAATATGTTTAAATGATCATCATATCCACCTAAAACAAGAATTTATTACAAATACAGATGATCATGGATCACTTCCAGGGAATAGAACTAACGAAATAATGAAAAACTATGATTTTAGAGATGAAAATATACTTTACACATCATGAACTCGTGCAAGTCATGAAAATAATAAAAGTAATGGAGTAGAATAAATAAACCTCAAATGAAGATGAAATATTTCACAATGTGACACATGTAAAGATGACCTAGAGATCCAACATGTCTTGAATTCGGTACATGTGGTGCAAAATTTACAGTTTTCGTAATCACTACACAATGTATAAAGGTCAGGACGGTCCTAAAACGGACATATTTGATGTATATTTTGTTTTTAAACTTTTATATGACTTTAGTAACACTTATTACATCATTTTTAGTCATACTTAATGCCATTGATTTCTGTATGAGCCCATTTAGAGTCTATAAATAGAGGCACAATATGCTTCTGTAAAAGAGATCTTGGGGACCAAAGCTTTGAGTGAGAAGATACGATGTCCATGGTCTTCACCTGTTCATCTCTATTTTCTCATTATGAATTTTTTTATTTCATTGATTCTTATTGTCCCATCACTAGGATAAAGGGTAAACCCACCTTATTCTAGGTTTATGTATTCAAAGGGGGAAGGTTTCATTGGATTTATTCATTTTTCTTTATTCATGTATTTTGGATTACTACGGTTTATTGAATCATTTTCCAATCCAATTTTATTACTTTTAAAATGATCATTTTTATTTTAATATAAATGAAACATTATAAAATGCATAATTGGATACCATAAATTAAGGAATGACTATTTTCATATTCAGACCGACCAGGTTAAAAAATTATATCATGAAAAACTAGATTCGGTAAGACCCTAAAGTATCAGACCAAGGGAAATATGGGACTCCCTCATCAAGGAGGGAATACCTTAACCATTAGATCTTCCTCCTAATTAATCCAACACCAAACAAAGACTAATAATGTTTTTTCTAAAATCAAATTACACTCAAACCCTAAAACCCTAAAACCCTAAAATTCATTCAAATTTTTTTTCAAACTAAACAATCTGCATTTCCTTCAATTATTTCTTTCTTAAAAATATTTCCAAATCCCAAATCTAATTCCTCGCCTATTTATTCAGTTTAATTAAATAAAATATTTTTGAAATTCTAATAAAACTAATTCACCGTCTATATGGGTTTGATCCCAAACTTTTCTAATACTTAATTTTAATTAATTAAGTAGAATAGTTTTAGTTCTTATAAGTTTTTAAAATTTATTATACTCTTAGGGAAATAACGATGCCCTTTAGGCCTATTAGAACACAAACAAGGGTTGTCAATTTAATTATATTTTTGGAAAATTGATTTTTAATTGGTCTAATTATTGAAATTAATGATTTTTAAAATTAAAATTAAATGATTAATTAAAATTAGATGATGTAAATTATGATTAGGTTGAGCATCATTGGGCCAACGTAAATGTTATCATGGTTTCCATTTATTACCTATTCTTCCTCTTATATGTAGTGAGAGAGTGTGTCTTCATTCAATTTCTCTTTATCTCTCAGTTGATGT
Source organism: Viscum album (assembly GCA_963277665.1). Taxonomy (NCBI): domain Eukaryota; kingdom Viridiplantae; phylum Streptophyta; class Magnoliopsida; order Santalales; family Viscaceae; genus Viscum; species Viscum album. The sequence goes on from OY728138.1 coordinate 57,826,819, forward strand.
TGATGGTGATGGTAACCCAAATTTAGGTCTCCAATATCTCTACCCTTCTTCATATATCCATAGATTTATAAAGGATCCTCTTAATAAATTATGGAAATCCACAACTGTGTATTGTTATTCCCTAATTAACAATTGTTTTTATTCAACTTTCTCAAACATACAGGTGATTTCCATGAACTCCCACCCAACCCTAATCTTTTCTGTAGTAAACAAATGAGGATTAGTTGGGGGTAGATATGTATCATTCACAAAGACAATTGAAATTAAAATTATCTAACCCTAACACAATTTCATTTGGTGTCCAAAAATAAATTTATAATTGATACCAGAAATGATAGTAAATAAAATATTTTATTTATTTAAGTGAAAAAACTTAAACAATGCTTGATCAGTTCAGTGTATCCCTTTCTAGATCACTCAAAACATTTACAACTCCATTTGAAGGGTAAGAATGTTATAAAAATATAAGGAAGTTATCACATATCGATGAGAATAAAAGGAAAAGAAATGGATAAAAAAACTACAGTAATCTATCATCCAGAGCTTCTCCTCATCGTTCGATACCCCCACCCCATATATTCTATTTGTAGAGATAAATCGCACTCAATATTTCATAAATGGAGTAATAAATGGTTTCGAGCCCATCCTGAGAGTGATATGTGGCCTTGGGTTGAAAATAGAGAGTCCCACCATAAATTACATCAAATGTATATGATTTTGGGTCGACTATGGAATTGCATGTTGTAAATAGTGTTCATAATTTGAAATGTGTGGTTTTGGATTTTTCACAACTTATTTCAGGTTTTGGAGCCCTCTCTGGGTGATTTGTGGAAGTTTCATGGCATTACCAGATGTGTCACAATGTGACACGAGTAGGTATGGACCAGAACACTTCTTTTTCATCAATTCTTGATTCAAATCCAATAATTCTTGAATTTTCTCACCATGAATGACATTCACGACAAAAATTATTATTTTTCAATAGGTTTCACCTAGTTTATTTCCAATTATTCTGTTTGGATCTCTATATTTGGCCCTTAAATTGTTTTATGTCCCCATCCATCCTTTATATCATTAAATCATTACCTTTTAGCCCCATTTTTTATCATTTACTATATTCTACCCCAAAATTATAAAAAATTAAATGTATTCAACAATAATTAATTAAATTGTAAAAAAAATCATTTACAATTTAAATAAATAAGAAAAATATGACTCTGTCAATTCCCCCACAATTTAAAATTTGAGTCCTAAATTATGTAATCTTAAAAAAAATTAAATAGGAACATCATGTTATAAATATTTACATTCTCAAGAAATTAAATCATTATATTATCGATGGGGTTTAACCTATCATGTTCCATATCAAACATTGATTCAACATCATGATCATCAATAAAACTAATCAACCAAAGTATTTTAATTTTCCCATTGAAAAATTGGGGATATTCTTATTTCATTCATTCATATATCATAATTCATTTTTATCAAACATGAAAATTTATTATTTATTTCACAATGGATTCTTTTCTCTCATAACTCGTGATAAAGATGACAATAGATTTATGCTCTTATCACGAATACATGCTCTTTTTCCATAAGATTTAAATGGGTTTTCATTCTCAACTTTGTAAAGACAAAAATAACATAAAATAATTAGGGATTTAAAAATAGGGTTTTGATGAATCTGAGGCTAAAGGATAGTACGGATTGATGTTCAAAATATTAAGTCTCAAAAATTATGGTTATATCTAAGTCATACTGTATGATATCTAAAGTAACATCTAATAAAAATTTCTCCTACAGAATGAAAATTCACACTTCCCATAACTCAGAATAAGTTCATGATAAATGTGAGTGTAATAAAAAGAATTTAACCTTATTTAATTTTCTCTATATATTTTTTCATTCATTTTTTTCTTTTTAAAAATTTATGTTTGATCAAATCTCACATCCACTACCTAACCAAAGAGGATAAAATAATTAGTTTGATAATAGTGATTTTTGATTTTCCAATACACAACCCACTTTTTCATTTTTATTAGGAATGAAAAACAACAGGAGTATAGTGATTGTATCATGATCCTTTCCCAATACCCAAAATAACACCCCACCATTTTTCTTGGCATCTTAATATATCCCTTCAGGAAATATTTTCCCCATCCCCAACACTTAAACTTTAAAATATCATGAAATATAAATATATTATGGTAGGAATGGATATAAATGGATCATAAAGTGTCTCATTATTATTGAGTTCATTCATATATTCTAAGGGCTAAATAATGATTTATGTCACTTTGGGTTCATGGATAAGGTCTTAACAATAAAAAATTTCCTTAATTATTTTAGAGGTGGTTTTATAGAATCATTTCTTTGAAAAGTTCCAATGAAATTTATTGTAGGTGGAATTCCCCAAGGTAACTCAAGAAATATTCTCAAGATAATATAGAAATAATTTGGTTTATAAATACTCTGTATAATGAAACATATGTATTTGGTACAATAACTTCTAGAATTCACTAATAATAAAAAATTAATCTATATAAATTTCAAAATTGAAAGAATAAAAATGGTATGGAAAATTAAATTACTGGAAACAGATATTTTCATCAAATCCTTAGTCATTTATTAAAAATATATGATTCACACTAATTATTAAATTCCACATTTTATTCATTCAATCTATTTAAGTTAAATATACGAAACATGGCCTCAAGGGTTCTTTATAAATTAATGTATCCTAGATCAGTCATGTAAATATAGAAATATAACATTGGGAATGAAGTTTTCTATAAAAGATCAAAAAACATATTTTCAAAAAAAAATATATGGAATTAAAAAATAATAAATTTAAAAGAAAACACTCCTCAGTAATTATTCTTCAGCCAGGTTGAATAGGTCCTTCTATTTTAGATCTATTCTGGAATACGTTCAACCCATATATTCTCCTTTACATTGTTTGACTTCCATTTCCAGGATATGAATTCTAGTTTCATGATGTGAATTATATATGGTTTCTCCACACATGAATCAACTTCATTTATATACCTAAAAAATAATAATAAATAAAAATGACATTTCAAACATGTTCAATCATTATCAAATAGAAATGAGGGGAATATTGGACTAAGATAGAAAATGTGAGTTGCCACCTGGAAGCAATTTTGTTTAACATCATTGGATCAAACCAGAAAATGAAAAAAATGAAATTATACACTAAAATAGTCCCCCCCCACACACATACACATAATTGATGTAGTTCCTCAATGATTTAAATTTATTTTTTCAATAAGTATATTAAAAATTGAATTACTAAATTTAATCAAGTGTAAAGGAAAGGTGAAACATGTTGGGTATTCATTGGTAATCAGGGTGAAGGAGTGTAACCTCTTCCAATATTTCTTGAGTTGGGTTCCAATGGTACTTTTTTTATAAATTTATTCATCTTCCCCCATTTTTTTCCAATTTAAACAGATGTGGCTAAACTATTAGGCCTCCTACTAGAACATTCTTACCAATGTATTTCTCCTGAAACCATGTCCCTTACATAGAATAGGGAACCTCTCAATATGGTTTTACCATTCATAACTTACCAAAATTACTCCTTAGTCCTTGCCTCATTCCTATAAAAGACATGTTAAACCAATAAGAATACACTTCTTGTCAATGCTTTCCATAGCACCATAAAAACCCTTGAAATTATCTTCCACTATATTGGTTTTGGATCTATTAGATATTTTTTGTTGTCTTATTAAAAAACAATTATCTTTTCTTAAGTTTTTTGGGATACTTTTACTATCCATTCCTTCCCTTATTTTTTAATATTTCCCCTTGATTTTAATTCCTTTTGTGACCTGGGTTTTAGTTTTTACCTCTGTTATTTTAAGAGAAATAGGTCTTTTTGAAAATTTATTGTGTATAGATTTACCTTGTTCTATTTATCTTTTATTCTTATTGGTCTAATATGTTCCTATAATTACCTATGTAGTATTGATGAAATTTCTATGAACTTGTTCCATTCATTTTGTATAGTGAGACATATGGATTATTTGTTTGAAAGTTTTTCAACCTTCGTTGTTAGTTCGTTGGGTAGATATGTGATAATATTATCTTATGAAGCTTAATTATGTTTTTTAATTCTTGATATAATTATATGAACCTATATATTCTTTAAATTATCAAATAAACTATCAATAATTTTATATATTTTTCTTCTTTATTATGAAATTAGAATTTTCGGATAATTGGTGACTTACCTATTCTATGATATTTTTTCTAAGAAATTTATCTTATAAGGAAAATAATTTTCAAATAATAATTGATTATTCAATATGTTTTGTTCTTTATTTATGGGATATTTTATTTATTTAATGACTTCTTAAAAGAATCTTTCTGGAGTCAAGTATATTGAAATGCCCTTGAATATCTCCAAGATCCATTGAAAGTGCCCCTTCAAGAATGTTGATGATGGTTTTTGTTGTATTTAAGAATGGTATCCCCACAATTATGGGTTTCTGTGATGTAATAATATCTTATTCCATGATCATTAAATAGAATTTATTTAGAAATAGTAGATCTTTTACTTTTACAAGAACTTCTTCCAAAACTCCTACCAGAAAAATAATCGATTTATTTACAATCTGGACCACTACCTTATTGGGCTTCAATTTTCCAATATAAAAATATGTAAATACAGAGTAAAGAAATAAATTTATTAAAGAAACCATATCACATAAAGAATCATTAAAATTAAAAGATCCAATACTGTAACTAATAGATAATATCCTTGTAAGTTGAAATTTTTGTGGTATCAGCAGTGTGATCAGTGCTTGGAAACTTATACCAAGATTTATGCACTTATTCCCATCCAGTAACATTATTTTGGTGCATAGTGTCTTTATAAATTTTGTATAATTTTGGATTTTTTAGATTTCCTCTAGTATTATAATATCAAATTAAACCTTATAAAGGGTCACATTAATCTCTTTTTGAACCTTTTCTTCTTCAAAATTCATCAACTGAATTAACTCAAAAGGGACTGAGGTTTGAATTTTTTTTCTCCCATTTTTTATTTTTCATTGGTGTCTCTAGTATCCTTTTATTAACCCTATTATATGCATATACTTGATTATTATCATATTGCCTTAGTTATCTAGGTGTATTTTCAAAATTCATCTAAAAATCATAAATATAGATTTTTTCAGGTAGTTGGATCACATTTTGTCTTCATGTTATAATCTCACTAACATTATATTTCAGGTTCAAGATTTTTTTGGTAGGTAGTTTCCTTAGTTTCATGGTCATAAAATCCATAAGGCCCCAAAATTTGTTGCAAAATCATATAGGGTTTCTTTCAACCCCTCAACCATAGACTGTAGTTGTTGGTTCTCAGTTGATAGTGCACTAGTTGATGGTTGCTCATAAGTCTTCTGCTATAAATGGGGTTGTTGAAATATTTATTATTAGTATGGATATTTGTAATACTATTGGTATTATAGATACTAGAACAGAGGTTATAGTGGCTATTTATTTTGAAAAGGTGGTCTAGCCTGATTTTGTTGGAATTGAATTTGTTGGATTATGGTGACACAACTTTTTATCCCCTAAACTTTGGGATACTTGTTAGTTTGATGATAATTAGAATAGAATAAACCACATATCTGAGTTAGGATTTTTTTTCCCTTCATGTGATTTATAGAAAGGTTTCTTACTAAAATTTTTAATTCATTAATTTTTATTCCAACTAAAGTTATTTAATCAGATGTTCTTACCTCGTGGATTCCCCTGATTCTTGTACCTCTAGTTCTAAATTACTGTGAGTTTTAAGAAAATTTCTCAATTGAACCATCAAATTCTACTAGTTATTATTAAATTAGGGATCCTCTAGATGAGTTTTCTAGAAGATATAGTTAATTCTCATGGAGACCTTGGTTGAATAATATAAGGAATTTTATCTCTTCCATTTTTTGATGGGGGAAGCTTGTACATAGTTTCTTGAAGTGTTCCTAGAACCCATAGAGAGTCTCTCTAGTTGATTGATGTATGAAATAAATCTCTTTTATTATTATTTTTATTATAAATGTGGTGAATAATCTATACATGAATCATATTTTGAGATGTTTCCAATCATTAATATCCCCTGGTTTTAGATTGTAAAACCATTCTTTATTCATCCCTTCAAGTGAGAAGGGGAATTCCCTCCACTAGAATTGGTCTTCAGGTGATTCTATCAGTCTGAAGATTGAACATATATAGTTGAATTATTGAATATTATTATTTTGGGGTTATCTTTAAATATAATGAAATTTTGGGAGTACATGAATCATATTAACATGAAATTCAAAATCATTCTATTCAGCATAAATTGTAAGTTGGTTTTGAGAATTAGTAAATTTGGATGTGTAGATATATCTGATCATTTTATTAGTATTTCTATCCATTTTATTATTTTCATAGTAAACACATAGAGTATAAATTTAATCTAAAAGTTTTATTTCCTCAATGTATTCTTTTAAATTAATTTTATTTAATGTTATTGGTGTTCATTCAATTTACAGATCAAATTCAATTAATGGGTCTTTTGAATAACAGGTCATTCAATGTTAATTTTATTTTTTTGGTTGTTAAGTGGAACTTCCTACCTGAAAACATATCCAATTATAACATACACTTCTTATGGGGAATGAAAGAATATATTTTTATCACATAATTATTGTATAGTTGGTTAACCTTGGGTTTCCTCTAAAATAGAAGTGGACCCAAAAATAGGTTGTCACTTTAAGTTTATTTTAGGAAAATTTCTTTTTTACTTTTTTTTATTTTAGAAACTATTAATTGTAATAAAAAAGATTAAATGATTTATTAATTGAATGTGGTGACTGGGTCGGGCTTAGATACACCTATGAAAATGTTATCACGATTTCCATTCATAAACTATTATTCCTCTACTAAGTGGTACTATAGAGAGTCTTATTTTGATTTATCTTTCTCCCTTGATGGATGGAGAAGGTGTGGGAAACCCTAATTTAGGTCTCAAATTGGTCAACCCTTCTTTCTAAGTTCATGTATTTATGGATAATCCTCATGATAAATTATATAAATCCCTAATTTGGTGTTTTTATTCTCTAATTAACAATAGTCCCAATCACACTTCCTCATATGTGATGGTGATATCCAAGAACTCACAACTCAACCCTAATTTGTTATATAGTAAATATATGGGAAAAGGGTGGAGGGAGATATCGATCATCGACCAAGACAATTAAAATTAAAATTATCTTATAATAAAAAAAATTCATTTGGTGTTAAAAACTAAATTAACTATCGAAACAAGAAATAATTGGAAATAAAATATTTTATTCATTTAGGTGAAAAAACTCAAACAAAGATTGATCAATCCACCCTACCCCTTTCCTAATCACTTCAACCCTTTACCCTTATATTTTAAGGGTAAATGAGTTAGAAAGGATATAAGTAAGGCATCATGGATTGAAGAAAATAAAATACAATTAAAATAAGGAAATAAAGATAAAACAATCCATCATTTAGAACTTCCCCTTACTATCAATCCTCCTTCCATCCCCCCCTCAAAGGTCTTCAATTTACAGAGATATATTGCTCCTATAATTCTATAGATTATGTCATAAATGGTTCAATGTCAATCCCAAGGGTTTTCGATGGTCCTATATCAAAAATAGGAATTCTATCCAAAAAAATACATCAATCTTGGTTGATTCTAGGTTCTTCAGCTCATTTTAAGTAATAAATAGTGTTCACAATGTGTAATGTGTGGGGATAGATTTTTCACAATATGTTTCATGATTTTAATCCCTATCTGGGTGATTTGTGGAAGTTTCATGGCATATCAATATGTTTCACACCCTAACACATGTATATATGGACCAGAACACTATTTTTATTCACATCTTGCCTTCACTTCATGTATTCCTTCAAGTTTCATGTCGTGAATGACATTCATGATGTGGATTGTTGTTTTTCAGTAAGTTTCCCATGTTTTAGCCCAATTATTCATTTATAAGATCTATATTTGTTCCGTAAATTACTATATTTCCTTATCTATAATTTCTATCATAAAATAAAATATTCTTTCTTCTTTATGATCATTTCATATATCCTGTTAGAAATTAAGAAAATGATTAAATACATGATATATTAATTAATTAAAGTGTAAAACAAATCATTTTATATTAAAATAAACATGAAATATGTGACTATTTACCCTAACATGATGGAATAATTATATTTACTATACATAAATATATTTATGCTAATGTTATATCCATTTTCTATCTCCTCTCCATATATTTAAAAATGATAACATTGCTTATGCGTACGTGAGGACTACAACCTCTATGAAGGGATGTGAATAGTTCTTCATTTCATATTTACATGGATGTTAATAAGGATAAAATTAATGAATATATATTATATTTATGATATAATTATTATTATATAAATGTTGATTATTATTTACCTTTCTTTAATTTCATCCATTGAAAAATGGAAACATCACTCATGTGTATGAGCAAACTACCAACCCCACAAAGTGATGTAAATAATTTATTATCACCAATTTATAAGAATGGTTATAAAAAAATTATATTAAATATATATTATAATTATTAAATGATTAATATATTATAGAATATGAAACCATGTCCAAGATTCAAGGACCTTAACTATCAAACCAAAACATGCATTGAAAATAGACCATTTTTCTTCTGAATGTTCATTTTGAGGAAGAATTGTTAATAAAATGAAAATTAAAAATAAAAGATAATTTTAAATAGTAATTTATATTTTAAAATTGTTTTATAATAATATTATCAAAAATATATATTTATTTTAAATGATTTTTGAACACAAATGAAGTGAGAAGGGATCTGGGGTAAGGGTTTATTTTATAATGTCATTTATTTTCAGGATTTTCTATACTGAATTAAAATTGAGAAAAATCATATGGATATTACCCTTTAAACCATGTACATATTATTCTTCAGTATTAATTCCAAGAATATTCATTTAATAATACCATTTTCTACTCTTTCTTACTTAAAATTATTGAGCATTTTTTTAAGAAAAGCAGGTTGTATATCCTCTTTGGTCAGAAAAAAATTTTATTCTATGTCCATGATCTTTAAAATGTTTTCAAGAATGTTATTTTATTTGACTAAAATAATATTTAAATTTTTTTTAATCAATTTTCTTCTTTCTTTTCAAATTTATAGATGGAATCTTCTTTTCATTTTATGAATGAGGTACATTTAATTTTTTACCAAAAGTATAAAAGGAATATTTTTTTAAATTTTTCCAAATGAACAGATTTTCCCACCATCATAACTATTAATTTAATGAAATTTTACTTTATAAATTTAAATGGCTATTTTAAAATAATATTTTTTTCTCAATATATATAAAATTTTTATTTTTTTACATACTAAATGAACAGAATATTTTCACAATTTTCAAAGAAATATGAAAATTATATTTTGAAGGTATATATAATCTATATCAACATCATTCAAGGATTTTTATTCTTAACATAGGATATGATATTATGACATAATTAATGTTATTTGTCTAAATTTATCATTATAATTATGTTTTAAGGATGTTTCTATGAACTATATTTCTTTCCCATGGGTTAATTAAGTTATGAAGAAATCTTTAAAAATCCAATTTATTTTCAATAGGTAATAATATAATGAAATCATGAAATGTGCATGAACACCATTTTATTTCCATGGGTTATTATATGATGAAATGAAGAAATATCAATGAAACTCATTTATTTTCCATGTTTTTATTATGAAGAAATGATAATTATTTTTATATACATGTGGCATGAATATGTATGGTTTTCATTATGTAGAGGGTGGCTCTAGGATTAAATATAACTCCAATGTGTTAGGTAAATATTATATCTTGTGACATAATATATACTCAAATTAGGTATGAACATAGTTTAGTGGTGAACTCTGTCTATTCTAATAGTTTGGGGGGTGATCCTTGAGAAAGGAAATAATCGAATATGGAGTGAAACCAATCAATTATAATAGTCTTAGAAATGATCTTTGAATAAGGAAATGATTTAATATGATTACTTACATTCCAAAAACCTAAATATTTGTATTCTAATCTATTATCATGGATTATGACTGATTATTGTTGATTCTATACTCTTATAACTGATTTTTTATTAAAAATCCTTATTCCATGATTCATGAGTAAATATCTTTGACTCATTATGAATGAATTTGATACGTTATGACAATATTATCTTACCTTATTCTTATATTATGTTCATTATTATTATTGATTGATATATATTATATTTACCCTTACTGAGCATCTGATCTTTCCCTTTCTTATATTTCATTTTCCTAGGTTATGGTGAATGTTTTTAGTAGGGTGTGTCTAAGAAGTATATTATGTGAGGATAACGTTTTGGTACATGTTGAAAATATTTAATAAAATAATATTATTTTTTATCTAGTATAAAAATACACCAAACCTTTACATTTTTTGGGAATTTATTGCAATTAGATATATTGAATGTTCATCTTAAATGATGTAATATTTATGTTTGAAATTATTAGGTCACCACAGTTGGTATCAAAGTAGTGTTTAGTTATTTTTAGATATTATTAGTTGAGAAATTTTTTTAAAACTCCATGGTAATGTTTAAATATAGTATAATATCCTAAAGTTTTAATAATTTTTAGATTACATGGTTTCCTATCTATAAAATCTCTATCTGGACACTGAAAAGTGGATGTGGTTGTGGTACCAATACACCTAGGGGTAAACACCTTAAAATTGTTGGATGAGTATGAACATGAGATTCACTCATTTCATGATGAGTGGGTCTAATATTTAACACCTTCCAAACACTCTCAGGGAATATGATTCAGTTAATTTACATTATCCTTATTAACCATGATAATGAACGAGATAAAAAAATCTGTGACAACTGATTATAATCCATAGTGATATGGGATGAACATTAAGTTTCATGGGTTGAAATAAGGTTTCATAATTTATAACATCATAAGAATTATTTCTATAGTCATATCATTGTTCACTTTAATTATTCATGTTTGATACTCACACTACATTTTTTTATTCAATGGTTAGAATTATGAGGAATTGTGTTATCAATGAATGTGAAAGACAATATAATGACTATCATCTTAAGAAACAAAATGAAATGGTGTATGGGATGTAAAATCCTAAAGATATTCTCACCAAAATATATGAAGACTTGAATGATAAAATTAATCATGAAGAACTTATAAATGACTAAAAAAAGGAACAACTCACTATGGATACTTTTATGTGTAAACATTCACCTTCCTTTAGTGGTTCCTCCAATCCAAATATTACCGATCAATGGATAAATTATATATAAAATATATTCTATGTTATAAAAATCTTGGACTATAAGAAGCATATTTTGGATTGTAATCATTTAGAATGTGAAATTGATCGATGGTGGTCTCTTATCAAGAATATAAAGCAAGAGGAAGAAATTCACTCCATGAAAATGGAAGAGTTTAAGGAGGTATTTTATAATTATTATATTTTTGATAAATTTAAAACTATGATGTAGAGGGAGTTTATTTAACTAAAGGAAAATGATGAGGAAGATATTAGTACCTATGAGGTAAATTTTACCATAATTTCAATGTATACTAAAAATTTTATCATTGAACCTAAAAGAAAAGTTGACTGGTTATTCAAGGTTTTAAGACCAAATATCCAAATATAATTAGATATAACATATTTTTATAGCTATGAAGAAACCATATGACGTTATATTATTATAGTAATGAATATTAGAGAGTATCATTATACTCATGGTTCTAGGGATAAAAAGATAAAGATTGAATTTTGGGGAAATTCTAATAATAAAACCCATGGAGGAATGAAAATAAACCTTCCTTTATGATAGAAGTGTGGATTTAAGCCCAAAGGAAATTCACTTATGAATTTTTTAAATTTTTTAAATTTTTAATAGAAGTACATATAGAAAAATAATTTTGATGTTATATGAAGAGATTAGTCAATAGAGGTGAGAAATCCCAACTGAATGTACCACTCACACTCCATTTAAAAAATTGAAAGGAATATAGACATTACACTAATTATTTCATGAATTCGAGGGTAAATGATGAAAATAAATTATAGAAACCTCTTAATCCAAGGGATAAAGGTAATTATCATATGATCACAATAAAAGAATTGGGTCACGAGAAAAAAGTGGTGAAACATTCACTCACCATCCACTCTAGAATTTCAAATTTCTTATTTCATTCTATCTCTACCAATACTTTTATCTCTAAATAATTTTATAAAGGTATTAAGTCAACACATCAATGATTATATGTTTAATTATTGGTGAAAATTTATAATGGTTCAATGATTTCATCTGAAATCTATATCTTCTCTTAGATAAAAGTTTTGGGGAATGTGCTTCCTATAAATTTTGTGATTTACCCTCTTATTTGAATTCAATGTTATTTTGGTCATGGATTGGTTTACTTTATATGGTGACCATGTAAATTTCTGAGGAATGTAAGTCCCATATTATATTCTGTATCAACCTATGATCATATCTTTATGTGAGTTTGAATATGAACTTTTAATGAAAATTTCTTCTATTGTATGGGTATTACTAATTATTTATTAGGGATATATACCTCAAATGGTTAGAGAGAAACTCAATATTGGAGATATATCTATTATTCATGATTATGATTATGTATTTCTTGAAGACATGACTAGCCATCCCCCAAATCATTAATTTGAGTTTTCAATAGAACTCATACCTGGTGTTATGCCAATTTCAAAGACTGCATGAATAATAGACTTGATTTTGTTATAGTAATCGAATAATAACCTATAGTAAAATCTTGATAAGATATTCCTATTCTTGAGTGAATGACCATGTGGTTCACCTATTCTTTTAATTAAGAATAAATATAGTTCAACATGTCTTTTCATTGATTATTGTTAACTAAATAAGATCACTATTAAGATCAAGTATCCTCAAACCTATATTGATGACTTGTTTGATCAACTACTTGGAGATCAATACTTTTACATGATTTACCTTCATTCTGGATATCATAAATTTAAGTTCAGAAAGAAGGATATACCCAATATATCCTTCCATATGTGCTACAATAATTATGAATTTAGAGTGATTTCATTTGGTCATACCAATTGTCCTACTATCTTCATGGATTCATTGAATAGATTCTTTAGAGATTTCCTCGATCAGTTTTTGTTATTCTTTCAATATGACATTTTTAAATATTCTAAGACAAAGGAATAGTATGAAGATCATTTTAGGATTATATTAAATACCTTGAGAAAGTAAAAAATACATTCCAAATTTATAAAGTGTGCATTTTAGCTATAAAAAGTTTCATTCATGGGTCATATGATGTCAAGTGATGGTATATTGGTGGATCCTTTAAAGATGAATGTTTTTAAACAATGACCTAGACCAACCACAATGACCAATATTATTAGTTTTCTTCAGTTGGATTTATACCAATGATTTTTTAGATATTTTTCCTGACCATCAAATAAAATAACAATGTTGACTCTAAACAGAGCCAGGTTCCTTTAGATAAATGAATGTAAATAAAATTTCAAGTTACTGAAGATAAGGTAGGCCCTTTTACCTAAGCTTACACTACAGTATATTAATGAGGGTTTTATTATCTATAGTGATGTATTGAAGATTTTATTTGGATGTGACCTCAAGAAAAATGATATGGTGATTTCTTATGCCTCACACCAATTGAAATTTCATGAGAAAATTACCCAATAATGAATTAGAGTAGGCATTGGTATTTTTTTCATTAATAATATGGAGGCATTAAATTTTTAGTGAATGTTTTGATATATGTAATGATCATAAAATCTTCATGTTTATATTCACATATAAATATTTTAATATTTTCTTACCTAGATGGCTTGAGTTGATTAAAGATTAAGACTTCTTAATACATTTCCACCCAGGGAATATGAGAAAGGTGGCCGATGATTTGATTTGGAGAGACCATGCTAGTTTTTTCCTGATGAGGATTGAAAAATCCAATATTTATGGATCTTTAGAAGATATATTTTAAAATCATGAAAAAATTTACAAATCATATATTTCTCATATTAATTTTCAATCATCCATACATGTGATGATTAAAGAGGCATAGAAAGATGATTTCGGACTATATAAAAAGGTGATAAATGTTCCACAATTTAACCATAATAGTGATGTAATTATATGTTTCATGCACTGAGTTTGTGTCCTTCCAATTTCAGATTTTAAGGTTTTATTAGATGAAGCTCATTTTTTATCATTTTTTATTCATCATGAAATTATAATGATTTGTAGATATCTGAGAGAGTTGCTTTTGTGGGATAATAGGAAAAGGTGTATTTTGGAGTAGGTATCCTAATTTCTCCTATTTCGGAAAGTTAAGTATGAGATAAAAATTATAAAAAGATTTTATAACCATTACCCATAGAAAATTCATATAGGAAAACATCACCATGGATTTCATCATTATACTCCATAAAACATCTAAAGGACATAATTTTATTTGGGTTGTTGATGATCAACTTACGAAGACATAAAATTTCATTGAAATTGGATGTGTCTTAACTCTTGATTATATTTTCAATATATATATATTATGTAAGTGGTAAGACTGTATGTAAAACTACTTTATAATTTATCTAATTGGGATCTAAGTTTTACCTAGATATTCTAAATAATTATTCTACAATCTTTGAATACATAGTAAAAATTTAGCATTGTATATAGAACTTGGATATATGTTCAGTCTGAGAGGACAATTTAAACCCTATAATATTGATTGAGATAATTTTCTTTGTATTTCAAAGGTTTTTAGGATAAATGCATTTCACTTTTCAAGTTATGTTTCTATATAACAATAACTTTTACTCAATCATTTATATATATCCTTATAAATACCTCTATGGTAGGATGTGAAAAACTCAAATGTGATGGGATGAAATTAGAAAATGAAAAATATTAAGATCTAATCTTGATAAGGAAATATCATAGAATTTTAGCTCCATTTAGTATCACATCAAGGTATTTCAAAGTCAATAGAAATTTTATACTGAAAATCATCAGTGAGATCTAGAGTTAAAGGATAGTGATAAGTTATTCCTATGAATATTTCCTTCGAAGAAGGTTTTGAGATTTGGAAAGAAGTGAAATATGGTCTATAGATGTAACAAATCATACCTCCCAATCATGTTAATTTGTTATTTTTATGTGATGAAGATGTTTTAGAGGAGGTTTGGGGAGGTTATGTGGTGGTTAGAGGTGAATTTAGGCTTTTTTGGGATATTATAATCGTGAAAGGTTTACACAATGTGAAATATTGTTCCACAACATATCTTGCCACCTTGATTCATATACTACATGCAGTGATATAATAATCTATGAAATGGATTCACATCATAAAATTGATTTATGGAATGTAGTTATATTAGGCTGAGTTGACATTATTTTTGAAAAAAAATTGGAAAAAACCTAGGAAATTCACATCATTAATGGGTTACACGAATGGAAAGTGCCAAGTTATAGGTTTGAAATATGCCATTCCGATGGACCCCTACTCATTAATATGTACCTCTTCTATCTCTCGTTATGGGAGAACCATAGGAAGCTATCATAGGATCTGCATACCCCTTCCTCTTACCTTAATCATTTGGTTCTAGTAGATTCTTATTGGATATCCATGGTGAGTCCCTCTTCCGCATGGTTTTCATTCCATTCCTTTTTTGAGATCTGATATGGTGGTTCATTTTTGGGTTGGGTTGGGTTGTGAGTTGGGTTATGATTTTTATAACACTTGATACATTTTAGTCTGATCTATGGATTTTCCATGTGGTTTTGGTTTCCATTTATTTCTTCTTCTCCCTATGATGCACAGTTAGTTAGTAGAGCTTCCTTGATTTAGGTAATTCCTTCATTTCTCATTTTTTTTATCATGAACGAGGTGTTTTTTCTTTTTTATCTACGAGGGTTGGTTATGATTACTTAAATAGATATAAATAATTAAATAATTGAAATTGAATTTTGAAAGGGGAATAATTATCATGCTCTTACAACTTTGACATTATTGTGATATTTTGATTGTATGAGATGAATTCCCCATTGAAAATTGTGGCCATTGGGGTATTTGTTTGTTATGGTTTGATATGTGTTACATATCCCTTGTTGTTTGGTTTTTTGACATCACCTTAAAATATAAATTTAATAACCACATATATTTTTCTATTGAAGTAGTTTCCCAAAGATTAGGGCTTCTCTAATAATTCCCCTAAAATAAAGAAGTTGAATGTGATTAAAGCCCCTTTGAAAATCAGAAAAAATTTCTTTGATGTATTGTGATGTGTGGATGAGATGTGGTGTGGGGTGATGTGGGGTTTTTTGTTGTTATTTTGGAGAAGCGGGGTGATGGTCGTTTGGTGATAATTTTGGGGTGGTGAGGTGATGGTTATTTCTTTGTGCTTTTGGGTCAGTGATGTGGTGGTTTTTTTAACGTTCTTATGGGGTGGTGAGGTGGGGGTTTATTGGATGTTCCTTTTGTATGGTGAGGTGATGGCTTGTTTGACTGTGCTTTTGTGGCATGTAGGTGATGATTGTTTGGTCATGCAATTGGGGCAGTAATGTGGTGGTTTGTTTGGCCATGCTTTTGGGGTGGTAAGGTGATGGTTTGTTTGGCTGTGATTTGGGGCGGCAGGGTGATGGATTGTTTATCCTTGTGGGTGGTGAGGTGATGGTTCTATGGGAATGATGAGGTGATTTTGATGTATGGTTGTGTTGTTCTAGAATCCCGATTAGTGATGGAATAATTATTTTATAATGATTTAAATAGTTGGGTTTTGGTTTTGTTAATGGTATATAAATGAGTGATAAAAAAATAAATGATGGGTTATGTGGTAAAATAAATTTTTTGGAATATAATGAAATGAATGTACTAGATAATGTAATTGGTTGTTGGTGTGATATGTGAATTTTGGTTTTTTTTAGTTTTATGTATTTAGAGGTGGCAGTGAAAGTGGATATGTTGTAATTTGGATAGTTTTTTGTTGTGAATCCATATATTGTGATTGTTTTTTGATATATATGTATATATGTGTATATTAATCATTATTTCTATAAACACACCACCCACATTGAGCATTATGCACTAACACCCATATTTTGACATGGGGGTGTTTTCCCCAATATTATGATGATGAGGATGGATGGATGGTTACCTTATTTTTTTTCTCTCTCTTCTATGTGATTAGATATGCATAAGATATAATGGTCAGAGGTTTATTAGTGCACTAGGTGGTGGATCAAGTGTCTTTGGGTGAGATATGATATAAATGTGTTGTGAGGTGGCTTATGGTGGGGTCCATTCATGGTAAGACAGGGTCATGAGGATGATGTCCCTCTAGTTCAAGATACCCTATTAATCTGGTTGTGGTAGTGGTTGTGAAGTGATTGTCCAAGTTTCTTCATGTTAGATGAGATGTGGTTATGCTATGGGGTGGTGGTATATGTTATTCATAAGAGATGAGAGCACCGTGATGTATGACATTTGGGCGTGTGATCAAAAAGTAAGAGGGAAATATGTCTGGGGTAACCTTTAGCTATATGATTTTATTATGTTATTATACTTGGATTTAATCATTTGGTGAGAATAACTTGGTGATTTTGCGATGGATAGTTGACTTGTTTTGGTGTTGTTGTTTTCTCATAGGTTCATTAGTATGCTTATTTTACATGTCCACAAGAGACTTTCATTTTCTTATTAAGTATACATGTATGGTCAACCTATATATATGAAAAAAAATTATGGTTTCAAGGATGATTATGTGGATCATGTTAGATAGTAATAGGTTGGACCTTTTTGTAAAATTATTATGTCGATTCTTTATCTTTTATTTTGGGTATCTATTTTTGGATACCTTTATCTATATAAATTTTATTTATCAAGAATTAAATGATGTTTTTGGTTTATTTTTATATTATTTCATGTATTTTCTTATGGATGATTCATATTATCTCTCGATCCTATATTATTATATAGGGTAATGCCTCTCAATTTATAATATTTTTATACCCTCACTTCTAGTCACTAACCTTGGGCCAACTTGAGGTGGGACTTGAAGGTCATTATATATCTCCACTCATTATGGTATATTTGGTATGATGGGGTCATGATAGAGTGGTATTAGAGATTTATGGTGGAGTGATACGATGAAATTTGGAGTTACGGGTAGTGAATATTACATGGGTTGGTATGGAAACCGTGAAAATTAACCTTGGTGTGTGACATAGGCCAGGAATACCAGCTAGGAAACTGGTTTTTAGGGGGACCCATGATCTAGTTCATAGACTCTAAGCATATTGAATTACCAAGTTAGGTGGACCTATTTTCAGGTTAGAGACCTAGGATATGTACATAAATCATGATGGATTTTTTTCCTTTTTTAGTCAGGTTTTTTGGGAAAGCTAAAATGAATAAAGTGAATTAAAATGAATCTAAATAAAATTTCATAATATCAGTCTTAGTAAATTCTTTTTTTCTTTTGAACTATTGATCCTAAACATAATCTATGTGTGGCTATGGAAGTTGAGGTTCAGAAGGATGATCTAGTTTATCACTATATTTCGTATTAGACAAATGATGGCGAGGCTTAGAAGAGTTCCTTTCGCTATTTTTATCAGTAGGATTTGGGGAAGTATGGGGGTAGTTTTTTGGATGTAGATATAGGGAGATGGCTAGAGGAGCTCAACATCACATTTAGTTTGATCTATTCCCTAGTGGGATACTAGGTCCCTTTAGCAGTTATTTAGATACAAGGAGCTACGCATTAGTAGTGGACACTATATCTAGGTGAGTGCAAGGAGGCATATGCTTCATGGGGTTAATTTTAGATAGATTTAAAATCATAGATCCTTTTTTTACCATGATGGTAGTGAATAGGTGGGATCTTCTTTCTCTTCATCAGGGAACTATGTCAGTGTGGGAGGTAGGAATCAAGTTCAAGGACCTTATGCATTTTCTCCATATCTTTTTCTATATGATGAGTCTCATATGAGATGTCTTGAAGAGGGACTTTGTCCTTATATGTAGTATATAGTAACTCTTTTTATAGTTCTAATATATCTGGAGGTTCAGAATAAGTTGGAGGTTATTGAGTGGATGAAATTACAAGAAGGTTTACAGTGAGAGGGGAATTATTAGGGTTCTTCAAGTAGAAGTATTTTCAGTGGTAGGCCTCAGTAATCTAGACCTTAAAGGTTTTAACTAGCAAGGATTCAGGATCAGTAGCCTCCCTTAATTCTATCTTGGGGCCATGGTTTCTATAAATTACTTAGAGATATTAGGCCAGTGTGTTTTGTCTGTGGGGTTTATATCCATCACCAGAATTAGTTCCATGTGGTTCTTAGAGATCAATTTAGTGGAGGTAGACAATTTTAGTTCCATCCTCATTAGAAGATTCCAGTGAGACTGTTTCAATAGTAGGTAAGTAAGATTATACTCCTCCAAGGGGAGATGTAGTGGTTATAGGCTTACCTAAGGATATTCCTCACGTGCAGGGACCTCAACCCAAGAATGGTCATGGTGGAGGCTTTAATAATGAATTAGAGGAGCTGGGTGTGGAAAGTTGTACATGGTGAAGGAAACTGTGTCATATGGGATAGAGATCATGTCACGACCCGTCCTCAGGGCCCGTGCCGTGACTACCCCAAACCCGCCTTCCATAGGCCAGGGGCTGGCGACTAGCACCAAAGGCGTAAAATCCCGATAACTGGGAAGGCATTGCCTTTATAAAAGAAAACAAGCACCACAGAGTACAAGCGGAAGTAAAACACTAAGTACAAAAAGAAGTGCTGAAAAGTAAATGGGCCAGAATACAAACCCAAAAGAAAGTACAACTACAACTGAACAAATTACAGCAGAAAAAGACAATAGCTGGAGGGATGGAAGCGGCTCCTGGGTCGTCCTCCTCGGATCCTACCTGAAGGGTAGGTACAGATGGCGCAGCTCCTGGATCGTCCACCACGAATCCTACCTGAAGGGTAGGTACAGATAGCCTCCACAGTGCTCTCGTCCGTCAACCTCCTCCGAGTGTCGTCTCGCCGTGAAGTCCACTTCCGGACACTGACTTGTCGTGTAGTCCACCTCCGGGTACCGTCCAGTCCTCGAACACTCGGCCTTCGTCAGCACTGCCTGTCGTCTGCAACCAACACAACGAGGTGCGGGCATAGCCCGTGCAGGGGTGAGTATAACGATACTCAGTAGGGACCCTGAGACCCTCAAGGTCTCACTAAATCCAACAAGGATAACCACAAAGAAGATCTCAATAGATAACCTCTACTTAGGTATATGCCCATACATATACCTAAGTTATCAATTAACCCATCTCAATCATGAGGAAACACAAGGATCATGAGATCAACGGATAACCACTACTCAGGTATATGCCCATACATATACCTAAGTTATCAAGTAACCCATCTCAATCATGAGGAAACACAAAGGTCAAAAGTCTCAGCTCAAACCAGGATTTTCATTATCGAAACCGTAACTACTGAAGAGCTCCGTCTCTAGAGTGTACAGTGGTCCTGTCACGACTCCGAGGTACTGCTCACTAACCTAAGACTGCTGAGGTACTCCTCCTGTCGAGTACCGCGGGTCTGCGGCCAACTACCGGGCGCTCCGTCCGCTGTGGGTCTATCGCCAAATACCGGGCGCTCCCCCCAATAGCCTACAGAGGTACTCCTCCTGTCGAGTACCGCGGGTTTGCGGCCAACTACCGGGCACTCCGTCCGCCGTGGGTCTGTCGCCAAATACCGGGCACTCCGTCCACTAGGCTAGTCGACCTACTCCAAGTCGAGTCGGTCAAGAAGTCGTCAGGTCTCAGCAGGCTACACGATCTTTGTACTCCGCACGCTCGTCTCCGGGAGGGTCCGCTCCACGATCCACTGGTCGATACTCCAAGTATCTCAAGGTCCCACGAAGAAGTATCTCAAAGGACCGCCTCGTCATAGGGGTCTCAACGCAACAGACGACGCGTCAATCGGACGCCCAGTCTGTGAGTTATTAGCCTTTTCGTCCCAGGGTCCCGGTTGGTTTCGTGAGAAAAACTAATCCCAGCCGTATCTCAACTGTACCCCGAACTCCCATAGGGTATACTCATAGGGACCGTTACTCAACGTAATCACCAACGCCGCTGACGGTTCGTCAAACAGACGTCTGGTTTGAAAGATATCAGCTTTTTCCGTTCCAGGGGCCCGGTTGGATTTCAGTGCGATCCAACCCGGCCACTATCCATCTGAATCCAATTCTCAGGCGGAGGATGCCAAAAGTTCCGTATCGACAACAGGAACTCAACGTCGCAGACGACGCGTCAATCGGACGCCCGGTCTGAGAGTTATTGGCTTTTTCGTCCCAGGGGCCCGGTTGGTTTTAAAGGCAAAACCAACCCGACCGTACTCCACCTGCGTCCAAACCTCGGGCGGAGTATGCCAAAAGGTCCGTCTCACTTAGAGGAATTCAACGAAACAGACGGCGCGTTAATCGGACGCCCGGTCTGTTAGTTATTGGCCTTTCCGCCTCACACCCACCCTGGGAAACTTCCCAGGAGGTCACCCATCCTGATCACTGCTCTATGCCAAGCACGCTTAACTACGGAGTTTTAACTACGTAGGTTCCCGAAAAGGAAGGTGCACCTTGAGTATAGTATACCGAAACGACCGTCTCGATCCAAGGATCGCGTTGCCGTTGACGGCGCGTCGTTCGGAGGCTCGTAGCTCAAGTTACGGGCGTTTGAACGAAAACCGTTCGAAGACGGGGGTCCGGGCCCGGGCCGACCCCCCCCCCCCCCCCCGGGAGTCGGCCGAACCGGGTCGACCCGACCCGGTCCGGTCCGGCCAGGGCGCGGCCCGGTCGGTCGGACCGGCCTGGCGCCGCGGGGCGCTGCCCCCGCGACCTGGTGGTGTCGCGCTGAGTCGGAACGCGGCTTCAGCCGCGTCCGAGGGCACCGGACCCGCGCGGCCGCGGGTCCGCGGGTGCCGCCGCCCCCGCGCTGAGTCGCGGCGGCCTGTCCGGCGGCGCGCCGGGGCGCCGGAGACCCGCGCCGCCGGCGAGCTCCGCGGGCCACCGGGATCGCTCCGGTGGTCCGATTCTGTTCCCGCCTACGCCGCTGCTCCTCCCGGGACTCGTCCTTCACTGCGGAATCGTCAAACATCCATTGCGGCACGTTTCGTCGTCGCCCGTCAATTCCGCACAAAATGAAGAACGGCGGAGGGTCGCCGGGTCGTGTTCGTTTGTCCCGCACCCTCCGCGTTAGAGATAAACAAACGGGAGAAAATTAAGTTCAACACATGAACGCATAACCGAAACAATTTTTAATGAAATAAAATTGTTTAATTAACGGGATCCTTATTTGAACGAAAAAAAACAATTTTAATAAATTTTAAAATTGTTCACAAAGCCAATTCTTTACTTTTTAAAGAAACAATTACGGGAATATAAAAAGAAAAGGGGTAATTCCCAAAATAAATCCCTACCTCGCCGTCGCTGTCGGATGCGAGGTCGTCGCGGAATTGACCGTCGTGGAAGGAGGTGATCGTCACACCGCGGAAGGGCGTCGCGTCGACGATCTCCGAGGACAAAGAACATAAGGATTTAATTAATAATAATTAAATCCATGTTGTTGTTGAAATCCAAAAAGAAAATAAAAAGAAGCGCAACCCCCTACCTTGGTTGTTGTCGATCGAAGGCTGTCGCGGGGTTAGATCGTCGCGGAAGAAGCGTCGCGAAGGGAGATCCGTTGGCGTCGCGGTACAAGGATTCACGTCTTCGATCTCCGTAGGTTTGGCGTTCTTTGCGTTCTTCGCGTTCTTCGCGTTCTTCGCCGAAAAAGAACGCTTTCCTCCAAATCCTCTCCACGCCACAAGTTTCAACCCAAAATAAAATAAGCTTAAGCCTTATTTTATTTACACAACTAAACATTTGAATTTCAAAAGATAAGAAACGAACCATTAATTTGTAGAATTAATTCAACGAAAGAAACAGCTCATTTAATTTACGAAAGAAACAGCCCAATTAAATGGTCTGTTAAGATTTTAAGAAACGCGTCAGTTGACTTTCATTAAGACGGGTTTTCACGGGTGCGTTTCTTAGCGGAAAGAAACGGTGGGGCTCGTGCGGGCTCCACCTCACAAATATCCTACCAAGGGGTAGGATATTTCTGGATAGCATCCTATCCAGTTCAACTCAGTTCAAGCCGCCTTTAAGTGGCTTCAAGTGGCTTCCAAGTGGCTTAAGCGAAATAAAATAAAGTTGTCGCAAAATTATTTTATTTCTTAACTTTAAGCCCGAAAATTAAAAACCACACCCGAGGAAACGCAACTCCGGAAGAGGCGTTTCTAAGCGAATACCGGCGCTGCGATTTCATCGGTGCCCTCAGAATTCGATTCCGGGCACCGGTTCAAAAGTTAGAAAAACCCGCTCGTCCGTTCACTGAACGTACCCGAGCCAAAACTTCGGAAAATGATTTCGGGCACACCGGGCCTCGGAATCAGGTGCCGTCAGAAACTGCGTTCTTGTAAAATTCCAAAGAAAATTAAGAAAAAAATTTCCTTGAAATTTACGGGTCTTTACATTACTCCCACCACAGGGCTTTACGTCCCCGTAAAGCTTCACCACAAACTTAGGGAAACAAAGTGGTACTGAGCACGCATCTGAGCCTTCCGCTCCCATGTGCTCACCTAGAGGTTCCCGCGCTGCCAAAGAAAGTGCACAAGAGGAATCGACCATCCTCCTAGGATCCGCTCCTGTCGATCCTCGATCCCCACAGGAACCTCCGTATAAGACACTCATCGCCACCGTCTAGCTCCTCATGGTCGATGATATGCGAAGGGGGTCGAGCACGTATCTCCTCGGTTGGGATACGTGGAAAACGTCGTGCACCTAGTGCAACTGAAGTGGATGGGCCAAGCAGTAAACCACCTCGCCTACCCAGCTAAGGACCTAGAAAGGTCCGTTGAACCTCGGAGATAACTTGCCTCCTAGGCCACATCTCCGTAAACCTCGTCGAGGTGAGACCCCTAAGAAGACGTGGTCGTCATCCTCGAACTCCAGAGGTCTCCATTCCTGTTAGAACTGAAACTCAAAATGACTACTGCTATGAGGGTAAGGTTGACCGACTCAAGAGTGATCGGTCGCACCCTCCTGTGCAAGAGTTACCTTGCACTGCCTGGGGTTTCCTTTTCTGCCGACCAAGGAAAACCCATCCCAACTTTTGCCTAAAACCGTCAATTTGAGTATGAACAGTTATTGCCCATTCCATACTCAAACTAACGTCGTAAGGCCTCGACGCTGCCACCAAGAGATTCCAACCAGAACTCTCGCCTCGAGGGTCTGACCACACCGTCGGCGTAAGTGTGATTATCGAGTCTCCTCCCAAGGTATCTCCAGATGTGAGGGTCAAGTCCACGGCTTACCGGAAACTCTAGGTCTGGAACAAGATTTGTGGAAGCGAGGAATGATTCATATCGACGTCTGTTAATACAGCAGCTAGTAGTGGACATAGACTGTCCCTTGAATCATTTCTAGAGCCATTGGGTCACACTCCTTAACCGCATGCAGCCGCACTCTTCCTCTTCCCTCCAGCTCCCAGAGCCTGGAAGGAATAACTAAGGCGGGTGGGTGTAGCATGTTAGGATGTACACCACCACATGCTACTCACCTAGCTGTGCCTCCACGTCTGCTGCTTCGCAGACTCATCTATATTTAAAGCTACCTCTTCTTGAAACATTTAACACGCCCGAGTCTCTAATACTGGCACTGGTTTCCTGTTTCTTACTGCACTATGCAGTCTTCATCCGCTCCTGGATTAACTGCACCTCCTTTGCATATGATCTGGAAAAGCTGCTAAAATTTCTCCTTTGCCGAAAAGAGAAACCCGGTCTCATCCCCTCTCTAGATGAACCACGCCCATTGCCTAATAGAATCAATCCTGGCATGAATGATGCATTCATGCCATGGATGACGTCGTAAGGCCTCGACATAACTACTAAGAGATCCAACTGTCACTCTCGCCTCCAAGGGTCGAGTCACACTGTCGGCATCAGTGTGAGGTCACTGAGTCTCCTCCAGTTGAAATCTCGAAAGTGAGGGTCAAGTCAACAGTTTAACTGGGACCACTCAGTAACATCTCAAAAGAGGACAGGAAGGAAAACATCACAAGATAAGTGTCTTTATTTTATTGCAGCTCATGGTACAAAGACAAAAAAACAACATCAACATGGAACTAGAAGTACATGAGATGTATCCACTAGTTCCGCTCCTGTCCACCTGCTCCAGGATCTCTACTGCCTTGTCCACTGCTCTACTGTTTCTCAAGCATTTGTCGCTGCCTCTGCCTCGGTGGCTCCTCAAAAGCCTATGGATCAACTGTACGAGGAGTCGGACAGTCACGTGCCAGGTACCCCTTTCCACCGCACGAGTAACACAGTCTGCTTCTGGCACGCCTGTCTCCGACACCACCCCGGGTGCCCCGCACTACCGGTCCTAAAACCCGAGATCGCCCAACTGCTGGTCTGGTCCTCCTGGACCTTTGCATCTTCTGTCTACTGCCCACAGATGACTCGGCTTCTGATCGAAAAACACGCGGCAAAGGCAGCAGCTCCTGAACACGCTTGGGGTGTAGAGCTACGGGCACAAACTCCACCCTGAAGAAGGTCTCGAAGTCTTCCCATGTGAAAGCCATCCCATCGCAAAACTGGAACAAGTGGCTCCACCACCTGCCTGCTGCTGCCTGAAGAAGGCTGGCATCAAAGGTCACCATGAAGTCCGATGGCGTCCCCACTAGCCTGAAGACTCCCACCACAGCCTCCAGCCAATCCTCAGCCGCCTGCGGGTCCATCTCTCCCCCGAACCTAGGTGGCCTCTGGCGCTGGAACTCATGCAGTGCGCTCAAGTAGCGGGCATCGCCTACTGTTGGGGCTGGTGGCATCGGTGGCCCAACGTATGGTAGTACCGCTGGCGCCTCTGCTGGTGCCTCAACTGCAAGAGGGCCCTGTACCGAAGCCTCGTCACTCAACAGGCTATCAGCACACACATCCCTCTGGGCTCTAGTTGGTCGTCTGAGAAAAGGCATACTGAAGGAAACAACGTAACACGGTCAAACGATTATACCTGGTGAGCTGACCTGGTTTGAGCTGGTTTAAGGGGGGAAACCTTTGAAAACACACACGCAATCAGTGTTTTCGTGCACAAAGTCGGAAATCAGTTGCCAGGGTCCTGGTGTATGGCTACGTCGGCCGCCCGCACCAACACTGGACTCCCTGAACTGAAAACCACACTCGGGACCCTTAACACTATTGCTTCACAGAAAGAAAGATCAGAGTCTGCGGTAGAACCGACCACCTCTGATACCAATTTGTCACGACCCATCCTCAGGGCCCGTGCCGTGACTACCCCAAGCCCGCCTTCCATAGTCCAGGGGCTGGCGACTAGCACCAAAGGCGTAAAATCCCGATAACTGGGAAGGCATTGCCTTTATAAAAGAAAACAAGCACCACAGAGTACAAGCGGAAGTAAAACACTAAGTACAAAAAGAAGTTCTGAAAAGTAAATGGGCCAGAATACAAACCCAAAAGAAAGTAAAACTACAACTGAACAAAGTACAACAGAAAAAGACAACAGCTGGAGGGACGGAAGCAGCTCCTGGGTCGTCCTCCTCGGATCCTACCTGAAGGGTAGGTACAGATGGCGTAGCTCCTGGATCGTCCACCACGAAATCTACCTGAAGGGTAGGTACAGATAGCCTCCACAGTGCTCTCGTCTGTCAACCTCCTCCGAGTGTCGTCTCGCCGTGAAGTCCACCTCCGGACACTGACTTGTCGTGTAGTCCACCTCCGGGTACCATCCAGTCCTCGAACACTCGGCCTCCGTCAGCACTTCTTGTCGTCTGCAACCAACACAACGAGGTGCGGGCATAGCCCGTGCAGGGGTGAGTATAACGATACTCAGTAGGGACCCCGAGACCCTCAAGGTCTCACTAAATCCAACAAGGATAACCACAAAGAAGATATCAACAGATAACCTCTACTTAGGTATATGCCCATACATATACCTAAGTTATCAAGTAACCCATCTCAATCATGAGGAAACACAAGGATCATGAGATCAACGGATAACCACTACCCAGGTATATGCCCATACATATACCTAAGTTATCAAGTAACCCATCTCAATCATGAGGAAACACAAAGGTCAAAAGTCTCACCTCAAACCACGATTTTCATTATCGAAACTGTAACTACTGAAGAGCTCCGTCTCTAGAGTGTACAGTGGTCCTGTCACAACTCCGAGGTACTGCTCACTAACCTAAGACTGCTGAGGTACTCCTCCTGTCGAGTACCGCGGGTCTGCGGCCAACTACCGGGCGCTCCGTCCGCTGTGGGTCTGTCGCCAAATACCGGGCGCTCCCCCCAATAGCCTACAGAGGTACTCCTCCTGTCGAGTACCGCGGGTTTGCGGCCAACTACCGGGCGCTCCATCCGCCATGGGTCTGTCGCCAAATACCGGGTGCTCCGTCCACTGGGCTAGTCGACCTACTCCAAGTCGAGTCGGTCAAGCAGTCGTCAGGTCTCAGCAGACTACACGATCTCTGTACTCCGCACGCTCGTCTCCAGGAGGGTCCGCTCCACGAGCCACTGGTCGATACTCCAAGTATCTCAAGGTCCCACGAAGAAGTATCTCAAAGGACCGCCTTGTCATAGGGGTCTCAACGCAACAGACGGCGCGTCAATCGGACGCCCGGTCTGTGAGTTATTAGCATTTTCGTCCCTGGGGCCCGGTTGGTTTCATGAGCAAAAGCAATCCCGGACGTATCTCAACTGTACCCCGAACTCCCATAGGGTATACTCATAGGGACCGTTACTCAACGTAATCACCAACGCCGCTGACGGTTCGTCAAACGGACGTCTGGTTTGAAAGATATCAGCTTTTTTCGTTCCAGGGGCCCGGTTGGATTTCGGTGCGATCCAACCCGGCCACTATCCATCTGCATCCAATTCTCAGGCGTAGGATGCCAAAAGTTTCGTATCGACAACAGGAACTCAACGTCGCAGACGACGCGTCAATCGGACGCCCGGTCTGAGAGTTATTGGCTTTTTCGTCCCAGGGGCCCGGTTGGTTTTAAAGGCAAAACCAACCCGACCGTACTCCACCTGCGTCCAAACCTCGGGCGGAGTATGCCAAAAGGTCCGTCTCACTTAGAGGAATTCAACGAAACAGACGGCGTGTTAATCGGACGCCCGGTCTGTTAGTTATTGGCCTTTCCGCCTCACACCCACCCTGGGAAACTTCCCAGGAGGTCACCCATCCTGATCACTGCTCTAGGCCAAGCACGCTTAACTACGGAGTTTTAACTACGTAGGTTCCCGAAAAGGAAGGTGCACCTTGAGTATAGTATACCGAAACGACCGTCTCGATCCAAGGATCGCGTTGCCGTTGACGGCGCGTCGTTCGGAGGCTCGTAGCTCAAGTTACGGGCGTTTGAACGAAAACCGTCCGAAGACGGGGGTCCGGGCCCGGGCCGACCCGCCCCCCCCCCCCCCCCGGGAGTCGGCCGAACCGGGTCGACCTGGTCCGGTCCGGCCAGGGCGCGGGCCAGCCGGTCGGACCGGCCTGGTCCGGTTCGGCCGAGCGGCCGAACGGCCTGGTGGTGCCGCGCTGAGTCGGGACGCGGCTTCAGCCGCGTCCGAAGGCACCGGACCCGCGGGTCCGCGGGTGCCGCCGCCGCCGCGCTGAGTCGCGGCGGCCTGTCCGGCGGCGCGCTGGGGCGCCGCCGGCGAGCTCCGCGGGCCACCGGGATCGCTCCGGTGGTCTGATTCTGTTCCAGCCTACGCCGCTGCTCCTCCCGGGACTCGTTCTTCACTGCGGAATCGTCAAACATCCGTTGCGGCACATTTCGTCGTCGCCCGTCAATTCCGCACAAAATGAAGAACGACGGAGGGTCGTCGGGCCGTGTTCGTTTGTCCCGCACCCTCCGCGTTAGAGATAAACAAACGAGAGAAAATTAAGTTCAACACATGAACGCATAACCGAAACAATTTTTAATGAAATAAAATTGTTTCATTAACTGGTTCCTTATTTGAACGAAAAGAAACAATTTTAATAAATTTTAAAATTGTTCACAAAGCCAATTCTTTACTTTTTAAAGAAACAATTACGGGAATATAAAAAGAAAAGGGGTAATTCCCAAAATAAATCCATACCTCGCCGTCGCTGTCGGATGCGAGGTCGTCGCGGAATTGACCGTCGCGGAAGGAGGTGATCGTCACACCGCGGAAGGGCGTCGCGTCGACGATCTCCGAGGACCAAGAACATACAGATTTAATTAATAATAATTAAATCCATGTTGTTGTTGAAATCCAAAAAGAAAATAAAAAGAAGCGCAACCCCCTACCTTGGTTGTTGTCGATCGAAGGCTGTCGCGGGGTTAGATCGTCGCGGAAGAAGCGTCGCGAAGGGAGATCTGTTGGCGTCGCGGTATAAGGCTTCGCGTCGTTGATCTCCGTAGGTTTGGCGTTCTTCGCGTTCTTCACGTTCTTTGCCGAAGAAGAACGCTTTCCTCCAAATCCTCTCCACGCCACAAGTTTCAACCCAAAATAAAATAAGCTTAAGCCTTATTTTATTTACACAACTAAACATTTGAATTTCAAAAGATAAGAAACGAACCATTAATTCGTAGAATTAATTCAACGAAAGAAACAACTCATTTAATTTACGAAAGAAACAGCCCAATTAAATGGTCTGTTAAGATTTTAAGAAACGCGTCACTTGACTTTCATTAAGACGGGTTTTCACGGGTGCGTTTCTTAGCGGAAAGAAACGGCGGGGCTCGTGCGAGCCCCACCTCACAAATATCCTACCAAGGGGTAGGATATTTCTGGATAGCATCCTATCCAGTTCAACTCAGTTCAAGCCGCCTTTAAGTGGCTTCAAGTGGCTTCCAAGTGGCTTAAGCGAAATAAAATAAAGTTGTCGCAAAATTATTTTATTTCTCAACTTTAAGCCCGATAATTAAAAACCACACTCGAGCAAACGCAACTCCGGAAGAGGCGTTTCTAAGCGAATACCGGCGCTGCGATTTCATCGGTGCCCTCAGAATTCGATTCCGGGCACCGGTTCAAAAGTTAGAAAAACCCGCTCGTCAGTTCACTGAACGTACCCAAGCCAAAACTTCGGAAAATGATTCCGGGCACACCGGGCCTCGGAATCAGGTGCCGTCAGAAACTGCGTTCTTGTAAAATTCTAAAGAAAATTAAGAAAAAAATTTCCTTGAAATTTACGGGTCTTTACAGATCATTTGAGGTACACAGAATTTTTCATCTATCCTTGTTTGTTTCTTGTTTGATTTAGGATCTTCACACTCCTTTGTTTAAACGACTCTATCCCATACTTTAGGACTATAAATAGATATTATTCTCATGATCCTCATGTTTACTATGTCATTTGAAGTCTATACTAGCTCTTTCAATGTGTGACAAGGGTGTAGACTAATGATGGGACCACATAAATACTATGGGGATCTTTTCTTACTACAAATACAGTCATATTATGTCATCCTAGGAATCAATTGGTTATATTTTTTGCATTATGTAATTGAATTATTCTAGAGGAGGTTTGTTCTTTCGATGTAGATTTCCAGCATGTGGTTTTGTTGGCGAGTGGGGTTGTTAGGTGGGTCATTAGTGTGTGGATACCCTTCTTTATTTGATGATCAAATTGTATATGGAATTAGTATAGGCTATGATGTCGTAGATTCCTAGTGTTGTTGGGGATTTTTTGGTTTTTTTTCTAAGGAGGTTGTGACACTACCCCCTTGACATGATGTTGAGTTCAGGATAGACTTGTAGATCATTGATTCTTCAATTTCAATGGATCCTTTTCAAATTAAACATTCTGAGTTATGGGAGTTGAGGACTAAGATAGACAATCTTATATAGAATGGTTTTATTCATCCTAGTGTGTTTTTGTGGGTTGATCAATGTTGTTTTCCAAGAAGGTGGATTATAGTATGAAGTTGTGTATAGACTACCAGAGGATGAATTGGTAATGGTCAAGAACTGTTACCCACATCCAAGGATAGATGATCATTTCAACCAGATAAGTGGGAAGATTTGGTTTTCTCAGATCAATATTTGGTGTGGATATCAAAAATTGTGGGTGAAATAGATAAATATATCTAATATTGCCTTAAGAAGCATGTATGGGAACTTCTAGATTGTATTCAT
The DNA here is from genome assembly GCA_963277665.1 of Viscum album. Taxonomy (NCBI): domain Eukaryota; kingdom Viridiplantae; phylum Streptophyta; class Magnoliopsida; order Santalales; family Viscaceae; genus Viscum; species Viscum album. The sequence continues at coordinate 57,858,218 of OY728138.1, forward strand.
GTTGATCAGTGTCACAAAAACACTAGATGTGTTCATGGGACTCATGAAATCAATGTTCCATGAATTCCAAAACCAATTTGTAAACATGTTCATTGACAACATATTATTCTACTTGAAGTCAGAGTAAGATCACACACATCATCTAAAACCTATCTTGAAGGTTCTATGAATACACCAGCTCTAGGGAAAGTTTTCCAAGTGTAGGTCTTGGACATGGGAGGTTCATTTCCTCAGGAATGTGGTGTCTTGATGGGGTGTAGCGGTGGACCCATCAAAATTCAAAGTATTTTTTCTTAGACATCACCTAATAACATAGAAGAGGTACACCATTTTTTTTTCTTTCATGCTGTTATCGAAGTTTTGAGTTTGATTTATCTCAAGTTTTATCCCCTTTTATAGAGTTTACCATGAAGGATCAGGCTTTTGTGTGGAATTATTAGTGTCCTGAAGAATTAATTTACATAAATGGGAAGTTGGTAAGTTATCCACTGCTTTAGTTTCATGAGGAGGGTGAGATGTTTGAGGTGTTTCGTGATGCTTCCCATCTGTTATTGGGATGGTCATTGATGTTGTAAAGGTAAATGATATCTTATGGGCCTAGGCAGTTGTGTCCCCATGATTTTAACTATTCCATCCATGATATGTATCTAATAGCGGTTGTGCTTTCATTGAAATTGTGGAAACATTACATCATTGGGGAGTTCTTTGTCATCTTTATGGTTCCCATGATTTGGAGGTATATCTTTTCTTAGCATGATCAGAATTTTTTGCAGTGGAGGTTGATGGTGTTTTTTTAGTATTTTGTCTTTGAGATATCCTAAACCTTCAAAAAATAGAATTTTGTGGTTCAAAATTTGATCAGGATTTTTTGGAAGGATTTTGTTAAAGATTTTGGGGATTCTTAGAAAGGAATGGAGGAGGTTGAATCCTTGAACCCATATGAGATGTTGGATTGTGGTAGAGGTTGTTTGTTTCATATAAAGGTGTAATCTTCTCTGATGTGGCAGGTGGAGGAGTCTTAGTGGGGATACTCAGAAGCAGAGGTGATGCATAATTGTGTTCATCATGGTGATGCTTCAGAGGGATGGTCAGAGGATAGTTGGGACCATGTGTTGTTTTAAGGGATGTTTTTTAATAGTGATTTATAAGGGAGTACTTCATGGGTTTTATATCTAACCTTTGGTAGTATACCCAGAATTATCTAACTTGTACCGTGGATAGAGGATGTAGTTTTTGGTCCTAGGATGAAATAGGTGGTGGTAGAGTTTGTGGTGATGGGCTTGGTTTTATGTAATGTAAGTTCTGAGAATCTTGTTCTTGGAGGTTTATATAACATTTTGATATTCATGAGTGGTAATGGGATTAAATTTCAATGGATTTTATCTCAAGGTTACCATGATATTAGGGAGGTTTTGATGCTATCAGGGTGATCATGGATTGGTTGATTAAATCATCCCACTTCTCAGTGAACAAGGAGTTAGGAAAAGTGTATTCTTTGTCTAAGAGATATGGGGATGAGGTGGTGTATTTTCATGGAGTTATGAGGCCTATTTTCTCAAATAGGGACACATTTTATACCTCATGAATCTTAAGTTGATTAAAACATGATTTTATCACTCAGTTACACCTCAGGACTACTTTCCACCCTTAGAAGGATTGTAAGACAAAGCAAACTATCCATATACTGGGGTATATTTTTTGGGTGTGCATCTTAGACTTTGGAAAATTGTGGGCACAACACATTCCCTTGGTTGAGTTTACTTATAATTAAATCTATCAGTTATCCATCAACATTGCCCCATTTCAGGCCTTTCATAAGAAGCCATGTCATTCTCTATTATGATAGATAGAGGTTGGGGAGGTATAAGTTCATGGTCCTAATGTGGTGAAGATAATGACATAAATGTTTTAGATGGTTTGATAGAGGATGAAAGAATTGTAGGACCGAAATAAGTCTTATGATGATCACATGAGGAGGATCTTAGAGTATGAGGTTAGAGACCACATGTTCATGAAGGTTTCCTCACAATGTGGGAAGTGGAGATTTGGAAGGGGTAGTTATCATTCTATTAGGTTTTTTGTTTCATTTGAGGTGCTGGGTGAGTTTTAGAAGTGGAATATTAGTTGTAATTTCCACCACAGCTAGAAATGATCCATGAAATATTCCACATCTCTCAAAATCTTTGGTATCTTCATAATCACTGCCATATCATTGACTAGGGAGAGTTGGATATCAAGGACGACATGGCCTTCATAGATAAGCTAGTAGTGATCTCAGATCATCAAGAGAAGGAATTATTAGATGGAAAATTCCCTCAGTTCATGTGTTGTGGATGCATGGTGGATGGTAGTATATTAATTTTGAAATAAGGATAAAAATTCATACCCAATACCTAAAAATATTTTTAATTTTCCCTTACTCTTTTTTTCTTATGATGTGATGTTTGGATCTTTTTTTGTTATGAGATTTTCAATTTTCCTAATGAATGATGTGTGATAAAGTTCCAACATATGAAAAGTAGAGGACCTAATTCCTAATTCAGATGAAATATATAACAATTTGATTAAACTCATTTGGGAGATTTAGTGTTGGCCAAACCAAATATTATCTTAACATGGAGGATGGAATTCTCTGATTCATGTGTTCCCGATGGTAATGTTTGTTGGTTGTAGTAGTTGTTGTTTTTGGATGCGTGGAGGTTGAGATAGATTTGTGGTGGTTTAGTTGTGGTAAAAAAGGTGGTGGTTTACTGGACAATGTGTTTCATGTGTGTTTTGGTTGGTGTTAACATTGAGAAGTAAAGAAATCCTTGAGAGGTATCTCGCAGGTTTGTTGTTTGGACCTTTTTCCTTATAGTCTTAATTTTGGATTATCATGGGTGAGAATCATTTAATTTTTATCTAATGTAACATTTATTTCCTTTTTTCTAGTTATTTTTTTTGTTTTTTGGTGTTTTGGGTGTTTTGGAGGAGGACTGAGGAGGTTTCGTGGTGGTCTGAGGTGCAACAGGGCTTCTGTGGGATATTCATGTCGTTAAAGGTTTACACAACATGAACTGGTGTTTCACAGTTTATATAGACATCTAGATTCACGGCCTATGTGGGATGATGGAAGAATCCATGAAACAGATTTATATCATAAAATTAATTCATAGTGTATGGTTAAATTAGGTTGAGACAACATGAATTTAAGTGGAACTTGGTTTTTGGGAAAACCCCTTGAAATTAACTTTGTGAATTGGTTACATGACGTGAAAGTGATGAGTTCTTGGTTTTAAATAGGTCATTCAGCCAAACCCTTCCTCATATAACCATACCTCTTACATCCCTCTTTTTAGGAGAACCCTTGGTGAATCATGAAATATCATCAGCCCCCTTCCTCCCACCTTGATCTATTGGTTCTGGTGGAGTCTCATTGATGATACATGGTGAGTTATCCTCTAATTTCCAAGGTTTTATTTATGTTCCTCTTCATAGATCCATTATGTTGGTTTATTTTTTGGTTGGGTAGTGATATGGGGTGTGTTTTTGATAACCCTTGATGTTGTGTAGGTTAATCCATGAGTTTTACATATAGTTTTGGTTTATGGGTATTTTTTCTTCACCCTGTGGTGTGTATTGAGTTATAAAATCTTCCTTAAGGTAGGTAATTACATTATTTATCATTTTTTGTATGATACAGGAGGGTTGTTATCTTGTTTATATATGGGGTATATTTATGCTAAATTAATTAAAGATAAGTAATTGAATAATTGAAATTGATGATGTAAAGAGGAATGATTTTAATGCTTTTACAAATTTTAAATTATTTTGATATTTTGATTCTAAAAGATAAATTACCCATTAAAAATTGGGGTTATTATGGGATTTTTTTCCACTAGTTTGTTATGTTTTGTGGATCCCTTGTTGTGTGGTTGTCTTGATATCACCAAGAATGTAAATTTAATAACCACTTATATTTTTATAATTAAATTGTTTCATATGGATTATGGATTGTGTGATAATTCCCCTAAAATAAAGAAGTGGAATATGATAAAATTCCTTTTTAAAATATATAAAATGATATTTTATGTGTTTCGATGTGTGGCTGTGATGCAGTGTGGGTTTTGTGTGGTTTTTTTGGATATGATTTTGGAGAGCTGGGGTGATGGTTGTTTGGTCATGATTTTAGGGCGGTGAGGTGATCATTGTTTAGCTTTTCTTTTAGGGTGGTGAGGTGCATGTTTTTTTTGTCATGATTTTTGGGTGGCGAGGCGATGGTCATTTTCCCATGATTTTGTGGTGGTTATGTGATGGTTTATTAGGTCATTCTTTTTGGTTAGTGAGGTGATGGTTTTTTGTTCATGCTTTTGTTACAGTGAGGTGATGGTTGGTTTTGTTATGTTTTGGTATAATGATATGATTCTTTGTTTGGACATGGTTTTGGTGTGGTGAGGTGATGGTTTTTTTCATTTGTGTAGGTTAGTGAGGAAATGGTTTGATGGGGATGATGGTATTCTTGTGATGTATGGTTTTATTGTGCTAGAAGCCCAAGTAGCAATGGAATAGTTATTTAATAATGATTAAAATGGATTGTGTTAGGTTTGGTTAATGGGATTGAAATGAATAATAAAAAAATAAGTGATGGGTTGTGTGGTTTAATGATGTTAATGGTAAATAATTAAATTAATGGGATAGAAAATGTAATTGTTTGGTGGTGTGATATGTTGCTTGTGGTTTGTGTGTTGTTATGCATTTAGAGGTGGCAGAAAAGTGGGGATGTTTTGAGAAAGTTAGTGTTTTGTTTTGAACCTATAGGTTGGTCATTTGTGAGGCCAAATGTATATATTTGTATATTTCTTATGATTTCAATATTTACCCCACCTGTTTTGATCATTATGTTTCAACACCCATATTTTCACATGGGGGAATTTTTTCAAACATCCTGGTGATGAGTATGGATGTTTCGCTAACTTCTTTTTCCCACTCTCTATTCTAAGTGAGTATATATGCACTGATGCTATTATTTGAATATTTATTAGTGCACTAGGTGATGGACATAGAGTATTCAGGTGAGATGTGATATGAACATGTTGTGGGGTGGGTTATGGTGGGGGTTGTTCATGATAGGAGGAGGGAATTTGGTTTTTATCCTTCATATTCATGGTTCCCAACTACTCTGGTAATGTAATTGGTTGTGATGTGATGGCCTAGGTGTATTCAAGCGAGATGATATGTGACTATGTTGTATGGTGGTGTCCAAACTGTTTTCATGTGTGATGTGATGTGATCGTGCTATAGGGTAGTGTAATATGTTATTTGGAAAATATGGGAGCACTGGGACATATGATGTTGGGGTGTGGGAGTAGAAAATTAGTGTGAAAGTGGTTTGGGGTACCCTTTATCAATATGTTTCTTATTATGTTATTATATATGGATTCCTTTATTTAGTGATCATGACTTGGTGAGGTTGGCATGGATAGTTAACCTGGTTAGGTGATGTTTGATCTACTGTTTTCTCATGGATTTATTAGTATGATTATTTAACATGTGCATGAGAGACTTCATTTTTCCGAATAAGTATACTAGTATGCCCACCCAACATATATAAACTAATTTTTAGGTTTCTAGGAGGATTATGTGGATCATGGAGGATAATACTAGCTTAAACATTTTTGAACAGTTTCTATGTAGCTACTTTATCTTTTCTTTTATATATTTACTTTTGGATAGTTTTATATGTATCGGTTTTATTTATGCTATCATTACAGGATGTTTTTTGTTTGTTTTTATATTCCTTCATGGATTTACTTTTGGATTATTCATCTTATCTTCTGATCCAATATTATTATTGAGGGTAATTCCCCCCATTTTATGATATTTTTATTCCATCAGTGTTATTCACCAACCCAAGGCCAACTGGAGGTGGGACTTAGGGGTCATTATCTCTCTCCCCTTATTGCAGTATCTTCAGTAGGAGGGGATTATGACAACAAACATATCAGTCCCTTTGAGATTCCTAATCATATCAGGATTTCAACTTATTTCATGATGCTTCCATCGATTTTCTCTCAGTTTTATGATGTTTTGCATTTATCTCTCCTTAGTAATTACATAACTAATCATTCAGATGTACTGAACTTGAAGGTTGTAACATTGTATAATGATATCTCTTATGTGGAATAATCGATGGGTATTTTTGGATTTAATAAAGTATTATAGAAATAAACTATAACATCTCGGCCTGAATTCCACTAATATAGTGCCCAGAGCCAATTCTACACAAGGCCTAAAAAATATATCCTCATACTCTAAAGGATTATGACTAGCATCGAGGGTCTAGGGTGTGATAGTGGGGAGACTATTCCATCATATAATAGTAAAAATTAATTTAAATAACCATATGGAATTCATATTATTAATAATTAGAGTTTAGAAACATTAAATAAAATGAAACAGGAGCATGCTGAAATAATAAATGGACTACAGTAAAGGCCCAAATGTCCATGTCATACAAAATACATTGATTTCCAACTAGGCTGATCACATATATAGGATTAAATAAAATAAATAGAAAGAAAGTGAAAGGATCTACTACATACACTAATCCATACCACATACTCGATCTCCATATACATGTTTGAGCTATCCTGGTCAATCAGTCTCAGGCCTCAACCCATCCTATGCCAACAACCATGTGAATATATTCTTGGATACCCCAATGCAATGGCATCCCGATCAGGTTTTGATTGTTGAACTGAGTAGGGAATCACCAAAAAGGTTCCATACATAGCTAGTAATATGTAGTGTATGTAAATGTGAGTTACTCAGCAGAATAAAAAATAATAATGATAACAAAAAACAATAAAAATAAGCTGAAATAAATATTCAAACAAGGCATTATCATTGAATACGATCATCCTAACTAAGACAAAACTAGAAATTATTAATAAAATAATTAATTAGAAACCACCGTCGATCCCTGGGTCCATGATCCCAATCAGAGGGGAAAATGTTCCATTATGTGTGTGTGTGTGTGTGTATTCCCAAAAATATAAACATATATATTCATATATATATATATATATATACACGAGTAATGTGAGAAGGGTATTTATATGGATGTTGTACCACTCAAATAGTGTGTAATTAAGTTCATCCATGGGTCCATAATCTTAATCGACAATACCTCCTTCACCCAGTACCACAAAATGTCTCTGAGAAAGCTATGTCACCATAGGGGAAACATTTCCTTGTCTTGGCATTAAACATACTCACCTCTAAACACTATAATGAAGTATGGCGTATTCTGATGGGAAATCTTGTACAGATTTCATAGCATCAATTATAGCCTATGTTGGATGTATCAAGTATTAGACCGACGAGGGTTAGGACCCAGGTCTATTGACCAAGGAATCCTCCTGGATTACATGGACTAAATACATAGAAAAATCAGTTTAAAATAGACCTACATGGGCCAAGACCTAGGCCCATTGACTAAGTAATCATCTTCAAGTCTATAGATCACATATAGAGAAAAACTAGTATAATATACTCCAATTAGGTATAGGTAACATGGCCATTAAAAAAGGAATTATCTTCATGTCCACAAAGTGAATCCATAGAAAACCCGATTAATAGTAACATACATCTAGGAATTTTCAATTCAAATCCATGATGTTGGTCATTGTTTCCATAACATGATATCCATACTATCAATAAGGTTCAAAATCTAGATATCGTGAAGTACGTATGGGCATCCCAGTCAAATATTACATCGCATTATATGCATCAATCGCAAACTAGGAATCACCTTTGGAAATCATAGTTTCATAAATAAAAACTAAGTAAAAGAATTAAGAGAATAATGATGGAGGTTGAACACCTAACCCACCAGCACTACCACAACCTCGTAGGCTTACAAGTTTAGTACACGTTCTAGTTGGAACCCACTACCATCTCTACCTAATCCCATGATGTACAGTATCATGGTTGGTCAAAATTGGGGCACCCAATGGATCACCTAGTTAAGTCCTTAGAAGATTCATCTTACATGGGATCCTCTAGGTAAGATCAAATATAGAGGCATACCATAGAGAACCCTCAGCCCCAGATATAGTTCATTGGATGAATCTAACACATATAGGTTTTTAGGGAACCATAACATTCTTCCCTTTAATTAAAAAATTAAATAATTTAATTAAATAGTTCATTGGGGGTAAATATAGATGGGGTTTTCACCTAATGGTAATTCCAAAGCATATAAAAACTAAAAAAACATTCAAAAATACTCTGTGAAAATTATGACAGGACACCTACCTTTAGAAATATTTCCATTTAATTTTCCATGGACCTGATGTAGCTTCCAAGGCCTATCCAAGATCAAATGAGTGGATTTGGTTCATTTTTAACAAAAAATCCACCAAAATTTAATTATAAAAACAATATAATTAATTAATAAAAACCAAAAATTTAATTTAATGTACCATTTCATTTAAAATAGGAATAACGACCAAAATATCACCAATATATCTCATTGAACCATTATCATGACAAGACAATTGCTAGAATCCCACAACCTAATCTCAACCTCATTTCAAGCATAGTCTCTAAGAAATTATTCCAAAAAACCATTCCAAAAATTTAATTTATGATTAAAAGATTTAAAAATTAACCATGGTGATATACCTTAATGAAAAAACACACATAAAAGTGAATACGACATCTCAATTTATCCTCTTACTAGGAATAATGAAAAACCTGACATTAATATTAAATTTAACCATGCTCTGGTGGAATCAGGGAAAAAATCAGAAAATGGAGAAACCTAGGTTATATGCATAAGGAAATGAACACAACGGAGGCTGACGAAGTCGAAGGATTACCACAAGAATTCCAATGCATCTGTAGTTTCTGATTATAACAAAAAACAAGGGATAAATCACATGGAGGAAGGTAGAAAGAGGGTTTCACACTTGGGGGTAAAGGTGGAATAAAAGAGGGTAAACACTTTAAGGGTCAGAGAGACAAAACACTAATTTTTCCTTTTAATGAGGTACATGGTTTTTCGACATGGTTTTCCAAACCTGCACCAATAATACAGTTGGAACTACCTTGGACCCTCATCTCGCATGATTGTAGCACATGATTTAACATACCATACACCAACCATGTGCCTCTGCTATCTGAGGCACACCCCACCCCATATAGTTTTAATTTCTGGTTATTCAAACTTTGTTCCAACCATGTGTCATGTCTACAATAAATTGAAGACCACCCGTATGGTTTCTTCTAGCATTCCCCATAATTTCTCAAACTGTGATCTTATAAAAAATTCCCTGCATGGTTTGGTACCATAGTTATAACTAATCAATTTACAACTGTGTTCCATGATCTGTACCTTTTCAAAAATTTAGTTTTGATCTCTGGACCCCCTAGGACACTCTCAAAACCCTTGAGCTAAAAACCAATCCACATTCTACATCTGAAGAATTATTTAGATTCATTCCAACCATTGAATACCCATTCCTAATCTCTGATCAATATTTGACCCATCCAGTAATTTAAAATTAAAAATCCTTTAGAAGCTTCCAACATTGAAAAACATGGTACCTTACAGCCTCACCACCTTAAAACCTCTCATCCCTATGAATCCTTAGTGGGTATAAAAAAGAATAATATGACCTACTTATGTTGTCAATTAAGTTCAATAGGCTACATTGAGTTTTTAAACTCCCATCACGCCTCCAAGAACTACCTTAACCATATGAATCTTAACCTCCAAAACTAATCCAACACTCAAAACTAATGATGAAACATCAAGATGGTGATTACCTGAGCCTGTCTTAACCAAAATATGATCACAATGTCACCCAATTAATCAAATGGAATATTCAACTCCCCACCATAGGCTATTGATTTTAAGGGCCAATTCTATGTTTTGGTACTACAAATATTAAAATTTTCTAAAGATGCACATCTCTAGAATCCTAACAATGCTCTAGGAATTTTTCTCAACTTGAATCATCCAATCACACCAGAGGACACTACCATGATCCCTGATCTGAATTAAACAGTTGAACTCCAATCAACCAAGATCAACATTTTCACATTAAATTTCCCGTGAAAACCCCAATCCAACCTATGGTATTCACCCATCTCGTCATAATGGTATTCTCCATGTGGTTGTATTCTATCCATATTCAGCTTTATGAAAGAACCCAAGTCAAACCACTATAAGATGACTATTCTAGAAAAAAAAGATCATCTTCAGCAGTGAACATGTCCCCAAAAAATAATCTAATATCTTTATCTCAAGGCATACCGATATTGTTTTGAACCGGCTCATTGAATCCCATAACCAAATTTTGGTGCTACCGAAAAGAAGAACCACCACATTTTCAAAACATTTATTTTTTTATAATATAAGAACCGATAGAATACTCGATCAAAAACCATTATATCATCACAAGATACTCTAGTCTTAATGTCTGCACTCAAACTTGGCCCAATTCAATATTCAAATTAGAACCTAGATTATACTAAAAAAATATAATCATAATTTGATCAATTTATTTAATGTAATGCATGATCCAAAAAGACTATCTAATGACCAGTATCAAGATCTCATGACCCTTCTCACATGAGAGTCACCCACAAATGACTAACGACCCACTCTCCACCTTAGGAGCATCCTTGTAATCAGTCTAATGAAAAGATAATTTGATCACTACATCTTATTCCCTATCTATCCTAAATGAAACTACTGGCATGTCTTAGAACTCGCTTATCATGAGCAATAACAAAAACATCTCCCCCTACTCATTCCCGCCTCTTGATAATAGTTTCCATGATGATTTTTGAAATTAAAAACAAAATATGGTTCAACACCCTCTATAAGAAAATGGTGTACTATATACCACCTCTATTACTTTTAAACTACTCCTCAATCGCACTCCCAAAGTGTCATTTCTCTATCCATAAAAGGAACATAGGTATCCCGGTGTGTATCCAACACTCTCTCAGCATACTCAATATAATTTCAAGATATTAGGCATGATCACCTCTATCTAGGAGTACACTAAGATTCCATTGATGGGTGTGTATTTATCTCCCAAGCCACACTAACATAAAATAGGTTATAGTTGCCTTTAACAAACTCCTAACACCACATATCCCATTAAAGTGTGCCTAGGTATAACCATGGGTCAACTACCTCCAGTCACCTGATCCATCCTTGATATTTCCTCTACCTTAGAGACCCATTCCTCATTAGAGTCACAACTTCCAAGTAACTAAGCCAATATAATTTCTTTTAACCCATTGATCCTTGGCTCGTACATGGAAGATCACCAGTTTTAGATTTAAATGGTACCATATATATCTAATATGTACCAAAACATCCTATGTAGTGGGTGTAAAATTTTTTATGACCTGATCATCATAACTGATCTCCTGCTCTAGTGATTCATTCATCAATAAGGCCAAGATAATTGTTACACACATCATGTAAATCTTAAAATGGTATGATCTCCCTTGGAACACCACTTAAATATTCAGAACCTCACTTGTTCCATGATTATCTCTATGAATACCCATCATAAGGTGTCAGTTTTAGTGATCTAAGCGTCAAACATGCAACTACTATTTAATATGTCCTAACACCCAAATAGTTTTTCTTTTCAAAACCTTCCTTGATACACACTAACCCTATGTGATTTATTAGACAACAAATGCATCAACCATTCAATCTCATAAAACTGGATCACCTATCATGTATTTTTCTCAAAAAGATAATACAAAAAGGATAATTTCACAAAAAGGAATTCACAAATTCAATAAAACCCTACTCACATGTTTCCCTTGATCAAAAATAAATGTCAACCTATCATGGTCTAAGACAAAACTAAAGGCCTATAAGTCTTTCACCTAGAACTTCCAATCAAGACTTACAATAGGATCACTAGTTCTTACCACCTAACCCAAGGATATAACCTCCCCAAGGTCACATTTCACAGGGTGTCATCCATGCACCCATCTCAAAATAATGAATCTAAAACACCAATTGAGTCTCTTTCTAAAAGAGGTAAAGAAAACATTGACCTATGGCAGTTAAAAATTATCAAGTATCAGCAAACTAGGGAACTGGTCCTCACTCAAAATCATCATAAGGTAATTCCCCTAAAGTATCATGATATAACATATAAAATATAATTAAATAACAGTCACCATGAATCCACATATGGAAATCCACCCTTGAGTTCTGATTCAATATAAATGATTAGGTGTCTATCGACATCATACACAGTAACCCAAGTAGTTCACCAAAACAAAAAGATATGCCCATAAAGGGTATGCTTTAAAATAATTAGATGATGATGTTGGCCTATAGGGGTAAATAATATGCACAAAACATCATCTCAATGATCCATGTTGTACCACACATATGTTTTATTTATGTAGAATTTCATTCTAAGCTATACTAGAAAACACTATAAAGGTTATTACTAAAACTTTAAAAAATAAAACCTAAGAGACAACACCCTATAAGGGTTCCAACACATCATGTTCCCTATCGATCTACTCGAGTCACAACACATCCCTTTCATGAGTACCAATTCATTAGCTTTATCATTAAACATATCACCATAGATCCACACAGTCTGCCATCGTAATGGAATATATGAAAGTCTTCTCAATTGAGTAGAATTCCACTAAGAACCTATATGGGAAAACACCATTTAGGTTATTATTGGCACATTAAACAATTAGCCTCTATGAAATAATAGTAATCCAATAACCGTAAAAACCTAGAATTATTTTTAGACCAATTATTCTCGATGCACCAGTCCAATATCCATCACAAATTCCAAAGAATTCCCAATTCTCATATCTACCATATCGGAAATAGTAACACTAAATTAAAGGATCACCTATGATACCAATTTTTAAAGTCCTGGGCCAAATTACACTAACGTTGTTCTTCAATCTAATTTTACACAATGCCTTAAGTAAGCCTCCCTATATTCCAGAGGCTAACGACAATCAGCGAGGGTCATAGGGTGCGATATTGGGGAGACTATTCCCTCATATCAAAATAAAAAAGTAGCATAAATAACCATATAACATCCATATTAATAATAATTAGAGTGTATAAAGAATAAATAAACTAAAATAAGAGCTTTTTGAAATAATAAATGGAATGTAGTAAAGATCCGAACAACCATGTCATATCACCCGCTAGGTCGATCACATAAATAGGAGTAAATAAGAGAAACAAAAAAATTAAAAGGATCTAATATGCACACCAAGCTATACCACATACCTAATCTCTACATACATGTCTAATCCATCATGATCGATCATTCCCAAGCATTTTTCCATCATGTTCACACAACCAAGTGAAATTCAGTTCAGGTACCCTAGTGAAATGGTGGCCCAAGCAGGGTGTGAGTATAGAACTTAGTAGGTCACCACCAACATGGTCTCGTACATAGTCAGTAATATGCAGTGTATTAAAATGTGATCTAATCAAAAAGATAAAAATAATAATGATAATAAAAACTAATATAAATATGATGAAATATAAATTCATATAATAAATTCTCAAGGAATATTCCCATCCTAGCTTAGACACGACTAGAATTGAATAATAAAATAAATAAAGTGAAACCAAAGTTGATACCTAGGTCTATGATCCCCACAAAATGATAAATATTCCATTATGTATATATAAATATATATATATATATATTCCCAAAAATATATACATATATATATATATATATTCATAAATATGTATATACAGGAGTGAGGTGAAAGGGGCATTGATCTGGATTTTATAACACTCAAGCCATGAGAAATTAAGTCGATCTCCAGGTCTGCAATCCCAATCGACAATACCTTCTTCGGATAGTAATGGGAATCTATTTGAGAATGCAACGTCACCATAGGGAGATACATGTCCTAGACCTAGGATCACTTTTACTCATGTCTAATCACTATAATGAAGTAAGTCAAATAACAATGGAAAATCATCTAGACATGTAACTTCATTAACTATGTTGTACATCAGATGTATCAATTATTAGACCTTGGAGGGAAAGGACCCAGATCCATTGACCAAGGAATCATCTTCAATTTTATATCATGTATTTTTTGAAAAATCAGTATAATATAGACCTACATGGCTTGGGACCTAGGTCCTTTGACCAAGGAATCCTTTTTGATTCCACAGAACACATACATAGAAAAGTTAGAGTAATATAGACCTGTCGGGTCCATAAACTTGGGCCATTGACCAAGGAATCCTCTTCGATTCCATGGATCACTACTATAGAAAACTTAGTAAATGGTTTCATACCATCATTCATTGTTGGTTCCATGCCACGATTCCCCTCATCTATGTCATACCGTGATATCCATACCATCAATAGGTCTCATAATCTAGATCCCAAGAAGTACATTAAAGAATCCTAATCAAATAACCCATCATGTCATGAACATCAGCAACTTACCAGGAAGCACCTCTATAAATCATAATTGCATCAACAATAAATATGAGAAATAATAAATAGAATATTCAGGGTGTCCAAACACCTAACCCGCCACTATTGTCATAGCTTTATAGGTTTACAAGTTCGGTACGGGTTATAGTTGAAACCCTCTACCATCTATACCCAAAATCATGACGTAAAATCTCAGGGTTATTCAAACATTGGGTTACCCACTGGATTCCCAAGGTTAATGCTTAGAAAAGAAATCCCACATGGGATCCTCTAGGTAATATCATACATGGATTCATCCCAATAGGGACCCTCAACCTCAGATATATGTTGATGGATGAATCTAACAAACATGGTTTGTTAGTGATTGATAGAATTCATCCCGTTAATTAAAAAATTAAATAATTTAATTTAGTAGTTCATTGGGGTAAATCTAAATAGGGTGAATCTCCATTAGGGTAAATCCCAAGAATACACATACTACATAAACATGTACAAATACTCTTGGACACTTATGATAAACTGCCTAACTTTAGGAATGTTTCTATTTAATTTTCCAAGGGCCATCAACAGCTTCCAAGGTATTTCTAAGCTCAACTAATTCATTTTGGGTCATGTATCACACAAAATCCACCATAAGCAATTAATTATAACAAAATTTCAATTAAATAATTAAAACCTAATAATTTATTTTAAAGAATCATTTTATTTAAAGTATGCATAATACCTAAAATCGCATTGCCTGGTTTCATAACACCAAAACTATGAACAAACAATCACTAAAATCTCGCAACATAATAAAAAACCCAAGATAGAAATAGTACCTAAGAAACTATTCTAAAATAACCATTAAAAAATTTATTTTAGGATTAAAATATTTATAAATTCACCTTAGTGAAGTGTAGATGATATCTTATGTTATCCTCTTCCTAGGAAGAGATAAAACCCAAACATTAGTATCCAATTACACCATGATCATGCGGAACCAGGGGCAAAATCTCTAACTAGAGAAATGTAGGATAGAATATAATTAAAATAAGATAAATGTGGTTAATAGAGTTAAATTACTACCTTAATATTTTCAACGCACTTGAAGACATCTGATTCTGACAAAAAACAATGGAGAACTCCCATAAAGTAATAAAGGAAGAGGGCTACGCGCATGGGGGGAAACTAGGGAAGAGAAGATGGATGAACCCTTTAAGGTTTAGAGGATAAAATAGTAATTTCTCTGTTTTAATGATCTGCATTTTTTGCTGCATGGTTTTCTAAACTATGCACCAACCATGTGGTTGGAACTGCCTTGTCCCCTCATCTTCCATGGTTTTAGTGCATGGTTTAACAGATCATACCCCAAAAATATTCCTATACTATCCAAGGAACACCCCACCTTCCATTATTGTAGTTAATAGTTATTAAAGTTGTGTTCCAATCATGCATCATGTCTACAGAAAATTTTAGACCCCCTATGCGGTTTCTGATAGCCTACGGAAATATTTCCCAAATGGTTCCACTGTATAAAATGGCCTTTAAGTTTTTCTCACACTGATATAACTAAATATAGACCAACCAAACTCCATAAGATATACCTTTCCAAAACTTTTTTTTAATCCCCTAACCCCTCAGGCACTTCTAAAACCTCCAAGATACAAACCAACCTTCATTCCATGTCTAAAACATTATATAGAGGCATTCTAGTCTTTGAATTCCCATTCTGAATCTCTGATCAAGATTTGACTCATATAGAAATTGATATTTTGAAATCCTTTAGAAAATTAAAACTCATAAAAACATGGTGCCTTACAAAAACAACACTCATAGTAATGATTTGAGGCAAAACCATAAATTTGGTAAAGTTTTGTGGGAAACTAATGTTGTGATGAGGTAGAAGTATCCTCAGTTGTTCCTATTAGAGTGAAAAAAAATTTAGAGATAAATTCCTATAAGTGGGAATAATTTAACATTTTAATATTTTATGATATGTTTCTCTTAAAATAATTTATATTTCTTCAAAAACTTTCTTTATACACAACACCATGTTTAAAAAAACTATGTTATACTATTGAATTATTATTAAATGTGACAATTAATCCATTATAATATGATTAGAGGGTAAGAATATGAAAAAATAAAGTATAAAAATTTATTATTTTCACAAGTATAAAATTAAATCACGGGTCATCAATTGTTTATAACAAAAAAAAGCATTCAAATGTAAAAATAGATTTTTTCTGAAAACTTTTCATGTGAAAAGTGTGTTTTATCTTAATATAATATGTTTATCACTATTTATGAATGATTTTAATGAAATTTAGAGATAAAGTATTTAGTAAAAAATTAAATAATTAATTTAATGGTTTTTACTATGAATGAAATAAGGATAAACTTAGTTATATACTTAAAAATGCATTTTTTAAACTATTTTATTTTTTCCCCACTTATTTTAAAATAAATTTTTATCACACTTATATAAATTTAATCTAATAAAATGGTTTCTATATTTGAAATACTCATTTAAAAATTTGGTAATGATTTCAATTTCATTTTTGGTCATTATTAATAGTAACTAAAGAAAAGCTTTTGTTACTATAGTAAAGGTCAAAAGAGTTAATGGGGTTAAACTAAATAAATAAGGGTTGAAATAAACTAAATACTTGTATAAATCCAATTTTTTAAGTGAATATCAACCAAGAAATATATTTTATTTTATTTCAGCCTATTTTTTTGTAACATTCACTTGAATATAAAATTGTTATTTTTTAATATTTTAAGGACTTGCAGTTGTGCAGCTCCCCTCACTTAAAAAAAGAACCACTTGTCATCTCTTCTCCACAACACTTGAGACCTTTATCATGACTAATATTTACTCAAATACTCTCTCACCATACTTATTCATGAATTGTAGTTTCTAATATTCCCAAAAGAACCATCCAAGAAGAGGTATATGTTCTTACTGATCTTTTTCATATTTATTTCGTATTAAACCTCTTCTAAATTTTCTATAATCATATCATCATCATGGAATATACATATTCACTATACTGACACATTTTTATGTTAATATTATATCAGTTTTTTATGTCATTCCATTCATTGTAAAATGATAATGTCACTCATGCATACATGTGGACTACCACCTCCACAAATCGTAGTGATTTGTTTTCCATTTACTATTCACATGTAGGTGATAAGAATAGATTTACTGAAAATATATGAAATTTATTATATAATTATGATTTTTAAAGGATAATTTTTATGTACCACTATTTCATTTCATCCATCAAAAAATATAAACATCAATCATGCGTATGTACAAACTTTCATCTCTACATCATGTTGTAATCCATTTTTCATCACAGCCTTATAAGAATGGAAATAAAATAATATATAATGAATAAATATGATACTTATAACATTCTTAATATACATGAATTATGAAACCATGTACAATGTTTAAGTATTGGAACCACCAAACTCAAAACATGCATGGAAAAGAGACCAGTGTTCACCCGATTGTTCATTTTAAGGAACAATTATTAATAAAATTATAATTAGAAATTATAAAAAAATGATACATAGTATGTTATATATGAATATTTTTATTTAATAAATTTAAGATAAATGTATATTTATTATAAATGTGTTTTGAACATGTACGAACAAAGAAAGTACTTGAGGTAAGGGTTTATGTTACAATCCATTTTCTTTTCAGCATTATCTATGATTAATTTTTGTTTAGAGAAATTATATAGATATTATCCTTTAATCAAATTATATTTTATTATCCTCTAATTATTCCTATAATTTTTATGTAATGTATTATTTTTCTATAATTGATACTTAAAATTATTGAAAAAATGTTTCTAAGAAAATTAGTTCTTATTTCCTCTTTGGTCTGTGAAAATTTTATTCCATGTCTATGTTCTTTAAAATGATTTAAAAAAAGATATTTTAACTTATTAAATGATTATTTCATATAATTTTAAACCATATTTTAATTTAAATTAAATTTTTTTAAATTAATATTATTTTTTTTTTAATGAGGAACTTTTAAATTTTTTACAAAAGTGTAGATGGAATTTTTTAAACATTTATCAAATTAGTGGATTTTATAAAACATCATTACTATTATTTTCCTTGAATATTCATATACATTTTTCCATGTTTGTTTTTTAAGAAAATATATTTCTCAATATTTTTGAAATTTTTAGTTTTTAAAGATACTGAATGAAAATGATATTTTCACTATTTTCAAATAATAGTGTTAATGCTATTTTAAACATATTTTTCTTCTATGTCAATACCCTATAATAATTATTATGATTCACTAGGGATATAACTTTATGATACCACCCATTTTATTTCCCCATATTTCTTATGATGATGATGATTTAAGGATGATTATATAAAACATATATATTTCCCATGGGTTAATTAAGTTATGATGCAATCTTTATAAAACTCATTTCTTTTCAATGAGTTTTTCTAGGATGAAATATCTATGAAACCCAATTAAATTTTATGAGTTATGATATAATAAAATGATTAAATTTATATGAAATCCATTTATTTTCCATGGTTATGATATAGTGAAATGATTAATGTATTTATGATCTTATAGAAAAAGTATGTGTGGTTTTCATTACTTGATGATAAGGACCAAAATTATATAGCCCTATAATTCATTACTTAAATATTGATATCTAATGAGATAATACATACTATAATGGGAAGTGAACCTAGTTAAGTATGGGGTTATATCCATTATGAGAGTATTGGTAGTGTACCTTGACTAAGGAAATGATAGAATAAGAAGTTAACCAAGTACACTATGATAGTCTTGAAAGTGAGCCTTGACTTGGTAAATTATTTTCTATGGTTATTTATATTATATAAACCAATTTATTATGAATATTATATTTTCTCATGGATCTTGAATTATTAATGGTTATTTCATACTCTTATGACAGATTTATTTCATGGGAAAGCCTTATTCCATGATTTATGATTATGATCTTTGACTGATTGGGAATGAATTTCATAAGTTATGATCTTGTTATATCATCCTTATGATAATCTTATTATATTTTATGATCATTGATTAATATATCATTTGATTACCCATACTGGTAACCTGAGATCACCCTTTCCTGTGTTTCCATTCCCCTGGCTATGAAGAAATGTTTTAAGTAGTTTATGTCTAAAAAGTGTACTATGTGAGAAGAATGTTATGTATAAAATATTTGGGTCACCATAATAACTCACAATTATCTTGAAAAATACTCATTTTATAATACATCTAGTTTTCACCTTGATTTATTCATGAATTCAATCATACATTACATAATATATTGGTGAATTACATTGGTTACAACTGTTTGTAATCCTCATCCAATTCATTATGCGCAACCTATTTCATAATTTGAAACTTTATAAATCAATGATATATTTGGATTATAATCAAATGTTAACACTTAATATTATTCTTTCAATATCAATTATAATAATTCCACTTGAATCAAAAATTATGATTCTATGAGTTATGGTTTTCCTATATAATCTATTATGATATTCAATGGTGGAAACTTTGAAACATGATTTATGATATCCATTCATCAAAAAATATGATATAGCCAAGAATAACATATTTTTGTATAACAATAAGTAAAATATCCTTTAATATCACATGTTCACTAAATGCTCATATACTTTTAAGTATTTCACTTTATAGTAAATCATATATAATAACTTTTTAAACCATCCCCCAAAATCATTTTAGATATCTTTCAAAATTATTTTTGGAGTTTATCATGATCTTTACCTTATATCATATCATATATAATACCATATGAATAAACTTTCAAAACTCTCATTGTATAAACTCTAAAAAAATTTGAATAGCATTATGAGTAAAAACCAAATACCCTTTCAATAAACCAAAATGCCTGATCCCAAGGGAATTTGTATAATTATAAATAAATATTAATTTATGAATCCATAAATGTAAGAAAAGAGTGACCACTTGAAGATAATCAATGTTACTCAATATATAAAGGTATCTATTGTGATCTCTATCAAAAACATGTATCTCTATACCAATTTCCACTATCTGAATCATATGAAAGAATGAAATTTCATATGATCCCATTTTCCAAAACATTCAGTAACATAAGAAATGAAGTATGTCAATCTTGTATAGCTTCTCAAATGATCTAAATTCTCTAATTATAGACTAATCATGTTGAGGAATACATCACATTTATTTAATTTAAAGGATATTTACATCAAATTCTACTCATCTAATAGATAATTACATTGTATATCTTATCTAGGTAAGACTATAAACTTCCATATTCTATCTCAATTGAGGGATCAGATGTCATACTAATCATATAGGAGGATAAATATCACTGTGGTTAAGCTCCATCCAATGACATGGTCTATAAAACACCCAACCACCCCATGATTATCTAAGTATCAAGGCCTTCATAACAAAGGAATAAAAGTATGAAGATTATAATTCTATGTATATCTCTATATTTAGGGGTTGAGGAAATAAAAATATGAACTATATACCCTTGGTATACCAAAGGTATAGTATATTACACTCCATGAGGTATAATTTAGGGGTCATATAACACAAAATATCATTTTTGTTCCTCATTATAATATTATGTATCACAATATAATGGTACTAATCATGTTAACCAAAACACTCCTTCATAACCTATCATACTCCATAAAAAACATCAGTTCGGGATAACTCAGTTTCATACTTTGAGAGATCAATTGTCATTACACTTCATAAGTATATACAATCAATGTTAAAGAAAGATAAAGAGAAGATTATCTAAATTATAACATGATAAATTTTATATTCTTAAACTTCATTAATAATACTCAAAAAAACAACAAATAAGATCATGTCTAACCATATCACATATGATATACTAGAATATCGGCCTTATGTTTGCTCAAATTTTAGGGTATTGTTAAACTCATCATGTCTCTATATAATTCATAATGCATATCTGTGTTAACATATGATAAAACCCTCTTAATAAGATATTTAGTGAGTAATATTTATTAAGAAAGTATTTTTGAATAATGGTAAAATATAGGAATAATATTCTTAATGTTTTGATACTTAAAAAAGTATTCAAACTACTTTACATCACAAAATATAATGTCCTAATTTCAATAAGTTTAATTATATACTTAGAATAATCTCTAAGTTTATTATCCTTATCACTATTAGAATCATTTACATCAAAATATTTCCTTGAAATATTTTTATAACTAATGTAACTCTTTACATTTTACTTTTATTGAGATACCCTAAACATTTTTATATATTAAATGGTATTAACTTTGTATTTTTACTAGAATAATCATTTATTTTACAAACATGAACTTATATAAGTCTATATATACTACTAACATCCTCTTAGATAGTATATTACATTCTAAATATTATTATAACATACAAAAAAATCATTTTTCACTACTGTAAATTTAACTTATTCCAATGGTTTTAAACCATTAGAATAGCCTCTGAAACTGTTGGGATAGGCTATCCTAACAGTTTCATAAGTGTTGGTATGTGGGGAGTTTCAATAGCCCTATACCAATGGTTTCTAGATAACCATTGGTATATGTGGTCTGAAATTAATCTCCCACAATTGTTTAACTAAAACCATTGATATATATGTGTACCAATGGTTCAAAACCGTTGGTATACATACCATCTATCATACATACCAATGGTTCAAAAGCCATTGGTATCTATTCTATCCCAATGGTTTCATTAAAACCGTTGGGATATATGTTTTCCATCATTTTAATTCCAACAGTTCTGTGAACTGTTGGCATATGTTGCCTAGGATATTAAATACCAATGGTTATGTGAAACATTTTTATATCATATACTCCCCAGCACACATCAAAGCAGCACAAAACACATCAAAGCAGCATAGCACACATCCAATATGGGCAGGCATGTAACTCTACTCCCAAGAAAACATCAAAGTTGGTCAGACCTATAAACCCACTTTGACCAGTAAATCTGCACCTCTAAACCTGTAAAACCTAAGCTGGGCAGACCTGTAAACCCACTTTGAGCAGTAAACCTGCACCTCTAAACCTATAAAACCTAAGTTGGGCAAACTTGTAAACCCACTTGGAGTAGTAAACATGCACCTCTAAACCTGTAAAACCTGCACCTGAAAACCTGCACCTCTAACAGACTTCCAAAGCACACTTTAGACCTATAAACCTACACCTGTAACTGTAAACTTGCACCTCTAATAGTCTTCCAAAGCACTTGTAAACTTGCACCATCATGCACCTCATATGGAAGTAGCTTCACATGATGAGTGTGAAAAGTCACTAGGTTTTTTCCATCTTGGTTTAGACTATTCAGAGTCTAAAAATGTTGAAGAATATGATATAGATCATAGAGATGCTCAGGGTGGTTTTACCTTGGTAGAGGATGAGGTATCATGTAAGGGGGATCCCTCCTATGGTTCCAAATTTCCTGGACTATCATATCCAAACTCATATAGAGATAGTGATGGTGATGACTACAGTATTCCACCAGATCATGGTGGACCTACTGTCTCATTTGGAGTTGGGACATATCCTAAGGGATCATTAGTTAAGAAGATTGACTAAGAAGGTGATCTTCAGGCTTTTCCCTTAGATGTACCTACCAAATCATAGCTTGTAGAGGCTGATTTACCTAGTGTTGAGAGAGTTGTTTTCCCATTGCCTTCAGATTTTGTATTCAGAATAGATTTATAATATTTTAGAGAAATACTTCTTTTAGATTTCAGTGGAATTTGGAGTTATAAGAAACCTCCTGTCACTCAGCTTAGTGGAGCTGATTCTAGAAACCTTTTTGAGATGGTTGTATTTCATATTCATCCCAAGATGATTTTTCATATTCAGGAAGTTATGATTTAAAATTGAAGGTTGGATAGTGAGATAAAAACCATTTGATCTGTTATGGAGGAAATGATGACCTCCTTTGATTCCAGTCAGGATTCCTTATGGAAGAGATTGGAGAATGTTCCTATTGTTGCATCTACATCTAGTGTTCCACCACCCTCATCTTTAGTTGATTATGATTCGATCTAGTATACAGTCAAAGATTATCTCTATGTTATTATAGGTGATGTACATTTATCTCATCAGGATTAATTAAGGAATATTCTTTAGAATGGGTTTTCAAGGAATAGGTTGACCAGTTGAAAGTGATGACAACTCTACTCAAGCTATTCATGGAGGAGAAGAAAGATTTATTTAGTAGTATGAAGAGATGAGGAAAAATTATTAAATACTTTTTCAATATTATGAATCCTTTCCTATATGTATCCAATACTCTAGTGGCTTCTCCAGAGGTGATTCCCATGAAATCCTTCACCTCTGATTCTTCTTATGATCCTTTACCTCCCTAATTATAGCCTTTTGGTATGTCTTTGGTTGAAGTTGTCCGGAATCTCCAAACTATTGTGATCTGGAAACTTCCTACCTCTATATCTATACCTTCAGCCTCTACCTTAATGCCTCCTGCTTCTAGAAAGGGAAAGTGCCCTACTGATCAACCCACATGCACCCTACCCTGCAGACCCCCCCCCCCTCGGACAGCCCTTAGACACCCCCTGGACAGCCCCTCCTAAGAATCTTGTTACCCAGGAATTATTGTGGGGATACCATCTTGATTATGGGGCTCTTATATGTTCCTTCAAGATCAATTTATTCAATGATTTTGATTCGGTCAGGTGGGACTTCTTATGGGATTATTTCGATCTTCTCGTCTTTCCGGCTAGGTTCCCGTCTTGGGTTAAAAGATGTGTCTCTACCCCAATGTTCATGGTGAACATTAATGGTAGTTTACATGGCTTCCTTTCGGGGAAAATAGGGCTCAGTCAAGGGGATCTGCTTTCACCTTTCCTTTTTGTGATTTTCATGGAGTTTTTCCCACGCATCCTGGACTCCCTTATTTCATCTTCAGATGCTTATAAGTTTCATTGGTGATTTTCAGGTTGGAATTCATGTGGAAGGGGTCTAGAAGGGGGCGGCTGCGGGTTAGAATAGATGTTATGGGGTTGTTTTGTAGGTTGAAGGGGGTTGGTGGGGGCTGTAATGCAAGAGGATGGGGGCTGGTGCGCTGGCTGGTGCCGGATGGAGTGGCTTGTGCGGGTGGGAAGGCAGGAGGCATGGGGATGGTAGGGGCTAGTGAGGGATGGAATAGGTGGCATGGGGATGGTGTGGGCTGGATTGCAGGTGGCTGGGGGCTGTTCGACATGTGGCAGGGGCTGGTGTGGGCTGGGATGTAGGAGGCCAGGGGCTGGTGAGGGCTGGAACTTGTGGCTGGGGATATTTTGTAGGTGGAAGAGGGCTAGCATGAGTGTTTTTCAGGAGGCTGGGGGGTGGGGGATAGTGTGGTGGTTGTTGCAGGCTGGATTGCAGGTGATTGGGGGATGGTGCGGGCTCGAATGCAGGTGGAAGGGGGTTGGAAAGCTGGTGGAAGGGGGATGGATGCAGGTGGTGGGGGGATGGTGTGGGCTAATTCAAAGGTGGCAGGGGGATACTACGGGCTGGAATGTCGGTGGTAGCGGGCTGAAATGAAGGTGTAAGGGGGCTGGTGTGGGATGGATGTGGCTAGTGCAGGCTGAATTTTGGTGGTTGTGGTGGCTGATGGTTCGTAGGTGGACTGTGGTGGCCTCCTTGTGTTGGTGGTTGGGAGCTTATGTTCATGTGGTTGGGTGCGTGCATGTTTTTTTGAGTGTGGTATTTTGTTCTCTCCGTGGAGTGGGTGTGTGGGTTCGTGTGGGTGGGTGTGTGCATTTTCCTCTTGGTTGTCGCTTGTGTCGAGTGGACCTTGGTGCTTTCATGATGGCAGGGTGGTTTCATCTGATTCTTGGGTCTCCAGTTGGATGTTCGTTTGATGTTTGCAAGTTTATTCTATGTCTATTCATGTGGAGGCTACTTCTTTTCTAATAGTGGCGGGATGATGGTGGTTGTTGCGGTCTCATCCTAGAGCAAGGCCAAATCACGGCATTACTGCGGTGTGACCGCGGCGTGACATCGGCATGTTGGCTCGGTCCAATGACATCTGTGGGGCAGCATCTTCCAGCCAGGAGCATAGGGAGCGGGAGTTTATTGCCTCCCTCCCCATTATCTATGGCTGGGTAATATATCTAAAACTCTATCTAGGTATTATACATCAAATTCTAACAGAACTGTGAACCGCAGTGGGGTGTCGTCCTGGAGCAGGGCCAAATCACAGCATTATCGCGGTGTGACTGCGGCGTGACCGTGGCGTGACTATGGAGTGACCGCGGTATGACTGCAGCGTGACCGTGGCGTGACTATGGCGTGACTGTGGCATGTTGGCCCGGTCCAGCGACATCTGTGGGGAAGCATCTTTCGGCCAGTAGCGAAGGGAGTGGGAGGATACGGGGCAACATTCTGGTCATCTCCTCCCTCCCCATTAACTATGGGTGGGTAATGTATCTAAAACTCTATCTAGATATCATACATCGAATTCTGACAGGACTGCGAACCACCGTGAGGTGTCGTCTTGGAGTAGGGCCAAATTACGACATTTCCATGGCGTGACCGCAGTGTGTTGGACCGGTCCAGCGACATCTGTGGAGCAGCATCTTCTGGCCAGGATTCCAAATAAATCCTATGTAGTTGTCTGTCACATTATAGAAACTAGTCTTATGTTATAAAAAACAGACTCTTGATTCAGGATTGTGGTATGATAAAGATATATATTTTATATTCGTTGTTTTTAAAAGTTTTACTTGGTAGTTGAAACTACTGATCGAGAGTCAAATTATGCAGGTGTATTACTTATCAATGGTATTTTCATTTCTTGGAACTCTAATAATAAAACTTTAGTCACCTTGAGAATAATAGAATTTGGGTATGTTTTAATATCTCAGGATGCAACACAAATATTATGGGAGAATTCATATACGTAAAAAATTTGATGTGCATCGAGGCCGGGAATACACCCCAAATGGTGTTAAGATGAAGCTTATGGTGGGGAGCACCATAATCCTGAGAGGTGTTAAACAATGACACAATCAATGTTTTTAGATATATAGGCTCGGGTAAACACTCAAAGGGCATCCCAAGAGGCCATCCAAACACCCGAAATGGGTTTCACCATAAGATAAGGTCACAAAGGACATGATAAAACAAACCAACTATTTAATATGTTATAACAAAGTATTTTCAGAAGGTTGTAGTGATAGGCACAATGACGCAATTTCTAAAGGGAAACGAAACGATGGAAAAGAATCATACACCCTAAACTATCACTATGAGTTATCACAGACATCACACCTCCATTGGAGGGGTTTTATTATAAAAACATGAATTTATTTATCAAATGAAACAATTATATTAAAGAACACTTATTGAAGATATGAAATTAAATATAATTAAGAAAAATTAAGAAAGAAGCTAAATTCAATTTAAATCATTCTTAAATTAAAGAGTCTACGAGAGGGACTCTACCTCAAGGTGGAACAAAGACATCAACTTTGGCTCTAGGAGATTTCTAACTAAAATATGTTGCTTCTCCACTGGGTATACGCACCTTCACACACATTCAAGGACACTTATCCCCTATTCACACACCCACATGGCCATGAACATGTGCAAGGGGATCCATGCACATATGCTTATATGCATATACTAGTCTCCACTCACCTGTGTATACATTTATTTATCTATACATGGGCACACCTAGCCCCATACGTGCATAATCACTTCCATGGGTGATTATACACATAATGGGGGAACCCAAATACATATAATTACTAACCTATGCACACATAGGTGAGTCTCCCTTGACTTGGAAACTCAAAACCAATGAGCAGGGATCAACACACTACACAAATTATATTAAGAACCTTAAAACACATAAAGGATGCCCCATAACCACTGAGAAACCAACCAATGGCATTAAATCCTTACCTATATTGGCAACATAGATCTAAATCCACCCGAACCAACAAGAAAAGATCCAACGCCCTACTGAAAACATAATATGGAGTCAAAAACAATAAATCCCCAAATACATGAGGTGCGAGACAAGTAGTAACCATAGATTCTTACCTCGGATCAAAGCCAATGGACTGAATCAATCTAAACTCCTTCTGGCCCCATTCACAGAATATAACTACCCTCTATCCATAGAAAGTAATCAAAGATCTAAGTGACCAATGTGATAAAGAAAATAAAATAAAAACTAAACTAAAACATACCTCTCTCATGTGACTATACATGTCACCACCCAACATATAAGTACTACAGTGCCCCATGGGTCAAATCATGTTCCTACAAGCAAAGGGGAAGCATATCGATGTTTCAAAATGATACTATCAAATAGTACATTCCTATTAATTTACAATTACTCTTCCTATTAATGGTATATAATAAATTTGGCCTGAGTTTCAACTTATTTTGGTTTTGTTTGATACAAGGGATGAGGTCTTATTATTCTTGGTTTTTATGTTTACAGTTGAGATATTTATTTAAAAATGATGAATTTATTTGGAATTATTATTTATGGTTTTAGTTCTTGTCAAGTTTCCATGGGGCCTATCCACATGAATAATTATTGGAATGTAGGGTTCAGTTGAAATTTATACACTTTAATGTGATTTATGTCGCTAACGACGAGGATTTAGATCAAGTAAAATATTCCTAAGATGATTGGGCCTTATAGTGATAAGTTTGGAAATTGTACATCTAGAGTTTGATGAGGAAATACTTATGAGGATGGATTGGAATCATGGTAGGTTCTTAGAGTGGGATGGTTCCTCTGAGTATATAAAATGTATTATGAAAGGTTTTACTCCATTTAATGATTCAAGAGTTTAACTAAAAAGATGAAGGATGAGATTCTAGTGTTAGTATTGGGTATTTTTGGATAGATTGGCATTATAATTCCAAGAGGATTAGTGTGATTTAGCTTTGGATGGAACTTAGTTAGTGGGTTTGGGTTATAATGCATGATTTTTATGAGGTTCTTGACCTGATTATTGAGAATATAATGTAGATGGGTTCGACATGGTGTGCTTTTGTGACTAGGACAATCATAAGGTGAATAATCCTCTTTGTCTAGTTGGATGATGAGATGTGCATCGAGGAATGGGATAATCCTCAAGAGATGAGTCTAGACTATGTGACTAAGATGATAGACTAGGATACGTTTGATAGGATTGGGTGAATGGCCAACCCATGCAAGGATGATACAATGTATGGAGACACTTGGAGACACTTGTGATTATTTATGCTATCTCATGGAGACACTTGGGGTTATTTCATGACTCCAACATACTCCAAAAATGTTCCCACACAATATTTTAGAAAAACAATTCCATCCCATGGAAGTCCCCATCGCTCCTCTAGCTTACAATGTTTACTCACACTCACACCTCGTGGTATTACAATATACAAGTGATCAACGTTAACTAGTCAGGATAACATCATTACCCTCTGTTTTTAGAATGAAGTAAAATACATTAGTGTCCAATGAAATAAAGAAAATGAAATAAAAAACTAAACAAAAACATACCTATATCATGTGAATATACTTGTCACTGCCCAATATATAAGAACCAAAACGCCCCATGGGTCAAATCATGATCCTGCATGCAAGGGGGAAACAGTTCCATTTAATAATATCTTCATTTTTATGATTTTATTTATATAGAATGTTTTTGGAAACACCATACTAGTACACTTAGCCATTTAATATGAACATATTCTACATTAGTTGAGTTGAAGATTGTGCACATAACCCTCTTCACTATGGAAAGAACCTCATGGGGACCATAATCAATGTTTAGTAGTTGATCATACTCTTGAACCTGGTTGGGCACCAGTCCATGAACCAGATGGTGTACTTGGTCATGAGGGTGTAAACCATTTCATTATACTATACTAAGAATAAAGGTGTTTGTATATTTTCTACTAGCAATGGGAATTTATGAAGTCTTGAGTGCCAATTGACTTCAGTTCCTAAGTTAATGGCCCATTAACTATCTGTAGATGTCAAGGGGTGTCTCTCATGGGTGTCTTGTGGTGTGTAGTGTCTATATATGATTTATGTGGTGCTTCTATATTGTGGGAAATGTGTATTTCATGGTCAGTTTAATAAATACATTGTTCAATTGGAAAATATACTCATAGTCAATAGAGATATACCCACTTTTGATAGAGAATACCATCCAAATAACCAACTCGGAAATCTGAGACTAACATTTTACTTTACCAATTCCAATTACATAATATATGCATCACCAAATTATGTTTTATGAACCTATCAATTAAAGGGAAATAAACTCCACACAATAACCCATAATATCTCATATAGCATCACTCACCTCCAATTAACCCACATCACTGCACGTCTTAATAGCGATAAAACCTCATCACATATATATCATTATTAACAAAATAAATACAACACAATATAAGGTCTAATAAGATTCTATAGAGGAAAATATTAGGTTTTTAAAAAATCATAAACTTTTTATTGAATGCACTATTCGAATGAATGGAATGCAACCTGTGAATCTAACCCTACATTTCTTGAAGACTCTATTTTGAAAAAGTTCACAATTTACCCAATAATTCACCACACCATGAGTTGGTTACTACCCAGAACTATATAAAATGCATGATTAATATGAATGGTTATACTAACTATGAACCTAACAATGCATTCATTGTTGCCTCATTTTAAAAAAAAGACTAATTCTTACCTGGAAGTACTAATCAAGAACCCTGGTAAGAGGAGAGGGATCTGAGAGAGGGGGACATCCCATGGGGTGTTCATCCATGGGGGGTCTTGCGCGCGACTGAAGAGGGGGTCAGGGGATGTCGTCGGAGGAAATTGATCCAAGAGGGGAGGGGTATGTCTCCAGGAGAGGGAGACAAGAGGGGAGGGGGAATGTCACCGGGATTTAAGAGTGGAGGGGGATGTCATCATTGGAGAGGCAGCCGAGAGGGTAAGGGGAACGCCGCCAGAGGAGATAGAGGGGGCCCTGAGGTGGAGGCGGAGGCTAGGAGGAGATCGAGATTAGGGAGGGGGGAGGGGGAGGGAGGAAGAGGTCAGGGACAGTTCATGCGGGATGAAAAGTTGGGAGGGATCCCTAAATTGGGTGTATTTTTCCCTTATAGTTAATAAAAACTCTCAGTAAAATATTTCCTTCCCAACAGTTTTGTTAAACCATTAGGAAAACCCAACATATAATAACCTATACCAATGGTTTACTAGAACCGTATGTATAGGTTCTTTGTCCCAATGGTTTTTTCAAACCGTTGAGAAATAAGTGTTGGTATAGGCCTGAATTCTACTAGTGTTTGTTAGGAAATAATACTTATTTTCATGATTGGGTGTTAGAAAAAATAGTTTGATGCATTTTTGGGGTTTTTTTATTAAAAATGTTGTGTTATGTGACTTCCATGGGATATTAAAAGATTATGATAATTATTTATGGAGTTTTGGAAGGGGATACAATCATTAAATATTTAAAACATAAGTCATGCATCAAAATCCTTAGTCGTGTCTTGAATGTGGTTTATAAGAATGTTAAAAAGGAAAGGTTTTCTAGGTATGAGTATGATTCATCCTGTAAATTATAAAATTCATCTAAAAAACTTATGTGTCTTCTTTGAAAGTTTAATACATTATAATTTGTTCCTAGAAGAATAATAATAGTCACACCATAACATCTATGGTCACATCCTGACCTAGCTAAGTTAGAGGAGACACTTTTTGGAGGATGGATTTATTGGGAGGCATGATCTATGAAAGAAGTCCATTAATTGCAGGTTATGCACAAGATTTGTGATTTTTCGATGGAATATGAAATCATGTCATGAAGTGGTAATACATGTTTTTGAAAAATAGAAAATTCCCTACTTGTATAAAATTCATTTGGGGTATTATATAAGTCTCTTTGTGGAAATTCACAATAATATTTTTTTACGTGCATAAGGTTTTATCCTTTTCCATTTTGAGGAGAAAACAAAATTATGTCATTAAGGGTTTGGTCATTCTATGAAAGCGATTGGGAAGCATTTGATGTCTCCTCTAGTTTAAAATTGTTAACGCCAATGTGGAAACACTACACTATTCAAATTAAATAATAATCACTCAGTATTTAGGGAGTGTAAGAGAACATTATACGAATGTATTAGTCATGATATGGTGTGAGAGTCCAAGGAAGAAACCAAATTTTTTTAGTGACATGTTATGTAGATGAATACCTAGAAGTTTTGGGGGAACATTTTTCAGGTCGTGATACAAAGTTCCCCACTATAGAATTTATTAGGTTGAGGTTCAAGGTTTTGATGGAAACTAAATGTTACATAGTTGTGGTGATGCCCACATCAGGATAGTTCCAAGTTAGTTGAATTATTGAATTAAATATCATATACATTAAAAATTTAATGGAATTAAATATTTTATCATAACATAGTGTTATAGAGAGTATTTTGATGAATTTTCCCTACATACCAATGGTCGAGTAAAGATCTATCTATATGAAAACTTGGTGATTCTCTATGGATATAAGAGAAATATTTCCCTCTAAAATGAAGGAATGAATGTTTTTCGTAAATCAAGAATATTAGGGAATATTAAAGAAGAATAAATAGAATAGATTAAGATATAATTCTATATTACTTATAAAAACTAAGTAAGGATATCCAAGAGGTGATATTACTTGAGGTTTTGTACTTCAATAGAGGAGGAAAGAGGGTCAGAATTGATACACCACTTTAGTGTAATCTCACTAGTTTTTCTTAAATATCAAGTCAATAACACTCATGGAGGTAGTGAGATATTAAATTGTGTTATTAAAGTGAGTAATTTATTTCTGTAAAGGTTGTAAAGATATAGTTTCTATGCAGATACTCCAAATTGTAACAAATATGTTGTGCACATTTTTTTAGTGCATTAAAAAATGTCATTTCATGATACTCGAATTATCCCACTTTGGTTAAACTAATTAAAATATATTATATCCCTAATTTAATTACTTTATCTCTTAATATCAATTGTTATGTAGAGGATTATTCCTAATAGTTATGAAACAAGATTATTGGTGAGGGGTTGTTTTTAAAAGATCAACAAAGTATGATTCACACCCACCACGGTACTACCATGATTAGGAACAATAATTTTTATTAGGGATAAAGGTTACTATTATATTTTACTCTCTATAATTAAATTTAAGTGTTAATTAACAATAAGGGTGTTATGAACTTTTATGGAAACAATTTCTAACTGTGGAAAAAATGGATGCTATATTAATTTCAATCATTCATAATGGATGTGTGTGTGGCTTCCATACATGGTATTTCAATCAGCATAGTGAGAGAACTAAGGGAATCATAAGGTATTATAAAAGAATAAAAATAATATACCAATTATGAATAAGACATTGTAAAATCAATATCTATAAGGAAATCAAAGAGTTGTGACAAAATCATATAATGAAATATCATTATTGGTCAGAAAGATCCAGTGGATATTTTTAAATAAAAACACAAGAAAAAAAACTTCATTATCTCTAATAGATAATAAGTGTTTTAAATAGACTACAAAAAAAATTAATTAGGTAAAATAAATGCATGAAGATCCATTAGTCCTAGTGTATCATGTACCTACACTAAGTAGGGTAAGGGGTGAATCAATGTAGAAAACATGTTACTGAATAACAAAAATTTATAGTTTTACTGCCTTTAGGTTATTATAACATCTTACATTGGTTAGTATATATGAATATTTATTACATTCCCTAAACACTAAATATCACTTGAAATTTAGATAATGTAAATGAAATTAAACACATTTATTTTTAGAAGGTTCAACCCTGATGTGGGAAACATACTGCTTTCATTGATCAGTTATTTTCTCGAGTCACATATTTTCTCTATTATTAGAAGTGTTTCCATAGGAAAGGTTTTTATCATTTAAAAAAGTGAACATTTATTATAATAAACTCTGATTTCTATAATAACACACATTTTGTTAGTATATCTCCCAAAAAGACTATTTTACCTATTAGTAGAAATAGTGGAATCATTATATTGGAACCACTTATCTTCAAGTGTTATTAATGAATATTTTGTTAATTTTCATATTCCTATTTTAATGAACTAACATGTAAGTTGGTATACCTACTACTTCTAGTAAACTTAATTCTAGAGGACTTGATCCTTCAAGAAAATTTATGGATATATCTTCTACAGGTTTCACTTGACATTGGTATGGCTCTCAACTTCTAGAAACCAAAAATTCTAGATTTATCACCTTAAAGTGATTAAGTGACTATAAATTCTTTAGTTAGGTACTAGATTCTATCCTCAATCTATAATCTGGAGTTATGAATCTAAAATATTCTCATTACCTCCTCATAACTATATGTTTTGATCCTCTCAACTTTTCAACCCAAAAAATCATCTAGAACATACTAGTTAGTTTCTCCATCTCCTTTATTCTTCCTAATAACATTATCATCTCACTCAATTATTATTTTTTCAATTGAATGGTGTTCTAACATTATATATCCATTTAACCTATGATAAATCTTGGAAACACAAGGAATTAAATTTGAAACTCCCACAAACTCATTCTTCATTTGACCAACTTCAACATTTTCTAGAGATATTATAATTTCACTTTGTTATAACTCCAAAAAACATTGTGTAAAATATCATATATTCATTTGAAAATATTTCCTTGAATCAGAAACCTACCTTTTAAATTTTTTCAACATTAAATGTCTAAATTGACATCATTACAACGGTTTTTTATCTTAATATAATTTTGAAGTCACTTAGATTCTCTTAGTCATCTAAATTAAATTGAATCCATATTTCTTATACTTCAGGATATTCCATCACTTCGGAATCACTGAATAAATTGAAACATTTGAACATCTTGAAAAAATTCCCCCTAAATATTATAATTTTAGTCATCTTGATATTTTGTATGAACACTTTGTTTATACTTTATCATGTATTATCTCCCAATAAACTAATGTTTTGATTATCTTTTCCATATAATTGGTTATACTTAATCAATTTTTGAATACCACCATATTTTGAGGTTATTAGATTCCATATATATAGGATCTCACAAATATTCTCATACTTAACATATATATATATATCCTAGATTAGTTATTCATGAATTAAAAACATTGATTTTATCATCAAGAAATTTTATTATTATAACTGACTACCTCTTCTTCTATAGTTTCATCACTCAACATCCACTACTCTATCTTTTGGTGACACTACATCTTCATGATGCTTCACACACATCCTTAATTTTTTGTTATAAATCCTTTGTCAAATTAAACATACCTTGAAACACATTTTATACTCAAAATACTACGGTTTATTTCTTATTTAATGGGTATCACTTGCATAAACTAACATTATCTCCCATAGAATCTCCTGATAGCTTCCATCTTCACTGATTTTTCTAAGTGGAGGATCCTTATGAATATGACTATGAGATTAAATTCATTTTTCAATTTCTCACTTAATCATTAATTTTATAAGGATAAATTATCCTTATGAAGTGACACTCATCCTTACCCTACACTTGGAATTTATTTACCATTTCCAATTTCAAACAACATACATCATCTTATAGTTAAATAATCCTTACATTCCTTAGGGAATTTTTTATGTTACTTTTCTAATTTTTCACTACACTTTATCCTAAACTATCATCAATTCACTTAGGCCTCTTGTATATTACATAATTTTTACAAAGTGTTTGATATAACCTTCAATCATATGAATGAAATTTTGCTTCATTTCTATAACACATCCTTCAACTACTCATATTCAATGAGAACAACATTTTGGAAACTCTTCTTCCTTTGAAATCCCATAATATAACTACTGGGGAATTCATTTTTTAAATATCTATATTAATATTCTATACATATTTAATCAACCCTATTATAATTTTTTCTAATATTCCATAAAATATTTATAGAAAACACTTTTCTTAGAAAATAGTACTCATCTCATCATTGAATAACTATTAAAAATCATTAGATTTATGGATACTTATAGTTAGATTGTTTACATAGTGAATTTTCTTTCTTTTATCAGTAACATTAACTCCACTCTTCTTCTTTCCATTATTTAGGTGATAATTATCTTCTATGACCTTGGTATACTATTAATCCTTCCATAGTGGATCTATACTAGTAGTCTAACAATTGTTCGTTATTGTTCCATTGTCCAATGGTTTCACCTTATAGTGCATGAGCTTTTAGTGTTTTAACTAATAGAACACACATAATAATATTTAACTTATTTAATCACTTTACTAAATTAACTAAAATTTCTATAATCCCTTAATATGAAATAAAACACATAATCATCATATCCCATTTGGTACTTCAAAATCATGGCCAAAATGATAAGAATAAAACATGGTAAATTGTACTAATATTGAAAAATAAAAATGGCATCAAATCCAAGTTGTTATTCCATAGTAACCTTAATGATGAATAATACATATCTTAGAATAAGGCATGATTAGTGTGAAAAGATAGCTCCCAAAATAAGGGAAATGATGTTTATGAGGAATTTTCTCATCTTTCCCAATTGGAAACCATTAGTATTTTATCATATATGTTATTAAAATGAGGACTCTTAGTCTATAAAATGGACATTAAATCAATATTACTTAAAATATTTTTTGAGGAGGAGGTTTATATTGAGAAACCTAATAGATTTTTTTTTTGGTGAGGATGATGTGAAAGTTTGACTATTGAAAAAAGGTATTGCATGTAACATCCCAGGTAAATAAAGAATATAAAATTTTCATATTTATTAAAAAATTTGAATTAAATATTAATTTTACTTTAAATTGGATGTTGTGTTTGATGGATTACTTGATACACAACAAAAATTTTCTTTGAAAACTTATATTGCACACAATTCTGAGTCATACTGAAAAATAATAATATAATATTATTTTAAATGGTAGTCAACGCCTGGCTATTGTATTGGTAGGAATGGACAGAACTAATTATAATAATAATATATATGTTTTTTAATTGTTTTTACATTTATCCAATAAAAGTTAGAGGCTTAAAATGTGAATGAATCCAATTTTATGCATAAATACTATAATATTCTTTAAATAGTCAATTTAATGCCTTTTGATGCCAAACCCTCTTTAAATCTAGTTTTGGTCACTTTTATATGTTCTATTTGAAAAAACTAAAATTATTCTTTAGAATAGGGACATCAAAATTTAATTTGGGTAAATTTTTTTTATTTTTCTGATAAAATTCATTTTCTAATGAATAGTGAAAAATACTGTATTTTAATTCAAAACTGATTTTTAATCTAAGTTATTTATAAATTTAAATTATAATTTTAATTGGTTTTAAATTTTAATTATATTATTTTTTTACTATTTAATCTAATTTTGGTAATTTCAAGTAATTTCACTTTGAAATTGGACATAAATAAGTGTCAATATTTTGATAGTTATTATTTCTTAAAAACACTCTTTTTGTTTTGACAACGGGAATTAATTTTAAATTAATTTCTTCCACTTATGTGTTTTTAATTTGGAAAAATGGATTCCATATTTGGAATTAGGAGTTCCAAATTATGTAAATAGGTATCTTTTATTTTTAGACACTATGAATTTTTACTTCAGTAAAAAATTTAACTAACATGGTTAAAAGGTAAATCTGGTAAATAATGGTAAAAAAATATTATTATAATAATAGTAAATTACCCTAACATGTGTTTTAATCCTATTTTTTGATACATTTTTTACCATGGGAATACTTCGGTCTATTTTGGGACCCGATGGAGCTACTTGAGAGTGATAATGACACTTTATATTAATTAATTTAAAGTAAAGACAAAAATGACTTAAACATATATCTTTTAGTAAATCAATTTTTACATCGGGTTATATAATTTATATCTTAGACTATAAATATTAATTTTAAAGATAAAATTATTTCGTACATCATGGTTTTTTTAATAATTTTTAGACATCAAATAAATAAAATTATTTATGATACAATAATGATGTAGTGTTTACCTCATTAATGAATGATTTAAATAAATAAGATTATTAAGATTAAAACAATATCCAAAACCTATAAAATTATTATTGGATGATTTTATTTATAATATGAGTCATATTATATTATACGTTAATAAGTTTTTGACATTTAGAAACTTAAAATAATTATATAATAAAATAATATTTTTAAACTTTCCAAAAGAGCCCATCCTTCCCCTTATAAAAAGCCCTCACTTATAACCCATTCCTCACACTTCTCAAGTCCCTTGGATCATCCAACCTCTGCCCAATTAATCTCCCTATATCCCTATCCTCCTCTTATAAACCTTACACTAGGAAGAAGGCAATTCAAGTAAACCTTTTGGTTCAAACTAAAGGGAGATACCCGATTTAAAAATAATATCTTCTCTTAAGTTCTTTTGTTTTATTTTACTTATCCAACCCCATAAACTCTATTTATTCCTTTATTTTGTAACAAAACCAGTATCCTCAAAATTCTAGATTGTTTTTATGATAATTATTTGAACTAAAATTACACACACCTCCTTCTAATGGGTAAAAAATATATTGTTTCTATGGATAGAGAACTAATGCCTCAGGAAACGATGATTTTTCAATCTTCTCTTACCACCTATCATGGTGGCCATTATGATGGAACTATATTTATATGTGATATATATTACGGTTATTTTTTCCCTATGATTCTGTAATTTTTATTTAAAAACATACCTTTACGCTTTCTAATATGTGTAAATACGATAATTTCATTTGAGGAAGTGCGGACTACCACCCCCTCAAGGTGATATGATTCGTTCATGACATACATGGAATGTATAAAGAATGGAATTAATTAAATTATCTAACATATATATCATATGATATTATACTGGAATTATAAGATACCTTTTTTATCATTAAGTTTTATTTCCATTAAATATGAAATAGAAATGAAAGTAGTGTTCATGCATACGTACGACTTACCATCTCCACGAACGGTGCATTTCATTTATTATCTGCAAATTTTATGTTATATAATAAATACATACATATAGTGAATATATATGATATATATGATATCTAAATCATGATTATCATTATGGATATAATGTAATTTTGACTACATGAACAACTTGTAATTATAAGAAGTTCATTTTTGACTCAAGTACCAAATATCGGCAAAATGACCATTATTAACTTAAATGATTGCATAATGTTTATAACATGATAATAAGTGATATAAAAGGAATAATAAACTTGAAAAAGGTTCTTAAGAAAGTATAAATTAACTTTAGTTTATTATTCAAGAGATTAAATAACAATCGAGTCAAGTCGGACACGAGGTAAAGGGTTTCTTATCTCACTTTTAATTTCGTGAGATTTCTGTTTTTCACCACTTATTTATTGCATGTGGCTTATTGTGTACTTCCACTTGATATGTATTGTCATGATTATATTTATATTCATCTTATTATATGATTCATTTTGTGTTTATTAACTTTTGGTCTTACGACTCGATTGATTACAACGTGGTAAAGGGTTTTCATCTCACTTCTTATTCACTTGAGATTCATGCAATATTTCCACTATTTACTTTTGTTTGGTGTATGTACTTACCATTATTGTATTATTTGTGTAATATAATTTAATTTATGGGTATTTAAATCTTCAATGTACGATACTTGTTTCATGGGGTGTGTGTTTCGTAAGTTACCAAATCGGTAAGGGAATTTCAAATTTCAATTTCCACTCATTGGTTTCTTGGAAAACATCATTGATTATTTTACTCCAATATTATGTGTTAAATCACTATTTATTTACTTATGTAGTAATTTACACTACCCTTTGTTTGGATATACTTTTGATACACATAATCACCCCATTGATAAATTCTTAATGCATCGATATGAACTTGATAAGAGTAATTTTAACTCAATTTATATTCATTGAGTTAAACATCCAAGTCATTGGTGTTGTTTTTACAAGAATATGTTTTAATGTCCTATGATTTATATACACTGAATATCAAATCATATTTAGTGTATTTATATTTTTCAAACATAATTATTTCATTGATTTAACCTTAACCTAAGGATACAGTCTTTATAAGGGAATTCATCTCAACTTACATTCCATTGGGACTTCTTTGTTGTTATGTGCCAATTCACTTTTATGTGGTGTATATAATGTCCTTTTACATGTTATATCATGAATAAATTTATTCACATGATATTATAAAGTTTTGATTTATTTTATTCCTCAATTATTTTTATTCAAGATTCTCTCATTTGGTTAGAAATTCTTTAACTAAAATATCATTTTAAATATTTATAATTATAAATATTTC
This sequence comes from Viscum album, assembly GCA_963277665.1. NCBI lineage: Eukaryota > Viridiplantae > Streptophyta > Magnoliopsida > Santalales > Viscaceae > Viscum > Viscum album. The sequence continues at coordinate 57,898,176 of OY728138.1, forward strand.
TCATTAATTTTAATGTTTTAAAAATGGTTTTATGGATTTATTTATATGGACATTAATGTTTTAAAATGTTAATTTCTTTAAAATTTTCAAATTGGTATGGGACACTTTGATTCAAAAATCTCTTTTTTTAATGTTTTAAATGGTTTTATAAAACATTTATTTTGTCAATATATTGAAATGATATATTGTAATTATAATGTGGAAATGTTATCTTTACTTTTTTATTTTTTATGTGTTATTAATATGTTATGGTTATTGCGAATTGTTTGTGTATACGGGTGGTTCCATGAAAAACCTAGGGTGGGTGAGTCTGAGATAGATCTCCAATGCAGTGGATAATGTGACGAAGGTAAACATTAATGTTTATCATAAGATATTTAAGGAATATACTGTGATGGGTATTCCAATATAACTCCCTGCATAGATGTGATAGCTAAAATTTAAGTATGATATGGATTCCATAACCAACCTTTATGATTTAATATTTCTATGTGTTATTCTTAAATATTATGATTTCATGAGATATGTTATGATTGAAAAGTATGGTTTCATTGATTTGTATTTATTGATGGGTTAATGTTTCCATTCCTTATTTTATAATCCTTACTGATATTTTTATGCTCATCCCAAGTTTTTTAATTTTTTTCTAAAGTAATTACAGATGAATATGGTCAAGGATGGGATCAAGGAAAAGTCATTATATCTAAAACATAGAACTTGACATGTTTCTTTTTTAAGAGTTTTTATTTAAAAAATGGACACTGAGTAGTAGTGTCTACATTTAATTTTTAAGTTAATATGTAATAGTTATGGACTAATTCTCTAAAACTCTAAACCTGAAAAGATCCCCAATGTGAATTATTCATTTAATTCAATATTATGTACTGTTTTTATGGTCGGGTACTTACTATTGGTATTAGAGTTCGGTTTAGACAATTTTAGAGATTAGGAGTTTTAGTTAAACACACTGTTAGTCCCTATGTCCATTATTTCAGTTAAATCCTTGTTTTATAAATTTTTTCAACCATGTAAAGTCGGTTACTAATGGAAGGAGGAGGATCTCGAACGACATTCCAATCTCTTCCTGATGAAATGCTTGAAATAATTATTGCAAAGTCATGTTCATATGATTGTGAAACCTTTTCTAGAATATAACTCACTTGCAAGTAGTTGTTTGAGATATCAAACACCTCCAATATACCTTGATATCATCGTGGATCATGGGTTGTATTTAATCAAATCCTATTTTTTCTATATTATCATATTTTCAATAAAGGGAAATATTATCAAGGCATTTTCAAATATTTTACCTTATCATAAGATTTTGAAGCTTATTATGATTTTGAACAAAGGTACCGAAGAAAGAGACCCTTCTGCAACCTATTTATATTCTCTTTTACAATATAGTCTCTTAGCACATACTTATGGTATTTTAAAAGGACCATAGATTGAATTTTTCAACTCAAATTTTGTCTGACCATTTTATAATAATCATTTTTTATAATTTGTTTTGAAATTATATGTTATACATGATTATTTTAAAAAACTGTTTTTTTGCAAACACCCATATAACCCATGTTGTACAAGGTGTATTTGTATAAAGGAAGAAAATTATTTTCAAGGATATCTAAACCATTGTTACAATGAATTGAACTTCTACCTACGTGAACAAGATGATGATGAAACCATATGGACATCATGATCAAGGTATGATGTTCTTTCTAATGGGAATAGTTTTATTTTATCATATGGAGGTGAAAAAATGACAATATATAAGATGTTGAGGTCTTAATGTATTGGGATGAAAATGAAAGGTATAATAAAACCTTTGATGTTAAAATATGTTAGGGTTATTTTTGAGTTTTATAAAAAGGACAACCCGTAAGATTGGTGACAACCCATCCCATCCAGAAAGGTCGTAGAAATCAATCCCACAACCAAAGGTCGACAAGGGCGCATCACCTACCACTGTCCTACGTGAAGTCCATGGTAAGTATGACTTTTTATTTTAAGCTAAATTATTTTATGGATCAAGAAAAAGTTGATTTTTTGAAATTATGTTTTATCAAATGGATATCCTTAATATAGGAAAATTATTTGGTGATTAAGTGATAAAGGTTATTTTAGAAGATGTTTGCTCTTTTGGAAACATTATATGCTTAAGGGAAATAGAATACAATGGGATCTCATTTGTAGAGTAATGGATGAAATTTTATTTTGGAAGAATCTATGTTTTTATTGTAGACTTATGATGATTTGGTTTACTTATGGAAATGATTAACCTATCATAGAGAATATGTGATTAGGTTAATTAGTTTTCAAGATGATACCTTAAGAGAAGATGATGTTTTTGAAGATAAATGTTAATATTTACTGTGGAAAAGTATGTGATTAAATAATTTTGAGTTTTGGGTTTCAATCTTAGTTTGGATTATTTTGAATAATTTTAAGGACAATTGTATATTGAATGGTATTTCTTGAACTTTTGGTTCTTTTTTTTAATTTTAGAGATTAAGAGTAGTATTTATTTTTATAAAGGTTTATCCTTTCGGGGATTATCTGATCTTGTACTAACCAATTTTGGTTTTGGTTGATATCTAAAGATTGGGGAAATATATAGTTCATATTTTGTAGATTTTGTGATACTCTACAAGTTTATTCTAGCACTTCAAGTGTGACCAAGTCATCTAGAATACTTACCATTTGGAGAAAAGATTAGTTTGTGGTAGAATTTTATTAAAGGATGACACTCAACATGAAAAGTATGTATATTTCCTTATGATATTAGTCTAGTTATTAATAAAATTAATTAATTCTATAAAAAGTATCTTCAATAAAAAATGTTATAAACTCTCTTTTATCATCATACTTTAACCCAACCACAAATTTATGGTATTATGGTGGTTAACTTTTCATGATAAAGTTCTCTATCACTCTCTATTAATCTTTAAGAGTTAGTTTCTCTTCCATATCCATGTTTTCATGGAATTCTAGTATCTTTTGTCTCGGGTAACCTTTGTAATTCTCTTCCTTTATTTTAAAGTGATATTTTTATTGACTCTTTTTCTGATGTGGGTCTTTCAATGAAGTTTCCAATCCCAATTTTAAAATTGCGATGATGAAATTCCCAAAAGGGGGGAAGGATGTAACATCCTAGGTAAATAAAGAATATAACATTTTCATATTTATTAAAATTTGTGAATTAAATATTAATTTTACTTTAAATGGGATGCTACGTTCGATGATGTACCTGATACGCAAAAATGGGTTTCTTTGAAATCTTATGTTGCTCACAATGATGAGTCATACTGAAAAATAATAATATAATATTATTTTAAATGGTAGTTAATGCCTAGCCATTTTGTTAGAGGGAATGGAAAGAACTAACTATAATATTAATATACATGTTTTGTAAATGTTTTTACATTCATCTAATAAAATTTAGAGGCTTAAAATGTGAATGAATCCAATTTTAAGCATAAATAATCTAATATTCTTTAAATGGTCAATTTACCACCTTTTGATGGCGAACCTGTAACAACCTGAGATTTTATAAGATATATTCTTTTTAATTTCATTAATATCTTCTGTTTTACGATACACCAAGATTATCAAGCGCTATACGCAACACCGTATTAGCTTGCAGTATATGCAACACTATTCTTGGCTCATGTTACACACAATTTCAAGTTCGTTTGATAGAAGTTATTCTACGCAAAATTGAGTATATATATATATATATTCAATGTATAAATAAAATATGGTTGGATTATGTTATATGAAACAACAAATGAGTCATGAACTACATGCAACCCTGACTTGGCTTGCATTACACGCAATCGCGACCTTCCCTGATAGCGTGTGTTGTACGCAATACCAGGTTTTACTAAACAACAATATATTATTATAATATTGTTATGAACTAGCTGTTATGAATATTATTAACTAAATTTTGAATTTTATAACATTATTATTCATCTTACACATTTTCTAGAACATGGTATAAGAACTAAATAAATTTTTCGGGTAAAATAAGTATTTTTCAAAAAAATACAGTTTTACCGCCTTTTGATGGTGCACCCACTTTAAATCTAGTTTTTGAAATGTTTATAAGTTCCATTTGACAAAATAAAATTATTCTTTGGAATCAAGAAATAAAAATTTACTTTGGATAAATTTTTCATTTTATTCTGATAACTTTCATATTTTAATGAATAGTAAAAACACGTTATATTTTAATTAAAAACAACTTTTTTCATCGTATTATATTATGTGGTTAAATTATAATATTGAATGGTTTAAAAGTATAAATAGAATATATTTTTACCATTTAATATAATTTATGTCATTAGCATTGATTTTACCTTGAATTCGTAGGTTAAATCAATTCAATCTTCTGCAATGTTTTAAAGAAAAACTCGTTTTCTTTCGACAACGGGATTAATTTTAATTTAATTTCTGCAACTTTTGTGCATTGAATTTGGAAAAATGGATTCCATATTTGGAATCAGTGGGTCCAAATTATGTTAATATGCTACTTTTTATTTTTGGGCATTGTGAATAGTAACTACTGTAAATTTTATTTACCATAGTTAAAGGTAAATCGGGTAATTAAGGGTAAATATAAGATTATAAAAATACTCTAACACTTGTAAAAATCCTATGGGATGACTGAAAGTCGACCCATATCACCTAAGGGTCGGATTATATTCATTTAATGAACTTTTTTCCATGAAAATAATTTAATTATTATTAAAACCAAAGAAAGTGACAACATGTCACTCTCTTAAATACTATAAGTATAATAATTTTAAGTTAGTGATAAACTTAATGAAACTTAGAACATTAATAGTCTCCATAAATATAATAAAAGTATCTACATCATATTAATTTATTTATAATTTTTAGGGATTAAATAATTATCATTAATTATGACACAATAGTGATGCAGAAATTGTTTATCTAGTGAAAAATCAAGAATATAGTTTTTATTAAACTAATAGTGACCATAAAATGCACAAAACCCTGACAAAAACTAATTGGTAATATAAATTTAATCCATAATCATCCAATGGTAGAATAGTTTACCATTTGGAGCCTTATAAAAGCAATTATGACACTTATATTATTTTATTTTAAATGATGCCAAAGTTGTCACCTTCATAATATAATAAGTATAACAATTTAAATATTGTTATTTTAAGATGATAAATTCGAGTAAAAGTTTTGTTTTGAAATTTAATAGATTTAGATTCATAATAGGATTTTATTTTTAATTTTTATGCAAGAAATATGTATATTAAATAATTGTACAAAAATGTTGTAGTATTTATTTTATTAAGAGATAAACCAAATAAATGGTTTTAAAAATAATAAAATAAATATTATATGAACTATTTAATGTGCTCCACTAATTTTATAGATACATATGATATTTTATGAATCTATTAAAGCTTTTATTTCGAACATATATTCTTTATTTATTTTATTTAAATTCAAATAAATGAATAGTGCCAAAATAGACACTATTGTTATTTTATAAAAATAACATATTATAAAATTGTTTAAAAATCACAAAAATATTTACAAATTATAAATTTAAATTTATATGGTCTAAAATATTATTAAGTATCAAATTATATAAAATTCACAACAAATAAGTAATTATTTGTTATAATTTAAAATTTAGAATGTTATTACCACAAATAAAATTAAATTGATTAAGTAAGAATAAATCAAGTTGATAATGTTTAAAATAAGATCCAAGCATGTCTAAATTTGATTTGTTGATGATATTACAACCCTATATCATCTAATATTCTAATATGAGTCATTTTTGGAGGTTTTTAAGTGGGGTTAGATTTATTATAAATTAATATTTTTAAGAATTCCAAAGGTGCCCCTCTCCTCCCTTATAAAAGGGAACCTCCTCCCTCTCTTCCTCAAACCACTTTTAGCCTTCAAGCTCGTCCAACACCTGCCAAATTCTCTTTTCCACTTCCCTAGAAACATCCTAGAGGTCCTGGTCTACTTCAAAGACCAATATTAGTGTCCTAATAGGAGGTTTCAAAGAGGCGTATCGAAGAAGAGGTAATTTCTTCTATCGATTCTTTCAAACTTCTTTCTTCTTCAACTTCTTCTTCTTTAGTTGTTTCATTATAAAGTAATAACATCAGTATCAATAATATAATTATATGTTATTATAAATATGAAACATCCCCATTTCACCTTCTATCCATCCTACGGAAAACAAAATCACCGCGCGTGCGTACGTACGGAATACAGTCTCCACGCCGTGGTGTAATCTGTTTTTTCACCAAAACCTTACATGGATGGGTATTATGGTGTAAATAATAACTATACATAGTTATTAAAACATCATAATTATTCTGATATATTGTATCATCCACTCCAATTCAATTCAATAATTATTGAAACGATATCATCGCACGTGCGTACGTACGGACTACCGTCTCCACGACGCGATGAGTTTCATTCTCCATGTTAACCATTTAAGAATGATTATAAAGTATATATATAAGAAATAATAATGAAATATATGAAATTATAAAGCTACTGGATTTATGTATATATATATGTATGTCATCTACTTAATTCCATTCAACTCGATAAGGAAACAAAAACAGCGTTCATGCGTACGTACAGCATACCGTCTCCATGAACGGTGTATTTATTTCCATTTATCGATCTATTATATATATGTATAATATTAATATATTATATATATATATATAAATCATGTTTTATATTCTTGAATTAAGTAATCATTATCTATATAATCATATGAATAATTACAAGTCAAAACATGGACGGAAAATGAAACAATTTTACCCAAAACACTCTTTAACATGAAATTTACAAAAGAACGGGTAATATAAAGTCATAAGTGAACCATATATGATATAATAAAAATGAATATTATTCTTTAATAAGTCAATGAAATTATTTAAATCATTATATAGTAGGTTCGGACACTTATGAAGCAAATTGGACCTAAGGTAAGGGAAATATCACAATCTCATTTTTATCCGAGATTGTTTATACTTTGGTAATTAATGGGGTGTATTTTATTATCCACATCCATGTTTCCTCAATATTTAATATTATTTCCATACACCTACGATTGTTCAAATCCTATTTTACCCTTTGGTGAGTTTTTATTAAAAGATATGAAAGGAATCTTTTGTCATTTTTCATACGAGGTACTTTTTTTACTTTTTCGACAAAAGTACGAGAAGAATGTTTTTTTTAACTTATACGGCATGAATGGATTTTTAAAACATTATTTCCAAGAAGATTCCTTTACAAGTTTTCAAGTTTATTTTTAATCAACTTATTTTAGTTTAGAATTGTATGACATGTTAAGAAAGGAAAAGTGTTTTTGAAGCAGAAAGGATATTTTCCTCAAGAATGGAGTTCAAGTGTTTTATCAAAATTATTTTCCATCTAAGATAATAAAGGGTTCTATTTCTATCACTATTATTACATTGATTTGATTATGTTGTGATGGAATTATAATTTTATGAATTACTTTATCTTATATGAATTGTTTTATGATGTCACGATCTTTAAGATTCCCATTTTTATTACATGGGTCATGCTATGATGTATGGTTTTTGATTTTGTGGCCCACATAAGAATGGTATCATTATGGGATGGGTGGGACCTATATCTCCCTCCAATTTATTGGGTAAAGATTTTATATCTAATCAGATAGACATGGCTGGAACGGCAGGTTAAACTGGTTCAGTGAAACAGGACTGAAACGAGGAGTGAACTCGGTTCAGAAATGGACTTTGTCCACTAAGGTAGTCTTGGCAATGATTCTTGACTAATAAGAAATGATTCTCTATGATTATGTGTGTATGCCACAATGTTTTATGTTTTAAGTTATGATTATTGAGATTACATTTCACTACTATGATTTATCCCATGTTATGATATTATGGTATCTTTTGCAGGTTAAGTGTAACATCCCAGGTAATTAAAGAATAAATAATTTTCATATTTATTAATATTTGAGAATTAAATATGAATTTTAATTAAAAGGGGTTTCTATGTTCGATAGCGTACCCGATACGGAACGATGAGTTTCTTTGAAACTTACGTAGCACACTAGTAATATAATAATATTATGTTAGTTAACAAGTAGCCGTTGTACTGGCGGGAATGAATAGAAATAACTAAAATATGAATAGATATGTTTTTAGATGTTTTTACATTTACCCAATAAAAGATAAAGGCTTAAGATACGGAAAGAGTTCAATTTTAGGCTTTTATACTCTAATTTTCACTAAAGGTTCACTTATCACCTTTTAATGGTGAACCGTCATTAAATATAGTTTTGATCACTCTTATACATTCTTTTGGACCAAATAAAACTTTTATTAAGAATCGGGACATCAAAGTTTACTTTGTGTAATTTTTGGTACCTTTCTGATAAAGTTCATTTTTTTATGAATAGTGTAAAATGTTGCATTTTAATTCAAAACCTCTTTTTGATCTAATTTATTTATATGATTAGATTATCTTTTGAATTGGTTTTAAAGTGAAATTAGAATATATTTTTACCATTTTATCTAATGGTGGTCATTGGAATCAATTTCACTTTGAAATTAGACTTAAACTGGTGTCAATCTTTTGATACTTATTGTTTTGTAAAAACACGCTATTTGCTCTGGCAGCGGGAATTAATTATTAAATTAATTAATGTGACTTATATGATTTGAATTTTGTAAAATGGACATCATTTTTGAATTCGGAATATCAAATATAGCTTAGGGTGAATTTTTGGTAATTTTCTGAAAAACTTCAATTTTTGATGAATAGTGAAACCACTAAGTGGTAATCAAGCAAACTGATTTTTCGGTTAAATGAAATTTTACCACTAATGTGTGTTGAATTTTGAAAATCCGACATACATGGTTGTCATTAAGAAGTAAAATGTGGTTCAATGAGATTAAAATAATTTTTTGGTGAATAGTAACTTATTAAGTTCTTAATCGCGATTAGTGGTAATTAGGGTAGTTTAATGTATAAATAATGCTTTAATAATATAAAATGACCTAGACACATGTCCCAACCTCATTGGTTGTGTCATGGCCGACCAAGACAAGCCATGGCCTAACCTGGGGACCCCATGGATCCACTTTTGTTGGGAAATGACATAAATTACTTTTTATTTAATGTTAAAGTGAAAATGACACAAACATAATATGTTTTACGAAAACAATTTTTAAGTGGGGTTATAAAAGTCCAAATTTTGATTATAGATATTCATTAGAAATATAAAAGGATTTCCTACATCATAGTAATTTTTTTATAATTTTTAGACATTAAATAAATTTAATTATTTATGACATAATAATGATGCAGCGATGACATCATTATTTGACGATTTAAATAAAATGGAAAGATAATGTAATATCTATGAACTACACATGTCCAAAACCAATTGGATGAGTGGATTTAGAATCCTTATCACCTTATCCACGAATCCTATCAATGTGGGACCTTTTAAAACCGAAACACAGTTTCAAATTAAGTTATATTTCTTTACTTTCCAAAAGTGCCCCTCCTCTCCTCTTATAAAAGGCCCCCACCTCTACCTCATTTCACACACTCTTCAAGCCTTTGGCTCGGCCAACCCCTGCCCATTTGCTCTCTCCACATCCCTCTCCTCATCCTAGAGGATTCCCTTTGGGAAGAATCCTTTCAAAGGAAGCCTTTAGGCTCAACTCAAAAGGAGTTACACTTTTTAAAGGTAATTCATTCTCTCATGTTCATTTGTTTTATTTTGCTTCTCCAACCCCCTAAAATCTTTTTATTTACTTCTTTTGTAACAACACCAGTATCTTAAATATACTAGGATGTTGTTATAAGATTTATTTTATCTACACTCTCACACAACTACATCAAATGGTTAAAGAACATACGGTTTTTGTGGATGGCAAAATTCTGCCTCCTGAAACGATGATTGTTCAACACTCATTAAACACCTTCAAAGGTGGCCATTATGATGTGACTATTTTTATATATGATATATAATATGTTTATGTTTTCCTTAAGCTTCTGTTTTTTTTCATTTTTGGCATACCATTATGGCTTCCATTATGGGTATACGCGATATCTTCATTTAAGGAAGTGCGGACTACCGCCCCCTCAAAGTGATGTGATTCGTTAATGCCATATGTGGGACGTGTAAAGGATGGATTTAAAGTTATTATATATGATGTTATACTGGAATTATAATATACCTATATATATCATTATCATTTATTTCCATTAAAGTATGAGATAGAAATGAAAGTAGCGTTCATGCGTACGTACGGACTACCGTCTCCATGAACGGTGCATTTCATTTCTTATCCCCAAATGTAATGTACTATTAAAAGTACATGTATATAATGGATATATAAAATTAATGATATATCTAAATGATGAATATAATTCTGGAATTAAAATATACATAAGTCTCATTTAGTTTTAATTCCGTTAATATGACAAAGAAATGAAAGTAGCGTTCATGCGTACGTACGGCTTACCGTCTCCATGAACGGTGCATTTCATTTCTTACCTCTAAATGATTATGTAATATTTTAAATACATGTATGTACTGGATATATATGAAATATATGATATCTACATCATGAATACCATTCTGGATATAATGAAACATTGACCAAATTAACAACATGTAAGTGTAAGAAGTCAATTTTTGACTTAAGAACCAAATACCGACAAAATGAACATTATTAACTTAAATGATTTCATGATGTTCATAACATGGTATAAAAGAAATAATGAACTTGGAAAAGATTCATAATCAAGTAGAGATTAACTAAAGTTTATTATTCAGGAGTTTAAAGAACGGTCGGGTCAAGTCAGATACGAGGTATGGGAACTTCTTAACCCAATTTCCATTCTTTGGGTTAATCTCATACTTTCAAATTATGTCATTATATTATTATGTCTTATCTTGTATTTGTACTTTATTTATGTGTACTTATAGTGAATACACATAATGTATCTATTTTATTTTAAAAATTATCTTTGTATGGGACTTCGTCTCAATCTCCTTTAATTGAGGCATATTTTATTTTATACACAACTTTCTTTTATACGGTGTATAAACCCCTTTGACTTTTAAATTTATTCAAAAGGAATCTTTTTTTATACGAAGCGTTTACTAAACGAAAAAAGGGAATGTTTTTGTCGTACGTATGCGGCGACAACGACTTCTCCGCCGTCGTAACCGTTATTTGAGTTTCGGCTTCCTCTACAAGCCATACCTTCTTTTTAAAAGAAAATTAAATACCATGTTTTACTTTTCTTTTACTTTGGTATTGAAAATGGTTTTCATAATGTTTTTATTATATCAATGTGTTGTATTGATATCTCGTGATTGAAATTTGGAAATGTTATGTTTCCTTTATGCATGTTTTATGTGATATGATTATGTTATGGTTCTTGGGCATTATTATGAAGACGGGTGGTTCCATGATAAACTAAGGGCGGGTGAGCCCGTTATAGCTCTCCAATGCATTGGGTAACGCGAAGGAGTGAAACATTAAGGTTTCTCCGAAGAGATTTTTAGGGAATATACTGTGATGGGTATTCCAAACGTAACCAAGAGGGTTACTCCCTACGTAAGAATGTTATGAATGCCTCAAGTTACCTTTATGTCTTATGATTTCTATGATTTATTCATGATTTTATGAGGTATGTTAAAGTGATTATGTTTTATGGGTAAAGTATGATTTCACTCTTATGTATGTATGTACCCATGTTTCCTTTCCATGTTTTTATAACCCATACTGAGTTTTTATGCTCATCCCAAGTTTTTGAAATGTTTTTCACAGGTCAAGGGAAAGGTACATGATAAGATGATAGAGTCAAGGATGTGTCAAGAATTAATCCATGTTTTATTTTAAATGTGTGTTCCATTGATGGGAATGAAGAATACTATCTTTATGTAACCACTTTGTTTATATGTGGAATGTAATGCAAGTCTTATGATCTAATTCTCTAAAACTCTAAACCCGAAAAGATCCTCAACGTGTAATCTTGTAATAACTCAAGATTAAGTAAGGTTTAAGGCTGGGGCCTTATATTAATATTTCCAAAATGTTATGTTCTTATGAATATGATGTGATTGATATTTCTTTTGTTTACCCTTACTGAGAATTTGAGCTCACCCTTTTATGTTTTCTTTTCCCCAGGATATAAAGAAAGGATTTAGGTAAGAAAAAAAGGTAAGATCTTTATTGGGAGATGTTTAAGATCTTTCACTACGATTTGAAGATTTTATTCCAAGTTTCCAAAGACACTAAACTATTACGGTCCTTGTGTGTCTATTTTTCTTATGTATTAAGTATTCTGTAAAAGTAATGTAATGTCCATGTATGTCAAGCTTCGGGTCTCTACAGAACCCTCTCTAAATAAATTTTTGGTCACTTTTAAATGTTATATTTGACAAAATAAAATTCTTATTTATAATAGAGACATCAAAATTTACATTTGGTAAATTTTTGGTATTTTTCTGATAAAATTCATTTTTAATGAATAGTGAAAAATACTGTATTTTAATTCAAAACTGCTTCTCAATCTAATTTATTTATAAGGTTAGATCATATTTTAATTGGTTTTAAAGTGTAATTATATTATTTTTTTACTATTTAATTGAATTTTGGTCATTGAAAGTAATTTCACTTTTAAATTGGACATAAATAAGTGTTAATCTTTTGATAGTTATTATTTCTTAAAAACATGCTTTTTATTTTGACAGCGAGAATTAATTTAAAATTAATTTGTGAAACTTATGTGTTTTAAATTTGAAAAAATTGATTCTATATTTGGAATAAGGATGTCCAAATTGTGTAAATAGGTAACTTTTATTTTTTAACATTATGAATATTTACTTCAGTAAAAATATTATTTACCATGGTTAAAGGGTAAATATGGTAAATAAGGGTAAAAAAATATTATCATAATAATATTAAATTATCATAAAATGGGTCCTAATCCTATTGGTTGATACATTTCTGACCATGGTCATCCTTGGGTCGATTTTGGGACCCCATGGAACCACTTGAGACTGATAATGACACTTTATATTAATTAATTTAAAGTGAATACAAAAATGACTTAAACATATATCTTTTAGTAAATAAATTTTTACATGGGGTTATATAAGTTATATATTCGACTATAAATATTAATTTTAAAGATAAAAATATTTCCTACATCATGGTATTTTTTTATAATTTTTAGATGTGAAATAAATAAAATTATTTATGACACAATAATGATGCAGTGTTTAGCTCATTAATGAATGATTTAAATAAATAAGATTATAAAGATTAAAACAATATCCAAAACCTGTACAATTATTATTGGATGATTTTATTTCTAACATTATTAATATTATATTTTACTTTAATAAGTTTTGTCTCCTTAGAAACCAAAAACCATTATATAATAAATTAATATTTTTAAACTTTCCTAAAAATCCCCTCCTTCCCCTTATAAAAAGCCCTCACTTCTAACCCATTCCTCACACTTCTGAAGTTCCTTGAATCATTCAACCTCTACCCAATTAATATACATACATCCCTATCCTTTTCCTAGAAGCATTCCCCTAGTCATAAGGAAATTCAAGTAAACCTTTTGGTTCAAACCAAAGGGAGATACCCGATTGAAAGGTAACATATTCTCTTAAGTTATTTTGTTTTATTTTACTTCTCCAACCACATAAACTCTTTTTATTCCTTTATTTTATAACAAAAAAAGTATCATAAATATACTATGTTGTTTTTATGATAATTATTCTAACTAATATTACACACACCTCCATCTAATGGGTAAAGAACATATTGTTTCTGTGGACGATGAACTACTGCCTCACGAAACAGTGATTTTTAAATCTTATCCTACCACCTCTCATGGTGGCCATTATGATTGAACTATATTTATATATGATATATATTATGTTTATTTTTTCTCTAGCCTTCAATAATTTTTATTTACAATCATAACATTATGCTTTCCAATATGTGTAAATACAATAATTTCATTTGAGGAAGTGTGGACTACCGCCCCCTCAAATTGATATGATTCGTTCATGACATACATGGAACGTATAAAGGATGGAGTTAATGAAATTATGTAAAATTTATATCATAGTATATTATACTAGAATTATAATATATCTATGTATCATTAAGTTTTCATTCCATTAAATATGAAATAGAAATGAAAGTATCATTCATGCGTACGTATAGCTTACCATCTCCATGAACGGTGCATTTCATTTATTATCTCCAAATGTTATGTAATATTATAAATACCTAAATATAATGAATATATATGTCATATATTATAACTAATTCATGAATATCATTCGGGATATAATGGACTTTTGACCACATGAACAACTTGTAATTATAAGAAGTTCATTTTTTACTCAAGTACCAAATATCGAAAAAATGACCATTATTAACTTAAATGATTGAATAATTTTTATAACATGGTAATAAGTGATATAAAAGGAATAATATACTAGAAAAAGGTTCTTAATCAATTATAAATTAACTTTAGTTTATTATTCATGATATTAAAGAATGATCAAGTCAAGTCAGACATGAGGTAAGGGTTTTCTTATCTCACTTTGAGATTCATGCTATATTGCCACTATTTTTTTGTGCAGTGTATGTAATAACCCTAATTGTATTATTTTTGTAATATAATTTAATTTATGGGTATTTAAATCTTCAATTTATGATCCTTCTATCATGGGGTGTATGTTTCGTAAGTTACAAAATCGGTAAGGGAATTTCTAATTTCAATTTCCACTCATTGGTTTCTACGCAAAATTCATTGATTATTTTACTCCAAGATTATGTGTGAAATCGCTATTTATTTACTTATTTAGTAATTTCTACTCCTCTTTGTGTGGATATAATTTTGATACACATAATCACTCCATTTATAAATTCTCAAGTTATCGATATGAACTTGATAAGAGTAATTTTAACTCAATTTCTATTCATTGAGTTAAACATCCAAGTCATTGGTGTTGTTTTTACAAGAATATGTGTGAATGTTCTCTGATTGATCTACACTGAATATCCAATCATATTTAATGTATTTATATTTTTCGTACATAATTTTTTCATTGATTTATCCTTAACCTAAGGATACAGTCTTTATAAGGGAATTCATCTCAACTTACATTCTATTGAGACTTCTTTGTTGTTATGCGCCAATTCACTTTTACATGGTGTATATAATGTCCTTTGATATATTATATCATGAATACCTTTATTCTCGTGATATTATAAAGTTTTTATTGATTTTATTCCCCAATTATTTTTATTCAAGAGTCTCTCATTTGGTTTGGAACTCCTCAACTGAAATATTGTTTTAAAGATTTATTCTAATAAATATTTCTCATTAATGTCCATGTTTTAAAAATGGGTTTAAGGATTTATTTATATGGAAATTAATGTTTTAAAATTTTAATTATTTTAAAATCATCAATGTGGTATGGTACACTTTGATTCAAAAATCTATTTATTAAATGTTTTAAATGGTCTTGAAAATGGTTGATAAAGCATTGATTATGTCAATATCTTGAAATGATATATTGTAATTGCAATGTGGATATGTTATCTTTACTTTATGATTGTTTTATATGTTATGAATTTGTTATGGTTATTGGGTATTGTATATGTATATGGATGGTTCTGTGATAAACCTATTGCGAGTGAGCCCGAGATAGCTCTCCAATGCATTGGGTAACATAATGGAGATAAACGTTAATGTTTCTCCTAAGAGATTTAGGGAATATACTGTGATGGTTATTCCAATGTAACTCCCTATGTAGCTATGATATCTACAACATAAGTATGATATGGATTCCATAAGTTACCTTTAGGATTTATGATTTCTATTTTTTATTCATAAAACATATGATTTCATGAGGTATGTTATGATTGACAAGTATGGTTTCATTGATTTGTATTTATTGATGAGTTTATGTTTCCTTTCCTTATTTTAAAGCCCTTAATGTGATTTTTATGCTCATCCCCAGTTTTTGAAATGTTTTCCATGGTACTTGGAAATTAATAGAGTCAAGGATGGGATCAAGGAAAAGTCATGTTGTATAAAACATGGAACTAGACATGTTTCTTTTTAAGAGTTTTTATTTAAAAAATGGACACTGAGTAGTAGTGTCTACATGTAATTTTCAAGTTGATATGTAATAGTTATGGCCTAATTCTATAAAACTCTAAACCTGAAAGGATATCAAATGTGAATTATTCATTTAATTCAAGATCATGTAATGTTTTAAGGCTGGGTCCTTACATTTTTTGGACTAAATAAAGCACCGAGATATTGGAATTAATGGCTGAATCAATACTTGAAAATTCCTGTATTTTAGTAACAAATAGTTGATCATAACATTTTAATCAATAAGGATAATTTTTTCTGTTTGTTGGTTATCATCTATTTGGAAGTCTTAGATAATTCACAATTTAAGCTGTTTGAAGAATATATGAGGCTCAATTCAAAATGTGCATGATTGGATGGTTAATGGTTTCCCTGGGTATATAGGTAACACAAAGATGGGAAAGAGCATTTATTTCTCAATAAAAATATTCCAAATATAACCTAAATTAATTTTTAATGGTGGAATCTAATCTGATGAAAACATTGATAGGTATCCAAGTAAAGTTTTCAATAGACGATGGTGGAAAGGAGGTCAATATCATGGAGTATAGACATATTAATAGAATTTTATTTTACTCTATAGAAACATAACCAGGTATTGTGTTTTCAGCATGACATGCTGCATTATACCAATATTTTCCCAAGAAGATCTAATTATATCAGTGGAAAAAAATAATATTTTACATTAATAAAATTATGTTTTTTTGGTTTTTTTCAAAGAACCTCATAGTATGTATTTTTGGGATATACGGATGTAGATTCAGTGGATGATCAAAAGTTAACATCAATATATTATTTCTATAATAGATATTTATACATTTACTAGATGAGAAATATGTAATAATAGATATCATTTATAACTTTAGAAGATAAATATATAATAGCTACATAGGAATATATGGTGTTGTTATAGATGAAGAAGCAACCTAAGGATATTATATTTTATGTGAAATCTCATATTATAGTTAGATGTGATAAATAATGTGGGAAAAATCATGCCCATTATTGAAGACTAATGAAAATCAAGATATAGTATCATTTCATAAATAATAATTTTGAACAAGGGATAGTATATTTAGAGAATAACTCTATACAGGATCAAATTTTGGATATCATGATTAATGCACTACATAAATCCATGTTGATAAGAATTGGTTAGATCTTTAAGTCTGAACATATCCATCTAACTAAATGATTTGGAGAAAGAATATAAACTCCCTATGGGATTTTCTTTTTATGGTTATCTATGAAAACTCACTGTTCATTTAAGTGTTTTGATATCTGACTTTCTTTTCTAAATAATCAAATAAATTCCCTTTGGGTTCATTGATGAAGGTAGGGAAGTAGTCCAATGAATACTACGGAGGAGAAGCTATCATGGAAGAGATTTTACTTGGTTAGTGATTGTTTTGATAAAGGTTATATTATTATAAAATTTATTTAGTGGGGGTAGTAGCTTAGAAAAGTATTTATAACATGGAAACCAATGAAGACTTTTCATGAGGAATTTTTCCGTAAACTCTTATTTATCAAGATGAGCATTAATCATATAAGCCTAGAGTTCATGATTACTGAATAATTGTTTCACTATCTAATGTTTGAAGGTTTTAAAACGTGTAAACTATTATTTTTTATGTTCTCATATGAAAATATTTTAAATTTTCATTTAATCTTTGGAAGGATTAGCAAGAAATCCAAATGGGAAGATTGTGAGATAAAATCCTTTGAAGAGTTTTTTGGATTGTTTTTTTAAGATGGCATGTGATGTGTATTCCATATAAGAATACAAGATGATGGGATAACATAGAGTTGTTTTGGAAGAAAATATTATAGTTTCTTCTATAAAATATAAAGTTAAACCATGATGTTCTGGGTTACATTGTGAATGTGATTTTTAAGAAAGAGACAAAGGGACGGAAAAATCGGTATGCATAATAGTCATATTTTAATTCATAAGTGGCATCTTAGAAATCATATGAGTCATTATTGGAAGGGTAAGATATTATATTTTGTTACTAAAAGAATAATACTGGTATTCTATGGAACCTTTGGTCACACAGTGACCAGGATAAGGTATATTATCTAGTTTCTAGAGAACATAATTTTTGGGAGTCTTGTGTCGTGAATGGAGCTGACAATTTATAGTATTTGATATAGATTGGAGGTCTCCCTCTGGAAGATGAAATCAAATCATCAGGTGATAATATTAATTTTTGAAAAATGGAAAATTATTTAATTGTGTAAGATTAATTAGGCTATTCAATAAGACCCTTTTTGAAAATTTGTAAGTTTATTCAAGGGTTGTGTAAGGTTTTATCATTTTCTATATTGAGGAGAATACATAAGTGTGTCTTGGTTGGTTTGTCTATTTCATGAATGTGATTAGGTATAATCAAATTGATTTGTTATTTTCAAGGATCCCATTCCATGGAGGGAGCACTATCCCAAAAAAAATTAAAATAAAATACTTGATATTTCTGAGGTACAAGTGACCACACATTAAACAGATTATTTGTATTGTGATGTTCAAGTCAAAGAAGAATCCCAAATTTATTATAATTACATGTGATGAAAGTTTTAACTATATTTTTGAGAGAAGTAATTTACATTTTATGATGGTAAGATTTAGTTGGGAGTGTTTCTTCACTAGTCCACCAAAAATTATCCAATGGAAAATACAGTGTAGAAAAACAGATCCTCTAGTAGTTCCTTGCATAGAAGTTACTCCCTCAATGATCAATTTACTATAAGATATAAATTAAACCTCTCCCTAATCTCTACATGGTTTCAAACCATGCACAATCTCTCAAATTAATCACAAATAATAATTCAAGTGAAAAATAGAAAAGTAAATTAAAAAAATATTTTAAGTGGTATAGACATTACACAATGTATCTTCAGGAGAAACATTGATGAATTTCATTTCTATCAAAATTTATTAGGAATTGAAAAAAAATATTTAATATTTATAATTAGATAAATAATTAAAATTAATCCCCAATAAAATCATAACAGATGTAAAAGTGTCTACACTAACTTATAGTGGTCCTTGATTGGTCATCCAATTTCACTAACTTTTGAAATTTTTGGAATTCCTTCTATTGATCTTGGTGATTGTCAATTGCATGTAGTAATCGTCACCTAACCACTACCCTTTGGTGAAAAATACATGTTACCCTTTATGAATCTCTAAGTAACTCATATATTTTATCCTTTGCTAAAAACCATACCTGGAGTGATTATAACATATCATCATTAGAGGCCACATCACAAGACATAGATACCATTCACAAATCTTCCAGTTAAATTGACCACTAATAGAACATTCCCATATAAATATGGAATATTATAGATAAACTACCAAAATTGGAAATTTAAATTTCCACTATGTTTTCCATCTATCCAAGGTTTATAGTGAATTTTATACCTTTTAAGTAATCTAGACAACTGTCAAACACTTTATAAAAATAATCCCTCGCTTCCCCATATTGTAGTGTTTTCTTGTCCTTCTATTCAATGAAGTCCTACCAACTAAAAGATTACCTCAAACATTATTTTACTAAATTATTGGTGAACATATATGTTTAATTATTCATTTTATCTATCTTTCTCACCTATGCCTCACTATCCTCTAATAAATTCCGGATGAAGTGATATTTCTGGTCCATGTGTTCAGGTTGAGCAAGAAACACCAGATTCCTCAACAATTTTATTTCATTTTGATTATAATATTGGATAAATACACATTCTTATATACTAAAAAGATACATTAATATATTACTCAACCATATTAATTCTTTTCCAACTTCAATTATTCATACTTAAAAGGATTCCATTGTGGTCAATGAAACTATTAGTTGCAACTGTGACATCCAAATAACTATTGTTCATGATAGGTGAACAAAAAACAATTGGTTATTTTCCAAGTTCCAAAATCCATAGAACATTAATCATATATATGATATTTTAATGGATAATATTTCCCAAAGAAAATAATTAGGCATTCTAATCCATTTAGATATCGAATGATCCACTCTATGATGCCCCTGTGTTCCCCAGATTTTCCCTTAACTATATAATAGTTCCAACTATAAATGAAATATATAGGAAATTTAGAGCCATGTAGTATATCAGTAAACCTATCATTGATTCAAATAGTACTCTTTCAATACTATTACCTCATATCACATTTTTTCTCTCTTGCATTATGGACAATTTGAAGTGTCTGACTAATGGAGTTGAGAGCGACTTATATCTAGACATCCCAAACCTTTCGATTACATTTTGTATGTATTCCTTTCAGATAAAACCAGAGTCCTTAATTTCCTATATCTATAAATATTCAACCCCAATATTTTATTATATTAATTTATATCTTTCATCTCAAACCATATATAAAAATTATGACTTAGTTATTTAATCCTCACAATTACTTGACTAGGAAGCAACATGTCATCCAAATATAGGATAAGTATGATGAAACTTCCATCATTCCATGATAGATAGTAAAATCAATAGTGTATGTCTCTCTGAGTGAAATATTTTACATCCACGAAAGCATAGAACTTCTAATTCAATTGAATTTGTTATTACTTCAAACCATATAGTATTAACTTCAGTTTTCACACTAATTCTTATTTATAATAATATTCAAAACCTAATTTTTTATTTATATAAGTTTCCTTATCTGTATCACCAATAGGTAAATTAATATTTATATCCATATTATAGAGATTAATATTACAAATAAAACCCATTATTATCACTTTCCATATGGTATTGTGTTAACTATCAATGAAATTTTTTATAGAAGTTAACTCCTTCTTTATATAGAAATTCATTCCCCACCGGCAATTCTTTTAACCTCTTCTTTCCATCAAATTCTTCATTTAAATGGAACACTCAATATTCTCTAGAATTTTATTCCCCTATGGTAAATCAGTCAGCTCCCATGTTCCATTAGTATCTAAAAATTAAATTTCCTCTTCCACCAATGACTCTGAAATTCTAGAGTTACTGAGAGTGGTCACCACTTTTAGGATTTTAGGTACTCCATCATCTATTAGAAGTAGTAAGTTCATGTAAGCTCTAAACTTATGTACTAGTTTATTGACTCTAGTATATATCTAAAACATGACATAAAATAATAATATTTTAGGTATTATAAATTATGGTGGTCAATATTCTAGAGCTTCTCCTTATAATTCAGTAATCATAGAGCATTCATGCACATATTCTGCATGCCTATTTTCTAGACCATTAGTGCTACCATCAGAACTCACTAGAACTTTTGTTCTTTCTATACTATAACTTAGATCGACTTAGACTTGGTTAGGGTATTCTTTTATCTCAACTTCCTCATTATCTATTTTGGTTTCTTCCACAAATCCTTCTCATTTAATAGAATATCACAACTCCTAACAAACTATCGATAAACATCATCCTT
Organism: Viscum album; assembly: GCA_963277665.1. Lineage (NCBI taxonomy): Eukaryota > Viridiplantae > Streptophyta > Magnoliopsida > Santalales > Viscaceae > Viscum > Viscum album. The sequence goes on from OY728138.1 coordinate 57,919,876, forward strand.
GATCCAGTATCTAAATTTTTTATCACCGTATCCCACAAAGAAACATGTCTTGTACTTAACATTATGTTTTTATACAACCTTCATACCAATATGGATGTAGGTGATGCTATAAAAAATTTAGGTGGGATATATTTATTTGGATTAATAAACCATAGATTCTCCATAATTTCATCTCCTATTAGAGATGATATACTTCTGCTGACTATGTACACAACCTTGTTCATGGATTTATTTAAATTTTCTTTTGGAATTTATTTGTGTACACTCATGATTTTTTCTTTATCTATCAATTTTTTATTCATTAAATCTACCACTCAATGCTGTTAATGTGTACTTGGAATAGACTTCTCTAACCTTATGACCTTATTTTGATTATGGTTAGGGATGAATCTTCCTTTATACTCACCATAATTTTAAAATCTTATATATTTTCTATTCTCAACAGTTTCCATTTCCAACGTAGCCTAACATTAATTAAAATATCAAAATAAGTCAAAAATGTTCTTCTAAAATTAAACCCATATAGTCCATGTAGAATAATCAATGAAAATTACAATTTAAAGAGAACCACCATGATATTTCACTGGGGAAGATCCCTAAACATCTAACTAAAAATGTTTTAACTTTTATGATATGAGATTCTTGATGTTTAGATTGAATAACACCCTCTTATACTTCCAAATTAAAATCTATAATAAATTCTAATTTCAGTTTGATCAAGATTTAGTACTCTCTTTGCTACAAGAACCTTTATGTTCTTCTAACGGATATTCTTGAGTCACCAATGCCTTAACTTTGGACTATCGATCAATTTTTCTCCAAAAACATCACCCCATTTTGTCTTACAGTTGTATATAGAGTCCCATAATTTACTAATATTTCCACCACTATGGATTCTTTATACTCCTCTCAAACACCATTGGAAAATATAATTCCATTTCCTACCGCATTATGAGACTTATGAAAATTAAGTTCTTTTAAAGTCTTGTGATATATCTAACTTATCTCAAATTCAAGAAGCTTGAATTATTTATCCAAATATTCACATCATCATTCTGCGTGATTTATAGAGAATTATCATCCAAAAAAAGAAATATTCAAATCTTCTATATACATAATTGACCATGTTACATAGCCAATCATTTTGTAAAATGATTCTTTTAAGTCAATAACTCAATACTTCAATGGTATATTGAAACTTGGTATTAAGATGATAGTTCCATAAACTATATTCATGAAATTTTATCTTCTAGAATATTCCCATCTATAAATCTCCCTCTTATTCTTGAAATACTTCTTGAGTGTACTCTCTTCCCACATTACCAACATGTACTACTAAGAATAGTTAATTTGACTTGACTCCATTCATGCCACTAAACTTATAGTTTCCTTAAAATTCTTATATGAAGTTTCCATCATCTTCTAACGATATTTATCATGTTTATGAAAGGTTATTGTAATTCCATCAATTTTATTTCTTCATTCATTATTATATTCCTAAAATCCTAAAACACCAAGTATAATTTCCCACAAGAATTGATAATTTCCTTTATAATCATATCGCATGACTCTAACAATGAATATTATAGTAGAAGAGTTCATACATCACCAACAAACATCACATTCACTGATTCAATATTCCCTTAGATCCTCTTAAATTCATTCAAATAATCTTCTATAGGTATACCTTCTGATGGCCTTGTGCTGAAAAACCTTCTCATCATGGAAACTTTGTTAAGTGTTGTTAATTTCTCACACATGTCTTTCATGGCCTTCATTATCTCTAATGTGTTATTTACTTCCCAAATATTAAATTAAATGTTCCATAGTAGTGATATCTTAACCATCCCAAGTGATTTCCTATATAAAAATTATAATTTTTCTTTATCTAAATTCTTAGTTTTGTCACCAAATAATAGAACATCTATGAAATTTTGAATAATATAATCATCCATGTGAATTCTATAAAATACAAAATATGACCCATAAAACTTATCTATCTATACATTACCTTCTTCTGATTATATAACTTCTGATAATAGTAAAATCCCATCGAATCAAAAATAACATATGAGGAAAACAAAGGAGAAATATACCAAATTCTATCAAGTTTGTGTTCTTAAGTCCTAAACCAATATCTGATAACACTTTTTATGAGCATCGTACCCCTGGTCTAGTTGAAATTATCCACCGGAGGAAAAAATATAGTGGATCGGATCCATTGGAAGTTTCTTAACTAAAAGTTACTACTATTATGATCAATATATCAGAATATAAGAAGATATCCTCACCATATTTACCAAATTTCATTTAACGTAAAATATTCTCTAACAAAACTAAAAAAAATCAAGTTAAAATTGTAATGAAAATAAAACACATGATTTTACATAGTTTGAATATTAATTACTATATCCATGGGAGAAACTTTGATTTATCCCATTTCTCTTAAAAGTTATAAGGGATTAGAATCACATTATCTAAGTTAGAAAATGATATCTCTAATCATAAGTAATCCTAAATCACATCATAACATGTGTAAAAGTAGTCCCACCCACTTATAGTGGTACCCAACTAGCCATCCAGTTTCACTGAATTCTAATATTAATGGAATACCCTCTATTTTAACTATTGATTTAATATATAAATTAACACATGACCACTAATTTTTGTGAAATAATGAAATTTTCCCTTTATAATTCTATGAATAACACCTATATTCAAAAAAAATTATAAAACTATAGAGGTATTGATTCTAACATATCATCATCAGAGGAACCATCATATGATATAACTATTATTCACACATTTACTAGTGGAACTAACCCCTAAATGCACTAGCTCATTGAAATATGGAAAATTCCTACTAAACAAACAACTATTGTAGATTTTATCTATTAATGCACATACCATTATTACAAGGTATATGCCAGTGATTTTTAATTCAGTATAACTGATTGGAACTTGAAATAGAGAATCACCATTCATAATTTTTTCATGCGATGGAAATGATGGTGTTTAGTTCTATTGTTTCAAATGAAAATGAATATAATTCCATAATGGTGATGAATGTGCCATGAAATATTTGAATCAGTATAATTCCATAAATAAACATTCTATATTTTAGGACATATTTAATGGAATTAAAGAATATATTTTTGTACGGTTTTGAAGAGGGTATTTGAAATAATTTTTTCCACAATCCAATGGTGGAATAATGATCTATCTTAATGGAATATAATTGATTCTTTAGATATATTAGATATATAATTATCTTTAAAATATAGAATAGAAATATAATTAATGATTACGAAGATAAGATAATATTAGCGAATAATTGAGAGAAGAGACAAATAAATAATTCTAGAAAACTATTGGAATGTAAAAAATAATATCCAAGGAACATTTTCAATAGAGGTTTATGGAATTCGTTTATGGATAAAACTGGAGAATAATTGATACAATACTTTGGTGTGACCCCACTTGTTGTTCGTGATGATCAAGACAGCAACACTCATGGAGGTAGTGATGTATTTGAGGGTATGGTATTAATTTGAGGGTTTTAAAATTGGAGGATTAGTGTGGCCACTATGAATTGTAATTAACTAGTAATACACATAATGTTTTTATGCATGACACATTATCATTGCATGCTTCTTAGATTATACAAGTTTAAATTAAACATGTAAAATTTATTATGTATCTTATTTAATTTTTTTATCACTTCATATCAATTTTCATGGAGTGGAGTGCTCTAGATAGTGATAGAACAATATCATTGGTTAGTGGTTGCTTGAAAAATATCGACACACCCAGATTCACCCCCTCTTAAGGTACTATATTTACAAGGCCAAATAGTGGAAATTTAAAAAAAATTAACAATTTTATCCATATATTATATAGTATTCTATGTGTTTATATCAGTATACTAAAAATAAAACTTCATTACTTAAAATATTCTACTAATGGAGGGCTCAAATCCAACATATTTTAACAAACATATTGATAAAAACTTTATACTTAAGAAAATCATTTTATCATTATTTCATTATAAAAACTTGTTATATAATCTGATAAATCAATAAATTATGGGTAATAAAAAATAATTACAATTTATTTAAAACAACCCAACATCTATAAAACAATTATTATCATATAAGAGATAAAAGATGAAAATATACATTATTTTTTAAAAATTCATCTGATACTGATATATCCTTTATATATAAATATATAATTTCAATAGAACTTTGTTTAATAATTTTAATACTAAACTAAAACTTTATAAATCATTTTAGAGATCATTAACTTGTGTGTATTTCAAAAAATTATAAAACATATAGTTGGTACCATATACCCTATAAAAATTGAATAATTAAAATCTATAACACTGATTCATAGACTTTTAATATAGTTTTCTAAACTCATTCAGGGATACAAGAAAATTAAACCATTTAGAAAAAAAATCCTTCGAGATACCTTCTTTAGGTTTCAATTTCCCTATATTTTTACTCAAAGAAACATTATTATACTATCCATAAAAAATTCATCTTTCAATTTCTAAATTTACCCGCATTTTCTATTGGTATTTCACCAAAACCTGAACATTGCATGTCTTAGTTCATCAATTACTAATACTTTGAGAAAATAAGGTAAAACTACCTTGAATTCATTCATATAGTTAGAACATTTCTAATAGTTACAATAATATAAAATCGATTTCTAGAAAAAAACATAAAGGAAATCATCAGACTCACCAATTAAATAGAACACTCGATCATATTGAGTATGTGAGTGGGAAGTAGAGTTTCTTAGGATGTTTTTCATCTAATTAATTGGAAATAATAATTATATATTGTTTCACTATTCTCATAAGAAGTTTTATTCTCCTATTAAATGACCTCAATAGTTGTATACTTCAGATGATATAACTCTAACATGTAAAATTTTCTTAATTTATTTAGAACAATTATTATGTTTTTTATAATTATAAAATGTTTTTTATATTTAACGTCAACTTTAATTTGGATTGATCTCAAATTTAATCTTGATGATGATGATTTTATTTATACCTAATAAGGAATTTTATAAAATTATATCTCACTAAAATGATTATCACTTTTTAAACTCGTCGTATCCATTAGTTTTCCAAGAACTATTTTTCATTAATAAATCCATATTCTTTGTAATTTATCTCAAAATTATTTATTTTATGGTAAAATCATGTTGATTATATCATATAATACTATTTCATGGTTTATTGAACAACTCAGTGTCCAAACCATCATATAGATAAACTCAACACCAAGCCTATATTATCCTTCCTAAGGTATTCCTAGATCAATGTCACTCGAATCCAACTCCATAAACAATGCACAAAACTCTTAGGTTCACCTAATTACTTTATTATCTTAAAAAATATAACCTCGGGGCACCCAAATTTAGCATGATTCTACCTGGTTGGATGATTGATTTCAAGATAAGTACTTACTTTAGAAGGAAAATTACACTTGTATTTTTAAAGGTGATTTAATCTCTCAATTTTATCTCATGTATTCCCTTTTCATGTATGAATACTTCCAATGATTCATTTTGAAATCATATTCATTCCACTAAACTAATATCTTCAAACCGTATTAACATGTAACTCCATACACAACTCATAGCTTGTATTACTAACTAAAATTAAATCCCCCTTTTCTTGATCGGGAATAAGCCTGAAGGCTAGTGATAAGTAATATATATAGTCCCACTACTCAAGGATACTTTACTCAAGATAGCCTTCAATTTAATTATAATTCTAACACCTAATATGATTAAACTATAATCAATATTCGAATTCAAACTCATACTATATTACAATCCAAAGTCAAGGTAGAATAAAAGTAAGTCAAATATCATACCTATCTTATAACTCCTTATATTTATGTATGAAAATTTATAGAAGTATTTTAACACTTTACCCTAAAGCATATGGTAATTCATAATATAATAATTTTAACTAATATTAAAGTAATTAATAAACTAAACAACTAAATAATTCATATATTCAAATATAAGATAAACTATTTATAAAAAAATTCTTAAATAAAAAACTATATTTTATTTATAATTTATCCACAAGTAAATGAAAATACATAATTAAATATATATATATAAATATATTATATTTAATTATAAAATAAATAGTTCATATTATCCATTATATATACTTTTACATAAAAATGTCATATTATATAAATTATAAACATTTCATATTTTAATTTCTATAATTTAATAAATTTACATAATCTAAATATCATATATTTTATATTATTTAACCCTTGATCAAATCATTTTTCAAAACTCCTTCAGATATGCTTTAAATAATATATTAAATAAGGCCTTCTTTTTGAATTATTCAAAATAATTATCATAAAAAATTCATAATATTTTAAAAACTCTTTTATAGTCAACCTAATTTTATATTTTATAAACACATTATGTATTTCCCTTTTAATTTCCATAGAAATCATTTATATCCAATTTCTAAACCATGCCCTACAATTTCAAAGATATTTAATATAATTAATATAATATAATACTTATTTTTTGAATGTTTCATAGGCATTTAATAATTGATTACAAAAACTTTATAATTTATTGATTCATAAACAACTTTTAAACAAAATAAATGTCCTAAAATACCCATTTTCGTAATTTATAGAAAATGTATAAATTATTTACATTATTTTATAATAGAAAATTGAGTAAAATTAAATTTTTATTGGGCATATTATCCTATGAAATGTACTATATTGATGTTTTTGGCTTGTAATATTGTCTTTATTATTTTATGATTGATGATATTCAGTTATAATATCCCTTTGGTTCTTGAGGAGTCATATTTTATGATTGGAACCAATATCATTTTGATGATGTAAAGAACTGTATCCACCCATAGTATGACTCATTTATACCATATGATATTCCATATTGAATTATACGAAATAAAAAACCAATGGATTGTAATGAGTCACTTACTATGGTATCTCATATCATATGGAATGACACCAACATAGATTATATTTTCACATCATGTAATGTCAGCCTCAATTAAAAAACTATATCAATACCTACAATATCATAATCCATTAATAAATACATATTTAAAATATTATATAATGACATATGATATATTATATTGTATGGGTATCTGTTTTACATAATTTCAATCATATTTATTGATGGGAAATATGAAACTTGTACTCTAATAATATTCTTCATTTTCAAAAAATGATTTCAACAATCGTTGATCATGGATTACCTATGATTGCACTAATGGGTTCCTAAATATTGATTAACACTTAATCAAAGCATTAAAAACAACTTGAAACCATGTTATTATAATTTATAATTCATGAAACCTTAAACCATGTGTAAATGAAAATGATTAACATTTTTTCCTTACATTGGTGATAGTTAATTCTCCTTATTATTTAACCACTTTAGTTTATAATGATCTCTATAGTAAAATAAAAATAATACTCCCCCATGTAGTATCCATGTATTTCACCAAATAACCCATTTCATGGGTAGAACCCTTATCTAAGACATGATAAGCTTGTATATCCTGAAAGCTAAGGAAGGAGAAGGAATAAATATAATGGAGAAATTGAATATGTCTTGGGAAATAATCAAATAACAATTATCATCGAACAAACTCATTTTATATAGACTCAATTATGATTCTTGATTGATGTATGCAATCAATAATGTATTATATAATGTATGATGGAATGTATTTAGTTACAACTATTTATAACTCTTTTACAATTCATTCTCCCCAATATGTTTCATAATATGAAACGTTATACATTAATAATTGGTAATGAATACAATTTAATGTTAACACTTTACATTATGCTACAAATATCAATTATAATCATTCCTTTTAGATTATACTATATTATTTTATGCATTATGATATACACATAGTGTCTAATATGATAATCCATGCCAATAACATGAACACTGCACTTTATGATATCCCCTTATCTAATGGTAAGATACAGAAATGAAAAATATATGATATTTATGGATTTAGTTTGTATAATTTTCACAATTCCCCATCCATGTTCAGGGAATTGATAAAAAAAATCTTCCATCCCTTCTTTGACTCTTTTTTTGAGGTCTTGAGGTGATATCCTCCTTTATTTGAGACCTTGTAATAATAATTCTAGTTATTTTCACATAAACATTGAGGAATTGTGGGATAATCAATTATATGAAGATTTATCCAAACATTCCTTTTGTACATTAAAAGTTAAATTCCTTAGTCATATAAATCCATAATCTTTTCTCATAGTATATATAGAGAAGGTGGAATCAGTGATGTCTTGAAAATTTCCATCATTTTTTTTGAAATAAAGAGTTTCCACAAACTTCCCAATTGATACCATCATTTCATCCATGAATTATCAAGACACATTCACTTTTTTACTTTAAAAGGAAATGAGTTAAATTAATATTTACTAACCAATGGGAATTATATTTTTCAAGAATTGAATAAGTGGTTGACCATGGATCCAATCCTTGTTATATCTCATCCTGGTGGAGCGTTTGAGATGTATTACTATGCTTCATCATTTAACCTTGGTTTGATTCTTATATAGGATTATTGGGTAGAAATTTATTTTTCAAGACAATTACATCCTCATTAAATGAACTACCCTACTATTGATGTAGACTTGGTTGTCTTTGTATTTGAATTAATGATCAAGATACATTTCATATTTAGTGAAAACTTTTTAGTTTATTCTAATTATAATACCCTTAAATATATCTTTTCTAAAATTTATTTAAATGTGAGGCAGTGTTTTAGGTTTGAATATCATTGATATTATGATTTTGATATGCAATATGCACCTATTCAATGTAGTGTGCTCGCTGATTCCCACAATAAGATGTTTCATCCTTAGATGTTTCCAGAGGTAAAAGTATAATTGTAGTTGATTTATATTATGGTTGATATTAACCTAGATGTGGTCCTTGGACTTAGTAGAATTTTTTTTCCATATTGATCTCATATCATCTATTTGGAATTAATCAAGGACTCCTAGATATCTAATCTAGATTGTGCCAATATTTGATAGAGCCTCAATAGCGAGAATATCCTCAAAGTCTAGTTCAAAGATCCATCATCATTCTTATATTTCCATGGAAGTATTTTAATTCCAATTAGTATGAGGATTTAAGTTAATAAAGAGTATCACTCTTCTCAATGGTTTTACATATTATAATAAAAAATTTGTATCATGATGTTCATCATTAATATTAGTGTCCTAGAATTATAAATAACATCATGAGTTTTTTTTCTAGAGGATTCAACTTTCAAGAGGTAAAGATAAAGCATTAGAGTCTTGAAAGGGAACTTCAGTCACTTCCTCTACTAGTATATAAATGAGATAAAATTATGATATACTTCATGACTAGTCTACCAAGTCATTATAAACACCATTATATAGTTAGGGTAGTTATGAATCATGTTACCAGGATAGACCACTATTTTTTTATCAAAAGGTATATTGAATTAATAAAATAGGAAAGTTTTATGTCATATGGATCACTAATAAGTAATTTTCCCTTACTAGTATCATATCTAACATGGATATTAGGTTTAAATATTATTTATGGAAAGTTAATCAAAAACCTTTAGGACCACAAGTTTTGTTGAGTTCCAATTTTTTCCCTCACACTAATGGAAAGTCCAAGAAAATAATTCATATACCAGAAGATATGATTCTAAATTTTATACATGATTTTTTTAGATATTAATAGGATTACCGCTCTCTAGTTTAATTCTCCTAAAATTATAGCTATTAGTAATGTATTCATATGGTACTTGTTAAATCATTTTATGTTTGGCCTTATCATTAACCTCTTTGCTAGGATGAAATAGTATAATCCTCTATGATCGGTCATAGTATCATATAAGAAACGATGTAAAGGGTAAAATTGAATTGAAAGTGTCATGAAACTACTAAAATATTGTAAAGGTCCAATATAAACCATTAATAATTACTGTAAGAGTTTAAATTTGTCATTCATATATTTTTTCATGTTTCAAAAAAATAAATCTATTGGAAAATGAATAAATAAGGGGACTTCGCCCCATTATTCATAGATAATTTCAAAACATTAGGAAACATCAGAGAAAAAAGTTATATTCTATATTTACCAATGAAATTAAATTCCATGTGTAATATGATCCTCATTTATTATCCAAGGAAGTATATACCTAGAACTTTACATGTAATTTGATATGAATACATTGAATTTGAGGTGGATTTTCCCTATTTAGATAATTCTAACTGTTTCATAGATTAGGGGGATAGGGTACTATGGGATAAAGTGGTGCCTCTAAATTGGGTCAAATGGAATCATGCACTACTGAAAAGAAAGCCTTTACCAACAATTTAGAATCATTGGTATATCCTATACCAATTATTTGGAGGGTCATTAGATACTATTCCAGTTGTATAGGTAATGTAAAAATAAAGAGATAGCTGAGGTATAAACCCAGAACCACTCAATTATATAATAATGACATAACCAATAAGGTATAATAATCTTATCAAATATAACCTTATAAATGTATATATATATATATATATATATATTTACATATAATTTATATTTTGATTTATATAATGTTATTTGAAAAAATAATTCTTAAAAAATTGAGGAACTATACCAATGGTTCTCAAAACCATCGGTATAGACCAATACCAATGGTTTTTAGAACTGTTGGTATAGTTCCCCAGATTTTTGGGAACTATATCAATTGTTGTCCAAAACCATTGGTATAGGTTTTTTATAAGGAACTAATACCAACAGTTCTTGCATAATAATTAGTATAGAGGGATCATATACCCTTGGTTTTGGAAAAACTGTGTGAGTAGGGTATGTTTTGAGGCAACTATGCTAATGGTTTTGATAAAACAGTGGGTATAGGGTTTGTGTGAGGCACCTATTCCCATGGTTTTGATAAAAATATGGGTATAGAGTTTTTTGTGAGGCACTTATCCCTAAATTTTTTCTAAAACAATTGTTATAGAGTTTCTAAAAAGTTATTATACCCAAGGTTTAGGAAAAACCATGGTTATATGGTTTTATCAAGCCACTTATACCCACGGGTTTTCAATAAACTTGGGTATAGGTACCTTGGTGTGGATTAATGTTTCTATAGCAATGGTAAGATAAATACTAAAACAATTATCCAATGTCCATATATGTTCCCTTAGGATATTCGGTAAATATTATTAAGGATGAGAAGCTCAATGGTGGGGAGGTTATAAAGAACCTAACTTTTAAGTTTTAATAATTATCTTTCATTCTAATGATTTAATTATTATTTTTATTAAAGTTCGAAGAATGTTGTAGGGGTTTGGTGGTAGTTTTAAATGGTGGGGATAAGATACCAAAGGTACTAGAACACACTAGGAACTCTAAGGGCTTGTGCTGGGTACCATGTTGTAGTAATAGAGCATAAACACCACATTCAGCACCACAAGGTACCCAGTAGACTTGGACTAGGTACCTGGTGCCACTATAATTTCTTTTAATATTGTGGGCAGTTTCATCTTTCTACCTTAAATATTAACCCTTAAATATTAAGGACCTTATGAATTTACCCCCATTATTTACATGGGTATGCCTACTAAGATCTCCCTCTCCTCTCATCCTTCCCAAGTGTTCGATCCTTCTTCATTGGTCTGAATTTACTTCTTTGGGTCATAGATTCTTTTCTTTGGCATGGTAAGATCATGAAACTCCTAAAAATGTCCACTTCCCCCTACTTATTTTTATCAGTTGATATTAACTCATATATATCTAATCTAGTTATTGATAAATTCATCATGTTTTTGCTTTCTTTTTAGTCAACGTGTCATGGGAGTTTAGACAATACAATTTCATAGTATTTACTTGGTTTTACTCCATCAATTTCTTATTTCATATAATTATTTTGTAAAATTATATTCTTACCTTATTATTAGTTTGGTAAAAAATTAAGTGGTGGTATACCGTTTCCCTTTTAAAATTATGGGATTATTCTTAAACCAATTTGCTAGGTCTAACCCTTCTTACTCTCATATTCTCAATAGTTGGTCTAAAAACAGTGTAAGGTTAAGAGATTTTAAATTAAAATGAAATTTATTTCATCTTATAAAATTTTTTATGGAACACTTTAACAGGTTTTAGGAAATGTAAACTTTAATATGTTTATATTATTTATGTTGGTATTACTTGATTATTGTATGGTTTTTATTTAATTAATTAATTGATTGTTATTATTCTTAGTTGTTTTGCATGTTAAATAAAAAGGATATATGTTCCCTAGTCATGTTTTACTACACTCATATATGTTTAAAAGTGTTGATTTTAGCATGTTGTAGGTGTTTTATAGCTTTTATTTATACTCAAAATTATTATTATGGTTTCATATGAATATATGTCATTGTAAATTTTGAATAAAAGGGTATACCTTTGTAATATTAATATTGTATAAGTACTTATCCTGATGATGAATAGATTCATGGTTGGATAGGCTCTCAACACCTTGAATCATTATACCCCTTTCACCTTAACCCCTAGGATGGGAAACTAAATTCCCCTAACACATTATACATTATCTTATTCCTTAAAACATGTTGAAAATATTTAACTCTTATATCACACACACACATATAATTATATATATATATATATAATATACACACATGTGTGTGTCTGAGTACTAGATTCCATAAATGATAATGTTTGTATTTCAACCCAGATCCTAATCTAAGCCTATATATGTATTCCTGGTATGGATCCTCCCTATATTTATAGTTATGTAAAATTTATTATGTTTATACTAGACTTGTTTGACATATAATGTTATCAATTTTTTTATTATTCCTTTAGCCCTATATTTATGCTACATGAACTTTGGATTATGATATGAATTTAGGGGTGGGGTGGAGACTTCTTACTAGGTATTTCTACACTAATTAACTACATTTTCTCATAGAGGATGCATATATATCTTCTTGTATAATATCTAGGTAAAATTAAATCACTTGAACATTGGATGTAGTGAAACTTGGAGTATGATTTCCATGTCAACTCTTCAAAATTTGAATGGATGGACAAGATAGTGTAGTTAGGGTTGTCTTATTGTTCTCCCCAAGAGGTTAAATGTAAAGATAAATAACTTTTGGGTCTATTTTCAACAATTGGTTTAGTATTTATATGTATATATAACACCTTATCTTATTTCACTCACTTAATTAAAAGCCTGGATACTTTTATATGTGGAATAAATTTTGATTCTTTCTCATATAATATTAATTTTCATGTATTTATAATTTAATCTCATTATTACATTAGCCTTTGGTAATACACACTATTTGGTTAGGTCCTAAAGTGTTTTTCCTGTTGTATGTGTGAATTTGACCCAATTTACTATTTATTCATAAGGGAACCAACTCCCCTTATATGTTATTAATCTACTAGAATTTATGTCATCCATTGGTGATAGATAGGTGTTTTGAAGTATTTTATAGACCTAAACTAATACCGTTTGGGTAATCAATTCATAGTCATATAATAGTGGTTTTCCAAACATGATGAGGTTATTTTCACCGTGAAACTTTCACTCCTCATGTTTTTTTCTTCAACTCTTCATTATTCATTCCTCCACATAAATGAAGACCTCCAAAATTCCTAAAAACCATTATGGTGGATTGATAACCATAAAATGGAATAATAATAAATACTATGAGGTTTTAATTCATTCAATAAAGACACATACAACCTTTATCAAGTCATCTCAGTAAAACTCCATGATTCAAAATATAACATAACACTTCCATTAATATAAATTTTTAACCCCTACCATTAAAAAATCACCTTTTAAATATGATCCATCAATGTGATCCTTAAAATACATCATTATATTGATAAATAACCTTGTTTTCTGAAATTAAGCAATAGACTAAGGTGTCATAAAAATGAAAAGTTGGGAAATAAACCTAAAAACCAACCACATCATAATTTAGAGAAGTATAATTTGATTTTGACTCTATAATTAGTAAAATTACATATTTTGAGAGTGATGATAACATAAGAATACCAAAAATTATTCTAGAAAATTTAATCACAATATTACCTACCTATTCCTAAGGTTATAATCCCCATAGTGACTTAGGAGAAGGATATTTTCCATTTGAGGATCTTTCATGATCTAAGTTATTTGGTTATAAAGGATTTTATTAGGACATTAAATTAATGTAATCCTATATAGATTACCAAAATCTTACTCCCCTTATTCATAATCAATTGTATCATATAAAAATTTATCATTTCAAAGCCTAAACATAAGACAATATATCATAAAGTTATAAAATTATTAAATGAAAAACTATATTGGTGACCCTCAAAGATAAATGGGTGCCAATAAATATTTTGAGAAAGTGGTTTATTGAGTGTGTGGATTTTACTACTTTACTACCAATATTTTTTAAATCTGGTTTATTGGACATGAATGGTATATATGAACTTAAATAGAATCTCATGAAATATTATATCTAGTGTATCTTTTATTAGGGACTCGTAAATAAAAAAAATATTATCAAACTCAAATATTTTTTCTAGAATCTCAAATTTCCTATATATTTTTTCATAGAAAAATTTAATTAGAATCTATCACAATTTGGGATGATTTTTTAAGATATTTTCACTATCATTTTAACTCTATAAAAATAAATACAGATATTTTATATCTCTATAATGGAGAATAAATTTAAAATAAATAGTTAACTGACTTCATCACCTAGTGGAATCATTATACATACTACCTTGACATGATACTCACACATGAAAAAGTGTAAAAAACCTACATGGAGAACCTATGATAGGTTTAGGATTTATCATTGGTCTTATCACACATCAACATGGGATAAACCTCAAATTAGGCACTTGAGTCGGCTCAAAACATACACATGGTGAAAACCTGATCCCTCGAGTTTGTGGACAAGCATTGAGGGAATCAAATAATATCCCTGGGGAAGCTTTCACCTAATAAATAATATTTAATAATTAGTAGAATTATTCCTGAAATTTTGGTATAACCGATCCATAAGTTAGATATTTACCCAAAATATGACAAAAAAACAATATAAATGATCTAAAAATTTCAATAATTAAAACAAAATTAATCTCACAGATCACCTCAAACTCCCCAATATGTAAAAACCCCTTTAATTAAATATCTGTAAATCCACGTGCATTAAAATCACCCATAAAATAACTAAAGAATATAGGGATATCTGATATGTCACAAAATACTATGGGTAAAAAGAATCTAACATATCTCATCAAGAAGTCCCATGTGACCTGAGGTCACCCACTATCCATAGACTATCTCAAAGATTACGAGACTAATAGTTGAAACCATAACTACAAAACATCATTCGGTCTATCAATGCTAGTAGGCATAAGTATGGTGTGAGCATAAAACAACTCAATGGGTAATCTCCACAGAGTCCATACGTTTTTCTTTCTCAAAACAACTAACACAAACTAGTTTAGAAAAAAATTAATAAAAAAATTCTCTATAAGTATTAAAACTCAATATAATATCAAGATCAATTTAAAAAAACCTTTTATTTTCTTTTCTTAAAAAGAAAAAAAAATCACTTTGAATACATATCATTAGCATAAATATATATAATGAATGCTAAAAGATCGAGTAAATATGAACAATTAAAATAATTCTTCAAAACACATAAATTTAAAAGAATAATAAAAAAAGTCACAGAATATAAATAATCCACTAAAGGCATAATTTAACCCCGAATACTAATTGAATAATTCTATCGAATAAAATTAATTAATTTATACACCAAATTACATTAAAAATTAATCTTTGGAATTTTGACCAACATATAATCACATATATATTTTTAATAGAAAACACACATGATAGAAACCCTTGGTAAACCCCCTATTAAGTCAAACTATTTGAATATAAATCTTTACAAATAAATGTATAAATTTAAAAAAAAATGGGGCATCAAATTAAAATGGGTTTTAAAAATCCTAAAAAACCCATTAATTTCTATGGAAAATAAATATATGGAGACACCTTCCAATAAAATGAACATATGGGTGAAACCCTTCAAATATGATGAAAGGAAGACCCAAAGAGGAAGTCACATGCCATATAGATCAAGAACATAAGAATCTAGACCCAAACCCACCTAGAGTATGGAGAAATGAGTCGAACAATGAGATTAAAGAAAAGGATAGAGAGAAATGAAGAAAGGTGTAGAAAGAGGAAGAAGAAGCCAAAACTATAAAGATCTGGCATGAAAGTGATGAAGGAATAAATGGAAATTAACAGGATAGATAAAAACATATCTATGAGAAAGAGCCTCCCTGGTTGAATCATGCAAGAGGGGAAGGGGGGAGAAATCAATTTGGGTGTTTATATTAGGGAGGGTTATTTTATTAGATCTTAAAATTTGGAAGGTTGCGTAAATAATACATTTTTCACATTATTTACCAAAACATGAACTAACTATGAAAAACATACAATAAAAACCTAATCACTCGTAGGTTTATGCTTCACAGTTAAACAAACTATGCTCTAATTGCGTAAAAACAAATATAATAATTTTAATCCCAAATTGCACAGATTATTCATAGTTCTCAAAAATCATGAGGCGTGAAGAAATAGTTATATTTAAAAGAATCCCAAAATAAAATATCCACACCTTGAGAAAAATAATGAAAATAAATATATAAATTGAATAATTATGAAAATAAGTATCAGGTGTGATATATTTCTTCTCACAATAAAACTTTCTTCCTTTATAAATCCTTGGTAGACCAAAATAAACAATTGAAAGGATAAAGATAAAAAAACTCCATACATGACTCAATTTTTAAACCCAAGGAACACCAAAACCATAAAATAAGAAAGGATTATGATGAAAATTTATTCCAAAAAACCACCAAACTCAATTTTTTCCCCAAGAAAACTTAAAAACCATGACTAAATACTTTGTACAATAACTAAACTTGGGAATACCCTGGGTACTATATGCAAAAACTCAATGGGAATCAATATTAGTCCAATCAATGTGGGATTTCATATGGTGTCCAGCCCACCATTTGTTTATTTTAATTATATAATGATTCTTCCCAAAATAGGAAATATATCTCAAAGAACCAATAAAGGACTGGAAACTCAAAAAATAATGAAAGGCTCAAAAGAGATTTCATTAACTAATTTCTATTCATTATCCAGTGTAAAATTCCTCAATTACTGAATTAGTGATAAAAAAGACTATCAATAACCTAAATACACCTCAAAAAAACCACACCCAATATATATTAGACATCACACTCGAATAAAAAACCTGAAAGGTTTACCACCTTAAGAAAAACAACTAAGATTAATCATGCTAGAGAATAATATAAATTATTTTTAAATTAATCAAATGGAACCATGCCTCAATAATAACTATATATTATATCCTTGTTTCAAGTGAGGGTAACTCAAAACCATGCTTCTAAAACACTAGATCTCGAAGAATCCAACCAAATAACATAGTGTAACTATCATACCAATTGACCCATTCACCTAATAAATTATTATCATGTACAACCCTTCAAGATAAATAACCCACATACCATTAGTTATAGTCATGGTATACACAATAAAACAAATCAAACATGGATCACCTTAATGGTTTTTAATACTCAACACTCTATAAAGTCATTCCCTGTGGACCCCCTCTTTTTCCTAAAGTAATTCATGAAAACACTCAAAAACCCACATACATACCAAATAAAAACTCACACAAGCTTTTAATATTGTGTATATACATTCATCCTTCTATTGAGAACTTTCTAGGGGGAAATACAAAATAACATATAACTTAATCCCAAAAAAAATAATTTTTCCCAACTATAAACCAAATAACACCAATAAAAATTATTGATAATCTCAAAATAAATAAACCCATTAAAATAGATTCATTATGAATACCTACATTTTATTCAAATACCATCAACATTAAACAAAAATATTAAAACCATTTTCATGGAATTACATGCACTTTAAAAAAAATTCCACCATCCTTGAAAATATTTACCATTGTCCTTTATTGAAACATTTTCACTCATTAATTATCGGTATCCTTTTTTAAAGTTCTATAAAATGCACATTTAAAATGTACATTTTATAAAACACTTCAGAATATATTGTTTAATTTTTAAAATACTTTAAAAACCCTCTTTTTAAATAAAAAAGTTTCACTTTAAAGTGATTTAATGTCACAAATTCCTTCCATAAATTTAAAAAAAAAATATTTCCCTTTTCAAAACTAGCCTATTTATTATTAAACACTGATCAAAAAAGAAATAAATAATATAAGACACACCGAATCTTATTAATAAGGGTCTAGTGGTTGTGTATGACTTGGACACATATTTTACTGTCATATGTTCTAGTCATTAAATAGACACAGTTAGTCATGTTAAACCATGAACTCGAAATCCACATGGTTTTCTAGGTCATTTGAGCTAACCATGTGATAAATGTTCAACTCCCACTGAAATCTATCAAAATATATTAATCCCGAAAATCAATTAAAATAAACCGATAAGAATATAAATTCCATTAATTCCAATCGAAACTCTTCAAAATAATCAAATTGAAGCTCAAAATCAAAATTTAAAACCAAACATCCCATGGAAACTCAGGTTTCATCATAACAAGTATTGGTCAGTATCCCATCCAGGACCTACATCCCAATATCTCAGGATCCTAACTCTAATCTATCATGAGTTTCTAAATAAAAAATGATGTTATAAAAACTAGTCCCTCTTATGAACATTTTATATGATACTATTCTTTCACAATCCAATCTAGGTTATCCCCTAACCGGACACTCAAACAAGTACATGACATACAAGAGGGATTTCCTTGATCCCCTCGGGCCTAATAAAAGACTAGATATAATTAAATAAATTCATTAGGTATTTTTTATATTAATGAATAAGAGTTAATAATAAGAATAATTTTTTTAGAAATCCTATATTTAACCATCCATATATTGGACTTTTATGCCAAATCAAACAAAAATAAACAATATAAAAGATTTAAAAAATTTAAACAGAATCAATACCATATATCACCTTCAAAAACCTTGATCAAAATTACCCATTTATTGTAATACCCATAACTCCATTTGATTAAAAACCTCCCATAAAATAGAGTATGAAAATAGGGATGACCGATTTGGCCAAAACTACTCTTGCACAAAAATAAACTAATGTACCATATCAAGTTATCCCATGTGACATGAGGTTTCACACCATCGATAAGCCATATCATTGTTTGTAAACATTAAACTAATAAAAACATGAAAAACAAACTTAGGTCTACTTATTTTAAGAGACATAAGTATGGTGTGAGCATAAAAAACTCATAAGGGAAGCACCATAGAGTCCCAACATTTTCCATTAACAAAACAACCCACAAAATATATTTTGATAATACATTACAAAAAATATATTTTTAATAATGGAAGACCAATAACATATTAAGATCACATTAAAAAAAATTCTTTCATTTTCATTATATGAAAAAATAAATTTGAAAAAAGATTCATGAGCATATAATGTCATTGTTTTAAAATCACAATTTAAAACCATATACTAAAGAATTTTAGAAACAAACATACTTGAAAATAATATTTAGAAACCATTTTAAATCATTCCTTTAAAGTTAACATTTTCAAATAAAACTTTTAAACAAATATAAGAAAAATATCTATGAATGTAAAATTTAAAAATATCAGGTAAACACATAAACCAGAATAACCAAATATATGAAATAGGCAGTAGAGCATGTCATAATTGGATACAATAAACATATGAATAAAATAACATGGAAATAATGTGTGATCTATTAGTAGGAAATAAAAAAATTCAATAATGTGTAATTACTAAACATACCAAGAGTAGACCCTAAATTTACTTGGTTTGGAACCATCTATTAGCTTAATCTATGATGTTTTCAAGTCTATAACCAATTGGATTCTCTAAAATAGGCTCACCAGTGACACTACCCCATGGAATTTCTATACCAAAGGTGTTAAATTACATATAATTATTACTAGATATAAATTTCACTCATCCATTACTAGGACACCAAAGATCCCATGATGATAGTAATAATGGGAGGTGGGGTACCCTAGAAACCAATATATAAATCTCACATCATTATAATCTAAACACATCAAATCATCCAACCTTATTATCCTTAAACATGATAACACCACTTTAAAACAACAATAATATTTTAATATAACCAAATTGTATGGGTTTCATATAGGTGAGATAGTTTTTATAAAACCCACCTCAAAATTTCAAATGATACTTAAGCCTTTGAAACTAATATAAATTTTCACATAAAAACTCTCCTCTTTTTATACCATTTTAGAACCCAAATATAAATATCAAAACACCATATAAAAGTTTCAAATTTGACTTTATGTCGTTATTTATAAAATAAACCTTTGAAACCACTTTTTGGGAATGTATTTTGTAAACCAATTGTCAAGTTTCAGAAAGAAAGTTTTAAACATATACTTTCTATGAAATTTCCATATATATGCTTTTACACATCTATATTTACATATATGTGTCTATTATATATGTAAATATTTCTTTTATATATATACATATCAATAAATAATTAAAAAGAATCAAGTAAATATGAATAATTAAAATAATTATTCCAAACAAATGAATTTCCAATCATAATCTACAAATACAGTAAAATTACAATAATCCAATCAAACTATAATCTAACTCCAAAAAAAATTCATACTTTTATCAAATAAAATTCATTATATTAAACCCATAATTCCTTAAAAATTTCTTATTAGAAATTTTGACCAACATATAATCATATATATGTTTTTAACAACTGAAACACACTATTGAAACTCTTGAAAAAATCCATTTTATGTCAAACCATTTGACCACAAAGATTTCAATATAAATTTCTAGATTTAAAAAAATGGAAATTTAATTAAAAATAGGTTTAAAAGTATCAAGAAACCCATTGAGGTTTATGGAAAGGAAATGGTTTTAGAGATAATATAACAACCCATGAATTTATAATATGTTTCCAATTTTAATAAATCCAAGTTTTTTAATTGATTTCTTTATAAGCAACCATGATTGTAAATGAATCATGTTAAACTATTGAAATAATATTATTCAATGTGATTATTATTTCCTAGTCATTGGATTGGTGGGTATAAATAGGAATAACTAAATTATGAAAAATATTTATAAAATTTCTCTTTAATTCATTCATTAATTTCTAGGATATAAGTTTTCAATATTAAATATGAAAAATAAAATCATTTTGTATAAAAAGATTAATTTTTATATGTATTTTATTTTTAAATATACAATATACCTTTATCACTAATGAAATATTATTTTTATTAAATATATTGGAATTTAATTTAATAAAATTAACAATCATTAATTTATTTATTATCAATTGTTAATAATGAAGATAAAATCAGTTGAAGGTAAAAAAGTAATTTTTTTATAATATATTTTTTATGTGCAAATTTTTTTATTATCTTAGTAAATTTAATTAATAACGATTAAACAATGTATTTAATTTATTGTCTATATAATTTATTTAATAAAATATATTAAAATTAATATAATGTTTGTTTCTAGGAATGTAATTAAAATAAAATCATTTTTATGATTAAAAATACATTTTCTCTTAAAAAGGTTTTTAAACATTTTCTATATAGATATTAGAATTAAATTCTCACACAACTAGGAATTTAATCTTGTAAAATGGATTCCATATTTGGAATAATAATAATTAATATTATATAATAATTTAAACGTAATTTTTATCCATAATTAATAGTTTCCATGGTAAAAATATTTTTACCATACTAATGGTTAAAGGGTTAAAAGAGGTATTAAGCTAAGGGATAAGGTTTAAAATATCACAAAAATATTTATTTAATTTGATTTTTTTTCAATTAAAACCTTACCCTTAATATATTCTAATATTTTTCTATTTAAATTCACTTTAAATTTAGATTTACTTTTTTATATTTTAATATTCTTAGTATTTACAAGTTTTCCACTCACATCACTTATTAAATAGAACCTACTCTTGTTACATATCCACAATAGATGATCACTTTATATCAACCAAAATCTTAAAAAATACACTCCCAAAATCCTTATCTATTATTTTTAGGTGATTGTCTTCCAAAAACCCATCCAAGAATCCATATGGTTCTTTTCAAGTGAGGATACCTAAAGGGGAGGTCTATGTTATTATCGAACTTTTTCATGTTTATTTCTCCATAAAAATCATCAAAATATTCTATAAGCATCATAAAATGATGAAATCATTATATTTACTATACATAATTTTTTTTTATTTTTATGGTGTGTCCATTTTATATCTTCTTTCCATCTAATTTGAGATGTAAACATCAATAATGTCTATGTACTGACTACCATCTCCATGAAGAATTGTATCTTATTTTTCATCATAGTATCTCTTTGATGGTTATATATATTAATTTAATGTATATATTGGATTTCAATATTTTAATATTTATTTTTAAAAAATAATATATAATCTATATTTTTACACTTCCATCTATTAGAAAATGATAATGTCACTAGTGCGTATATGTAGACTACCACCTCCATGGAACACTGTGATTTTTTGTCCATTTCTTCTTTAAATGTATGTTAATAATGGTAAATTTAATAAATATATATATGATATTTAGGATATTATTGTGATATTTTAAATTTGGTTATTATTTACCTTACTTTCATTCCATCTATAAGGAACATGTCGTATTACATTACATAATATTGAATTTTAGTCAATAACTCACTGCCTTTCACATTGAGGATCTTTTAAAGTTTATAGTTTTAGATAATTGGGATATAATTCATATATAACATTCCACATTTATACAGAGCAGATACCACAAAAATAGTATCCGTCTCTTCCAAAAATATAAAACTTTTCAAATAAAACATGCTTTCTATGATAAATCTTCATAACATTAAACTTGGATTCTTTATTTGTCTGACATATCCTTATAACCTATGAAAATCATTTAAAAACATGGGATGAGAACAAAAATCTCAGTATGGTGTATAAAAATATTGAAATAAAACATTAGGTCATGAATACTTGTAATGTATGAAATCATTTTCAAAAAGACATACTTGTCACCCATATAATCTTACTTTGTAAAACATGGTAATTCCAAAAGATTTCTAAAAAAATATAGAACATAAATATAAAAAATAAATTTATCCTTGGGAATTAATTACATAATATTTTAACCCTATTGGATACCTAATAATTTGTAACCCTCACAGCTACCTTACAATGTAACCCTCACAACTACCTTATTGTGTAACCATCGTAGTTACACTTGGAGTAACTATACGTCTTACCACCAACTTACACATAACCAATGAATTGTAGAAATATATAGTTCCCAACCTTCATCATAAACAATTCCCAATAACCATTATAATCATTAAACATGAATAATTTCATAAAAACATTGCTTTTGAATTTTGTAAAGCATAACTTTAAGAGGATTTTAAAAGAAAATACCCCTGAAAATATCATATAATTGAATTGAGAATTAATAGAGTGGATGTAATATATATATACACTAAAAATACACATAATAACACATAATATAAACAAAATAAATTACACAAAAAAAAATTTAATACCACATAAATAATGAGGTAAATGGTTAACCTAAAGAATGGATATCAGGTTAAGAATTCCCTTACCTCGGGTTTCTCTTACTTAAAACTTTTTTAAAACTCATGTATAATGGTTAAAAGAGTGTTATTAATATCTTAAAGAAAAATATTCTTGTTTATAACACTTTATATGACAATTTTATAACATCATTCCATCCATTAATTAATAATATTTTATTCTTTACATTGTTTTGGGTGAGTTCTTCACATGATTTTCGTGGCCGGTTAGTATTTGATTTTCTTATCGTATGGAAATGAAATTACAAAAGTGGAATGAAATGGTATTAATGTGTTTCTATAATATATTATGATACCATAAATCATTTTTTATCATATATGATGACGAATCATTAGATAAAACATTAATGATATTTGTTTAGATCATTTTTTACGGTTCCTTGATAATCATGAACTTGTTTCATTATATAATTTAATGTCATGAATAGAAGATCATTATAGAATATAAAATAGGTTAAATTATACAATTTAAATTTTGTTTCAACCATTAAAATGGTTTTATGTTCTACTTTAAAGGAAGTAATTGAAATTTAAATCACATCATCCACAATTTTGGTAAACGACACATCACGAACAGTGTTTTTATTTTTTTAGAATAAGAGGAATATGAAAGGAATAAATATGATTATTGTTTTACATGAACATGATATAATATAAAATATATAATATTATGGAGATTTCATACCTTCTGGAAAAGGGTATGGGAAGATATTATAAGAAAATAATGTAATTGAAAAGAAAACACATGAAAATGAAAGAGGATTCTTACCTCTTGATCTCTCCTCCTTTAGATCATTCTTAAGGCCTTTGGTTTTGGCCTTTTAGTGATACCAAAAGGTCTGGGATATGTATAAGATAATTTGGGAGAGGATTTGGCATAACTTAGACATTGCTCAATGCTTGAGAGGTTTGATTGGAAGAGGGGAATGAGGGTGGTATTTATAGTGGAGAAGAGGGGGGATTTTACATTATTTTAATCAGTATTTTAATATTTTTGTCCAATACTACGAATATTCTTCATTATTATGATAAAAAGCGTAAATAGAGCATGTGATTCCAAAAAAATTGTGCTTATATTATCCATGATTTCAAAAATAGTATATTTAACTGATAATTTGTATATACGGTATTTTGTCGTATTTTACTATTCATAAAAACTTCAATAATTTCAAAAAATATCAAAAATTAACTCTAACCATTCTTTCAATGTGTATAATTCAAAAATGATCTCCATTTTTTGAAAATAATTTTATAAATATGATTAATTTAGTTTTTAAATAAAATCATATTTTATTCCAAAAATAACAATTTTAAAATTATAACTGATTTTATATCACCATGAAAATTCAATCAAGATGTCATTATATTAAATCCTTAAGATAATAAAATAATAATTCAATTTACTATTCATTAGTTTAATATTTCTATTCATAAGGATATGTTATTATTCACCAAAAAACAAGTTGTTTCTGTTAGACTCTAAATCACTTACTGATCACAATCGTAGATGATCGTTTTTTGAAATTTAAATAATAGTAGTGGAAAAAATATGTTTAAAGGATAGTTATAAATATATAATTAAACAAAAGTTTCATGACATTAAATTTATTTTTAAATACTTTGGGTGTTACACTCTCTCCACCTTCTAGAAATTGCGTCCTTGCAATTTTATTTACATATTAAACAAGTGAGGGTACCTTTCCCTCATAACATTTTCAAATTCTTGTGTTTCTTATTCAAATTTGTGGTTTCTCCACAAAACCTTTACCTGATGGATTACCTTATTCCACAATACTTGTTATCTTTGATTAAGAATCTGAACAATTTTCATTTCATAAGAAAGGTTCTCTTCCAACTAAATTGCTTCTGGGATCAAGACATGAGATGAATCTGGAACATACTTTCTCAACATCAAAACATGAAAAAACATTGTGTACCTTAGATAAACATGGAGAAAATATACTCAGTGGGATAATGGTCCATCCTTCTCCAGGATTTAATAATGTTAAATTAATCCTAGACTTATATTTCCTTTTCATACCAAAACACATAACACTTTCATAGTGAGATTCTATGAAAAACATGATCACCAACCCCAAAAGAAAAGTATTTCCCCCTATTATCTACATAAATTTTTTATCTGCTATGAGCAATCCTAATGTGTTTATAGATCATCTTAACTTTCTCATCCACTTCCTCTACTAATTCTGGTCTCGTCATCTTTCTTTCCCTAACTTCATCCCAAAAAGCTGTAGTTCGACACCGCTTCCCATACAATGCCTCAAAAGGTGTCATCTGTATACGGGAATGAAAACTATTATTCTAAGAAAACATATATAAGTAAATATGGTGATTCTAAAATACATTTTAGTCCATTTAATAAGCTATAAGAATATCATCCAATGTCTGAATCATTCGTTCTGACTGCCCATCTGACTGAGGATGAAAAGTTGTACTAAAATTTAATTCTATTACTAATAACTTCTAAAGGACCTTCCCGAAATTAGAAGTGAACCTAGGATCCCAGTCAGATAAAATAGAAAGAGAAACTTCATGTAACCTAACAATATCTTTTATGTACAGTCAAGAACACTGATCCAAATACATTTTATCTCAAATAGAAATAAAATGTCCATATTTATTCATTTGATCAATAATAACCCAAATCACATTGTTACCTCAAGAAGTATTTGGTATCCCCACAATGAATTACAAGGATATATTCTCTCATTTCCACTCTAGTATTGGAAAAATCAGAAGCATCCCCTTCGATAACTGCCTATCTGCTTTAACATATTGACATTTCAAACATTTTATGGTGAAATCAACAATATACCTTTTCATTCCATCCCACCAGTATTATTCCCAAAGGTCATTTTATATATTAGTACTACTAGGATTAACTAAAAATGGAGAACTATGAGATTTACACAACAATTATTTCTTTAACTGGGAATCATAAGGCACATACAACCTTTTTCCAAATCTTAAAACACAATCTTTATCAAGGTTAAATTTTTGAAAGTTACACATTTTAACCAATTCTAACTTTTTCTATAGCTCATGTTCATCCTTCTATGCTTTCTTAATTATGTCTAATAAATATGACTATACTGAAACCTGAAACAAAATAGATGCATTTCCTGCACCGATAACTTCTAAGTAAAAATTCCCCAAATCATTAATCAGGGATCATGTTCCAAATGTAACATGTTTAATGATGTGTTATGTTTTCGACTCAAGGCATCCACCACTTTGTTTTCTTTTCCTGAATAGTAATTGATCGTGCAATCATAATCCTTTATCAGTTCATTCCATATTCCTTACCTCATGTTTAATTCCTTCTAAGTGAATATATACTTCATACTTTTATGGTTAGTATATATTTGACATTTGGATCTGTATAAATGGTGCCTTTAAATTTTCAAAGAAAAAACCACAGCTTCTAATTCAAAATCATGTGTGGGATAATTCAGATCATGAGGTTTTAGTTGTCTTGAAGAATAAGAAATTACCTGATCATTATACATCAAAAAAACCAAGTCCCTTCAATGAAGTATCATTGTATATGAAAAACTCACCATTTAAGGAAGGCAAGTCCAAAAATAGAGCATTCACCAATATCTTATTCAGTTCATGAAAAAAACATCACATTCTTTTGTCAAATTTTTTTTACCCCTTTTCTGGTTAACATAGTTAGAGGGATAGATAACCATGAAAGGTTTTTAAAAAATAATCAGTAATAACCTACTGATCCAAGAAAACTATGAATCTCTATAACATTTGTAGGTATTTCCCATTCCTTAACCCCTTTTGTTTTGGTGGAATCAACTATAATTCCGTCCTTATTTACAATGTACCCAAGAAAATAAATCTGTTGTAAGAAAAAATCACACTTTCTAAAATTTCCATATAGTTTCTTTTTCTTTAAGGTTTTCAAAACAACCCTTAGATGTTTTTCATGTCCCTCTTTACTCTTAAAAATTCCATAATTTCATCAATAAACACAACAACAAACATATCCAAGAACTCCAAAAATATTATATTAATAAGATCTATGAATATATTATGTTCATTAGTTAACCCAAATGACATAACAACACATTCATAATTCCCATATCTAGTATATAATGTAGTCTTCAGGATGTCTGATTCCTTTACTTTTAACTGATGGTATCTAGATCTCAAGTCAATCTTGGAAAAGTACTGAGCTACCTAGAATTAATCAAAAAATTCATCGATATGGGGAAAAGGATAATTGTTTTTAAAAGTGATGTTATTAAATTATCTATAATCAATGAAAATTCTTATGGAACCATATTTCTTTTTAACGAACAAAATAGGATTACCCCTTGGTGAAGTACTAGGACGAATGAATCATTTCTCAAGAAACTCCTGCAACTCATTTTTCAATTCAATAAGTTCCATTTGAGCCATTTGATAAGGGGGTTTTGAAATTGGCTTAGAATCAGGAACTAATTCAATTGTAAATTCAACTTCTTGGTCAGGTATGACAGCAGGTAACTCATCAGGAAAACATAAAGGTATTCATTTACCACTGGAACATCATTAATCAGAAAATATACCTTGTTTTCAAAAATATGAGCACGATAACTTTCATTTCAATCTTTCAAAATTTTATCATCTTTCTAATATGTTATCATTTTTATAGGTTCATTATTGAATAATAACTAAAACTCTTTCTGAAAAACAACTTCTTTAGTTCTACAGTCAATCATAGCATGATAAACAAAATGCCAATCTATTCCTAAAATAACATCAAACTATACTAAGGGAAAAACCAAAAGGTGTGCAGGTAATGTCTTTCCACAGATTACAATATGAATACTCCTAAAAATCCTTTTTCCTATAACATTTCCCCTGGTGTTTTAACAATATGATCTTGTCTCATTTGTTGAGGTTATGTTTATAATTTACTATAAAATTCCTCACAAATAAAGGAATTTGCAGACCCTATATCAAACAAGACTTTAGAAAAATATGAGTAAACAAATAAAGTACCTGATACCTCTTTATTGGATGGACCAACGTCTGCTGACATAATCTCAAAGGATATCACTACACCTTTCTGCTTATAGTCTATATTCTTTTCATCATTCAGATCTCTCTTTGGGTAGGAATTTGTATAATGACCCACCTCACCACATTTAAAACACTTTATAGTATGATTATCAGGATTATTCATAGGATCATTTTCATTAAAATCTCAATCCATTTGTCCAAACTTACCACATCGAAAACACTTCCTGGTTTTCGTAAGGTATTCTCCATGGTATTTTTTGCCACAATTTTTGAAAACAAGATACTAGACTTTCTTACCATCAGTTTTATTTAATTGATTCTTACCCATAGCATGCCATAGGGACCTCTTCTTCCCCTTATGTTCAAATTGCACATTATCATCAACAAACTCCATCTCATCACATTGGATTAGTTTCACATAACTATTGAATTCACGAGAGGCCAATTCCCTTCGATACCTTGGCTTCAATCCTGAGTAAAAGAAGTTGATTTTTCTATCAAGATCCAGAATAATATTTGGAGCATACATCATTAGTCAGGTGAAGTTAGAATCATACACGACAATTGAATCTTTCTCCATCTACTTCAATTCAATTAATTTCTTCTCCATCCTAAGTTGAACCACCTAAGGATAAAAAAATTCAAGGAAAAGGATTTTAAACCCATCCTACTCTAAGGCTTCAATATCCTCTCTATCTCTGATATTCTTGACCATTGAAAACCAATGATTAGTTTCACCTTTAAAAAAATAAATGGAAAGACTTACCTTGTTATTATCTAAACATCCCATAACATCGAATATCTTTTCAAGGGATTTAATCTATCCTTTAGCCGCTACTAGGTCAGAAGATCCACTAAAAGCAGGAGGTTGTTTCCTCATAAAATGTTCCACTACTTTCATGTTCCATTGTGGTGCCTCTGGTTATTCTATTGCATGGATTCCACTACCATTTATTTCCTACATCAGCTGATCCATTACTATCACAAACTGCTCGGTTCCAATTCCTACCATTCCGGACTGCAGATTCATAAGGATACCATTCTGTCAGTGCCTATCCACTTCAGCTTCCCTGTTTCTTCTGTGGACAACCATTCTGAACAAAAATATCTTAGTCTAAGAAACATGGTAATTTTTAAATTCTATATCATTTCAAATTAACCATAGAGTAAAAATAATTTATGGTATTCTATTAACATCATCCTAACACCTAAAGTTATCTAAACCATCCTTTGATACCAACTATACGGACTTTGCCTTATTACATTACATAATATTAAATTTTAGTCAAGAAATCACTTACTTTCACATTGAGGATATTTTCAAGTTTATATTTTTATGGAATTTGGATATAATTCATACATAACATTCCACATTTATATAGAGAGGATACTATAAAAATAGTATCCATTTCTCCTAAAATATAAATCTTTTCAAATAAAACATGTTTTCTTTGAAAAATCTTAATAAATTTAACTTGGATTCCTTATTTATCTTACACATCCTTATAAATAGGGAAAATAATTTAAAAACTTTGTATGAGCACAAAAATCTCAGTAAGGTATAAAAAATAAGTAAAGAAAAAATTATTCCATGAATACTTGTAACGTATGAAATCATTTTTCAAAAAGACATACCAGTCACCCACATAAACTTACTTTGTGAAAATTGAGATTTCCATGGTATTTATACAAAATATATATAACATAAATATAACAATAAATTTATCTTGTTTCATTACTTAAATAATCATGTAACCCTCTCGGATACCTTATAATTTGTAACCCTCATGGTTACCTTACAATGTAACCCTCACAGCTACCTTATTGTGTAACCATCACAGTTACACTTAGAGTAACCGTACGTCCGACCTCAAACTTACACATAATCAATGAATTTAAGGGAGATATGTGTACCAAATTTCATCATAAACAATTCCCAAGAACCATAACATAATCATACAACATGAATAATTACATAAAAACATTTATTTTGAATTTTGTAAAACATAATTTTAAAAGGAGATTTTAAAAGAAAATCCCCTTAAAAAATATCACATAATTAAAGTGAGACTTAATAAATTTGATTTAATATATATATACACTATAAATACAAATAATTACACATAATATAAACCAAATTCGTCACACAAAAAATTTTAGTACCATATAAATAATGAAGTAGAAGGTTAACCCAAATAATGGAAATCAGGTTAAGAATTCCCTTACCTCAGGTTTTTCTAACTTCAAACTTGTTTAAAACTCCATTATAATGGTTAAAAGAGTGTTATTAATATCTTAAAGAAAAATATTCATGTTTATAACATCTTATATGATCATTTTATAATATCATTCCATCCATTAATTAATAATATTTTGTTCTTTACATCGTTTCAAGTGAGTTATTTACAGGATTTTCAAGGCCGGTTTGTATTTGATTTTCTTGTTGCATGGAAATGAAATTACAGAAGTGAAATAGAATGGTTTTAATTTGTTTTAATATTATATAATGATACCATATATCATTTTTTTATCAAATATTATGATGAATAATTAGATAAAACATTAATGATATTTTTTTAAATCATTTTTGGAGGTTCCTCAATAATCATAAACTTTTTTCATTGTATAATTTAATTTCAAGCATATAATTTCATTAAAGAACATAAAATAGGTTACATAATACACTTTAAATTATTTTTCAACCATTAAAATTTTTTTATGGTCATATTTTTAGGAATTAATGGGAATTTAAAGTACATCATCCAAAATTTTGGTAAACAAAACATCACGAATAGGGTTTTTATTTTTTTAGAATAAGAGTAATAGGAGAGGAATAAAGATGATTAATTTCTTACATAAACATGATAAAATACAGAATATATAATATTATGGAGATTTAATACTTCCTGGATAAGGGTATGGGAAGAGAGTATAAGAAAATAAAAGAATTGAAAAGAAAACACATGAAAATGAAAGTGGATTCTTACCTCTTGATATGTTCTCCTTGATATCCTTCTTAAGGCCTTTGGTGTTGGACTTTCTGTGAGACCAGTAGTTCTTAGATGTGAGTAACATACTTAGAGGGGATTTTGAAGAACTTAGACAATTCTTAAGGCTTGATAGGTGTGAGAGGAAGAGGGGAATGAGTGTGGTATTTATAGTGGAGGATAGGAGGGATTTTACATTACTTTAATAATTATTTTAATATTTTTGTCCACGACTATGAATATTCTTCATTCTTGTGATAAAAATAGTAAAGAGAGAATTTTAGTTTGATAAAAGTGGGCTTATATCATCCATTATTTCAAAAATAGTACATTTAACTGATTATTTGTATATACGTATCGTACCATATTTCACTATTCATCAAAAATTCAAGGATTTCATAAAAATAAAAAAATTCACCCTAACCATTTTTCGATGTGTATAATTCAAAAAAAGGAATCCATTTTTTCAAAATAATTTTCTAAATAATATTAATTAAATTTTTATATTGAATCATATTTTATTCTAAAAATAACAATTTTAAAACAATAACTGATTTTATATCACCTTGAAAAATTAATCAATATGTCATTATCTTAAATCCTTAAGACAATAAAATAATAATAAAATTTACTATTCATTAGGTTCATATTACTATTCCTAAGGGTATGTTACTATTCACTAAAAAACATGTTGGTTCTATCAGACTCCAAATAACTTTCTCATCACAATTGTAGATGACCGTTTTTTTAAATTAAAATCATAGAAGTAAAAAAATTATGTTTATATTCTAGTTATAACTATCTATTTAAAATAAATTTTCATTCATTTAAATTTATTTTTAAAACCTTAGGGTGTTGCAGCATCCATAAAAAATTAGAAACATCACCCGTGCATAAGTATGGACTGCCATCTCCACGAATTTATGTAATTTATTTTTCAATACCACTATATATAAATGGTTATGAAATTGAATATAATAAATAAATAAAATATCTATTACATGATTAAGATTATTGAGATAATGAAACCATTAACAAGGTACAAGGACTAAAACCATTGAACAAAAACATGCATGGAAAACTAACCATTTTTCACTAGAATGAGGATTTAAATGAAGAATTATTAAAATATGGATAATATAAAATTATAAGGGAATGATATGTTTTAATATATATATAAATATTATTCTTTAATAGATATATAATAATAATATATTTATTATATAGGAGGTTTGAAAATTCAAAAATCTTGACAAGACTTGAGGTAAGAGTTTATGTTATAATCTCTGTTATTTTCATGATTTACTATGTTAAATTTTAAATGAGATAAATTATATTATCCTTATATTTTAAATCCATAAAATATCTTATAAAAAAATTTATTCAAGATTTTTCAAGTTTTAGAACCATTTTTCCTCTTTTTAGTACTCAAAAGGATAGAAATAATGTTTTTAGGAAAATATGATATTATTTCTCTTTTGGTTGGTAATATTTCTCTTCCATGTATATATTCTCCAAATTGTTTTATGTAAGTT
Source organism: Viscum album (assembly GCA_963277665.1). Taxonomy (NCBI): domain Eukaryota; kingdom Viridiplantae; phylum Streptophyta; class Magnoliopsida; order Santalales; family Viscaceae; genus Viscum; species Viscum album. Next base: position 57,953,366 of record OY728138.1, read on the forward strand.
TCTAGTTATTCTTAAATGTTTTAAAATTTTCATTATCACTACCTTTTAATTTATTTAGAACAAATTAGAAGGAAAGTTTTCAAATGCTGTTTGTATGACTCACGGTTGACATTTTACAAAATTGTGAAAAGAATATTATCTCTTAACATATATGAAATAATAATATTTACCCATTGTCGTTTCCTTCCTTAATCATAAACAATACTTATTAATTATCAAGGGCTATACAAATAAAATCAAATTCCCATTTTTCAAGTATTTTTTTAAAATTTTATTAAAATGAAATGGATGTCTTCTATTGATTTTTAAAATCATATTTCAAATGATTTTATAAATTAATTATTCATCTATGTTGATATCCCTTAAAAATTGAATGATTCACTGGGGATATTCTCTTATGAAAAAATATAATTTTATATATGTCATATGATGAATATTTTTTAAGTATTATTTCATAAAACTCATTTATTTCCCATGGTTTAATTACATTGTTATTAATTGATTAATATTTTTATGATATTATATCACACATATGTATAAATTTAATTATGTGATTATTAGGAACAAAATTATATATCACTCCAATTCATTGGGTAATTATTTATGTTTCATGAGATAATATGAACTGGAATGGGTTGTGAACCCAATTTAGTAAGGGAATCTATCCACTATTATAGTCTTGGAAGTGATCCTTAGATAAGAAAATAATGGTAATTAAGAGTGAACCCAATCCATTATGGGACTATATCCCCTAGGATAGTTTTGATAGTGAGACTTTAATAATGAATTTATTTTCTATTCTTATGTCTATGCCTAAGAATTTTTTCCGATAGTTATGATATGTTATCAGGAATCATGATTGATGATTTTGTACTCTTATAACTATTTTTTGATAAAACCTTATGCAATGACTCGTGATTAATGATATTTGATTTATTGGGTATGATATTATTAATTTATTAAGATTTTATAATACACTTATTCTTATTTTATTCCCACTTATGCTCATTTAATGATATATCCTTTGTTTTCTTGTATTGAGAATCTCTGTTAACCCTTTCTTATATGTCCTTTTCCCAAGGTTTTGAATAAAGGTTTTATATATGGTATGTTTAACATGGGTAAAGTGTGACAAGAATATTATAATATATGTTTAAATCTTTCATTAAATAATATGATTATGTATTTATTCACTAAATACACTAAACCTTTATTGTTCTAGAGTGTGTATTATTATTATATGTTTTGATATTCATATAAAATGATGTAATATTTTTTTTTGTAATAAATGGTCCCACTCAATTGGTATCAAAGTATGGTTTATTTATTTTTGGAGGTTGGGATTAAAAAAAATTGAAACCCTTGGGGACAAGTATATGTATAGGATAATATCTGGAATTTTTGGTTAAGTATATATAGTATGGTTCTCTAGAAATGGAATCCTAGAATAAATACAAACAAGTGGATAACGGTTCTGAAAAATATGTACCTATGTGTAATAACCCTTAAATAGTTTGTTGTGTGTTCACTTGATCTATACCTAGTGCATGAAAAATAATCCTAACTACACACATGGTTTGTCCTTCTTAGAGGGTATTCTTTGGTTAATTGAAATTCTCATTATGAACCATTATGAATATTAAGATGATAGAATCTTTGAAAAGCTATGATAAACCAATATGATATGGTATTAACCATATGTTTCATGGGTTCAAAGAAGGTGACATAAATTTTTACATTATATGAATAATTTTCATAATCATATTATTCATTACTCTAATAATTTATTTTTGATACTCGTACTTATCATTTTGGTTTTAGTTAATGGCTAGAACCATGAGGAGTCATGTGAATAATGAATGTGATATCCAATGCAATGGCCATTAATGTGAGAAACCAAATAAAATGGGAGATGAGATGCAATATATTATAGATATTCTCACCCAACTCTCTCAATATATGAGTAGTAACATTTATTATACTAAACAACCAAATGGATAAAGGAAGGAAAAATCACCATTAAGTCTTTATATAGAAACATCCACCTTCCATGAGTAGTTCCTCCGACCTACTTATTTTTTAATCAATGGATAAATTATTTGGAAAATATATTCTCTATTTTCTAGTTCCTAGACCATGAGATGTTTATTTTTCTTGTGTATCATTTGGAATTTAAAGTTGATTAATGGTGCATGCTTATCAATAATATGGGGTGGGAGGATAAAATTGAATCCCTAAAATGGGAATAGTTTAACATGGTGTTTTTAAATAGTTTTTCCCCCAAAAATTTCACACTAAAATTAAGAGGAGTTTTATTGAATAGAATTAGGGGATAATTAATCTATTAGTTCAAATGAGGAATTTTTACAAGTCTTTAAAGGTATGATACTTAATTTATTATCGATCCAGAAATAAAAGTTGATTGTTTCTGTAGTGGCTTAAGACCAATCTCCAGAAGGTATTGGATATAATATAAATTTATAGATATTATGAAATATTTATATGTTCTGTTATGATAGAAATTTATATTGGATACTATATTTTTTCTCATGGACCTAGGTACAGGAAGAAAGTGATTTCATTTTGAGAAAATTACAATAATAGAACATGTAGAGATAATAAAATCAATATTCCTTAATTTTAGAAGTGTGCAAGAAATCATGGGTGAAATTTCTATAAGAGTTTTGGAAAAAAAATTATGTTTGTAAAATAAGGCCATCAAGAAAAATAATATTGAATTTATATAAATAATTCATCCAATGAAATTTGTGGATATAAAGCTCAACTAAATGCACCACCTATACTCAAATTTTATATTTGCAATGAGTATAGAAAATATGATAATAAATACATGAATTCAGCAGTCAATGATCAAAATTGATGTTAATAAACTCTTAATACAAGAGACAGAAGGAAATCTTATGCAATAATATATGTGGAAGTGGGTTATAAGAATTAAGTCATGAAAGGTACACTTACCATCCAATCTATAAATACTAATGTTTTATTTGATTTTGGATCAATACAAATATTTATATATGAAACATTTTCTAATTTAATAATATCAACACCTCAACTATTGGATATTGAGTTAGTATTAAACACTCATAATAGTGAGATGATCGCATCTCAAGTCTACAGCTTCTCTTTGATAGATGTTTATGGTAATGAGATTCCTACAAATCGTTTTATTCTCCCTCTAGTTAAATTAGATTTTATTTTGGGAATGGATTGGATTTATTTATATAGATCCCACATCAATTACCAAGTATGGGATGTCACATCTAAAATTCAAAATCAACCTTTGATCATCTATCAATCTGTGGATGAATATTAACTTCCATTAGAAATTAATTCCATTATATGCATATTACTACCTAATCATGAGGGATATTTATCTCAAATGGTTGGGGGAAAAATCAATATATAATATATTTCTATTTTTAGGTAATATGATAATGTATTTCATGAATATGTTCATAGTCTTCAATCGAATCGTGAAGATGAGATTTCAATAGAACTCAAACATTGTGATACACATATTTCAAAGACTATATATATAATGGCCATAATTGAGTTGTAGGAATTGAAGAAGAAACTCCAGTAGAATCTAGTAAATGTATTCACATGCTTGAGTGTATCACCATGAGGTGTTCCTATTATTTTTTTAGAGAAAGTATAAGTCAATTTATATAAAAATTTATTATTGGAAAATTAACAAGATCACTATCAAGAACAAGTATCCATCATCCTGTATTGAGGACTTGTTCGGTCAACTACGTGGAGTACAATACTTTTCAAAGATTGGCCTCCATTCTGGATATCATAAATTGAGGGTCAAAAATTAAGATATTCATTAGAAAACCTTCCATAATTAGTTTGTAAATTATTAATTTATAGTTATTCTATTTGGACTTACCAATGCCCATACTATCTTCATGGTTCTAATTAATACAAACTTTTTTTTATTACCTTGATCTGATTGAGGTAGTCATTATAAATGATTTTCCTACATATTCAAATAGTTAGAAAGAGCATGAATATCATTTCAATATCAAGTTTAATACCATGAGGAAGTAGAAACTATATTCCAAATTTAATAAGTGTGAATTTTAGCTACAAAATTTTCATTCTTGGGTTATATAATCTCAATCGATGCTATATCAGTGGATCCATTGAAGAAAAAACATATTGATAAATTTCCCAAAACAACTATGGTGTCCACAATTTTGTTCTCTTAGGTTGGATAGAAAATACTCTAAATTTTTTAAATATTTGTTAATGTTATCTAATCTAATAACCAAGTAGACATGGAATGGATACAAGTTCCATTGGATAGATGAATGTCAGGAAAATTTCAAGGAGATAAAAATAAGGTTAGTTGGTGCACCTATTCTTAAAAATACCCCATAGTAGGGTAGGATTTGTCATATATAGTGATTCATAAAATAAGATAATAAGATTTTTTATTATGTAGAATGAAATTTTAGTAGTATATTCCTCATTATATTTAATGGTTTATGAAAAAAATCATCACTCGTGATTTGATGCTTGAAGCATAAAATATTACCATTGAAAATATGGAGGTATTATCTATATAGTGAAAGGTATGATTTATATGTTGATCATAAAATATTTGAGTATATATTTACATAAAAATATGTGAATATTATCCAAAGGGGTTTGTTGGATTTGATTAAATATTATTAATACTCAATACAATGTTTCCTTATGATGATGAACAATGTGACTGATACTTTGAGTTGCAACTACCATGCTAATTTTTTCATGATAAAGATTTAAAGAGATCTAATACATATTAATTTTTATAAGATGGAACTTGATATCATGAGGAAAGGGTAAAAATAATATATTTCTCATATAAATGTTCAACCATCTATCCATGTGAGGATTAAATAATTGTTGAATGAGGGTCTAAAATTGAAAAAGAATGTAGGAAATATTCATGTGTTCCAGAAAGATTGTGAGGTAATGATATAGTTTATAAACCAATTATGTTTCTTATAAGTACTGGGCACAAAGAAGGATATGTTTGATAAATCTCATAGTTCATAATTTTGTATCCTTCTTTGATGTATGAATATGTATAGATATCTAAAAGATTATTTATGATGGGAAAAAAGAAAGATCTATTTTAGAATATGTATCTCGATTCTTAGTATTGTAGAAAGTTAAAAATTAGATATAGAATTATAAGGGGTTTTATAACCATTTCCCATACTATAATAAAAATGGGAAGATATCACCATGTATATCATCATCATACTCCCCAAAAAATCTAAGGGATATAATGATATTCTTTTACACTCAATCGCATTATGAATTTATCAAATTTCATTACATTCAGAGAAACTTTTTCTCTGGTCATATTTCTAGGATAAACATTAAGTAAGTGGTATGGTGTCCTAGAGTATAGAATTATATTTTATCTTCTTAAGATACAATTTTTTCCTTTAATTTCTTGAGAATACTTTAGAAAGAGTTGAATATTGTAACATACCAACCGGGGACAACCAGAATAGTTACCCAAGTTATCCCATTATGGGGTGAGCTAAAACAAATATTACCAAACAAGTATTGAATATATGAAAAACAAGAAATACAACCAGAGTATAGAGTGTAAACAAGGATAGTTACAACTAATACAAATTGTCTAAACTAAGAATAATGAAAAATCTAGACAATCAAGTCTCTATGTGACCAACCATCACCTCTAAACCATCAAAAACTGAAGGAGTGAAATAATGTGGAGAATTCATGCTATATAATTCCCTTCCCCTTACATTTATCCTTCATAACAATGTCTAAAACCTCCAAAAGTTAGAATTATGATCTGAGAAACTAATCCTTGTGGGTAACCACCAAACAATCTAAATAAGTTCTACTATTAATAATTCACAAGATCTATATTTAAAACAGAATAGTTTTATAAGAATTTTTATAATAAAACAATTAAAAACATTCATTGGGTTTTCCAAAATTGCATATCATGTTTTTCAAATCCATAAAAATTACAATATATAACAAAGTAGATAAACAAACTGAATATAAATAGACATGTGATCCAACATCCATAAAATAATCTATCCTCTAATACAAAACCAGAAACAATAATGAACCTTATAGATAGGCTATGGACTATGGGAAAATATGTACTATACACTCAAAATTCAAAAAGTAATAAGTTTGGATCAAACTAATATTGAGTCTTACCATATTCCATCAATATAAAATAGGTTAACTTTTAGAGGTGTCACACACACAAGGCCACTTGTGTCTCTTTCCTAACATACCCATGGTTCCCTCTATGTAATGTTTGTAAAATTCGGTTTTAAAAATTATGCTCACATTTTTATAAAACCATTTCAAATCCAATAAAATATTATTTGGTGTTTTGAAAATCCATTTCTTTATAAATCAAGAAAATTCTGTTTTCAAAGAAAAAACCCACTTTAAAACATGAACCAAGGCCCCTTACTAATTTCAAAACATGTAATTCCATTTCAAATATCAATGAAATGATAAGAACAATAGGTAATTTAAAAAATTAGAACACTTTTAAAGATCCACATACCTCAAGGATGAATGAAACCTACACACATTGACAACGGGGATTTAAAACCACAAGATCTACCTTCAGGAGACATGGAATCATAAAAGACTAAAAAAATTTAATAGAAAACACTATCCAATATAAAAATCACATCCAAAAAAAGTCACAACAAGAATCTAAGAATAACCAGAAGGTACACTTACTCGGTGTGAAGAAATCCGACCACAATGGAAATCAATCATTGAACAAAGCGATTAGGATGGGAAGAATTCACCCAAAATCAACTAGGGATAACTTCGGGTCGATAAAAGATGGATGAACTAAAAATAAATGAAACATATCACTTGTATGGAGCTCTAAAGACCAACATCATGAAATTTACATGGTGTGTAACCCATTTACATGTCATGAAATCTTTATGGTCTATATACATTGAAAACCCCATTTCCTTTTTATTTAAAACAATATTTTTATACATACATGACATGATTTTATTACATTGCATGTAAACCTTTCACGTCATGCACCCAATTCATGGATTCTTCACAACAGCCATTACATGATGTGTACTTCACTTACCTGACATGTAAGTGTCCAGAAAGTAGCCAAAAAACCTAGGTTTTATCCCGAAAATTCCAAAAAATCTTGGACTTCACCATTATTGGTATCCTCCCAATTCCACGGTCAAAAATACTTTCCCAACGTAATTGAACACCACAATAAAGGATTATAACATACCAAATAGAATGGTAATGGGGAGTTAAGATATCTCCACTATAAATGCTTTATGTCTCCAAAAGGTTCTGAAGATCCTAGATCCACAAAAAGAGAATGTCATTATTGCCTCATCAGCAAATCCCACTACAACATATCATAGAGATCCTATCCATACATCTATAGTACCTGAACAAGGGGGTCATTTTACCATGAATTTCCTTATCATAGCAATTCATAATTTGAACTGTCTTCTCAACCAAAGTGGTATCGGGTTCATTATCTACATCCTCCCACCTAATCACATGGGAAGGATCTGGTATATACCTTCTCAACTAGGAAACATAAAAAAAATCGTGGATATAAGTCAATCAATATGGAAATTCCAACCCATAGGACACCCACATTAGATTCTTAATGATCTCAAAGGGGCCCAAAAACCTCAGTTCCAACTTACCCTACTTACCTAACTGATGATGTCCCATGTAAGGTGAAACTTTGAGAAAAAAAATGAGTAACCAAAAACTCTAACAGTCAATGAATATTGTCTACATAAGAGTTTTGATTAATTTTCTTCTTGATAAAATTCCTTTGGATCAACAGATAAATCTCCATCATATCCTGAACAAAACTCAGTCTTATCAAGGACCACTCTCCCAACTCTTCCCAATACAAGGTATATCGACATGGACACCCATAAAAAACCTCAAAGGTAGCCATCCTAATATAATATTGATAAATATTGTTATATTGAAAAATCAACCAAGATAAAATGTATGTCCCTTTATCTACTAAAATCAAGTACACAAGCCTGGAGCATATCCTTAAGAACTAGTATAACCTTCTCTGTCTATCCATCTATCTGAAGATGATAAGTTGTGCTCAATTTCAACTAGTAACCCATTTCCTCCTGTAAACCTTTCTATAATATATATATGTGAATCTTGAATCCCTGTTAGAAACAACCATAGAGGTAACCACATGAAGTCTCAAAATCTATTGGACATACAAGTCCCCATGTTGTTCCACTTTCTCCTTTTCCTTTATTGGAAATAAATGCTTTGATTTAGTGATCCTATCAATAATCTCCCTAATCGCGTCCCTCCCACTTGGATTCTAAGGAAATCCAATGATAAAATCCATAAAATATCATCCCACTTCCATACAAGAATAATTATAGGTTAAAACAAACATGTAGTTCTATATTCTTTTACCATAACTCTTTAACAAGTGATAAATCATGATACAAAGTCCTCAACTAGCTGCCTTATCTCTAGCCACAAATATTGACATATAAAAACATGTTACTTATTTTTATCCATAGGTTTCATGGAAAAACATTACTTGTTTCAAATTTATAACAAATATTGACTCAAGGAAAATAGAATAACTAACCTACTACTGAAGCACAAAGCTACATTGGGAAACTGTGACCACTCACCTCAGGTCTCTTCACCATTTTGGATTTCTCCTGAGTGTCGGATCTCAGTGTATGTAATATTCTCAAGTTGAAATTTCTCATAAAAATTTGATTCAACCTTTTTCAAATCCAGTAACACCTATCCACCAACCTTCTTCACTCCCAAACTCATCTTGACAAACAAACTCATCACAGACCACTATTTGATTTATTCCTTCACTGCTTGGATTGTTAATGTTATGCCCAATGCATCAGTAACCCCATTTAATTTTCTAGGGGTTAATATGATATGAAAATCAATGGTTTAAAGATACTATATTCGGTATCTCTATCGTAAGTTCGAATCCCTCTAAGTGAAAAAATACTTTAGGATTTTGTGATCAGAATACATTGTAAATCACGCCCCAAAAATATAGTGATGCCATGACTTGATTTCCTACATAAAAAATCCAAATAAATATAGTTTCTAGGGTATTTCTTCTCATGAGGGAATAACCAGTGAGATACATAAGCCAAAATATGCTTCCCCTACATCAAGATACATCCTAAACCCATACCTAAGGAATCATGGAAAACATCATAACCCGACCTGGTTTTGGGATAATCATCATTGGTGTTTAATTCAACCTAACATTCATATCCTCAATAGATATTTTATATTTTTCATCCCACATAAACTTTACACCCTTATGGTTCAAAGCTATAATTTGAGATGAAAGCTTGGAGAAGTCCTGAAAAAACCACCTATAATAACCGGCCAACCCTAAGAAGCTTCAAATGTCAAACAAATTTCTAGGATCTTCCCATGAAATAACTGCCCATTCCTTTTTCAGAATCCACTAAGACTCCCCTATCAGATATCACATTCCCCAAAAACATTACCTCTCAGATCCAAAACTCACACATAAAAAGTGTACCATACAAATGATGTTCTTTCAAGGTTTGAATAATGATATATAAATGGTCCACATGTTCTTCCTCTTACATAGAGTATACCAAGATATATTCTATGAACAAAACAAAAAAAAGAGTCCAAGAACCTATGAAATATTTGTTTCATTAAATCTATAAATATTGTAGGAGAATTATTAATTCTAAATGGCATAAAAAAACTCAAAATTCCTATATAGACTCTGAAACAATATCTTAGGTATGTCCTCCTATTGGACTCTCAACTGATAGTACCCTAACCAAAGGTCATTATTATAAAACCAATGAGGCCCTCTAATATGATCGAAAATATCATCTATTCTAGGTAAAGGATACCTGTTCTTAATGGTCACACAATTCAACTTTTGATATTCAATACAAATCATGAGACTTATGTATTCATTCTAAGTAAATAGTAAAGGTGAATCCAATGGTGACATGCTAGGATGAATAAATATTTTTCCCACTAGGTCCTCAAGTTTAACCTTAAGTTCTACCAACTTACCAGGTTCCACTTGATAGGATTTCATAGAAATGGCCATCGTTCCAGGGATAAGGTCAATGGTAAACTCGGCCTCTCTTTATGTTGGTAAACTATAGAAATCATCCATAAAGACCTCAAGGTGCACATGAAAAACAATAGGTATCAAAATTCTCGAGTAAGGTTCAACTGTATCAAGGAACATTTCTGATAAATATCATGAGATTATACTGCTATAAGGAACAACAGGCCCCACCCTTCCTGTTCTAATGTCCCACTCACCCTAGGAAACATGAGTGACACCATCTACATATAATAACTGTACCCAATGGAGATAAAATTCTATATATTCCTTCACACTAATATTTCAATCTATTCTGATAATCAAGTCGAATATGTCAAGATCAAGCACTAAGAAATCCCAAACCACTATAAGGTTAGGTATCACCACCTGACACATGGAACACTTGAAGACTTGTCTGTACCTCTTTCCCAAATGTGTGGAAAGAACAAAAAAAATTTAATAAGATCTAAATGAAAACCCAACATATCATCCAACTTTGATGATATAAAACAATTACTATAGCCTATATCAAACAAAGCTAACCATATAATAAAATAAACATTATACCTCTAAAATTAGTTATCCTTGCTTCAGATTCCTCTATCTTACACTATATTACATAAATACATCTATACTTAGAAACCTGAAAATCCCCCTTTTCATGATAATGAGACCCACCGTCATTGGTAGCATCAATGTGAACCTGTGATCCCTTAGTGAAAGTGGATCCCTCCTTACTACCTTGGAACATCTTTCCATATAAACATTTTATATGGATAGATTGCCTAGAAAAATGGAATGTTCTTAGAGCCCCCATACAATGAGGCCTGGTATGACCATGCATCCCACACTGGTTATAGATAATCAGTTGCTTATATGAAGAATCCACTGAAACCTGTAGAAAAATAACCAATTTTATGCTTCCTTTTTTTCCAAAAGAAGTACCCTAGATAACAGATTCACCAACTAAATCTCTACCCACACTCTTCCTCATAGTTATGTCTAACTCATCCAAATATACTTTATCCACTACCTCCACAAAGGTTTAAAGGCACAAAAGAACTGTAATCAATCGAATATCATCCATCGGCCCCATCTAAAACCTATGTGCCTTTAGGTAATCATTGGTGACAATCTCTGGTACCAGATACACCAACTCAGCAAAACCAATGGAGTACTCCATAATGGTATTCTCCCCTTACCCCAAAGTCAAAAACTCCTAGGTCTTTTCCACACGTAATTTATTATGATAAAAATGATGATTCAAAATATTCTTAAAATAAACCTAGGTAAAAAACTCATGAAAATTATCTTTCACTGTAGAGCCCCACTATCTTCATCATATACCCTCAATCATATACGTGATAAAAACCACCTAAGAATATTCATGAGAAATTAAAATTTTGAAGATCCTATCAGTCTGTTAAATCCACTCCTCTAACTCTTAGGTCCCTTTGTTACCTCAAAAGATAGGTGGATGCTTCTTGGTAAATTCCGAGACAAGATCCGCTACTAATATTAGGTTCACAGTGCTCACTTACCCTACAGTATAAATGGAATGGATCACTTCTTCAACAAAAGATTGGTCCACTGGAAGATCCACTTAAGAACCATCCTTGCGGCTTCCCCTCTCATATTTGTAAGATCTCTTCTAGGTGGTATTGTATATTAAACATAACACAATAACCAATCAGTCACGATAAAATTCCAAAACCATCTAACCAACTTCTAAAATCCAAAACAATACTTTAAAATGAAAATAATTTGAATCAATTATGAATTCCACAAAAAAATACAATACTTGTTGGATAGGAATAGGACTATCAAAATATACTCCCCACTTAGCTTACTCAAATGACCATATGTGTACCAAGTCCCTAAACTCATTAGGTAGAAAATTTAAATATATTTCCTATAAAATTCATTAAAATTAGCCTAAATACTATATCCTTAACTTGGTAATGATTTTCCAACCACCCATGGTAACTCAGATTCAGTCATGCGAGTGAGCTATCCAGAACCCTTCACCATACCTACTATATAAATTATGGTGATCCTACTCTTATGAACCCAAGACACAAAACCAAGTCATTAAATGATGACATACTTTAGGATGAGTAAATATTTTGATTCTATGTTGTAATAGACCAACCCTAGAAAATCAATCCAATTTCCCAAGTCAACCCATTACGCGGTGAGCTAAAACAAAATAACTAAAAAACTTTGAATATAAGAAAAATAGGACATACAATAAAATTAAAAAATGGAAAAAATGATATATAAAACTAATCCAAATAGGATAAATGAGGAAAAATGAAAAATATATACCAAAAAGTATCTATGTGACCAATTTTCACCTCCAAACCATCCCAAATCAAAGCAGCGACATAAAGAGGTGCATGTATGATATAGAATTCCCATAAATTTACTTATATCCTATAAAAAAGGAATATATCCAACCAAATTCATTAGTAGGGTGTGAGAAATAAATCCCATTATGTAACCTCTAAATAATCTATACAAGTTATAATATCAAGAATGAAAATTTATAGCTTTAAAATAAAAAAGTTTTATAAGAATTTTTATAATAAATCAATTTTAAAAAAATTATAAAAAATTCCTTGGGTTTTCAAAAAATTGAATATCATACTCTCCAAATCTAGAAACATGACAGTTGTATAAAAATATCTTGTAAAAACACTAAAAATAAATACACATGTGATTCAACATCCATTAAATAATCTATTATGCAATAAACAACAAGAAACAAAAATTCACCTTCTAGTCTGGCTCTAGACTATGGGACAATAGGTATTAGACACTCACAATTTGAAAAGGCATAATTTTGGTTCCAACTAGTATTGATTCGTGCCAAAGTCCATCGATATTCAATAGGTTACCTCCTAGTGGTGTCACACACACTAAGGCTGCTTGTGTCCCATTCCCGATGTACCCATAGTTCTTAATGTGAAATGTTTGTCAATTTCTATTTTAAAAACCATGCTCACATTTTTATAAAACCATTTCAAATCCAAGACAATATGCTTCAAGATCTAAAAATAAATTTCTTTGAAAATCAAGGCATTTATATTTTCAATGAAAAATGCACTTTAAAACATGAACCCATACCCCTTTTTAATTTAAACACATGAAATTCCATTTAAAATTTCAAGGAAAAAATAAGAACTATAGGCAATTCAAGAAATAATAACTCTTGTAAATATCCACCTAACTTAAGGATAAAATAAAACCTATCCGCCTTTGACAACGTGGACTTAATACAACAAGTGATTCCTTTGGAATACAAGTCATGATATGAGACTGATAGGGATTGATAGAAAATTATATCTAGTCACAAACCATAGACACACCAAAGATGCCACCAAAACCTATGAATAAATCAAAGTAACGCATACCTAGTGTGAATAAATCAAACCACAACTATGATAAATCACTGAATGAAGTGATCCAGATGGAAAGAATTCACCCAAAATCTTCTAGGGATAATTCAGGGTCAAGATAAATTGGATGCACCAAATATGAAAGAAACATATCACTTGTATGGCCCTCTAAAAACCAAAACCATGAAATTTATAAATCATTTAACTCATTTACATGTCGTATAATCCTCGGGGTCCATAAACACTAAAAACCTCGTCACTTTTTTATTTAAAATTTAATGATTATACATACACGGCATGTACCTATTACAAGGCATGTGAATCTTTCATGCCATGTACCATGTTCATAGCATCTGCCTAGCATCCATTGCATAACATGTAATTTACTAACACGGTGTGTATATTCCCAATGATCATTAGAAAAACCCATGTTTTATGATAAAAATTACAAACAATTCTTAACTTCTCCATTACAAATATCCTCCCAATTCCATGGTCATCAATAATCAACCAATAGAAAATGATACCAAAAGAAATTATTATAAAATACTTGATAGAAAGGTGAAGGGGAATTAAAAATATGGTATTGAGATTTAGGACTGCATATACCCCTCAAAAATATGGTCAGTCTGAGAGGAACTTTCAAACCCTATATGATATGATTATAGTTTGATCTATATATTTCAAAGGTGGTTGGTATCATCCCCTTCTTATAGTCTATTTTTATTACAAAAATATCCTTGAATCAATTATTTATATGGATTCTTATGAATAGATCAATTATAGGAAGTGTAGAAATCCAATTTCCTTGGATGAAGTGGGAGAAAGAAATATATTGGGACATGATCTAGATAAGGAAATAGAAGATAAGGTTAGATCCCTTCTACATCACATTAGGGTAACTTAGAGTTAACAAAGGAGTTGTGATTAAAATCATCGGAGAGATATATAGTTCAAAATTAGTGAAAATGTATTCCAAATATTATCTTACTAGAATAAGGTTATAAGATTAGGGAAGAAGGGAAATTCAATCTGTAGATATATTGAACAATTCAAAATTCATGATCATTTTTACATGTTTACTTATAACTTGAAGCTTTATTTAATCTCTCTCAAGTTCATGTTGTGTTCCATGTATCACTTTTTTGGAAATACATACTCGATATTTCATATGTACTAAACTCATAGGTTGTACCACTATAGAATGAACTTTATTTTTTAAGTGATATCAAAGAGATATTCTAGATCAAAGATATAAAGTGTTGTGAAAAAAATTACACTCACCTGGAAAAGGTTTTATATAAAAACTATAAACTTGATGAAGCTTTGTGGGAACCTGAGGATGTGATGATGCATAAGTATCATTATTTATTTATATCTAAGTAAAAAAATTCAAGGGAGGAATTATTATAAGGGGTGTAATGTAATTACCTATTATTTTAGAGTATATTTACCATTTAAATAAATTCATTATGTTTTATATCTCTCTTTGTACTCAACCTTATTCTTAAACAAACTGTGATATACTATTGAAATATTATTATTAAATGTGATTATTATCACCTCAATGTTGGATTAGAATATATGAATAGAACAAACTAAATTATAAAAAATATTCATAATAGTTTTAATTAATGAAATAATTAATTCTTACGAAATAAGTTCTCAATTTTAAATGTGAAAAATGAAATCATTTTATGTTAAAAGAACAATTTTTCTAATTATTTTATTTTTATATACATAATATATATCTTTATCACTAGTAAATTGTGATATTAATAAATTATATTTTTATTTAATTTAATAAAATTAATAATAATTCATAGATTTATTATCAGTTTGTAAAAACTAAAGATAAAACCATTTGAATCTAAAAAGAGTTATTTTTTAGAAAGTTGTTTTTCTGTGTAAAATGTTTTTCATCTTAGTAAATTGAATTAATCACTATATATGGATGATTTTAATTTAATGTGTATATAATATATTCAATCAACTATTTTAAAATTAATCTAAAGGTTGTTACTAGGTAATGGATGAGAATAAATTCATTTTTATGCTTAAAATATATTTTCTCTAAAAATGGGTTTTATGTGTTTTGTGTGAGGGTAATAGAATTAATCTCTACCACATCTAGGAATTTAATATTGTAAAAAGTATTATATATTTTTAAATGAAATAATTAATATTAGATAATAAGTTTAACATAATTTTTATCCATATTGAATATTTATCATAGAAAATATCTTGTTACCATGGCAGCGATTAAACAAGTTAAAAGAGGGGTTAACCTAAAAGATAAGGTTTTAAATATCATAACATGCTTGATTTAATTTAATTTTCAGATTATATTTCAACATTTACCTTATTATCATACAATAATTGTCTATTTTTAGCTACTTTCTCATGAGAGTTACTTTATTATATTTTAATATTATTGGTATTTATAATTTTACACCCACCTTGCTTATAAAAAGGAACATCATCATCTCACTTATCCAAATCACATAAGCTATTTATCTGAAAAAATATCTACCGACATACCCTCATAACATCATTATCTAGGACCTTGAGTTTCTATTTTTTTCAAAAGACCCATCCAGGAACCCTTTAGTAGATTTTCAGAGGAGGATGCCCGTATTAGAGTTATCTATTCTTACCGACCATTTTCATGTTCCTTTCTCCTTAAAACATATAAAAATATTCCATAACCATGTTAACATTATTTCATAAGTATATTTAATATAATTATTTTTTTATGTTAATTTTATATCCATTTTCCATCTCATATCCATCTAATGATAAATTAAAACATCTCTCATGTGTACATACATCTCCATGAAGAAATATATTTTAATTATTATCACCATCACTCTTAGATGGTTATATAGATTAATTTAATGTATATATATGAATTTTATATAATAATTTTGATTCTATAAATATAATAGATTATGTACCTTCATACCCTTCAATCCATTGGAAAATGATAATGTCACTCGTGTGTACATGTGGACTATGGCCTCTATCAAGTGATGTGATTCATTTTTCAATTACAGTTTACTTGGATGATAATAAGTATATATTTTATGAATATATATGATGTTTTAAGATATTATTATGATTTTTTAAATGTTAATTTTTATTTAATTTTCTTTCATTCCATCCATCAAAAAGTGGAAATATAACTTATAGCACGTACAGACTATCATCTCCACGAAGTGATGTAATTTATTTTCTATCAACAACCTATATATATGTTTATAAATTTTTATATAATTAATAAATGTTATATATACTAAATTTATAATATTATATACAAGATTAAACCAATATCAAGGTGCATGAACCATTACAGTCAAACTAAAACATCTACGGAAGAGGGAATAATTTTCACCCAAATATTTATTTTAATGAGGAATTGTTAATAAATGGGTAATTTGAAATTATAAGGGAATGATATAGAGTAATATATTTATGAATATGTATTTTGAATAGATTTATAATAAATCTATATTTATTATAAAGGATTTTTTAATGAGTATAAAGAATGATTATACTTGAGCTAAATTTTTATGTTACAATATCATTTTTTTGGGTTGTCTATGTTAAATTTAAAATAAAGAAAATTATATGATACATAGATTTTAAACACCACTAGTTTTCTAATCCTTAGGTTATTTATGAATTTTTCAAGTTTTAGTACCATTTTTTCTCTTTTTATAACTCAAAAAGATAGAAAAATGTTATTATGAAAAGTCAGTCATATTTCTCTTTTGGTCAGAAATATTTCTATTCCAAATCCAGGTTCCTAAAATTATTTTATGGAATTTTTTACCTATAAATAAGTGTTCTTATATGTAAATTTTCATAAATTTTTTTTTATTTAAAAATTATTTGATTAAATATTTTCAAATATTTTTCATACGCCTCACTTTTTACTTTTTGAAAAAGTTTGAATAGAATATTATATTTTAATTTATATGAAAGGAATGTATTTTCTCACTATCATATCCTTCCTTAATCAATAAAAGAATCAAAAAAATTACAAAGAAATTACAATTCCCATTTTTTGGGGAATTTTAGTTTGTTAATGTTACTAAAAGGAAATGGATATTTTCTCTTCATTTTCCAAGTGATGTTAAATGATTTTATAGAATAAATTTTTCATCTATGTTGACATACTTAAAGGATTATGATTCTTCACTAGGGATATGATATGATGATAACATCCACATTTTAGTATGACTTATGATGGTGGTTTTTGTGGATTATTTCACGAAAACCCATTTCTTTCTCACAAGCTAATTATGCTAAGATGAATTGGTGGATATTTTTATGATCATATGTCACACATATGTATGGTTTTTATTATTCAATGGGAATCCCTAAAATTATACATACATCCAATTCTATGGGTAAAGATTTTTTCTCATGAGATAATATGAATTGTAATAGAGAGTGAACCTAGTTTAATAAGGTAATCATTCCACTATGATAGTCCTGCCAGTGACCCTTGACTAAGGAAATGATGGGAATGGGGAGTGATCATAATCCACTATGGGGATCTATCCACTATTATAGTCTTGGTAGAGAACCTTGATGAATTTAATTATGTGAATTCCATAAACTTTTTTCTTATGATTATGATATTTTTTCATGAATCATGATTGATTATTGATTATTCCACACTTATAAATTATGTCTTTTTTATGACAAATCCTTATTTTATAAATCATGATTAATGATATTTGAAAAATTGGGTATGAATTTTGTATGTTATTAACTTTTTATCATAAAATAATTTGATTCTTATGCTCACTTATGATCATTGACTGATATCTCCTATGTTTACCCTTACTATCCTTTTAACCTCACATTCTATTATGTTTACTTTTCCCAGGGTTATGAATAAAGGTTTTAGATAGGGATTTCTAAGATAGGTACTTAATGAAAAGGAATTTTTGGGAGAATTTGAAGATCATTCATGAAATATTTTGATCATTTATTTTGTATCCAAATACACTAAACCTTTAATTTTAGGGGGGTATGTATTATTATGAGATATATAGAATAATAATTTAAAATAATATAATATTTATGTATGTAATTCTTGGGTCACATCACACCTACGTATAATATTCACATATGAAGAAATGATGCTATAAAATTTAGCTACATCTATGAGGGTCACCTCACAATAACATGGAATATTCACATATAAATAAATGCTACTAGAAAATCCAGCTATATCCATGGGTAAAAACTATGGATACAGATGAATAAACCATGGATATAGGTAATAGAAATATTCCAACTGTCATGGATCCTATTATCAAGGAAATAGGGATGAAGATATTTCCATGGTTATTTACCATGGAAGTAGAACTATTTCCATAGTTCCAACTATGGAAATAGCCATATATCCATGGTTGTACCCGTGGAAATAAACCTATTTCCACTATTTTTAAGAAATATAAAATCATGTATACTACCATTGAAATTGTAGTTTTAGGATCCTAATAAAATGTTAACAATAGGATATGAATGCCATACCCCCACTTTCGAACACCAAATGTTAAACCATTACGATATAAAATATTTTTAGTATTATTATGTATGTTTTAAATATATATATATATACATATATATATATATATCATGAAAATAGGTATTAAACCATGTATATATGTCTTATTATGCACTTTGCACAAGAAAATACTTCTCCCACAGTTGTACAGGAATAATATAGCCATGGTTTTATTAAAATATAGTTATAGACCATACCTATAGCCGTATTTTATGTCAACCATAGTTACATCCTTGGCTTAAAAAACATGGCTATATGTGTTTTTTATAGTAGTTAAAACCAATAAAATATGATAAATATAAGACACAAAGAGGAATCTTTACACCTTGTGTATCAAGACCATGAGAATTTTGAACTTGAACCCTATCAGGGTATGACTAAACAAGCACCATAGTGAAATAAAGGATAATGAAAAATAAATAAATAAATAAAGGGAGAAAAAGAGGAGAAAAAATCCTAACTGGGAATGATCTGTCAACAAATCTGTAAAGTAAATGATACAAATCAAAGGTATGGGTGATGAGGGATGTCACACATGAATTTCCTCCCTAGGTGCATTGTGTAAGAGAGGAAAAGGAGGAGATACCCCATTTTTTGGTATTTTATTTAGGTTCGGTAAATTTGGTAAATTTGAGTATTTTAAAGGCTAGGTAAATTGTAAGATTTGGTTACATAGTTTACCAAAATGTGCACTAACCATATTCCCCTTATTGGAAAATATTTTTCACTTATGTATTTGGAATTTATGGTTTGAAAAACTATTCTCTAACCATGTAAAATAGATATAGTAAGCTCATACCCAATATACCTGGATTATGACTTGTTAGACCTAATTGTGTTCTAATTTCACATCTTATAGAAACACTTACATTTTAGAAAATTTTAAAAAATTAATTACCCTAATCTCAAGGAATATTATGAAAATAAATAATTAAATAAAATAATTTTGAAAATAAGGATTATTGTGTGATATATCCCATAAATATATCATAGATGATTTCATGAGATTTTTTATACAATTAATTACATACAGGATTCCCTGTGATGAGCCAAGATAAAGCCTTATATGATAGTACCTTCATAAATAAAAAGACATAGAAAACTAATGTAACTATAATTTCTTTGGAAATTTTCTATAACTTGGTCATGTTTGAAATGGTATTTCTATAAAAAATATAAAATCCAAAAAAATTCTAATCCATTTAAATGTGATGGATATTTGGGCCAAAGGAATCATGTCATTTTCGAATGAAAAAATCAAATATATTCCATCAAGAATGAACTAGTTACATGATAAAGCATATATAATTTGGAAAAAATATTTTCTCCAATGGATTAGGAATATTGAAGGGGATAAATTTAATATCCATCCCAATTAATACTCAGACCATCATTTCTTTAAATTCATAATCTAATAATGTTGTGCTTATAAGGATTAGATCTAAAAGATTGTGGACAAAGGGATAGTGGATTTTGAAAATACTAATAGGAAATTTTCCTATACATCAACTACTCCCATAAATATTGTATAAGATAATGAGGAAGACTAAAATAAATTACCAAATAAACCAATAAATATTTTTATGAATGGATGAATTAAATGTTAGTTTCATTTACAAATGTGATGATTTGTGCATGAAAAAATCATTCTACTATATCATATGTACCCTCATCATATCTTGTGAAGTCACCATAGATATGAAAATCTTCTTATAGGGTGTGTAATAAATTTCATTATCATGGAATAAAATAAGAACAACATCTACAAGAACTGAAGTTTTTTATTAATCTATTTAATGTTTGGCCTCATACTTTTTCAAGAAAAAATCACCAAGGTTTTGAACTATCCTTATAGTGAATAAACAAAATTTTATTCTATAAATTTCAATTGAATAATATAATTATATATTTGGACATAAGAATATAGCTATGGTTAAATACCCCTTAGTACTTCTCATGGATTATCTCAAGGTAGTGTAAATCATGCTTGAGGTTTGATTGAATTTAATGAGTTATCCCCAAGAACATTTTTCATGATAAAGATACAATAATGAATGTAATTTTGAGATATCAAAGGGAAAAACAGTATAATCTAGTGACTTATATTTATTTCTCTATCCAAATATGATTATTTAAAAAATTATCAGAGACATAATCATCTAGTAAATCTAAAAATTATATCAGGATCCACCATTATATTTCATAATAAGTAGAATCATCACCATTTCATGCCCAAAAATAATCCTATCGACTAAAAAAGACCTATATACCTCAATTCATAGGATAATATCATGCCTAGAGACATAAAAAATTGAGATATAAATATATTATACTGAAACACATTAATATCATACCAATATGATGTTATGTGTTGTATGTTCTTTAATTTTATAAATACCTCAATGGAAGTACTCATTAATTCTTTAACTAATCCCCATATTTTTTAGAATAATTTTTCCACCATTAAAGCCTTCCACATCTATGAAATAACACTCAATTTATATATATATTTATTTCTTATTTAAATCAAAATGAGGAAAAATATATATAATAACACATTCATCATTGTGTTTTTGGGAAACTCAAAAATGTTAATATTCCTTAAGTATTGGTGGATAATGGTTTTTCATTAAATCTTATTCTATTATGGATACCTATTCATATAGGATTTATAAAAAATTTAACAGGACCTTCCAATATGATGATCTTGGGTTATGATTAATTAGATAAAATTACCCTATAAAAAATATGGTTGAACATTAATTTTGGGAATTTGGTGTCTATGACTAGTATTATAGTGGTCAATATAGTAATTGTATTAAATTCAATGCTTGGGATACCATAGTTTCTCCTACTTATTAAAATTTATTTATCATATCACTAATGTTTGATGTGAAATATCATTGAAAATATTGGAGTTTTGTAATATTATTTAGATTATCTTAATGTATGTGAAACTATCTACCATATACACAGAGGATGATTATTACAAGATGGAATTTAACTATCCATTGAAAAATGATTAAATATAAGTGGATACCCCAAATGGTGTAGAGTCCAAACCAATAAATCCTATGCATTTTACTAAATAATGTTTTCAACTTCTTATTCATAGAATTCAAGTTACTTCCCCGGGATTAGGAAATCATTTATCTATTCTAATGAAATTTATGAAGCCTTTGTATTCCAAAATATTTTATCAATTATAATATTATATTATCCCTAATTCACATTTACATCTTGGTGGAATGAATGTGCACCCCATATGGGCCAGTCCACACCTAATGCATGTGTACTAAGGTGTGTGTTTGTTTTACTTTCAATCAACCCAACAATAAAACTTTGATCAAATCAAAGATGAATGTAAAAAAACTATATGGATTGAATACATTTACATCCATCAATATGGTTTCCTCAAAACCAAAGGGTTATATATTTCCTCCAAATAATTAGGCTTCTATTAATAAAATTTAAAACTCTATAAAATGATCACATATGGGAAAGATATATATCCTTTATCTACCACCAATGATTTGGACATCAAAGGTATGGATGATGCTCCTACTGAATCATTAGAAGGTGTACCTACTATATTTGGGGGTCTAATGTAGGTGAATCTAGGGATTGATGAAGATCCCAAATATACATTAACTAGTAAACCCACGCCACCTAATGATAAAGAATGATATATTAAATTTATGAAGAAAAAATATGATTCTTGGAATTCAATTATAAATATATATTGGAATTGGACTCCCAAGAAAACATTCATCACAAAAACACACTAGTCAATAATTTTGTTCATAATTAAATAAGATGAAGAATACACTAGACCCATGGAACCATGTTTGATGCATATATGGCTAAATAAATTCAATATAACTTTATTAGATTGGATAAATACTAAAATGGTTGATATAAATTGTCTTATTTAAGGATAAGAATGGATAGATCATTTTCAGTCTAGAATTTTAATATCTCAATTACTTTTTTCTTAAATAAAATATTTGTATTTCAATCAAAAAAATTATAAATCATCACAGTATAAATTTAATAACATATTTTCTTCATGAATTTTTACCCAAGTTATTATTGAATTCAATATTCCATATAGATAAAGAATCCCAAAAATTCAGAGCAATTAATGAAGTGTATTTATATTGTATGGTGAATTTTAGTCTAAAGAATAGTAGTGAAAAATAATAAATATCCATGTAAAATATCTTAAAACCATTCTCACGTAAATCCATGGAGTGTCATATAGAATATTTGGTAGTTAAATCATGAAAATAGTTCAACCATTTCACTAACCTCAAAGAAGTTTTTATCATTATAAAAGGTCATAACATGAAGATAAGTCCCTTAAAGTTTTAATTTTATGTAATTTTTATGAAATTCATTATATATTTTTTAGGTATAATGACATTTAAGTAACCCTAATAAAACATAGTTACTGAATGAAATTCCACATACATGAAATCTTAAAGAGTTAAAAGGATTTAGTAGATGCCTCATATAAATTAAGTAATTAATTTTTAATCATTTTAATTAATTCCAACCCTTCATCAATTGATGATGAAAGCTATGAATTATCACTATGATGAGGAATATTAAACTTTTTTTCTAGTATCAACTGATATTTCTTAAATCCTTTTCTTTTGATTCCAACCCTAAGGAATGTTGTTTATCATCTATATAGAATCCATGGAACAATCACTTGATGCACTTTTGGGCCAAGAGAATGGAAATAGAATAGAATATAACTTTTAGTATCTAAAAGCTAAAATTTTGATGTTAAATACTATATATACCCTAATTTAGAAGAAACAGTCTTACCTTGTTCATTTAATCATAAAATTTATTTCATTACTTGTAGAATAATGAAGTCTAATTGATTTCCCATATTGAACAATTAAATTAAATCCTAAATTTTCCAATATTTACTAAATTATTGGTAGGATGGGTAGTGATACTTAAGTAATTTGTTATATAATATTTCCATTGAAATGAAATTAAGGGGTATGAAATGTAAAATTTCTTAGTAGCCCATCTAATATTAGAATAACATCACCACTATATATAATTTATAGGTTAATAAGTATTATATGTTTAGAAAACACCCCATCTATGGGAGATGAACTTTTATTTTTCCTCTCACAATCCCACTAGAAAGAAAATAGATAACCTTAAACTCAATAGAGTCATTCTTGTGGTCATTTTATTTATATATTAAAGGCACTCATGACGTTATAATTCATCTAATAAAAGGATTTAACCTATAATGTGGAAAAATATCAATCCATTATTTTGGGTTGGGAGTATACCGATGAACTCCCAATTACCAAGGTTTATGTAAATAATGATTCAAAGTTATTAAGGATGTTAATAGAGATAATGACATAAAAAAAGAAGAAATGGTTCCCTTACATGACAATAGTCAAAAATTAAAGGTCATTTTTACATTAATCATATATATATTATAACTCAAAAATACAAAAAAGTAAAAGTATGATCTACCTATACAAGATATGTCTCTTGATGACTCAAATCATGAAGGGATGTTCATTAGTATTTTTAAATAATGAGTTATTTTTCCTTTTATAAATAATTAGTTTAAATAGGTAATGAATTTGATACTCATTGATAATAGACTAAATATTCATCATCCCAAGTCATGGAAAAAATTAATTAGATACACCCAATTATTCATAATCCTTTAAATGATACATTTATATAGGATCACATTATAAAATAACGAACCCAAAAAATGGAAACTAATTTTACTATTTATGTTGATCCAAATGAAATGAAAATACCTTAAAAATGAGATTCAATGGAGTTATTTTAATATGTGTCAAATCTGAGGAAATTCATGTACTGATTAGGTAATTCCATGCTAACGTATATGTCACCCATTAGATTGGAACCATGATATCTTCATAAATCTATAGACATGGTTATTATTTGTAATCAATGATTTAAGAATTTTTAGGTTTTTCAAAAAAGGTTAAATTTTTCTTTATATTTACAACATTATATATCTACCACCAAAGTAACTTGATTTCAAAAAATACTCCTAGATATTTGAAATTAGGGAAATAAATTTTATGAGATATTTCTCTTCAATGAATATATGATAATTTAATTTCATCATTACCCCTCCTAATTTAATTTTAAAATTGAGTGATATTGAACATATAAAACAATTTAGAATAAAATACATGATTAAAATAGTAAAATATGATAATATTAAAAGATTCTGAGTTCATCATACTATCCAAAAATATTATGGTATAAATTTCTGTTTATATTAGTTGAAGAAATTTTATTCAAAGTACAATATATTTTCTATACATTATTCAAATTACCATGTTGGTTCAATAAGAAAATGTCTCAAATCACCCTATATTTACCCAAACCCCATTTTTTCAAATAGTAACCACAAGAATGTACCCCCTGATCATGAGAGACTTCCAAAATTCTTAGAGGGATGAAACAAAATAGTGGGAGAATAATTTTACATGAATAAAAATAATATAAATATTTTATTTGAATTGAAAACTAAAATTAAAAAACCATAAAATATGTAAAAAGGGAAAATGATAAATGTCATGCACCAATAACTGATAAATATAAAAAAGTTACTATAATGAAATAAAAAAAATAAAACACGTAGTCTATGTGGTTGGGATCCTCCAAATAAATTAATCAACCCTTATTTGATATCCAATTAGAAATATTTTCCATTAAAAACAATTTTAGTGAACCATGCTAGTGAATTACTTAAAATGAAACATAAAAACACCTCTACATATACAACATATTTCATATTTAGGGGGTGAGTATACATATACCGAGAAAACAATTTCCAAAAGTGTTATATAATAATTCTATATAAGGATAGACCCATTATTCTTGTTTTAAATACAACAAATTAAAATATTCACTTCATTCATAAATAAAACAAATAACAAAGATAGTTTTCATTTATACAATTTATAAGTGATAAAGAAAAACATGTAAGTAAGGTATATGAGAATTTCTAAAGTTTCAACACAATATCATGGGAATAAGCCATAAGGAAATAATGTTATGAAACAACTAGGGGATCCATACAAGACTTATGATATTATACAAAAGATTCACTTGGTATTTTCCCATAAGGCCCCGATGTGTGCCTGAGTTGATCACATCTTACATTGTTTAAAATATAAAATATCCATGGATTACCATGTTCTATCATGAAACTATATCATAAATGAATTACATGACATACACTTAGAAGGAAAACTGTATGTCCTTGATTGGATATAACTCTCAATCCTCTATAAGTACCCTAGGATTACAATGATTATTTAATCAATTCCAATGTATTAATGTCCCACACATATATTTCATGTAATATTTTATATCATTATGTTTCATATTCCATTGATTCCATGTTACATAATAATTTTAAGGATATATATATTTCAAATAAGAAAAAATATTTTACATAATCCAAGAACCCCTTTCAATAAATAATATATCTTTTAAAATCTTGTTAATGATTTATTATATTTATATCTAAAAATTATATGAAACCAATCTAAATTATTTCATTATAAAACCACATTGAAATTTCATAGAACGCATTATATATAATTTTAAATTATAATAAGGAATTATGTCTTTAAAAACCTTTCCCTTACCATGTCAAATAGAAATCATATAGATAAAATACTAAAATCATTAAATAATTACCATAAAATTTTAATCTAAATTAAGTAAAATAAATGTTCATTTTAAATAATAGAAGGTTATTTCAATTATAGAAGAGTCAAAGAACACCCTACATCTTGAAATTGTTGAAAATAAGTAGAGCATGAAATGATGATAACATAAAACCTAGCAATGACCCATAAAAACCATTAAAAACATGATCACAATATATTAAAAGGTAAAACAAGGTTATAATAGGTCCTGGGTTTTTCCATATGCATCAATAAAATGATTAGTGATTCCTCATAAATAAATCTAGTGTGTGAGATCATCATCAATCCCCTCTTCTTTTCTAGGGAAAACCCCTTTTAAAATTGATGATTTATCCTTCTCATTATTAAACCACAAAAAAAATAACTATATTGTATAATTTATACATTATGAGACTCATAAGAAGATAATAATATGATAAAAAGGATAATAATAGAATAAAAAAATTACCTTTCTCCATAATTGATGCTCCATGTGGGATGATTGAGGAAGAAAGGCAGGAGAATAATATTGAAGGAGAAGGGGATTAAAGGGATAGAGGGGTCTAATGTATGGGAGCTGAGGATGAATGAGTAAATGATGGTTTTAAACCCCATAAAATAGTGTGAATAATAATAATCAAGAAGGGTTTCATAAGAAACAAAATATGTTCCCCATTTATCAAAAAAAGAGTACATGATGATGGAATATTATATCATTTTTTACAACGGTTCATTAGAGAATAACTATCAACCCACCCCCTATTGATCATAATAGAGAAATTAATCTCTATAGTTTTATATATAAGTACTCATATCCTAGAATGTGTGATAATGATACCCTACCTATGATCTAGTAACCATGGTTTTTTGAAAAGGCCTATGGTACTTTCAGTGACTTGACATCATAAAAGGAGCTGTTTGGAATCCCTATACATCTACAAGAGTATTTTTACTATTAAAATTTCATCCTTGAAATTTAAACTCTCGTAAGTATTCTACTCTTTAGCCTCAATGTAATAAAATGGATACACAACATTTTTCAATTCCATGTGTTGATTGATTATATCGTAGATCTGGGATAGCTGACCAAATCCCAAAATGTCCTGACCTTTCTAGAATTCAAGGATAACTTCAACCCAATGTCAACCCTTATTTTTTGCCATAAAAGAAGGATGTTCCTGAATTGGATATGTATATATCCCTTGATAATCTCCACCAAGTCCAACTTTCTCTAACCTTGAGATTCAGTAAACTCAAAACCTTCATTTTTCTTAGTTATAACAGTTATAGAATCATTACCTTACCTAATTGGTAGCCATTGAGAATCTATAACTCCATCAACTCTTTTATTTCCAACACCCTTTCCTTGTATATTAGAAAAAAAAAATCCTTGAATATAATTTTCAAATAACCCTAAAAATCATCATCCCCTTATCCTTACACAAAATTGATCCCCTGCCTCTACACAATAGCAACACGATATCCCTTAGAAGAAGGAATAACAACACTATTATTCCCTTCATTCCTCTTCATTCGATATTTTTGCATAAAATTTTATTTCTATGAATAAAGAGAGTAAATGGAGTGATTCAAAAAATTATCCCTAATATGTCTAATATAACTACAAATGAATAAAAAAATTAAACCTCTCATATGTAATTATTAAATTCATATCATACTCTATAGTGGTGAGAAGTACTTTGTCAATAAAATAGAATACGAGATCTATTTCTACAAAATATTCTATAATAATTCCCAAAACATAAATCCTTTTTAAACTTATATATTGTAACGATAATTCAAACAACTGAATAAATATAAAAAAAGATCTTAGGATACCATAAAATTAAATTAATACCATATAATATAATCCAAGTTTAAACTAATTTCTTTTTAAATTCAAAGGGATTAAAGTGATTCTCAAATAATTATAATAATAGAATACCTAGTTTAAATTAAATTAAGCTAATACCATAATCCCCCCTATTTCATTAATCAGATGTAAATATGATATGATAGTGGTCACACTCAAGTGGAATACATTTCTAATATTTACAACCTCAAATAGCCAAAATATGATTCACTAGGCCATCAACTATCCCAAGTTTTTTCCAATAGGAAAAAAATTCAACACAATGATATAATTCCTTCATATCATAAACCTATAAAAATTTTCCTCTCAATTATAAATTATGTGATCAATAGAGACTCAATTGATTATTCAATCAAGATCCTTATCCCAGAGTCATGTAATGAAACCTCAATGGAACCCATTAACAAAAGATAGACTTGAAGGTACCATATACCTTGGTTTTCCTAAATTATTGATCCACATAGATGAACCAGTAGGAATACCCAATTCATTAAGTCAAGCTGGATGTCCCTCAAAAATATTATCACAATAGAAAAACCTTATCATTTCTATGATCACCCAGAGAAGAGAGAAGCTCAATCCTAGTAGTTATCCCCATATTCAATAATAATAGTAATGATGATGATGATGATACCTTTATAACCATATATATTTCAATATAACTATGATTTTAAAAAAAATCCCATATTTAGGTATTATTTAAAAACTATAGTTAAATAATTGAAAAAATCCCCCCACTATAAAAATAATTTACCCCATCTCTTAAAAAATAAATAATAATTTCCAAAAAATAATTTAAATGTACAACCCATTTTATTAAAATTAACATTAAAATTCTATTTTTTAATCATTACTAAAAATTAAGTGTGAAAATTTTCACCCCTATAAAAACTTTTCACACTCGAATAGTCATAGGAAATCATATAACAAACTGACTTCATCAATTTATATGTCAAAATACAACACAAATTACTAAATCTCCTTATTATTAAAAACTATATTTTTTAATCTTTCACTTAAGGATAGATAATACATAATGATAAAACTAATAATAGGATTAAGTTCCATGACCAATTCAAAATTAAATCCTTTAAATTCCATGTAAAACTTCTTTATATTTTGAAAAAAATAAGTAATCACTAAGTAATATACATGTGTGGTATTCCTATCACTAACATGTGTGAAGAATGGAATTTTAAACGTGATTTTATACATAATCTCTAAAATAAAACCTCTACCTCTTGAAAATAAGGAAATTGCATGTCAAACCCATGACATCCTTATGTGCGAGCATCCATGGTCAGTTGGGAGAAGGTAGAAGGAACATAGAGGATAAATACTAAAAATAAAGAAATTTATAATAAAAAATCACAAGGGGAATTTATCATATAAAAAACACCCAAAACCAAAACAATATAGGGAATATATATTTCAATACCCCCCCAATATGGTCCACATATTTCCTAGAAATATATGGAACACAATTTAAGAGATGATAGAAGAAAATAAAATTGCATCATGAACAATGGAAAAAAATTAAAATAAAATGGATACCCCTAAGAGATAAAATAATTAGGCCTAAATAAAAGGATCTTCTAATAGAACAATTATAATCACTACTCCCAAATCACTACTCTAAGGAATCCCTAAATTCTTCTATGAAAAACAATGTTATATAAGATTTTGATAAACCCTTGAAACCACTATAATCTTCAATGAAATTAACTAAATCCTAAATACCATCATAATAACATAGATCAAAACCTTACAAACACATTGAAACACAAAAATAAGAAAACAATAGGACCTGCTATAACAAAGATGAAACATGAAAAAATATGTCTAAATATAGGTCTCCCTAACTGAAAACTATGTTTAAGAGGCTGTATGGGGCATATAGTAACAAAAAAAATTGCTTATGTGGTCCCCAATATATGAATTATAATATATCTCATCAGAAACAATGATTTGATAGATCATGAAGCTCAAAAAAATTAAATTGATGGTTTTGGGAACTTAAATTTGGAACTCTATTTTAAACATCTCATTTGACATTTGGAATTTTAAAATATCATAAAATAATATTAGAATATTTTCTAGGACAAAAAATTATATAAATAGGATTTATAATAGTTTTACACATTGAATGGGTATTTTTCATAGACCCTTGACCATTCACATTACCCCTGGAAAAACCCATCCTTGAAAAAAATCTTTTTATAAACATAAATGGGTAAATTGAATAGTAATGCATGTTACCTATGAAACTGATTACCTTGGAAAACATTTTACCCAAATACCCATTCAGGTGAATAGTTCCCATGAACCTTGCCAATGCATTTTTTCAGGTACTCGTGTAAGAGGGAGAAAATGTCTAGTATAGACCTGAAGTTTACCTTTTGACTCCAAAAAAATCATATTTAATATTCCCTCATCAATATTTTATAAAAAATAATGATTTTAACTCATTAAAACTCAAAAATAATGAGCTTTTAATGATTTACAACTCAAAACCTCAATATTCTACAAAACGATAACCAAAATGGACAACATCAAGACAAAAAATAATAATTAACATCTCATATCCATAAAGAAACATCTCAATTATCCCAAAAATACATAATATACATTGTTCAAGGCCCAATTATTACAATTTAATAAAATCATCATCAAACTAATCATCAACCACTATTATAAAAAAGCCCTTTAATAGCACTAAAATTGGCCATTTTCAGTGAAAAAAAATAAACTATCGGAGTGCGATTAAAATCACTTGCATTTTATATGCACTATAAAATCACTAATAAATGGGTCCTTTATTATTTCTTCTAGAATAGTTGATAAATGGGAATAATATAGTGTACTATTAAATATACAGCACACTACAGGAGCAGAAACAACAGCAAAAAATAGGTAAAAATACATATTTTAAATGAAATAAAATTTCAAAAATGTTTACAATAAAAAAATATATTAAATATTTTTCAAATATTGATTTATAAAATTATTTTAGGAGGTAAAAATTATCAAAAACACTCAAAAATATCAATATTCCATTGCCTTTAGCCCCTGGCCCCCACTCATTCTATTGCTGAACAAACCACACCAGCTCATTCGAAAGAATACACCTGTATAAGAAAAAAATATTATTTTAGAAATACGTTAAATTATAAATTAAATAGGAAGGTTTAATTTTAAACTAAACTTTGATTTATTCTAGGAACACTCTGTAGCGGATTGATTTGTGGTTTATTCTTTCACGTCACCCCATTTCTTGTTTCTCATAAAAATAATTTCTATCAAAATTAACTAAATAAGTATAATATAAAAATGATAACGAAATTAGTTAATTAATAATAGATAAAATGATAATATAATAATATGATCATGTTTACTCTGTTTTAGTGATGTGGTGCATGTTTTAAACTAAAGTGTTATTTATATATTGAAAACACACACTTCGAGTCATACTGGCTACTTCATGTGTTGGATTAATATGTAGTAAATTTATATATTTCACATATTATTTATGGATACTTTTACTAAAGTATCAAAAAATACTATTTTGTTTTATTGGTTTTGAGCATGTAACTTTTTTTTACTAAAATTTCATTTTAAACTAGAAACACGCACTTTGAGTCATAATGATCACACCGTGTGTCGATTTGATGTGAGACTAATTCCTAGACATCAAAAATTAATTATAAATAATTTTACAAAATTATCAACACAATATGAGAATGTTTTCTTGGTTTTCAGTGAGTGTCATTTTTTGAAATAAAATGTTAATTTTAAACTAAT
Source organism: Viscum album (assembly GCA_963277665.1). Classification (NCBI taxonomy): domain Eukaryota; kingdom Viridiplantae; phylum Streptophyta; class Magnoliopsida; order Santalales; family Viscaceae; genus Viscum; species Viscum album. The sequence continues at coordinate 57,985,944 of OY728138.1, forward strand.
AACTGACACTTTAAGTCAAACCAAGAACATCGTGTATTGAATTGAGGTTTGGATTATTCCTAAAAATAAAAAATAACTTATGGATAATTTTACTAAATTATAGAAACAATTTGAATGTGTTTTCATGGTTTTTAGTATGTCACTTGACTTTCTTAATAAAATTAATGTTGATTTTAAATAAAAATACACACTTTGAGTGATATCAGGAACACAGTGAATCAGATTGATGTGAGGCTAATTCCTAAATGTCAAAAAATAATTATGTATCATTTTACTAAAAGATCAAAACAATCAGAAGGTTTTTTCTAAGTTTGAGTAAGTCACTTGTCGTTCTTACAAAAATGTCATTTTAAATTACAAACATGCACTCTGAGTCATACTGGTCACATCGTGTGTCGAGTTGATGTGATAATAATTCCTACATGTCCCAAATGGCATCTGAGAAATTTTCAGAAATTATAAACATAATACGAGTGAATTTTCTTTGATTTTAGTGAGTGATACACTTTTTGAACTAAAATGTCAATTTTAAGTTGATAATGGACACTTTGAGTCATACCAAGGACACCTTGCATCAAATTTATGTTTGGATGATTCCTATAAATCACAAATGACTTATTTATAATTTCCCTAAAGTATCAAAATAATCCTAATCCATTTTATTGGTTTTGAGTATGACACTTGTCTTTTTTACTAAAATTAATGTCAATTTTAAATAAAAAGACACACTTTGAGTCATATCAGGCACATCATGCATTGGATTGAGGTGTGGATAATTAATAAACATAAAAAAAGACCTATAGATTTCTTTTCTATAGTATATAAATAATAAAAATGCATTTTACTGGTTTTTAGTATGTCTCTTGTGTTTTTTACTAAAAATAATATCAATTTTAAATAAAAAAGACACACTTGGAGACAAACTGGTCACACTGTGTTCCCTATTAAGATGTATCTTACTCTTACATGTTGAAAATGACTTATGAATCATTTTAATAAAGTATAAAGTAATATGAATTTATTTTCTTGGTTTTGAGTATGTCACGTGTATTTTATATGAAAATTAATTTTAATTTTAAATAAAAAGACACACTTGGAGTCATACTAGTCACATAGTTCTTTGCATTGAGGTGTAGTTGATTCATACACATAAAAAATGACTTGTGGATATTTTTAATAAAGTAAAAAAATAATAATATGAATGTCTTTTATTATTTTTGAGTATGTCACTTGTCTTTTTTATGAAAATGTCATTTTAAATTGGAAACACATACATTGAGTCATATCAATCACATTATTTATCGGATTAATGTGAGACTAATCCATATATATAAAAAATGGATAATGAATTTTTTTCTTAAATTTTCAAGACTTTATGAATATGCTTTCTTATTTTTCAATGAGTGACACACTTTTTGTACTAAAATGTTAATTTTAAACTGATAACAAAAACTATGAGTTATATCAGGCACACTGTGTATCTTATTAAGGTTTGGATGATTAATACACATCAAAAATGACTTATGGGTCATTTTGTTAACATATTAAAATAATGAGAATCTGTTTTATTGTTTTTGAGTATGTCACTTGACTTTTGTAATAAAATTAATTTCAATATTAAATTAAAAGAGACACTTGAGTCATACCAAGAACACCACGCATCATATTTAGGTGTGGATAATTTCTACTTGTCACAAAAGACATATAAATTTTTTTTCTAAAATAAAAAAATAGTCCAAATGCATTTTATTGGTTTTGAGTATGTCACTTTTTTTTACTAAAATAAATGTCATTTTTAAATAAAAAGACACAATTTGAGTTAGACTAGTCACAAAATGTGTCCAATTGAGGTGTGGCTAATTCCTACATGTTTTAAATGACTTGTGGATAGTTTTCCTAAAGTATCAAAACAATCTAAATTCATTTTATCAATTTTGAGTATGTCACTTTTCTGTTTTACTAAAATTAATGTTAATTTTAAATAAAAAGACACACTTAGAGCCATAAAGTTCAAACCATGCATTGGATTGAGGTTTTGTTGATTCATACATGTCAAAAATTACTTATGGATCATTATAATAAAGTATCAAAAAATTTGAATGTATTTTCTGGGTTTTGAGTATGTTGATTTTCTTTTTTACTAAAGTGTCACTTTAAAATAGAAACACACAATTTGGGGGTTTAGAATAACTATTAATTCCAATATTGATACCATGTGATTAGAATAACTATTACATCCATATTGTTCCCCAAAAATATTAATTGAAGATGTTATGAATAACTATTACTTTCTATATTGATCCCTTGTGATTCTTGTTTCATATTTCTACTTTTATCCATTAGAGTGGCACATTTTATTGATCGGGTCTCCATATATATATATTTCCTTACTTTTATTAAATAATATGTGTCAACTTGGGTACTGAATTAGGTTCATAACTAGTGTGGACTGTGTAGGAAATCATCCATTCATTTGGATGGGAACTAAGGTGAAATTATTTGTGATGGATCCCAAAATGTTAAGAGATTTATTCTTAAAGTACAGAACCTTTCAAAAGTGTATACCTTCACCTAAAGGTCACTTGTATGTGGTATAGTTTTTTTAAAAACATGACAAATGGGTCAAACATCATACAATCCTCAACTCGGCATTCCCCATGGATAAACATAAGGTATTTTTGTTTCCTTGATTTTTATTCATTGTGTTACCACATGAATTGACTTTATTTGAACTGTATGCAACCTATAGAACTAGAAATTTTATTTATTAAAGTATTAATAAAATAATCATTATATATTTTTGCGATAGAAATCATGAAACAATAATATTATGCATATATATATATATTGTTTTTTTAATATACAGAAGAGGAAATTAAATTCTAGAAATCTAATAAATTGCAATAGTGAAGAATTTATTACCAGAAGTTTAGTTTAGTTGTGAGGAAATGATAACATGGTGTGATAAAATATTTAAAAACTAGGGAATTAGTGATTTTGATCTAAATGTGTGGTTCTATAATTTTACTGGATATGTGATTTCTATGGAATCATTTTGCAGTAACCTTGAAAAAGGAAGACATGTTTTCCGACTCTTAAGAGAAAAAACTACTATCTTATTAAAAGTTTCCCACTATACCCACATTCCTAGATATAGTTAATAATTTCAGTCTTATTGTCACACTATATTAAAGGAACTATATTAAACTCTTGAGTATTCAAATTATTATCCTTTCCCTCAAAAATTTATATATTATCATCTACATAATGTCCTATCGAATCTTGTGTAGGTTTATTCCTATAGAAACAAATAGGGGGTATTATGAAATCCACCATCTAATAAGTTTTTTAATAAGAGGTATCATCCATAAAAAAGAGGATTCAATGAAAAAAGTTAAAGAAAATATAGATTACATACTCGGTATACATCTTAATTTCAATGCACAATAAATTAAATAACATAGAGGGAAGAATCAGAAGGGGATGAATCTTGATAAGATCATTAATTAATGAAAAATATTTTATTTTTCTAGACATGATACTACTAATTACTTACTTCTATGGACAATTATTTTACTACACAAACACCAATATTGGAAATATCGTGTAAGATAAGAAGTTTTTTCAATATTTGGAAATAACCAACCAACCAATGATGGGTTAAAACTGCTAAAAAATGTAATCTCAAAGATATATTTTGACCATGCATGTTAATTATATATAATATTTTACATTTAAAACACCTTGTAGTAATTATAAAAGGTTGGGATGATTTTTATAGAATTTCATAGTCTATACCCATTGATACCTCAGATATCAATAATTATGCATGTAGAAACAAAGCTCAGGGAGATTATTATTCCACTGTGAGTGATAATTTCAATTCCAATACTCTTAATCCATCATGATACTAACATATGGGGAGAATATTATTATGAGTTAAAATTAGATATGTTTTTAGTGGGATTATCTAATGCAACACATACTCAACCTACCTTTTTATCCTTCATATTTAGGCCATGACTATGCATTAGGAAAACCTTTGCAATGACAGAAGTCAAAGAAGCACTGGCCAAGATTTTACATCACTTTTCCTTTGAGCTTTCACCATGTTATGTTCTTTCTCCATTTGATCAGATCACCGTTCAGCCCCAACATAGTGCCCCTATAATTTTATGAAAATTCTAGATAGTGGATATGATACCTTACATGATGATATTATTTCATGTGTCTTTGACTTGCTTTTATAGTAAAATGATAAGTTATATTGTACTCCTTACTTATGAATCTCATGCATTGTATGCAACATCTTTTTAACTAAAAATAATAACTGATTTTTGTCATTAATAGAACACCAAAAATCAAAAAGAGCACAAACCATGGTGGATAAAATTGTATAAGGTATCTACAATATTAATATTGGGGTGGGAACCATGAACAACACTAGTGCATGAATCCTGGTGTCATTTTAAACTAGAATCACCCTAGATGTTATTCATGATATCTTCAATTAATATTTATGGGGAACACTATGGATGTGTGTTTAGATTCACAAGGGCTTGGTATTGGAAGAAGAGCAGACACAATATCTCAACTTAGATATCAACATAAAATCTATTACTTTAGAAAGTGATCTTTTATATATACTAATTATGGATATATGTAAAAGAAATGAAATTATAGAGTTGATAATGATACCTAAAAGTGAACCTATATTCATAGGGAAAGGGGGAGGATAGATAAGAAGGTATAATATTCTTTTTTAAAATAAATTTATTGAATTATAATAATATGAGGATAGATTGTAATGAATAGTATATCAATTATCCATGGTAAACATTGTTCATAAATAATTACTATTGTTTGACAGTGAAAGGATATATATGTGAATAATTATGCACTAAGTAAAAAATAAGACTTTTTTTTTTCCAATGGATATCTTAGAGGATAAATAAAAAATAGTACTAAGTGGTTTCATAAACCATGCTACAAGAAAATAAGGGAAAACTGATAAAAAGGAAATCCTATATATAAGGATGAATAAAGAAACATGTAGTGATAGAGAATTAAATTAAGATACATACATAAGTAGGATTAGTCTCACAATAGAGGTAAATCCTTAGAAAAGGACGTTTTATAATTATAATTAAAATACTTAGAGGGAATTTTTCACAATTGGTATTACAAGCAGAACAAGTAAGAATCCTTGGAAATAGATTGAATGAAAGTGGTAGGCTTACAATGACCAACCAAATTCCTCTACTTGAGGATGATCGAGAATTAACCCTATCTTATAAACATAATTATTATATTTTAGGATTTATGAGAGGGATTATTAAGTGGTAGATATGATCCATGGTGTATATGCACTAAAATATTATGAAGGCAGTGATTAGATATGATTACATTATCAACATATAAATGCTTTAAGTAGTTTGAAAGATCTATTTCTAATTTAATTTGATATAAATATTAATTTGGTTACCAATAAGTCATATCAAAACAAATTCATTTGGTATCAAACTAATATTAAAGAAAATAAAAAATTAAGGGAGAAAAAGAAACATCTATAGAGTAAATCATGAATTATTTTTGTTTGATGTAAGAACATGGTATCAACTGGTTATTTTTAAGGATCATTATGGATTGTGAAAAATAAATTTCCCATGACAAATATTATATCAAAACAGTTGTTTCATAGGAAAATGGACATAAAGGGTGTTTTTTATAAAGATTCAAAGGCTATCTAGCATCATCTATAAAATCGTAAGTACCTTGTAAGGGAATAATGATCATGGATATCTAGTGGTGTCATGAGTTTATAAAAAAAAGTTGAAACCATTAGTTTTCGATATGGTATGAATCAAAAACTTTGTGTTTTTTTTATTAACCAATATTTATTTTTAAGTTTGACTAAGATCACACTGATTTTGTTGTTGGAAAAAAGATTATTTCTCATGTTTTATGAGACAACAGTAGTAATTGAGTTATGTGGATAACATATAATTTATTGTCTTAAACACTTAATACTATATCGAAATTCTAAATCAGTGGACTAAGAGGATTAGTTAATGACTCATTAATAAGTAGTATTTTAGTTCACTAAATTTCTTTGATAAAATATTGATATAGGTTAATGCATTTTGGATATTAGTGAATTTTTTTGCTCATTTTTGAGAATGTTATGTGTGTTTTCAACAAAAATGTAAATTATAATCTAAAAACATACAGTTTGATTCATACTGAGCACGCTATGTCTCATATTGAGGTGTGGATGATTGATTATGTTATGTGTGTTTTATTTCAACTATCTACACCGAGCTAAAAAAGAGAGAAATGTTTCGTTTAGATGGAAGAGGAAACCACATTTTGTCTGAAATTCCTCATTCAAAAGAAACATGTTCTCTCTTTTCTATTTTTTTCCAAACAATTGAAGGAAAAATATGGCTTCCCAAAATATCTATGAAAAAATCATTAGATAAAAATGAATGGGAAATTAAATTAAAAATATTAGATAAAATGGTGACAAAATTAGCTAAATAATTAGTAGGAATTCACCTTTTCATGATGTATGTATGCATTCTTAACCCATTTCCTTATTGTCATTATCTCAGTTGTATCCTCAAAGTCCAATCTCTTATGAGCATGAGTAGCATCAAAAAAACCACCCAAACTCAAGAAAAATAATTCATCTATATTAAAAAATATTATTATATTATCAATATTATAAATAAATAAATTAAACATAAATATGAAATAATACATTAATAAAATGTCAATTTTTACACAAACCATGCCATTTGAGTCATACCAGGTACACTGTGTATCGGATTGAGGTATTATTGATTCAAGAATCTCAAAAATTAATGAGGGATTATTATCATAAAGTATCAAAATAATATAAATGTGTTTTCTTGTTTTTTCAGTATTTCACTTGTCTTTTTTACTAAAATTAATGTCAATTTTAAATTGAAACCATAAAATTTGAGTTATACTGGTCACATCATGTGTCATATTGTTGTGTAGTTAATTTCTATATATGAAAAATGAATTATGGATCAATTTCTTGATGTTTGAAAAAAAAATTGTGCTCGTTTTCTTATTTTTTTTATATTTTGACATGTTTTCTAAACTAAAATAGCACAATTCTATTGAAAAAATATATATCAGGTCATATCAATCACATCATTTCTTGGATTGATGTTTAGTCAATTCCTACATATAATAAATGAATTATAGATCCTTTTCCTAAATTTGAAAAAAAATCAAAGCTTTTTTTCTTGGTTTTGACAATTTGATGTGTGTTTTAAACTAAAATGACACATTTATATTGGAAACAAAAAAATTGAGTCATACAGACCATGTCATGTGTTATATTTATGTGAGTTAAAACCTAAATGTCACAAATGGAATATGGATCATTTCCATAAAATTTTAAAATAATATGAACTCATTTTATTGGTTTTGAGCATGTGATGTGTGTTTTTAACTAATGTGTAAATTTAAATAATAAGTATTAGATAAAATTTACAAGTAAATTAACTAAAAAGGTGGATAAAATGATGAGAAAAAATAAATAGTATGAAGTCACCACTTTATGAAGCATATATACATTCTAACACCGTGTATCCTACGCATTTTTTTCTAATCAAATTGAATTCCACCATTGTACTTCTCCTTGAGAAACATATCAAAAATAATATATAATCATTTTGAAACTAATGCTTCACACACCAAATATATTTCTAATGTCATATACTATACTAGATCACAAATATAGTAGTTAATAACCATAATTTTATTTAAAAAAAATATGAAACCATGTACACTACCCACTCATATCAAAACAAATTTACTTCTTCTTTTGAGTATGGAAGTTTTCAAAAATCATGGTAGTAATGAAAAAATATAGAAAAACAAATGATTAATAAATATTTCTAATGAAATTATAATTATCTTTTGAAATTATCTATTTGGTGATGCTAGTATTTTCATGGTTTATTATCTCTCTCATAAATTTTCAAATGTAATATCCACAATTATTGCCATTATCTTACTTCTGACACTATAGAAACACTGACCAAAATAAGTAAATTATTTTTAAATATGTTTTTATAGTTAAATATTCATATATATACCTTAATCTATTTCAATTTTAAGTAATCCATAGGCTCTTTATGTTCATTCATATACTTCATTCCATTATTTAGCTAATATTTAGTGCCCACCCTATCATAACAAAATTCTTGTTAAAACACAGACTGAAATATATAATTAAAATTTTATCAATAAAATGTTGATTTCTATTTATTAAATATTCACAATACACATCATGTGTGGTAATTTTTTTGGATATCAATACATTGGGTCAAAAAAATAAATATTTAGGGTATCCAGAATGAGTGCGATCATTTTCTAGTTCAACCTAAAAATTAAAAACAAATAATCTATGAAAAAAATAAATATAAACTTTATGTGATTAGTGTTGAGTCAATAAGGTTTTCCTTATGACTTTTCCATTCCTTTTTGTTTTGAAAATCACAAACACCTTATCTTTAAGGAAAATCGCTTTTATAAGGAAAATCGCTTTTATAAGGAAAATCGCTTTTATAAGGAAAATCGCTTTTATAAGGAAAATCGCTTTTATAAGGAAAATTGCTTTTATAAGGAAAATAGATTTTATAAGGAAAATTATTCTTATCATATTTTCATTATATATATCCATATTTTTCTTAAGTATAGGAATCAGATTCATTTCTATATTCTCGGAATCGTTTAAAAAATTGATATGAAGCATTCTGTTTTAGGCTCCGAATTCTGGATGAGAACTGTAATGAAGTTCCACTCCGAATTCTGGAGACGAACTCTAATAAAGTTCTACTCCGAATTTTGGATATGAACTCTCATGAAGTTCGACACCAAAATCTAATGACAAATCCGGATTATGAATTCTCATTACGAATTCTGATGACGAATTGTCATTCCGAATTGTCATTCTAAATTCACCTATTAAACAGAATCTGATCATCTTTGCTTTATACACTCCGAATTTATTTAGACTCCGAATATTATTTTTGGTTATACTCTGAACTTTCATTTTGCTTACACTTTTATAATTTGTCTACTCTTTAATATTTTTTCTTATACTCTGAACCTTCACTCCTAACTTTTGTGTTAGACTAAAACGATGTCGTACTTTCTATTACACTTGTTTTGTTATAAAACGATGTCGTCTATTCTGTTATAAAATAATCGTTGGTTAAGTAACACATTTACAGGTCCCTCCGAATTTTAAGGAAGATATCACCGTTGGAAAGGAGGCCAACCGAACCTATAAATAGGAGTTCATTTGAAAGAGCTCGATACTGACCTTCAACTCATGTGATTAAATGCTTGAAGTGATTTCTAGAGAGAGAGGATCTTATTAACTCTCAAAGATTCGTGAAACTCCGAATGTTGGTGATTACATTCGAGGAATTCCGAGGATAGGTTGATAGAGGTGCCAACTACCTTAAAGTTCGAGGGATTCCTTGCTGAGGAAGACAGAGGTTCCAACTACTTTGAAGTTGAGGTCTTGCGGGGATAGCAAGACAGAGATTCTGATATTCGTATCAAGGGCTTACCCTGGTGTGGGTAAGACAGACTTTCTTGAAAGTATAAATCAAGAGACCTTTATCTAAGGTTTTTGGATACCCTTCTATTTGGGTTAAAAGAGTTATTGTTTGTTATTTGTAGTTTTACTACCTGTTTGTTTCCGCTACATATTGTATTATAAGGAAAGTATAACTTTCTTATACTTCCTTACTTGTACTCTGTTTCATTTAGATTCTATATGCTTTAAGGTAGAATTTCATATTGTAATCTTTAGTTAAGTTTCAATTTCCGGATCCATATTTCTGGAACCTACTTTCGGAATCTCTTTCTAGTTTTTAAGCAAGTACATAGAACTTGAAGTTTATAACTTCATTCCTTATTCCGATTTTTCAATTGGTGTTAGAGGTGTTGTGAATTTTCTTAGTTTAACTTTTGTTAAACTTAGAACTTTCCTTGTCTAAGGAAAACATAGTTATTCATAATCAGTTTTAAAGGTTCCAAAGGAAATTTTTAAAGTGTACAATTCACCCCCCCCCCCTCTTGTATATTGAGCATCTACATCATTATTTCGATCCTACAATTGGTATCAGAGGAGGTATCTGAAATACTTATACTCACATTTAAGTTTTTCTTGTTCATTTTCCTTTGTTCTTCATACTTTATTAGAAAGTTCTTTGTCATTCCGAACTTTTTCATTTCGAACTTTGTCATTCCGAACTTTTTCATTCCGAACATTGTTATTATGAACTTTTTATACTAACAAGATTGTGTGAAAAAGGTTATTTTAAGTGTGGCAGGAGTTAATGTTGGATCCATTGATATTCTAAATCCTACAAGACCACCAATCTTTGATGGTAATGACTATGAGTACTGGAGAGATCGAATGAAGACTTTTGTTATCAATACTGGAGTGGAAAACTTTGTTATGCTTACCGGAGATTATAAAATTCCTGATAAGGAAGTTAGAACTTTCACTAACCAGGAAAAGCAAGAGTATCAACTCAATTATAAGGTACACAATACCTTGCTTTGTTCAATGACTAGAAATATATATAGCCAAATTTCTTCTTGTGAAGCAGCTAATTGTATCTGGAAGAAGTTAGAGGTTACACACTTTGGAACTTCTAAATTGATTGAGACTAGGAGAGATATGCTTAGAGCTGAATACCATGGCTTCTATTTTCCTTCTGGTGAATCAATTTGTAAAGTTTAACAGAGATTTACGACTATAGTCAACAGTTTACAGTCTATAAGAGAAAAAGGGTTAGATGATGAAGCTCTTGTAGACAAGATAATTGATATTATGCCCAATGAGTGGGAATCCAAAAGAACTGCTATATATGAGAATGGGAAGGTCACTAAAATTTCTCTTGATGAGCTATTTGGAACTCTTCTCCAACATGAAACAAGAATGAAGAGAGATGCTGACAACATCAGGGAGAAAAATGGAAATGGTACTATTGCTTTTACAACAATATCAAATCAGATGAAAGATAAGACTCCAGAGAGAGTAACCAGATCCAAGTATAGGAAAATGATTGTTCAATCCGAATCTAGTGAGAGTGAAGTCTCTAAAAATGAGTTAGCAAATCTTGCTCGAAGGATGAACAAGATAGTTAGACAAAGAAATTTCCAATCCAAGTATAAGAAAAAGGAAAGGAAAGATAAGAAAGATGGAGAAGTCATGTGTTATGAATGCAAGAGAGCTGGACATATTAGACCAGATTTCCCTTTGCTCAAAAAGAAAGAAAGGAAATGAAGGCATTCAGACAGGAAAAAAAAGAAGTATTATAAAGCCAAAGCTAAGAAAGTCTTGAAAGAAAATGACACTTGGAGTGCCAGTGGGGGTGACTCTTCAGATGAATCTTCTGATTATGAATCTTCAGGACAGAAGAATCTTGGTCTTGTAGCTAGACTACCTATTAACAATCATTGTTTTATGGCTAAGGTATGAAATTCTGAATCATTGACCAATGTTTCTTTAAATTCTAATGATAGTAAATATTATAACTCTTCAGATGAAGAAACCTTTTCTGATGAAGAAAATACTTTACCAACTTATGAAGAAGTTTCTAGGTTTGCTGAACTTCTTAAAATTGAGAATTCCAAACTCAATAAAAATACTTGATAAGGCAAACTGTAGGAATCATATTCTTACGAAAGAAATATCAGATCATTCTAAATATCTTGATAGAAAAAATGATGATCTTGAAAGTATTTCAAAAAATCTTGAGGAAGTAAGTTCTAAGAAGAATAAACTTTCTAAAGAGTTAGAATAAGTAATTTCTAAGAAAAATGTTTTCGAGCCTATCTCTAGTTCTAAAACTAATGATTTTGAGGATAAAAAATTGGTTATAAAACTCAAGTCCGAAATTTTTTCCTTAAATAAGTGTTTATCAAAATTTACCCATGGTAAGGAAAATTTTGATAAAATGTATTCCCAAATACGACCTTTAAGAAATAAATCCGGATTTGGTTATACCCATGCAAAACCAATTTTTAGTAACAATTATTTTGTTCCTCAAAGTGCCCCATTTTGTACCAAGTGTCAATGTGGTGGTCACTGGGAAAAGAATTGTTCCTTAAACAAAACCCAATATCTAGGATTTCACAAATCTTATTCCTCTAAGAAGATGTGGGTACCTAAAGTTTTGTTATCTGGAAATCTCAGATCCAAACAAGTTTGGATTCCGAAAGTCTAATTCTCTTCTTGATTTCAGGAAAATAAAGAGAGTACCAACAGCAACACATGGTACATGGATAGTGGATGTTCCTGGAACATGACTGGTAACAAAAGATATTTTGAAAAGATTATCAAAACAAAAGGAGATATTATTCTTCAGTTTATCGGAACACAAGATCAACTTGCTGATATTTTCACAAAATCTTTGCCTTCTGATAGATTTGAATACATTAAACAGAAGTTAGGAATGATAATCATAAGGTAATATTTCTTAATTAACTTTCTATTGAAAAAGTCTCCTTACAGTAATAAACTCCTTTTTATAGGGGGAGTACATTTTATTGTTAGACTAACTAAATTTTTCAAAGTTAGTTTTTCAAACTTTTCAGAACTAAATTTCCAGAATGGGAATTTTCGGAACTGAAATTTTCCAGAATGGATATTTTCGTATAGAAAACTTCTGGAATGGAAATTTTCGTATTGAAAATATCCGGAATGGAAAATTTCTTACTGGTGATTCTGTAACGAGATTTTCATATCGAGACTTTCATAATGAGATTTTTGTATTCAAAATTTTGTAATGAAATTTTCATGCTGAAAATATTGTAATAATTTTCGTTTTCTTTGTTAAGTTTTTTCGTAGAGAATTTTGCGAACTATGTCTTTTCGTAGTAAAGATTTTTCGTAGTCATTTTTTCCTTCAAGAAAAATATTAACCATTACGAATAATCCTCTTAATCCAATTCGAAAGGTATGATTTCCTTACTCAAGTTTTCGTAATCATACTTTACTAGATTCTGTTTTCTTATATTATGTTTTCAGTTTCTAGTTTTCTTAAATCCTTGTTTTAATAAAAACCTCAAAAGATTGGATTCAATTTTTCTTGAGAATTGGTTTTCAACCGTTATACCTAATCTCAGTTTTTTTACAACCGTTTGATCAACCGAGGAAGATGAACCGTCATATTGTTTCCTATTTAAAGGGGACCCCAAATGGTCGTCCCACATATGTTTTTCAAGCTACAGCATCCCGAAGCTATGCCTCTCCATTTTAGGGTCATTCTGATCTTCAGTAATTTCCGTTCCGAACTTCTCAGAACTCTTCAGATCCGAATTTCTGTGGAAGTATCTTCTCAAGACATGTCAACCTCTAAGCCAATTTCCAAGTGGTTAGTATATAGAGAAAGGTTGGTTCATCCTGATTTCTTCAATAAGTATGATTCTCTTATATCTAAGAATATAAAGCTTAATGGATGGGAAGATGTTGTTGTGTCTAAGCCCGGGAATCAAGATGAAGTATATTCAGAGTTTCTTTTAGAGTTCTATGAGACAGTTTCCTTCTTTAGGGAAGATGGTAGGGAGAAATTGTCGTTTAAGTCTTATGGAAAGACTTATAAGATTTTTTATGCCAAGGCAGCCAGCTTGGTAGGGCTGAACAATGAAGGAGAAACCAAGTTCATCACTCATGTTTTGCCAGATTCAAAAGGAAGTTTCAACAAGGAAAATTCTTTGGAGACTCTCGGACTATCAGATGACAAGGCTCCGAAGATTGCTAGTTTGTCTACGAATTTTTGGATTCTAGAATTATGGGTACAAGGATTTATCGTGCCGAGAAAGGGTGATAATGACAGTTTGAAGAAGAGTGAGATCTTTATCTTGGATTTTTTGATAAATATAAGGAAGTTTAATCTGATGAAACACATTCTTATTACCATTGAGAATGTTAAGAAAGGGAATCTGAGAACTCAGATCATAATGTATCCAGCAATCATCTTGAAGTTAATAGTTCTGTGCCTTGAGTCTTTCAAGGAGGCTTGCAAGTCTAAGCCAAGAGTTTTCAAAATTATGTTTGTGAGTGATGGTACCCTCAAAAGGATGAATGTTGCCTTCGACAATAAGACTAGTGATTTCTTTGATTTACCAGTTCAAGAAGAAGCGGTTCCGAAAGTTGGTAAACCTGAATCTTCTAAGCCAGTGAAGAAGAGAAAGTTGAAAGAAGTTGAAGTTGAAGTAGGGAATCCCAAATCTAAGGAATTTCATTCCGCACCTCCAAAACTGAATAAGAAGAAAGCTTATCTGGAAGAGGCAGTTGCTAAGCATGTTGAGGAAGTTGATCAGTTTGAGGAAGTGCAAGAGGAAGAAGCAGTTGCTGAAGGTAGTGGTGAGACCGGAGATCTATTGAAGCAAGTAGATGATTATAAGGGGACACCTTTAGAACATTTGTCGCTCCGAACTTCAGAAGCTGAGTCCTCTAAGTTAGTCACTCCAGGAAAGGATGAGGAGATAGGATAACAAGAAATAGCTTATCATGCAGAGGAAGAACAACATCTACATGATATTTCTCAAATGGAGAATGTAGAGTATGGTGCTCAAAAAATTATTGATGATGAAGACAATATTGTTCAAGTGTCTGGTAGTGATCAGAAAACTCCGAAACAGGAATCCATTCCGAAAAAGGACAAGGGAAAGCAACTTGTTGTCGATACCCCGAGCTCAGTGGCTGTAAAGAGAAGAGAAGTTGGTGATTCTTCTATGAAGAAGGATGAGTAATTTGAAGAATAAAATTTTCCAAGAAAAGTCTCGGATTCGGAGTCATCTTCGTTGGGACATGACTTTGTTGTTTAGTCTTTAAAGAAGTTGGTGGGTTCTATTCCGACCTTCTCAAGTATTGATTCAAGATACCAGATGCTCCAAAATACTTTGAATCAGAAAACAGAATCCGTATCCATGGTTATGGACAAATGTGTTGAGATGGAGGCTCAGTTCAAAACCTTTTTCGTCTGTTATGAAGCCCACAAAAGGTCTTGTAAGAAAATGACTAGTTGGTCGAGGAAAACTGTAGAAGAGATGAGGCTCTTGGATGATTTCCAAGATAATGTTAAAGATGCATTTGAGACAGAAGACATGAAGATAAATGATCTTACTTCTTCCTTTGAAGAAAAGTTGACAGCAGAGAAGAATTCCCGGATTCAAGAAGACATATATCTGAATGGGAAGTTGAATTCTGTTGCTTAAAACTGGAGGAATGAAAGGGATCGTCATATTGAGATTGAAGAGAAGTTGTTAAAGCAAGAACAAGTTTTGAAAGCTCAGGAAGAAAAGATTGTAGCCCAGGAAGAAAAGATTGAAGCTCAAAGTGCAAGAATAGTTGTGTTAGAGAAGAAAGCTGAGGAAGACCATAAAGACTTGAAGAAGATAAAGACTATTCTCAAGGGTCTCATGTCGAAGGAAAAAGATCCAAAATAAACAAATCTGGTCTTTTGTTGTATCTTAGTTTTCTTGTTTTTGAACTTTCAATCTTAATGAAAATCTTGCTTGCTTGTCTCTTTTGTTGTTGTCACTAATTTTTCAGGTACTTTGTTATATTTTTCATTCCCTCGAATTCTTTTTGAAAATCAAAACGGGGGAGAAGGAAAAAGAACCCTAACGAAGGGAAAAAAAGAAAAATAACCTTAACAAAAGGGGGAGAAAGAAAAAGAACTCTAATAGAGTTTATCTAAGGGGGAGTTTTTCATTAAAGAAGACATTATTATTCTTAATGAAATGCCATTACGGAAATCTAGAATACGATCCTTAGAGTTTCACAGCCTAAGGGGGAGTTAGTCATATTAATCAACATCCATAAGAAAAGGGAGATAATCCTTGATGTTTTTTTCTCCTTAGTCTTTCTTTTTTCATAAGGATGTTTTTGATTTCCAAAAAGGGGGAGATTGTTGAGTCAATAAGGTTTTCCTTATGACTTTTCCATTCCTTCTTGTTTTGAAAATCACAAACACCTTATCTTTAAGGAAAATCTCTTTTATAAGGAAAATCTCTTTTATAAGGAAAATCACTTTTATAAGGAAAATCACTTTTATAAGGAAAATCACTTTTATAAGGAAAATCGATTTTATAAGGAAAATTTCTTTTATAAGGAAAATTGCTTTTATAAGGATAATTATTCTTATCATATTTTCATTATCTATATCCATATTTTTCTTAAGTATAGGAATCAGATTCATTTCTATATTCTCGGAATCTTTTAAAACTTTGATATGAAGCATTCTGTTTTAGGCTCCGAATTCTGGATGAGAACTTTAATGAAGTTCCACTCCGAATTTTGGATACGAACTCTAATAAAGTTCTACTCTGAATTTTGGATACGAACTCTAATAAAGTTCTACTCCGAATTCCGAATTCACCTATTAAACATAATCTTATCATCTTTGCTTTATACACTCCGAATTTATTTAGACTTTGAATATTATTTTTGGTTAGACTTCGAACTTTCATTTTTCTTACACTTTTATAATTTGTCTACTCTTTAATATTTTTTCTTACACTCCGAACCTTCACTCTGAACTTTTGTGTCAGACTTAAAACGATGTCGTACTTTCTGTTACACTTGTTTTGTTATAAAACAATGTCGTATATTCTGTTATAAACTAACCGTTGGTTAAGTGACACGTGTACAGGTCCCTCCGAATTTTAAGGAAGATATCACCGTTGGAAAGGAGGCCGACCGAACCTATAAATAGGAGCTCATTTGAAAGAGCTCGATACTGATCTTCGACTCATGTGATTACATGCTTGAATTGATTTCTAGAGAGAGAGGCTCTTATAAACTCTCAAAGCTTCATGCGACTCCGAATGTTGGTGATTACATTCAAGGACTTCCAAGGATAGGAAGACACAGGTGTTGACTACCTTAAAGTTTGAGGGATTCCTTGCTGAGGAAGATAGAGGTTCCAACTACCTTGAAGTTGAGGGCTTGCGGGGATAGCAAGACAGAGATTCCAATATTTTTATCGAGGGATTACCCTGGTGTGGGTAAGACAGGATTTATTGAAATTATAAATCAAGATACCTTTATCCAAGGTTGTTGGATACCCTTCTATTTGGGTTAAAAGAGTTATTGTTTGTTATTTGTAGTTTTACTACCTATTTGTTTCCACTGCATATTGTATTATAAGGAAATTATAACTTTCTTATACTTCCCTACTTGTACTCTGTATCATTTAGATTCTATACGCTTTAAGGTAGAATCTCATATTGTAATCTTTAGTTAAGTTTTAATTTCCGGATCTATATTTCCGGAACCTACTTTCGGAATCTCTTTTTAGTTTTTAAGAAAGTACATAGAACTTGAAGTTTATAACTTCATTCCATATTCTTATTTTTCAATAGGTGTTAGTGGTGTTTTTAATTTTCTTAGTTTAACTTTTTTAAACTTAGAACATTCCTTATCTAAGGAAAACATAGTTATTCGTAATCAACTTTAAAGGTTCCAAAGGAAATTTTTAAAGTGTACAATTCACCCCACCCCCCCACCCCCCTCTTGTATATTGATCATCTACATCATTATTTCGATCCTACAATTAGATTTTATATTTTTACCCCTGATTTGTAGGAATTAAAAAGAGCTTTTAATAAATTATTTTATCTCAAACTAATTATTTAGCTCTTTTTTTATAACTTTATTCCTTCTATTAATATGTTTCTTACATAGAAATGATATAGATATTAATGAATCCAAATAATTTTCCACACATTTGATTATTTATATAGTAGAAATATAAACTCATATATAAAATATGAATATTTATTAACATTAATGAACATAATATATCATTTTGGACATACGTATTATGGAAATATACCATATATATATATATTCACAACTTTGACTCCTAGCCATTACAACTTGAGAGTCTCATTTGTACTCTCGATACCAACAATGTTTGTAATGAAAGTTCTATATATTTCTTATTCATATGGAATACAAGACATATTTCCATATTTAAATGTGGTATTTGTCTTAATTTTTAATGATAATAAATGTTGTTGTGGAATTGGTGGGGAGAAGGTTCTCTCAGAAATTCCATTTGATTTACTGGTTGATTCACTAGATTTTATTATTCTGAACATCCATTTCCCCATCGCTTTATCTTCCTGTAATACCATACCTCACATTAGACATTTTTTCATCAACTATTACAAGTTTCTCATATGAATTTTTTTAAATGCATACCCTGTGAATCTTTATAAGAATAGATGACCATAATATAAAAGTTCCAATAGAATCATTGGTTGTTGTAATATTTGTATCATCAAGTGGAACAAGAAACTTAGTGATCAGATTCTGAGCTTCCTCAATCCCCACTCTCATGTGATATTTTTAGAGTTCTTTATTATGTATCTTTTCTGCTAGTATATTATACATTATACCCCCCCACCCAACAATATGGTGGTGCATGGGTGTTGATAGATAGAAATTACATTCAAATTTACCATATAAAATTTTAGTAATATAAAGTTATTGAAAGTCATTGATTCACATTTTGGATAAAGAGTAATGAAAAACAATTACCTTAGGTATGGTATGAGATTTCGGGGAATTGATAGCCTCAAATATAGTGGGATTGTTTGGTTCTTCATGTGTGGATCTTTGTTCCACCACCAGTTCTCTTAGATCCTTTCTCATATATTGGTCTGCCAAACTAGACCAGATAATAATATCTTACCAAGAATCAATTTGTTCCTTCAATACTTTCATAATTTTATATGTATATTCTTGTGGTTTTATCTTATCAATATATGTTTTAGAAGACACTCCAAAACCTACTCTTCTAATGTGACCATATTGTTTTGGCCACCTCAAAGCTACTTAAAGTAATTTTTCTTCTGGTATATTCACTACTAATTCTTATGTCTAAACTATATAAAAATTATATATGAACATAAATAGATATTTTTATGTAATACTATTATAAACAATAAAAAATTACTATTATTTCATACATATACATGTTTATCATAAGTATTTTGTTCTTTCATCAACTAGTTTACCGTCTTTATTTATGTGAGACTCCTTCTATATCACATGACATGGGATGAAAGTGGATTCAGATTTTGATTCATCAATATTCATATAAACAAAGTAAAATATATTGTTGAATATCACATAAAAAATTTATTATTGAATTAAAATACATACCAATTCCTTCTCTAGTGAAGCATACCCCATCCTTATTTTTGGATAGGGGTATATTGGTTTGGATTCATGTTATTTATTTTCAGAACACTTTTGTTATTTTATAAATTAAATATTATGAATCAAATTGGATAAAATAAATAATTTCAAATAATATATTATCAACTAAAATGTACCTGAAATTATTTCTCATCATGATGACTAATGGAAGAATTCCAGTTTCCTGCTTTATAATCTGTTCATAACTAATTGGTGGGTGGGGATTTACTTTCCCATTAACATCCCTATGATTACATGGTAAGAAGAGTCTAGAAGCCTCTATGTTATTTTTTTAGTATCCATTAAGACATATTTCTTGTGGAAATATTCTAAAATAAATGAACTCTTTAAGGAATAATGAAAATTAAATCAATGTTTCATTATATATTTTTTTGGAAAAATAGATAAAGTATATCATAACATTACCTTTATATCTTACCAAATGGTTTCCTTCATTATAGGCTAGACATGGTTCCATGAATATATATCATCAGAAAATTAATCCTCATTATGAACCCAATATAACAAAAGAACATTGACTTTTCGGGGTCAATAAGTTGGACTCATTGATTCTAGCCAACCTCAAATCTTATACCCTTACTTATTTCCTGGATAATTTTATTCAAAACGGTGATGTTGTATCATTCTTGTTTTTTTCATCATCATGTTGTTGATCCCATAATAATTATGAAGTTTCATCATCAACATTGTGTTCTTTCCTGGTATTGGTAACATCATCATGCACAAAAGACAATTTATGAATGAGTAGTTAAAAATTTAATTTAGATTATGTTAATGATGTATAGAAAAAATAATAATATGATGAGAAGAATAGTATATTAAAAAACACTTTAACCTTAGCATTAAACTCTCTTTATTTTTTTAAAGTTTGAATGGATATAGATCCTCTATCAAGAATTCAAATCCCCTTTATGTGTTCCCCTCTAAGATACAATACATTGTCTACATTAGTATTTCCATGAAATTATTACAATATCCTAATGAAAGGGTCCTACTTGATTGAATTTTCATATAGCCCTAAATTTATTTTAGTCTCTAGTAGTACAATCGACCAATTTTTGTTTTTTGGATCTGAGACATAAAATACTTTCACTACTTGTGGTTTCATTATGAACAGAACATACTTCTTCCCTTCCACATAGAAATTCGCCTTCATGAATCCCATTTCAACAACTTTCACTATACTCTTATTTTCAAAACATTTCTTATAGAAAATCACCACTCTAAATGTTATATAATCCAACTCTTATATCAATGTGATAAGGATTAAATATGACATATTAACATAAATTGGATTTCTTTCATTGGAACCAGATATGTGCATCACTTTCACCAAAATCATAACTATATTGTTTTTCATTATACTACAGTCATCATGTTATTTTGTATATAACATATAACCATTGATTACAAAAATAGTGTAATATATAACATTTGAATTTGGTCCCTTGGATAGTCATCGAAGTCTTTTGGAATTTGAATTCATATTTTTAGATAACTTCTTATAAATTTGATCTTAGGACCATCCTATAAACTGTTAATTATGTGTATTTGATATCCATCCTTCAACCCCTGATGGATTCAAATATCTAAGAGTCACTTTATGGGATTAAATATATGGATCAATATCTTTACTGTTATATAAAATTCAAAGGTTTTTTTATCCTTCTCTATGATGGTAATGGTAACAACATATCTGTAGAAAATCCCTTTACCCATAATGTATCTATTGTGATGAGACTTTGGGAGACTAATTCTATCAACATATAATAGGTAATCAGTATATAATTCAACCACTTATTCAGAAATATATCATTCTACAGTACGAACTTCTATCCGATTTCAATTCTTAACATACCCTTTAAAATTCACCATATATCATTCAATGGGGTATATCCATTTGTAATGGAAAGGACCACATAATTGAACCCCTCTAAACAAGTGAACCATTATGTGGACCATTATATCAATGAATGATTGTGGGAATAACATCTCTAATTCACATAATATGACAAAAACCTCCTTATTCATAATTTAAAACTTTGTTGGGTCTATAACTTTACTATATATTTCCTTGAAAAAGAAGAAGAGTCTGGTTAACTTATATCATGCATTTTAATGTATAATGAAATGTAAAGAAATGGATGTAAAATACTACATAAAAACATGGTAATTGTGTGATTTTAGTCCCTATAACATCAAATTATTCATTAAAATGTCATTATTTATATTTTATGAATACCCATCTAGAACTTTTACACCATTAAGGGAAATAAAAAAATTTAATTTTTTCTATCTGGATAGAGTGTAAGCTGGTGGAGGAAAAAAATTCTTCCCTCTACCCTTCACCGGTGCAAAATATTCCCTTATCCCCATGTTAATCATGTTTAACCTAGACTTGTTCTCATATTTTGTTTTTCTAGGAATATTTAGTAACATTCTAATAACACTATCAAATACATTTTTTACTACATGCATGACATCAATAAAATTTCTAACCTACAAAAAATTACAATACGGAAATTCAAAGATAATTGATCTCTTTTTTCAACCATATTTCATAAGGTTTTTAAAAAAAGGTTTATCAAAAATAGTTTCAATATATTATACTTTATCGAATAGTTGATCACCCTTTAGTGGAGACAGTGTTGTACCTTGTTCGGTGTTCCCATCAAATTTTGTCATCCAGGATTGGTATTTATGTCTTCAAGGTAAAAATTTATGATTTCCTAAAAACAAAATCATCTAGGAATGTATAAACTAAACTGAGTGTGTGAATTCTTCATAGATGGAACACCCCAATATTACTTTAATGTTATAGCCTCAAAAATTTCCATAAGCAGGAAATTCATTCATTGTCCCATACAATAGGGCCCTCAATGTGAAATCTTCACTTGTATGGGCATCATATATTATAACACTTGTATCCCATATCAATTTTAGATCTTTGGTCAATGGATCCAAATAGACATAAATATCATTATTAGGCTTCTTTGGTCCAAATATAATCTAATAAAACACAATGTATTTTCACTTCATTCATTACCATGGTCAAAAGTTATAATTTTCTAACATTAAGGGTCATGTACTATTAGTACTACTTTTTACAAAAAAAAGTATTTATTCCATCTATAGATAACTCATGATGAAATTTTATCAGTTTATTTCCAAATTAAGGATACTCCTAATCAATTTTCTTCCAATAAAGAGAACATTTTAGACGATGTAGGTTCCCATATTTAATTATTGTATCTATATTCCATATCCATTTTCATGTGGTTTCCTATCATCCATATAGTCTTCTAAACTATGGAATTATACGAAAGTACCATACAACTTTTTAAGGACTTGACTCAGTTTTCTTGTATTGATCCACACCACACTTAGGGAATTTTATAAGTGATTCCTTGTCCTTGCGATATAATATACAATCATTTGTAAAAAAATGTATTTTTTTGATATCATTGCCATTTAATTTAACATTCATTTAGTGACATATTTTCGACATGGAAGTTTATTTTCCTCTGGTATCATATCATTCAGGATACCATATATTTATGTAAATCTGGTGTCGCTCCATTCTCTACCATCTTTCAAATTATATAACTTCATATAGATAAAAAAGTCATGTATTTAGTATAAATAGTATAAAATGGCCTTTTAGAACATATATTTAACTTCTCAAATAAATTTGGATAATAACAATGGTCATCTGCAATTTCCATTTTCATTTATTCCATACAATCTCTATTATCATTCACACTGGTATTCATATCAAATGATCTATAAAACGCAGTATCATCCCCATCGGTGTGAACATTTATATTTTCTCCATATTTAGTCCAACATCTATAGTTGTGATCTATTTCGTGATAAATAAAATGTTCTTCCAATTATTTGGGAAAATTTTTCTTAAATAACAATAATGTAAATATGGAAAAAGTATTTGAGAAGGGTCATATGTATACTCTATTGCAAACTTGATTAACTATTTAACTCTATTATCATACCTTTTTGTCATATAATTAGCGTGTATATATTTTTGATTCATATACATGCTATTAGGTTCACAAAATATTCATTTTTTATATAAAATAAATAAATACACATAATATACTCATTATCAAAGGTGAATGTTATAGATAATTATAATAAGGGGACCCAAAAATTTTATTTTTTTAAATAATTTCATTATGATTGAAAAGAAATAGGTAATTTAATTTAATAAAATAATTACTATACTATGGTAGGATTTATCCTCTAAATTCATAAAAAAATGTTCACCAATACCCATTATAGGATGACTACAGCTCGGAGTAGTTTAAGAAATATAAGTGCATCTCCAGGAGATATGGGGGATGAGTCTTAAAAAAATGAAATAATAACTATTCGAGAGATTATCATGATGAGGATGATAGTTGTAACATTAAGTCTAAATGTTCCTAGGATGGTATTTGGTGAATCACTAGAAAACATTTCTTACTTTTTTTTCTAGAACTGAAATGTTTCCTAGACACATAATGGTTTGACAGATGAGCTGATTAGACAATACAACTTCACAGAGCCCTTACTCTTTTATACCCCTTTCTCCCTTCCAAATGGGTTGAGATGCATAATCACCTTGGATTGAGTATACATGAACCATTGTACCTTGAATAGAAAAATTATTTCACCCAAAATACAATATTCTCTCTAAGTGGAAACAAATGCATGATTTCCTAGTTCTACTTATTTCATAAACTATAGAGAGGCTACTAGTTGGTATAAAAGGAATAAAATATAGAAATCATCTTCTAGAGAATAAATTAAATAATAAGTGTATGACTTCAAAAAATAAATATAGGGAAATATATTAATAAATAATAAATTAACGATCATATGACTGTGAACTTTTTCTAAATTACATATTGAAACTAACTGCATTAAAAAACAATTTACAAGAAAGCAAAAATATTTAAATTACCACATATTAATTTAAAATTATAAATATTATATCAAAACATTTCTAAAAATTCAAAGGGATGATTTTTAAAATTTAAAACCCCACTTGAAATCCAATTTTTTAATTCCACATGAAAATTGAGAAAAAAAATTCAAAACACTTAATGGGATATGAACCACCTTTTTGATAAAAAAAACTATTAGCATCAAGTGAATTATTTTAAAATAATATTCAAATCCATAAATAATAAATTATAATTTTAAAACTTTTCCTATAGAAAAATTTACACTTTGAAAATTTTAAAACCTTATAAGTTCACTTTAAAATCACTTCATGAGTTTCAAAACACAATATACATTTTAGTTCATTTTTAGGGAAAACCAAGTTTTTTTATTTAAAAACCCACTTTAATATTTAAAACCAAGTTTAATTTCTCATAACTAAAATTTAAAATACGCATGACCACAAAAAATCTAAGTAGACCACCACCCAATATAAATCAAAGCATGATTAATAAACATTTCATAAAGATTTTATAAAGTTGTCGTGAATAAGATTTTTTTCAGAAGACAGGAGTAAAATAACAATTTAAATCCAAATAAGATTGTCCTAGACAACCAACCTAAATACTGAGGTTTCCATGGGATTATTTAAGAATTAAATAAAGTGAGTATTCATTTATGAAAAACCAGTATCATCAAGTATCACACAAGAAGCCACAAATATAAGATTTCATATTCCATAGAATTTATTCAAGAATCATCATCAAGAAACTATTAAAAATATTCATGAAATTGAAAACTATTTTATAAAAAATCATGAGGTGTTAGATATATTATTTTTGTGATATTGGGCTTAGGTTTGATTTGAATTTATCTGAGCGTGATTTGAATTAGAGGTTCTCTAGAACCCGAGGCGAGAGAATGATAACAACTTTGGTTTTTTTGCAAGAAACCAACCACGAAGTCCCACCAAGTTTCAAGTTTGTATAATTTTTTGATGTTTATAAGATCAAGGAATGATTTAAATTATTTAGAAATTGTGACAGAGTGATGAGATAGCATATTAATCGGTGAAAATAAGAATTTTCAGTGAAAATTTATCCAAAGGAGGGCCAAATAATGTTTTTACGTGATATTGGGTACAGTGAGATGGAAACCACATTGTTCGTGTTGTTCACATTATATATGTATGATTTTTTAATTGTGTAAAGTCTTTTAAACATTTTAAATTATTTAGAATTATTTATTATATGAAATTAATGTTTGGACTTGTGTTGTTTAATTATTTAGATTTTTAATTTATATAAGTTCATTCTTATAAATTCTATAATCTCTCAATCATTTTAAGATACATAAAATAATGTAGCTATAATATTTTTGGGTTATGTTACCTCACTTTATTTTGATAAAGTAACATAAATATTCACATGTCATAGATCTTTATTCAAAAAAGGAAATTATTATTTGGTACATACTTATGTTCTAATATCTTGAGTAATTTTTGTAAACTTGAGTTTTTTTTAAATCATGAGTTTAAATGTTATGAATATACTTAGTTATGTATTCCCTTTTATACCTTATCTTGTTTTATAAAAGAATTCATTTCCTTTCACTATAACCTAAACTAATTATAATTCAATGAACAATACGTAAACTTTATTTACTGATTTCATCAGTGATGAGATAATGGTTGGGTTTATTAAGTGGAAAGGAATTATTTGTTATGATAACTTATTAAGTATCATCATCTTTTTATTTTTGAAAATAAACAACAAGAAAAAATTAACTATTAGATAACCCAACACCACTCTTGCTAGACACAAGCTAAACTAGTGTTTTCACTCATATAAGACACCATTTAGTTTCCTAGAATTCCTATGACCAAGAAACCATGTGAGGATGTGAGAAAAATGGAAATAAAAACATATGGTAAGAAAAGAAATATCATACAATTACCCTATAGAAAATGTGAATAGAAAAAACCATATCATAACATACAAAAATTATAAATTGATGAACATACCATAACAGGAACACAAAATACAAGGGGTGGTCAATGAGGGAATCATGAGCTATAAACCCATTTTAAAGAGACAAACGGGGTATTAAAAACAATCTGACTTGTGTGATAAGTTATTTTAATTTCATTTGAAATTCAAAATTTTCAATACTTTGGAAATATTTAGAAAAAAAACATTTTTATATTTCAAAAAATTCTTTAAAACTTTGTTTCTTCATTTAAAACCTAAAATATGTCCTAATCCTTTAATTTTTTATAAAAAATGAATTGAAATGACTCATAATCATATGATCAAACACTTATCATCATAAAACAATTAATTCAAACTAATTCAATCAAAATCCATGGAAAACCTTTTATGTAAATCATGGAATTCAAAAAAAATTCTAAATCCATTATAAACATTACATATAGGAATATTTTAAATAAAAATGAATTTAAAAAGACTCAAGCAATCCATTATTTGTAAAATGAAGGATTAGAAGAGAAAAACATACCTCAAAAATTCAAAATGAAAGGTGGAGACACCTAAATTGAAAGGAAGAAAGAGAGGGTTTACATAAGAAAACACAAAAAATTGAGGGAGGAAACACCTAAATTAGAGTAGAAGGATGTGGAAACCATCTAAGGGATATAAGGAGGTTTGAATAAGAATGAAGGAGAAGAGAGGAGAGGATCAAAGAAAACACCACAATAGCACAAACTGCAAAACCCAAACAACAAATCAATGGGATGGGAATAGAAAAAAATAACATACCTTGGATTCAAGGCTTGATTAATATGAGAGAAAGTCAAGGAGGAGTGCTGGCAGTAGTGGAATTCCGTGAAATCTTGAGAATCACAACTAAAATCAGTGTGGTTAAGGTTCTTTTAAATAGATCAGGGATGGATTTATCTGTGCTTCCAAAAAACCACTGAAAAATATACCTTTTAACAGCGCTAAATTAATAAGCACTGATAAAAGTTATCTTTATCAGTTTATTTTTTAGCACTCATAAAGATAGATCTTTATGAATCCTAAAAAATGCTGATAAAAGCTATATTTATTACCGATAAACTTTTTACACTGATAAAGATACATTTTATTAATGCTTTTTTAGCTTTGATAAAAGGTATACCTTTATCAGCTCTAAAGAAGAACTGATAAAAGGAATCTTTATCAACTCTAAAATTTTAGTGCTAATAAAATATTTATAATTATAATTATAAATAAAAATATTTATAGATATATTTATAAATATTTTTATATGAATATAAATATATTTATGATATTATATATATTTATATAATTATATCTATATATATAAATATATTAAATATATTTATTATAATTTTATAGTAATTTAAATATATAATTATTTATTTATAATTACGTAAATACTTTTAAAAAAATTATATTTATTTATTGATAATTTTAAACATATTTATATATAAATATATTTGGTAATATAATAATAATCATTTATTTATAATTATAAATATATTTATATCATTAAATGTATTCATATAATTAAATATATATTTAATAAATTTTTATAATTATATATAATTATATATATATTTAATAAATATATATAAATATAAATGTAAATATAGTAAATATATTAATTATTTATATATATTTATATAATTTTTTAATTATTTAAATATATAATTACTTATTAATAATTATATAAATACTATTAAAAAATTATATTTATATATTTATATCATCATATAGATTTCAATAATTATAGATATATACATTTATTTATTTATTTAATAAATATATACAACTAATAAATATATATATAGTAAATATATTCATTATTTAAAAAAATTAATTTTAATTTTTTAATTTTTTAAATATATATATATATATAACTATATAAATACTTTTTTTAAAAATAATATTTATTTATTTATAATTATAAATATATAAATTTAAAATGAAATTAAACATAAATTTATAAAAATATTTATTTAAAAATATATTTTTAACATTATTAATGAATATATATTCTTAAGTGCATGCATGTTTAAAATAAGTGAAATTGAATAATTAAAAATGAGTAGACTTTAAAAATATTGAAAAATTGATAAGTTTTATTAATTAAATATACATTATTAAAAAATATGGATATATATTGAAATAAAGATGAATACATATTAAAAAAATTAAATAAATTAAATAAATATATATAAATAAATATTAGAAAATGATTAAATCTAAAAAAATAAAAATATTAAAAATATTAAAAATGAATAAATAATACCTAACTTTAATGAGATTAAATATAAATAAATAAAATTTACTGATTAAAAACATAATATATTAAATGTATCATGTTACTAACTAAAATTCTAAAATGAATAAACAAAAAATTAATAAATTACATAAATATTAGATGTACGTGTTTGTATATAATATTTCATTAATTACATAAATATTTTTATGTGTACCTTGTATATAAAAATGCATTAATTATTTATATTTATGTGTAAAATAAATGAACCATATGTTTTTTGTGTTTTAAATTGAAAAATAAAATGATATTCAATTAATTTTCATTAATCAATACAATTAGTCAGTATTTTTAATTAATATTAATTTTTAATTATAATCCATTCTTCACTAAATATATAATTTGTTTAATGTATGTATAAACATGTAGTATTATATAAATCATATTTTTTATTGGGGTTTGGCTTAGTGGTAAGCACCCTATAATACTACATCAAGGTGAAGGGTTCCAAACCCATTGGGCGCAGGTATTGTAGCATCACTATAGTGGTAATGTAGTAGACTACAGTGATAGTGGGATTATAGCACCAATGATACTATATTATTGGTGGGCACTATTATAGGAACAATAGGAGTGGAAAAATTGTAGCAAGTATAGTAGTAGCCCGGGTACTATAGCAGCATTATTCATTGGTGGGCCTTTAGGTCAAAGATTTGGGCATATATGCCATGTAATGGGATTTCATGTCCACTAGGCCTATGGGCCTTGTAATAAGCTTCATGCCTACTAGGCCTATAGGCCATGTACTTAATAAATAATTCTTGATGGGTGGGTTATTCCCTTGGGGGGTTATGGCCTCCCTTTCCAGCCTGTGTGTGAGGTGTGTGTCTGTGTTTAAATGTAATTGTACCCCCAAGCACCAAATATATAAAATAAATCATATTTTAGGAAATATTATATATATTTATATATATATATATAGAAATATATGTGAATATATTTTTATATTAAATGTATTAATGAATAATTGTGTATATAAACTAATTAAAAATGAATAAGACATTAATATGTTTTTAATTATTACATTTTATTCATTTTTTATATTTATATTTAATATATATTATTTATTACTATTTATAATTAATATATATATATTAAAATTATTCATTGTTATTAATTATTGTTTCATTAATAATCTTTTTAATAGATTTTTAATTTATTCATTTTAAGTTTTTTTTAATTATTACAATTTATTCATTTTTAATTTTTTTGTTAAATTATTACAATTTATTCATTTTATATATCTATATTTAATATATACTATTTATTAATAGTTATAATCTGTATTTATGTATATTAAATTTATTCATTTTTAATTAATAAATTTTTTAATATTTTTCTTAATTTACTCATTTTTAAATTTTATTTGTTTAGTTATTTTATTTTATTCCTTTTATATATCGATATTTAATAAATAAAATTTATTAATATTTTATAATTTATATATATGTATATTAAATTTATTCATTTTTATAAATAATTATTTAATGGATAAGTTTTTTATTATTTTTCTTAAGTTACTCATTTTTTAGTTTTTTTTGTTTAATTATTTTATTTTATTCATTTTATATATCTATATTCAGTATAAACTATTTTTTAATATTTACAATATATATATATATATATTAAATTTATTAATAAATTTTTAATTAAAACATTGTTTTTTTTACTTTTTCTACTTTTAATTTTTATTTGTTTAATTATTTAAATTTTTATTATTTTAAATAATTGTATTTTTTTATTAGTTTGTACAAAAAATGGAATTGGACTAGGTCGGGACCTGTAAGATCTGAGTACAAAGGTGGGCAATGGGCTAGGTAGGGTGGGACAAGGCCTTCATGGGCCCGTGGTGGGCCCATATATTTGTGTGTAGTGTATGCGGGAGCTCATCCCCTTAGTAGGTTTCTGAGCCACAGATGTGGAAAAATGATATATAAAGGGGCATCCTCCCATGTGTCCTTTTGATGTGGGACTCACCTAGTGATCAGGACATTTATCAGTGCTAAAAATAAAGCGTTGATAAAGGGTACACTTTATCCGTGCTAAAAAAAGTGATCCTAAAGGGTATCTTTTATCAGTGCTAGAAAAAGCATTGATAAAGGATACCTTTATCAGTGCTTTTTATGAGCGTTGATAAAAGTCAGTTCTGTATATAGTGTGTTTTGTAGTAGTGAACCTAAATAAACCCAAAGTTCTCCTCTTGAACATGAAAACAACCACTTAAAGATCTAAATTCTAAGATAAGAACCCAAATCAAAGCACCACTACCTAATTCCATCCAAATAAATAATATATAATTGTACCAACCTAAAAAAACTTTTACAACCTCTTCTCACCAATCCTACCCAAAATTAACACCATCCTTTGAAAAAACATAGAATTTACATATTTTCACTTCAAAACCAAATATTACCAAACAATTCAATCCCCCATCGAACAAGGTAAAACCAACACAATCATAACTAAAAGAAGGTATGGGATCCCAAACTCAATAAATCTAAAATACAATATTGAGGAACTAATGAACCATAGTTCCAACTGCACAAACATCAATATCTTGATAAATCCATGTTAATTCCACCAAATAATCCATGACTAATAAAATAAAATTACTTTCAAAATATAAATCATGTAACTACCTGTATTTTAAATTAAGACCATGGTTTTATATCAAACAATCATTTAAATTTCCAAATTTTTGAAATTCACCCCTTTCAAATAAAGAATAAATATACATAAAATTGATAGGAAAATCATTTTATTTAACCTTAATGAGTCCCAAACAACTATAATGAAACCAATTTCATGAAAATTCTGAAACATCCTTACATAGAAAATAAATCTAAACAAATTTCAAATCTAAACACACAATTAAACATAAATAGCATGTCCTACTGACACACGCATCATCTCAACTAAAAAATTCAAAGAAAATTTTCAAAGTTGATAACCAAAATCAATATTAATGAAACTAAAATAACATTATGAAATAAATTTTATATTCATACCACTAAATTATAAGAATTAGTTTTTGAAATAAATCAATAACTCCATATTTAATCTTTCTTAATTTATCAATTAAACTAATAGTTATCCTTTGAACATAGTTACTAAAACTAGTATAAGTATTTTTCAAAAAAGATTTTTTTTTGTTCATAACTAATTTATCAAACTCCCAAAATCATTATAAAAAAATTAAATTTTAACCAAATATATACCAAATACTATAAGCAGTTATCCATCCAAACATGAAATTTAAAAAAATCAACTCCAATCAACACCAACCAACCAAAGATAATAAATTCAAGATATATACCCCAAAAGCATAAACACTTATACAAATTATATTGTGAAATTAAATAAAATCATTAAAATTTAAAAACATTTAAATCATTTTCATCACAATTACTAAACTTTAAGCACACTCATTAAAATATTCACAAATTATTTTTCCACAAAAAACAACCAAATGATTATATGTATGTATGTATGTATGTATGTATGTATGTATGTATGTATGTGTGTATGTGTGTATGTGTGTATGTTTGTATGTATGTATGTATGTATGCATGTATGTATGTATGCATGTATGGATGCATGGATGTATGTATGCATGTATGTATGTATGTGTGTATGTATGTATGTGTGTATGTGTGTATGTATGTATGTATGTATGTATGTATGTATGTATGTATGTATGTATGTATGTATGTGTGTGTGTCTGTATGTATGTGTGTATGTATGTATGTGTGTCTGTATGTATGTGTGTATGTATGTATGTGTGTATGTGTGTATGTGTGTATGTTTGTATGTATGTATGTATGTATTCATGTATGTATGTATGCATGTATGGATGCATGGATGTATATATGCATGTATGTATGTATGTGTGTATGTATGTATGTGTGTATGTGTGTATGTATGTGTGTGTGTATGTATGTATGTATGTGTGTGTGTGTGTGTGAAAACCTTCACATTAATAACTCATCTTCACATTAATAACTACTCTTCACATTAATAACTCCTCTTTGGATTAAAATATATCCATTTCACAATTTAAAAATGATGGAAACCTTTAAATACTTTCTAAAAATTGATACACTCCCAAAAATACATAATTCACATTAATTTATTTTATTATTTTTGAAACTTTCCCATTTTAAATCAAACTAATACCATTATTAAAAAACATTTCCCTAAAAAATTTATGCTTTCACAACTGGACTAAAATGTTTTAAATCTCATAACTTTTTTTGACATAACTAACCCATCCTAATCATAACAAAACAACACATATATATAATGCTACATTTCCATTTGAAACTTCACAACTAGAAAATTCACCTACGGCCACAGTTTGGAACCGTGGTTGTAGGCCCGAAAAATATGGCAATATCTTATGGCCACAGTTTTGGAAATCTGTGACCGCTAACATTGTGGAAGTAGGTAAGACCTACTATCGCTGTTTTAATCGTGGCATTATGCCTCCTAATTCCAAGGTTTAACCATGGAACTAGGCCTCTACTGCCACCGTTAAAACTGTGGAAATAGGACCCTACTGTAACGTTTAAAACCGTGGCAATATTATTTATGTGGTATAAAAAATTCAATCCCCCTTATAACCCCATTCCCCCTGGACATCCCCTTGCACCACCTTGAACACCCCCCCACACCCCCTGGACAGCCCCCTTTAACCACCCCTGGACAGCCCCCTTTTACACCCTAGACAGCCCCCTTTCACCCTCTTTCACCCCCTAGACAGCCCCCTCTTACACCCCCCTGGACAGCCACCTACACCCCCCGAGACATCCCCCTTGCACCCCATTGAACACCCCCCCCCCCCCCGCACCCTCATGCCCCCCAGACATCCCCATGCACCCCCCTAGACAGCCCCCTTGCACCCCCTTGAACACCCCCTGCACCCCCATGCCCCCTGTATATCTCCCTTACACCTCCTTGAACACCCTCCATGCCCCCTGGATTTCCCCCTTACACCCCCATGGACAGCACCCCTACACCCCCCCCCCCTTGAACACACCCCCTGCACCCCCATGCCCCCCCTAAATAGCCCACTTTCACCCCCCTAGACAGTCCACGTGCACCCCCTTGAACACCCTCTGTAACCCCATGACCCCAACCCCCCCCCCCTCTTGGACACCCCCTCCCACCTGGACACCCCCTCCCTCCTGAACACCCCATATCCACACCCATTCCCCCCTTGAACCCCCCTCTTGGACACCCCCCCTACACCCCCTAGATAGCCCCATTTCCCCCCTTTAGCACCCCCCCATGCAGCAGCCCCCCCACCCCCGAACACCCCCCTTGAACCCCCCCCCCCCCCTGTAATAGCCCACCCCCTAGGATAGCCCCCTTGCACCCCCCCCCCTCCTGGACACACCCTCCCACCTGGACAACCCCCCTCTCTTCTGGACATCCCCCCTCCCACCCCACCTAGACAGCACCCCCCCCCCCCCCTCGGACACCCCCTAGGAAGCCCCCTTGAACACCCCCTACATGTTGCAAAACTAACCTATATCTATGTGGAAATTGGAGAAAATAACTATCAATTTTTTCATATGTTTACTAAGAATGGTTTGAAAATAGGATTCTGTATGGTGGATTATGGATTGGATCTCAAAGTCATCTCACTTCATACCTATTCGTGAATCCAATATGGTGGAAGACTTACCAAACCATTTGGCATAATTATGTGGATCCTGGGTTGATATCTAGTGTCATGCCATCCAATTAAACTTTAGAAAGGAGGAATAACCATAACATAATTCACTACATGATTCATTACCTCTCATGTGCCAAGTTAACCATGTGCAGTTCCATTTAACTCGTTCAATTCATTAAGTTAACCTTTCACCACCCTAGACAACCCCCTTGAACACCCCCCTGCACACACATTCCCATTTGAACCCCCCCCCCTCCCCCCGGCCTCCCAGACACCCCCGGCCACTTGCCCCCTCCCCCCTTTACCCCTCCCCCTTCCCCTTACATCCCCCCTCCCCCCAACACACCCCCCTACACCATACCCCTTCCCCTTGCAAAAGATGTGGGGACCACTTTGTGTATGAAGATTGTATTTATTGTCAATAGTTGTCAATGCTAGTAAAAATGAAGAGAAATATAAAGAAGGAATACTAAGTTAATGGAGATCGGATGAAGTGTGGATTCCTGTAGAATTGTTATGAAATCAGATCATTGAATGTCAGGCTTGGGAAATTCTCCATTAAGTAAATTCAGATGATTTTTGAAGTGATCCTAAGTTCAAAGAACTTGTTTCAAAGGTGACACATTGTTTACAACAATAAATAATATCAAGGTATCATCCATCTGAGGATGATTAAAGAAGAATGATGATTTTAATAAGACCATGTAATTCTTTATGATTGCATGAAATCCATGCAAGAGAATCCTTGGAGAATATAGTCAAATGATTTGCATGAAGTGTGGAATGATATTTGAAGAAGAAGAGAGAATGTGGAAGGGATTGGCATTCTGAGATAGCCATTCATTTCACATTGTATAAAACCAGACGATGCTTTACTAATATTTATTTCACATATATCATAAGTTGGAGAACTTTTGATTCAATCCTTATGAAGGAAAGGGGGAGAAATGATGATGTCAGTCATATACAATTTTGATTGGAAAGGAATGATGCTGCTGGAAGATATGGAAGTTTTAGTACTTCTCATTGTAACTCTGACGATGCTAAAGTTTATCTATCAAAGTATATATATCACGATAGTGGAGTACATAATGAAAGCTTAATAATGGTTACGGGAAGCAGTGAAGAGAGAAATCAAAAAGCAATGGACAATCTGGGGGTGGCACAAAAGCACAGTTTAAGGTGGCACCATTTTCCAGTGTTTCCCAAATTTTAGGGCCTGAAAATCAGGAGATGAAGATGTGTTTTTGAAAATGGATGGAGCATGAAAGATTGACGATGGTTTAGATTTTTGCGTGCAAGGCATGATTCGAGGTTATAACATCAAAAAATGAAAAGGGCATGGAGTGAACGGAAATTTAGACAGGTTGCGCGAAAAAATAAAGTGGTGCGTGAAATAGTAGCAGGTTGCACGAAATATCAGCAAGATGCACGAAATAGAGGAATGATGTTTTTCACACAAGAGGTGTTTCAAGATCAGAAGCTCTAAAATTGGAAAAGGCATGATATGCGCAAAAAATTGGATCATTGTGCGAAATACGATGTCGTGTGATAGGCTAGGTTTGCGTGAAATATGGAATGCGGTGTGCAAGTTTTCACGCAATTGGTGCTTCATGCTTAGAATGATGAAAAATGGAAAAGTCATGAGGTGCGTGAAAAATTCAGGTGGTGCACGAAAATAAAGGAAGGTGCGTATAATTTAATAAGTGAGAGACATTTTTTACGTGCTGGAAGGAGTTTTACACGCAAGAATGGGTTTTATACGCAGGGTCAAATATGCCTATAAATATGAGGTGATCCCCCTCTCATTTGTAGAGACTCGAAACTTAGACAAATCCCGATCTCTTATGCATAGAAACATTCAAGTATAGAGTATTGCATTAAAATAAGAAGTGTTGCGCGAAAAGGGAAGTTCTGCGCGAAAAGGAAGAGTTGCGAGAAAAGGGTTTTTCGCACCAAGATGTGGTTTTAAGAACAAGGTTTTAATTTTACGTGCAAGCCACCTAGAGGGGTGCGCAAAAAAATTGGGGGTCTCACAAGTATTCGATAGGTGCATAACACTCTCGAAGCAGCTTTGCGAAGAAAAAAGAACTGTGAACCATTTGGTTTTACAAAGAGAAGTTGAACTGCACCCACACGACTGGTGTTTATCACCCTCGTTGTACTTTGCGAAGTAAAGAAGAACTAGAGGTGAAATCAAACTCACATCTGCACAAAGGAAGAAGGTTGTATACCGACACACTTACGTGTTTGTATTGATAACTGAAGAAATATATTAAGACACTGCATTACCATTCCATATTCTATTGTGTCAAAGAAAAAGGAGAGAAGAAGAAGAAGAACAGAGTATTCCCAATTGAATGCTGAAAATTGTTCAGGGCAGTTAGATTTAGATGATTCCAAGTGAACCGATCTTCACTACCTGATTAATCACATTGGTATATGTGATTCTATCCAAGAATATAGAAGAAGTTTTAGTGCAGTTGGTTGTTGCACTAAGAAGAATAAAGAAGAAGTCTAGTGCAGTTGGTGTTGCACTAGAAAAGGAAGTGAAGGAAAGAAGGAAAAATTTCTTGCCTACTGCTTTGCAAGTAATCAAGTGGAGATCACTAAAAGAAGACCAAGAGAAGAACATACCTTATCCAGAAGGAAGAAAACTATCTCCATAGGCAGTATAAAGAACCAGCTAGAGGCTGCAAGTTGGACTAGGTCATCACCAGTCCAGGGAAGAGGATTGTTTCCCACCCCCCTCCAAAGTGTAGGGACTCAAACTGGCTAGATGATTATTTTCCTAGCCACTCCATTGTAAAAGAATATCACATTATAGTGGATAATCCATGCACTGTTCATACCCATGTATGGTAAGGACGTAGCTACTATTATTGAGTGGTGAACCTTGTAAAAATATCGTGTGCATATTTTTACTACTTTCTATTATTGCATGCGACAGGGAAAAGATAATAAGAGAATCAAGATACTAACAGTTTAAGAGGTACAAGTATAAAATTTGGAATTGGTTTAAAAAGTCCCCAACACTGATTCACCCCCCCCCCCTCTCAGTGTTAGGTATATACCAAACTGGTCCTCTCAATTGGTATCAGAGGGAGGTTCACCTCTGTTGGATTCTCTACGGTGAAGTTATTCTCTTTTGAAGACTTGAGTTCCTTTCCTGAGTCAAAAATGAAGATAAGTATTGGTGAAGATTTAGTTACCTTTTATCAGAAGGCTATATCTACCAAGACCATGATGAACAGGAAAAAGAAAGAGAAGATAAAGTTGAAGAAGAATTCCCTCTTATCTAAAGAAGAGGAAGCATCTGGTTCCCCATACCTGGATGATATTGAAGACACACCAGACTTGGAAAGTAAAGAGAAGGTGGAACAAGTCCCCACCAAGAAGATGGACAACCTTCCTACCTCAACTGATCAAGAGGTATGTGTTAGTACATTTGGAAATTATCCTCATGTTGATAATTCTATCATAAGTGGTGATGATAAATCTACAACATCTCAAGAAATATCAATTGATAGATTAATAATGATTCTTCATGGTATTCCTAAAGAAAGTGCATCCCTGGTTTGTGGAGTATTTCAATGTATGCAGGAAAATATCACTTAGATGGAAGAACAAACTGATGTGTTGGAGAAAGGCTTACAAGCAAAAATTATTGAATGTTTAAAGCTCTCCAGACAGGTTGGAGACTTTGAAGCAACCAAGAGGGGATTTGAAGTAATTTCTTCAAAGTGGCTCAAAGATGTTGAAGAGAAATAGGGAGTCAATAAGACTCTAGAAGACAGGATCCATGCACTTGAAGATGAGTTGAAAAAAAAAAGCAATGATGTCAAGGAGTTATATTTGGAATATGACTCCAATAAGATCAAAGAACTTGACTCTTTGTTACAAAACAAAGTAAAGATGCATGAAGATGGAGTAGAAAGATTAAATAAGGCTTGTGAGGATAAGATGACTATGATTGAAGACCAAAAAGTAATCCTCAATATGAGATGTCTAGATTTGGAAGATCAGTTGACCAATCTTGAAAAGACACATATTGAGTCTTTACAAAAGAAGGAAACAGTTGTGGCTAGTACCCAATGTTCACTGGAGGATTCTACTGTCAAAAGACCTCAAAAATGTGATAATAAGATAATGACTTCACTCATTGATCCATCAAAATCAGTTGAGAAAGTAAAGGTATCATCCATACCAACTTGTATTAATGTTTCTAAAATTGATTCTACAAAAAGTGCAGGTTGGAAGAAAAATTCTAAACAAGTTTGGATGAATAAAAGTGAGATGAAACATATCACCATGGATAGGGGAAAGAGTGTGGAAGATAGATCCCCACAGATTGCTCAATATACCAAGAAGAAAACTTAGCAGCCTTTTTAAGAAGATGAAAAGAAGTCAAGGTTTTTTGGTAAATACGGGTGATGCAATAGGTTTGGTCATTGTGCATAGAATTGTTGGTACAATCCCTTAAATGTAAAAGCACAGATAAATCCCATCTCAAGGGGGAAAATCCAGAGAAAAAGAAGATACATCTACAAATCCAGAAACATTTGTATACTACAAACAGATTTTCAATGTTAGATAACGTGTGTGATGTGTGAAATAGGAGTGGTCATATGAATGGTGCAAGTTCATATAAGAAAAGAAGACCACAGAAGCTGGGAAAGAATGAAGAAGCATCCTTGGGAAGAAATCAGACAAATAATGTGAAAACAAATTCCCCCAAGAATATTTCAAGAAGGAAAGATGAGAAGTCCTTGGATTCTAAATCCAAAAAGGAAAAGGGTGGTGCATCTAAAATAACTACTAAGAAAGAATCCACTCGGAAGAATCCATGTAGAAAATCCAATCTTAATGCCTTAATCCCTAATGATATATTAGTGGTTTGGCCAGAATATTTGGAATGAATGAGGAAAATGGAAGATACAGAAGCTAAGGCTAGTGCTAAAAAAAGAAGATTCTACATGAAGATAAAGAAGTTCTGTGTGTGAGGTGAAATAAGGCTGGTCATACTGTTAAAAGATGCTTTGAATTTACTGCAGCCCAACAAGAATTCCTCAAGAAGATGAATGTTGCACCAGGAGATTTTAGTGCTATGAAATCACTTTAAGAAATAAGATTCACTCACAAATATATATAAGAATTATTGAGGTCTACACAATCACAATCAGCATTGAAGATCAGTTGTGAAAGTGTGAATAATGGAGCATCTAGGTTGAGAAGATCATATCAACCTTGTTGTTCACATTGATGGAGCAAGGAGGATCCACCTTATTCCCTTAAATATTTGTGTTTTGTATTTGTTCTTAACAGTCAGGGAATTGAAAGTGATGAAAGATCTCAGGGGGAGAACCTGAGATTCAGTGATGAGAAGTGTTCCCTTGAGGGGGAGACACAAGAAGAAGCTACCAGAGTCATTATCTCAATTAGTGTCAACTTCAGTTGATATCAAAATTCAATTACTCTAAAGATTGTTTCAAGATCATGTCATTGGAAAAGGTATTTCATTTCCCAATCTCTCGTCCTTGGTTACTAAAAGTAAATATTATTTTATAAAGGGGGAGTAACTAAGTCAATCAGTGACATAAGAATAATAAAAGTTTCCCAAGGCCACTAATCCTTCCAATTGCACTTGAATGTTTTTCATCCATTTTTTGAAGTGAGTGCAGGAATTTCTGGTTGATTATTTCTTATCACATTAAATATCTTCATCCATGAATGAAAATGGAAAACCATTGAAGATGATTGTATGAGTTCTCATCCCATGAGGTGTCATATTTAGTGGGTAATGGACAGCTTTGTTGTCTAAATCAAATCCTCTTGTTTTCTACACTGAGAATTGCTCAAGTAGACTTAAAGTGAAATGATTGATAGAACATTGCTTAAGTATGAAATGATACCCTCTCCACCATGAACTTTTTATATCTTTTCAATAAGGGGGAGAGAAATGAAATGAATGTCTAGGGGAGAGACAGAAGTAAAGGGGAGAGAAAAGATTCTCATTTTTACATTGACACATTCATTTGAGGAGACTTTAAGTTATTGACAACGAAATACAAATGGGGAGATTGTTGGGACCACTTTGTGTATGAAGATTGTATTTGTTGTCAATAGTTGTCAATATTGGTCAAAATGAAGAGCAAGATGAAGAAGGACTCAAAAGTTAATGGAGATCAGATGAAGTGCGGATGCCTGTAGAATTGCTATGAAATTAGACAATTGAATATCATTCTTGGGCAATTCTCCATAAAGTAAATTCAGATGATTTTTTAAGTGATCCTAAGTTCAAAGAACTTGTGTCTAAGGTGACACATTGTTTACAACAATGAATAATAGTGAGGTATCATCCATCTGAGGATGATTAAAGAAGAATGAGGATTTGAATAAGGACATGAAATTATTCGTGATTACATGAAATCCATGCAAGAGCATCCTTGGATAATATAATAAAATGATTTTCATGAAGTGTGGAATGATAGTTGAAGAAGAAGAGAGAATGTGGAAGGGCTTGGCATTCTGAGACATCCATTCATTTCACATTGTATAAAACCAGACGATGCTTTGATGATATGTATTTCACATATATCATAAGTTAGGAGAACTTGTGATGCAAGACTTATGAAGGAAAGGGGGATAAATGATGATGACAGTCATATACATTTTTGATTGGAAATGAATGATGTTGCTGGAAGATATGGAAGTTTCAGTACTTCTCATTGTAACTCTGACGATGCTAAAGTTGGTCTATCAAAGGATATATATCACGATATTGGAGTTCGTGATGAAAGCTG
Source organism: Viscum album (assembly GCA_963277665.1). NCBI lineage: Eukaryota > Viridiplantae > Streptophyta > Magnoliopsida > Santalales > Viscaceae > Viscum > Viscum album. Next base: position 58,026,985 of record OY728138.1, read on the forward strand.
AAGAATGGTTATGGGAAGAAGTGACGAGAGAAATGAAAAAGCAATGGACAGTCTGGGGGCGGCACAAAAGCACAGTTTAAGGTGGCATCGTTTTCCAGTGTTTTCCAAATTTTAGGGCCTGAAAATCAGGAGATGAAGATGTATTTTTGACAATGTATGGAGCATGAAAGATTAAAGATGGTTTATATTTTTGCGTGAAAGGTATGATTCAAGGTCAGAACATCAAAAAATTACAAATCCATGGAGTGCACAGAACTTTAGATAGGTTGTACGGAAAAATAAAGTGGTGCGCGAAATAGTAGCGGGTTGCGCGAAATATCAGCGGGATGCGCGAAATAGAGGAATGATGTTTTTCACGCAAGAGGTGTTTCGAGATCAGAAGCTCGAAAATTGGAAAAGGCATGAGGTGCATGAAAAATTGGATCATTGTGCGAAATATGCGGTCGCGTGATAGGCTGGTTTTGCGCGCAATATGGAATGCGGTGTGGAAGTTTGCGCACAATTGGTGCTTCATGCTTAGAATGATGAAAAATTTCAAAGTCATGAGGTGCTAAAAAAATCCAGGTGGTGCGTGAAAATAAAGGAAGGTGCGCATAATTAAATAAGTGAGAGACATTTTTTATGCACTGGAAGGAGTTTTATGCGCAGGAAGGGGTTTTACGCGTAGGATCGAAAATGCCTATAAATATGAGGTGATCCCCCTCTCATTTGTAGAGACTCAACACTTAGACAAATCCCGAGCTCTGATGCATGGAAACAATGAAGTATAGATTATTTCACAAAAAGAATAAGTGTTGCACGAAAAAGAAGAGTTGTGTGAAATGGGTTTTTCGTGCCAAGAGGTGTTTTTACGCGCAAGGTTTTAATTTTACGCACAAGCCACCTAGAGGGGTGCGTGAAAAATTTGGGGGTCCCACAAGAATTCGATAGGTGAATAACACTCTCGAAGCAGATTTGAGAAGAAGAAAGAACTGTGAACCATTCGGTTTCACAAAGAGAAGTTGAACCACACCCACACGACTAGTGTTTATCACCCTCGTTGTACTTTGCGAAGTAAAGAAGAACTAGACGTGAAATCGAACTCACATCTGCACAAAGGAAGAATGTTGTACACCGACACACTTACGTGTTTATATTGATAACTAAAGAAAGATATTAAGAAACTTCAGTACCATTCCATATTCTACTATGTCAAAGAAAAAGGAGAGAAGAAAAAGAATAACATAGTATGCCCAATTGAATGCTGAAAATTGTTCAGGGTAGTTAGATTCAGATGATTCCAAGTGAACCGATATTCACTACCTGATTAATCACATTAGTATATGTGATTCTATCCAAGAAGATAAAAGAAGTTTTAGTGTAGTTGGTTGTTTCACTAAGAAGAAGAAAGAATAAGTCTTGTGCAGTTGGTGTTTCACTAGAAAATGAAGAGAAGGAAAGAATGAAGAATTGATTGCCTACTGCTTTGCAAGTAATAAAGTGAAGATCACTAAAATAAGACCAAGAGAAGAACCTACCTTATCAAGAAGAAAGAATACTATCTCCATAGGCAGTATAAAGAACCAGCTAGAGGCTGCAAGCTAGACTAGGCCATCACCAGTCCAGGGAAGAGGATTGTTTCCCACCCCCCTCCAAAGTGTAGGGACTCACACTGGGTATAGGATTGTTTTCCTAGCCATTCCATTATAAAAGAATATCACATTATAGTGTAGAATCAATGCACTGGTCATACCCATGCATGGAAAGGACGTAGCTACTCTTATTGAGTGGTGGCCCTTATAAAAATATTGTGTGCATATTTTTACTACCTTCTATTATTGCATGTGACAGGGAAAAGAGTATAAGAGAATCAAGATCCTAACAGGTTAAGAGGTACAAGGATAAAAGTTGGAATTGGTTTAAAAATTCCCCAACACTGATTCACCCCCCCCCCCCTCTCAGTGTTAGTTATATACTAAATTGGTCCTCTCAAAAGAACCCAGCACCCCTTGGACCCCCCTACACCCCTTGCACCCCCCCCCCCCTCCGCACACCCCTCCCCCCAGCACACCCCCTACCCCCTCACCATGCACACACCCCTTCCCACCCCACCCCCATGCACACTGCACCCCCCCCCCATGCCCACCCCCCTTCACCCTACCCTACCCCTTGCAAAAAAACCAGCACACCCCCTGTACCCCTTGCACCACCCCCTACCCCCCCCCCCCCCAGCACACCCCCATGCCCACCCCATCCCCCTACTCACACCCCCTGCCCGCACCCCCCTGCCCACCCACCCCCCCCCCATACACACACTGCACACCCCCCATGCCCACTGCCCTTCGCCCTACCCAACCCCTTGTAAAAAACCCAGCACCCCCCCCCCCCTGCACACCCCTTGGACCCCCTACACCCCTTGCACCCCCCCCTGCCCCCTGCCCTCTGCACATCCCCTTCCCCCTCACCCTCACACCCCCCTTCCCACCCAACCCCCCTTCACACACCCCCTTCCCACCCCTTACACACTGCACACCCCCCCTTCACACTACACCCCCCCCCCCCTGTGCCCACCCCCTGCACCTAACCCCCCCCCCCCCCTTTGTAAAAACCCAGTACACCCCCCCCCCCATGCACACCCCTTAGACCCCCCTGTACCCCCCTGACCCCTCCCCCTAGCACACCACTACCCCCTCACCCTGCACACCCCCCCTTCCCACCCCACCCCCTGCACACACCCCCTGCTCACCCCCCTGAACACTGCACCCCCCCCCCATTCCCACCCCCTACACCCTACCCTACCCCTTGCAAAAAACCCAGCACCCCCCCCCCCTACACACCCCTTGGACACCCCCATGCCCCCCATCACACCCCCTACCCACCCCATGCACCCCCCCTCCCCCCAATAACAAGATTTTTTGGTCCCTGATGGGGGTATTGTCAGTGAGTCTTGATGATAGGATCTATTTGGATTAGCGGTTGAGTGGTGGTGTATAGTAAACCATAGGTAACATTTATGGGAATCCATAGGGTGGGGAGAGTTCTATTGACTATAATTGGATAGCATGGATGGTCTATGGTGATCCGAGAGTTGGTGGCAATGGAGATTTCATATTGGAATTTAGGGACAAGCGAGTCTTCCACATCTAGTCATTGCATTTAGTGATGGATAAAACAGGGGATACAGAGACCAGGTGTTTGGTTTGGAAGATCAATGATAATGGTACTCCTATAGTGGGGATAATCATATCAGTTGTGGGTGACTGACCCTTATGTCATATGGGTTGTTGTTGCAGTGAGGTCTATCATTGAACGATTGAGGTAAAAAAAAGATGCTAGTGTGTGGGAAGATCCTATCTTTTCTGGTTCCTTGGGTAATGCTATATTTTAAGTTCAGATGTTGTTTTGAGTGGAGTTAGTGAATTGGAATCGGGCTCATGATAATTTTTGAGTGATCTGAGGGTGAATCGCATCTGAGGTGTGTCAGGGATTAGAGTGGGAGCATGATGGAGGAGACAAATAGTTGGTGTTCCAACCATGAAATTACATAAGGATTCAGGTTTCCAATTCATTATTTTTGGAGTAAATTTGTGTTTTTAATATAAATCATGGGTTGTTTCTTAAATTTGAATTTGGATTAGAAATCTGAACATTAGATGTTCCTAAATGGTATTTTTGGATTTTTTTTAGTCCCCTGTTGGAACCTTTGAGGTTTTGGTGGATGTTGGTGGAGGTTTAGGGTGAAAAATAACTGAAATTTAAGATATTGTATCCTTTCATATTGTGACTCATGTGTTTTATTCCTTGAATGGGGTTGGTTGAGGGGTGAACCTCCTATCTCCAACATTTCCATCTAGGAACCTTAGTTCAAGCCATGAAATTCCTAGGGGTAGGGATTCATTGTGTGAAACCCCAGGTCACACTGTGAATCATGCCTGGGTGGATTTATTTTAATAGGTTAAATTATGTCTTTTTCTAAGTCAAGTGTTTCACAATGACGTTACTAAAGAAATTGTCAAGTTTTCAAGGCCATCTATTTGTGTTTGATGAAATGAAAACAAATATTTTATTTAAGTTTTAGATTTTTATAAGAATTCTCAGTTCATGTTTAATCAAAATGAAGGAATTTTCATCTCTAAAGTGAAGGAAATTTCATTTTCTACTATTGAGTTGGCTGAAACTTTCTATTAGTCCACGTTTAAGGATTAGGGAAATCATGTAAAGTAGGTGAAAATGTCATTTCAAAGATGTAAAACCAATTTTCATAGAATATACACATTATATAATAATGAAAACAAGTTTTTAAAATACTCAAGAAATTATAGAATTCAAATTAAAGGTTTAGGTAGAGGGAACTTACCTCAACCTCAAGGTGCGCTGCTTTTGACGACGACGACTCAAATTTTCCTTTTTTTTCACTTTCATGCATAATAAAACACCTATAAGGAAATAGTGTGAAAATAAATGAGATATAATGACTTATTATATATATATATATGTATATGTGTGTGTGTGTGTTATCAGTGATGATAAATGATACATGAATCCATTACCATTATAGATTCAATAATTCCTTTCTATTATTACCAAAATATCGTCATTTAGTTACTCCCATTAGATTGATAATTTATGGTGGTCATGTCAACACAAAACATCCACAAACCCACACATTTTTCATCATAATATCAATAATTATTACATCAGTACATGCATAAATAATAGAAATAACACATCCATGAAGCATACCTTGTTCTTCCATATTATCATTTCCATTCCATATTCTCTTCTTAGCATTTCTTTACAATATATATCTCAATTACCATAAGAAATCACATAAAAAAAGTTGTGCATGGTTAGTATATAATCAATAAATAGAATATAAAGGAACTCATATTCATCTTCTATTTCTCATTCCATTCCATTTTCCCTATTCTATTCATTTCCATAACACTTTCCAAATTTGATTTCCAACCCCCCTACACCACTACCCCCCTACCCCCACCTACACCCCATTCCCCCCACCCCCCAAGCACCAGTCCACCCTACACCGTCCCCCCTCCCCCGGACACCCCCCCTCTTGGAAATCCCCCCCCCCCCACACCCTCATCCCCACATCCCCCCCTCCTAGACACCCCTCCCCCTGGACACACCCTAGACACCCCCTGGACACCCCACCCCCTCCCCCTACACCCCCAAACCCCCTCCTTTCCCCCTTCACCCCCACTACCCCCTACACACTACCCCCTTCACCCTAACTACCCCCCCAACCTTCACCCTATGCACACTACCCCCTGCCCCCTTCACCCCTTCACATTCCCCCCCCCCTACGTCTTCACCACAACTACCCCCCCCCCCCACTACCCCCACACCTACCCACCTGCACCCCCACTTCCCACCCACCCCCCACCTTTACCCCCATTATCCCCCCTAGAACCCCCCCCCCCCCACCACCTACCCCCTCCCCCTGCACCCCCTACCCCCCTCAATGCCCCTACACACTACCCCCTGAACAGTGCACCCCCCCCCCTCATGCGATAAAATGGGCCTAAAATATCTAGAGGAAAGTGAAATTTGGATAATATTAATAGCCTAAATATAAAGTTTTCATAAATGGGAGAATGACACAAAATATTAGAGGTTTTATTTTAAAAAAAATTAGACAAATCCAATATTATTTCTACATGGAAAATTATTTTTTAAAGAGAAACAAAACCAGAAAATAGACAATATTTTTTCCATCGTAATCTTATTATTTTAACGATTATTGTTTTTGGTGTGATGTATATATACACAAGGATGCCTACTATGCGAAACTATGAGTAAAAAATATTTGGAGATGCTCATGGTGTCTCAAATGAGAGAATAATTGGTAAGGATTAAAATGGAAAACATTAATTCAATAATGTCAAGCAAGATATATAAACATAAACTACCAGTGTGATTTTTCGCAGACAGCGCAAAAAAACATGGGAAAAAGGATTAAACCTACCAAATTGTGCTCATGGGCTGATACAATCCAATCATATCATATAAAGTGAATCCAAGTCATTCCAATGGATAAAATTTTATTCTGAAAGGTGAAATTTATAAATCATCATGTCTCTTGTGTGTGTGTGTTCAAAGGTGTTGTTTGAGAAAAAAATAACAATAGAGATAGAGAGAGAGAGAAATAGAAATGTTGGATAATAGTAAATGAGGTAAAAGAAATATGGTATTGAAAAGTGATAAATTGAATAACTACAATGATTCCACCCCTCTCAGTGTATAACATATTCCATCTAGTCCTCCTAAAATTGAAATAGAGGGTGGATACTATCTTTTGGATTCTCAATTGGTATTAAAGAATCTGTATTCACCTCAGATTGGATTTTCATATTAATGTATTTCTCTTTCAATATATTTTTTTCAAATAAATATTATATAGTGCAATTTTGGATATGTTATTTTTATTTCATGATAGAACATTGTTTCTTCCTAGACATTAATTAACATTAAAAGGAAAGAGAAGACTATGCTGGAGTATATTTACCTCTTGTTTAAATATTAATAATATTCATGATCTCCTAGAATGTAAGATAGATCAATCATGGAAGGATAATAATTTTTAGTTCTATGTACCACAAAGGATATGGACAAAATTTCTACCTAAAAAGGTTTCAATTTTTTTGTGATCCTAAGGAATATAATAATTATGATTTAAAATATCTATGAGATGTGGAATGATAACCTAAATCTGTCTCAATATCTTATCTCACTATCCATGTGAAGACCACACTACCCACATCATCAAATAAATCACCACTAATCTATCTCTCTAAACAACTATTCAATTAGCCATCCTCACTTCGCAGATATTCAATACAATACACGTGGAATCACATATACCTTACTCCCACATTCACACCTATAACAAAGAAAAACATAACAGTCCTGATAATCCATGGATTAATACAAGATCTCAATTTTGAAACCTAGAACTTTTAGATTTCATATCATAACCCAAACCCCTAGGATATTTTTTTTGGCCTAATAATAATAGTAGTAGTAGTAATAGTAATAATAATAATTAGAAACAACCCAAGGTAAGAGTTGAAAAACCAACTCATACCCCCCAAAAAAATTATAATAGTAAAAATGTAGAGATGAAAATATTAGGTGAAACATGCTTTCACCAACATGAAAAATACCATAAATACCATAAAATATATTTTAAGCTTGAAAAATCTAATCAGCATTTATAGCAACCACTCCTCAGAAGATTCATTTTTTTCTACAGTTTAAGCACTTCTAATTAGTATCACTCTATAGATTTCAATTACATCCTAAAGTAACACCCATTTCAAGATATTTATTTATGTATCATAATCAAACATTAATCAATTTGAAACATCCATCGCATCATCAAAAACCCATCTTGATGGTCATCTTGGATGATTAGTATTACTGACTAGAACATATCCATAAATACAAATAATTGATCTTCAACCTACAGATTATCTAATCCTTAAATTCATCTATAAATATATTTTAAATAATCATCATTATGTCAAGGAGAAACCTCCATCTAACATTGCATCATCAAAAAACCCATTAAGATCATAATGGACCTAGCATGTGAACCTCAACCATAGAGGATGAACATAATTGATTTTAGACTTTATATTCCATAATCACTCAAAATTATTAATTAAAATTCCATAAACCATCTTTCATTCAGATTTAAATTATAAAAAATACAACACATATAACAAGAATTTATCTCCTCTATAAAATTTATTGATTGAAGAATAATCAGTGTGATAAACTCATCTTTAATACCACTACAGTCACCATCCCACATAAAGATAGATGTTTGTTAAAAGTATCCACCAAGTGTAAGAAATATTCATTAATTTAGAATGCATGTTCAAGTGTGTCATGAGTAGATTCATCAGAATCACTATGCCTTCATCGAGACTCCTCTTGAGTGGGGTGGTCAGTTCCTGAGATATTAAAGGCATCATCCCCTTTTAAGATCACCTTAGAGTTTGTTTGAACATTATTAACAATAATCAAAATTCCCAAAAAAAACCCAATCTAAAGTCTCTTATCCATGTTATGTTTATAATTAACAAAAAGTTACTTATCCATATCTTTTTTAGAAGATATCTTAAGAGATTACTTTTTCCCATCCAAAAAAGGGTCTTACACTCCAACAGGAGCGCCTTGAATTCCTTTTTCAATCCAAATTTCCTTCTACCTAACTGGATGTTGTGGATTGGGTTCTTTTGATATAACCTTTCCATGAGATAAAATATCTTTATTGAATTTCAAATAGTATAAATAGTATTCTATTATATTTTTATAAGAAACCTTATTCCAAAATCCCTTCACCCCATTCTTAATCTAGATAACTAAGAGTAGTGGTTTTGAGAACTTCACCTATGTGAAAATCCTCACAAGAGAGGGTCTTGAGAGCTTATAGGTGGATGAATCAATCTTAATAGGTGTTCCAATATGATTATCAATAATAGAAAAATAATTTGACTTGAAAATGTGAACAGATAAAATTTGAAATCCTATAAAAATGGTAACCACAAGTTGTTCAACATACCTTTAAAAGTCTAGAGTCCATTTCATCATCTTAACGCAACATCATATAAACTACCACTTTCTATGAGACCAACATCTATAATAATACTCTCTAGAGGAAGAATGAGCCTGGAAAAGTTGGGAATCAAGAACCCCCTAATCAAAAGAACCAAATCTAATAGATTCAATAAACCTCATGATGAATTTATTCAAAGGATGTCAGTTAATGAACTTACTGACAAGAGAGTACTAAAAGTATGATGCAGGAAAATTTATTTCCTCCCCCAAAAAAAGAATTGAATTATTTCTTCTTATGTTGAAATGTATAAGGATAAATATGAGATGATGCTTCATTCGTATCACACAAAAAGGATCTCCTAGAAACCACATCTGCAAAGGTGTGATTAGGGTTTAATGATGGATCACCTCTTCGATCACATTATGATAAAATTGATTCAATACTCTAAATTTTGTCATCTAAACCATAAAAACAACAACAACAACAATAATAGTAATAATAATAATCACATGATATAAAATAATTATCCAATATCACTTGTCAATTATATCCTCATTCGAATGAACTACTTAAATTTATTTATGAAATTCTTTAGTGAATTTAAATATGGCTGAGAACCTTTACCATTACAAGACTCTAATTTATTGGCTATATGATAATAACATAACCCATATATAATAATTAAACTGCTAGGAAAACATTATTAAAAACACCTTATCAAAAAATATTAACGAAAGTAATGACCACCTACCTTTAACCATTTATATAATTTAATTCAACCTCACCTTGACCATTAATCCCATCACATGAAAAACCCCTATCCATAAAATCCTCAACTCATAGATTTAAACACTTATCAAAAAAAATTCAAAACCATCAAAGAATAGAAATACTCACCGAACTATGTTAAAATACTGATTGAACAAAACATTTTCTAACTATCCTACCAAAGAAAGAATAATCCGTGAAAAAATTGTTTCAATAACAATGTGAGAATAAAATCCAAACCTAGATGAAATGAATTGGGTGGGGATATAAGAATAAATAATGTAAAATATCAATTGTGTAGTAAACTTGTTGAGCCTATTAAAATAATAATAAATGATTAGTTTAGAAAAAATAAAAAAGCAAGGATGAGAAGAAAATCCAAACCTAGATACAATGAATCAGTCGGGGACATCGGAGGAGGAGAGGGAGATGAGAGGGGGTATGTCTCCAGAGGCGAGGGATCCGAGAGGGGATGGGGGTAGGGAGGTAGAGGCTTGGATGTTGAGGTAGAGGCCGGGAGGTCGAGGTCGGGAGCAGAGGTCAAGGAGGGAATGAGATCTCTAGGAAGCGGTCGGATGGCTAGGAGGAGAAGGTTAGAGAGGGAAGGAGAGGTCCAGGAGGGGGGAGGTCAGGTAGGGAAGGAGAAACCCGAAAATCAGGGTAGCAACCATAGTTTCAATAAAATAGTGGCCTCAAATAAACCTTTTTCCATAGTTTTTTTAAACTTTGGAAATAGATGTGTGGAAATAGGTCATATTTCTAGTTGTGCTTGTCTTTCCGCCATTTTAATAAACTTATTAAAATAGTTAACCATCAAATATCTTTAAATCATTAAAATAAAAAGAATTTTTATCACTCAAAATCAACTACCAAAAGCAAAAAATATATTATAAAACATTTTTCATCAAATTAGATACATTTATCATTTTAAAGAATCTATTTTAAATTGTGAATAAAAATTCCCCACTATATAAAATATAGTCTTACTAATAAAAACACAATACAAGAATCACACTACATCAAAATTAGACCATAATAATCTATCAATTATATTTACATTAATAAAAATCATTAACCAAAGTTTATGTGGTTATTTAATGACTATTATATTGGTTATAGGTCCATCTAATCTTACGGAGTCATAATAAAAACCATATTTAAGCATATAAATCAAAATAATATTTCAAAAAAAAGATTGAATTTACAATTCATAAGGAATAAAACTCAAATCATAATATCATACCATCAAAATCATATATGAATATCTTAATGAGTCATGCATGCCTATATGATGCATGAGATATTAAATCTCCCCTTTTATAAATTTTGTTTCAAGGAAACTCGTCATGGTCTAAAAAAATATATAAAAAAAATATTCCTTTTAATAGTGTCCCAAAAACCATATCATCTCAATATACCCTAGTAACTCATGTTTTATTAGTAAAGTTTTTGTCCATGAATGTTTTATAGTATACCTCTCGATTTCTAACACTCCTATATCCAAACGCACCATAGAATCAACCACCCAAACGTACTTTGATACTATTTTTCATGAACCACTCAAGATACTATAGAGACATAGGATTTTAATCCATAAATATTAAAACTTTTTAGATGAAAATTCATTACATTATAAAAACACATGCCTGAGGATTGTAATGGTATAGTGCCTTTGGAAACATGAAAACCTAAAAAACCGGTTCATATATGAACTACATAATCTCCCACTAAGTTCTTCATAACTATCACCCTTCTTAGACATATCATACATAATAAATTTCTTCATAACCTGGGGAAAATAGAAAAAAGTAATGGTGAGTGTAAACAATGGATCTATGTATGCATAAAAAGAACATAATTATACGAGAATATGGTCATAACATATGAAAACCATACCCTGTATATCAAGGATAAAAATCATTAGTCATGGAATAAATATTTTCATTTCATAAGACATGGATCATAAGAAAGTCAAAGAAAATGATACATGAGAGAATAAAATTGGCATAAGACATAGAATTTTTGAATACACATAAGCATAAAAAATCAGTTCCATAGTAGTCAAGGCTCACAACCAAGTCTATCATAGTGTAATGAGTTCACTCCCCAAACCATTCTAGTAGTCAAGGTTCACTCCCAATACCATCATAGTGGAAAAATTCCATTACTGAACTAGGTGTTCTCCCCATTCTAGCCATGTTTATCTCATTAGATATAAATATTTACCCAATTCATTGGAGAGAGATATAGGTCCCACCAATCTCATAATTAATATCAAACATATGTGTGCTATTAGATCATAATACATTTATTATATCATAACCCCTGAAATAAAATGGGTTTCATAAACATTTCATCATATGATAACCTATGGAAAAGAGATAGGATTCATAATCATTTCACTATTTCATCATATCATAACTCATTAAAAGAATAGTGTTTTATAAACAACATGCCATCATATTAATTAACCATTTAGAAAAAGAATGAAAATTGTATCCTTGGATCATATCCCTAATAAGTCATATGTAACATCAAGGAATGTAATCATAGATGTAAAATGATTTTGAAAAGACACTTGAAAAATTTCTTGAGGAAAATTAATTTTCATTTAAAACCAACTTTTTAATATAAAAATTCATAGAACATTTTTTAAATACTTTTATTTGAAAATAAACTTTTAAAACTTATAAGGTCATATTTAAAAATCATTCAAAACATTTCTTGACGAACATATCTTTTTTTCTTTGAAAAAACTTATTAAAAACAAAAAACATTTTGAAAATATTTTTCCTTGAAAATAACCTTGAAAAAATATGAATTAACCTTCAATTAAAATAATGTTAATGATGGAGGGAAATTCCGTTTATATTGTACAGATTAAAAAGAAGATTCCTTTGACATTTTCATTAAAAGCCAAATGAACACTGTTTGGAAAATGACATGATAATTCCTTTAAAAAAATTAAAAAAATTAAAACTTGGGTAAAATGTATTTAATAAATTATTTTTAAAAATTTAAAAACCTTTTATGAAAAACTTTTTAGAAAACATAGTTTTGGAAGGAAAATGATTTTTCGAACTAAGAGAGAAATAATGATGATTTTTCATAAAAAAAAAATTTTAAACTCTTGAGTACATAAAGAGAGTAAAATGAAGGGAATACATGTATTCTTAAGAAATAAAAGGAGGAGGAGAAAATATATGATTTTATTGAGAGATGGATACTAATATTTTATCATCAAAAACATAATCATAAACAATCGTGATAAATAATGAGATTGTAAAATAATGTCTTTACCACTTTGGTAACATGAATTCTAATAACCATGAAGTAATAACATTAAATGAAACTTAAAATATCATGATAATAAATAAATTATTGATATTTAATTTCAAATTGGTTGTATATAAACCTCATGAAAGAAAATAAGTGCATAATATTATCTATTATCTTGTAAGTAAATTGAGAAACAAATCCCTTACCACTTTGTTAACTTTTCAATAACAAAACACATGAAAAAGAGATCCTAAAATAGATATATAAATCCCAATAATTATCATGATAATAATAATAAAATACATTCATGGGAATTATATACCCCAAATAAAATAAATATGTGGTGAATATGACATGTGTCTAACATAAGTAAAAATTGATCTTGAAATCCCTTACCTTAAGTCTCAACTTATATCATACACATTATAATATCATGTATAATAAATATAAGTTTATTATAAATCTATTAAATAACCATAATTATATATATCATACCATATATGATTTTTTATTACCTTTTATTACTCAATTATTAACAATTTCTTTATAAAGTCGTGTTTTGGGAAATAACTGCTTTGTTTTTTGTGTATGTTTTGATTTGTTATTTTTATTCCTATAAATATGATCATAGTTATGTCATATCCATAATTTTAACCATGATATAAATATAATATATATTTATTATGTATTTTTTAGAGTAATCCATAACATTTAGAAATATAAAATGAAATACATCGTCCATGGATATGGTAGGTTGTACGTACGCATTAATGTTGTTTCCATTTTATTGGTATACTGAAAGAAACAAAAAATAAATAATATATTTACAATACAAAATAATTTTTATTTCATATATATAATATATTTTTATTAAATCCATTCGTATTACCTTACATGTAAAGCATGAGTGAATCACATCGCTTCGCAAGGCGGTAGTCTTTCGTACATACGAGCGATGTTATCATGTTCTCACATAATGGAAATTATAAAGGTATATGTGATATAATAATTATATAAGTATAATAATATCATAAATATAATATATAAACATTTAATGCATCATTATATCCATCTGTGAGATGTGGTGATGTAAAATGAATAACATCGGTTCATGAGGCGTTGTCCACCGTACACACAAATGAAGATTTTGTATCCTATTTTATAGAAGGGGAGAAAGTTTTATGTCATTAAAAACATATTATTATAATTAATATACATATTTTATTATATCATCATGGTTTAATAATAATTTAAGGAGTTTGAGGATGAATTAAAATAAAACGTTTGGTTAGGGGTGTTACCCCTTCTTTGAACAACTTATATTGGTTTGCACCAAAAGCATTCTTAGGCTAGAATTATAACAAAAGTAAGGATTATAAGATGTTATTAGGTTATTAAGGAAGTTATTTGGTCAGGTTTTGTATAAACTAAATATATTTATAATTGTAAATAGGAGAGGATAGTGGGTTGCCATTTATAAGCAATGTGAGTGGAACACTTGAAATTGTTTGAAAAGATAAAGGTGTACCCATGTTTTTCACATGCCAAAAGGCTCTAAAATGGATAATTATCAATCCTAGAAGAGATAAGGTATAAATATGTCCATCCTATGGGGGTTTAAAAGTTTTTTCATTTTAACCCTTATCTTTTTAGTTTGAAACCCCATAAACCTGTTTTTACATTAACTATGGTAAATAATTTTTACTGTTTTTACTATTCATTATGGTAAAAAATAAGTTAAAATTTGTAGATAAAATAAATTATTCTAATTCCAAAAATTGAATCCATTTTTAAAAATTCAATTTATTGAAGTGTATAATTTTAATTTAAAATTAATCCCACAGACACGATGAGAAAGTGGGTTTTCAAAAAGAAAAATGTTCAAAAGTTTAAAAATATATATATCAAAATTCATTATAAAAATGATTCCAATGACCTAAATTGGATTAATATGTATATAATTGAAGTAATTTTACTTTTAAATCCACTATATATAAAATTTTAACCATATAAAGTCTTTAAATAAAAAAGGCATTTTTCAATAAAAACTAATTTTTTCAGTATTCACTAAAAATTTAATCTTTTTAGAAAAATTCCAATAATTCATCATAATATAATTTTTACATGATGGTTTAAAAAATTAATTTTATCTTATAAAATTAATTTTATAAAAGTTTCAAAAAATAATTTTATTATTATTCACAAGAATAAATAAAATTCATCTTTTCTTAGAAAATAGTATTTTAGAAACATATAAAGACTTTTCTAAAAATTAATTACTTTATTTATATATATGTTTTATTTATATAAAACCATTATAAATAATATTTAAAAAAATATTAATATTAATATCTTTAAGTTTAATTTCTAGGTTATAACGTTCATGTTTAAATAATAATAATAATATATTATGGTTTGATAAAACTCAATGTTGCGTGTAATACAAGCTAAACTCAGAGTTTAATGTAATACAAGATATCAAAAAAAATTATTAAAAAATATTAATTCACAAAAACTCATGTGGTTACTTTCTACCCCCCTTCAAATGAATTTTTTCCTCAAAATTAATCACTCTATTATAAACAAATGAGGATAATTTTGACTCTTTATTTCCTCAAGTTCCCATGTAAATTCCTCAAGATGGTGAATTCACCATAAACTTTTTACTAGGGGAGTGGTCTTGTTTCATATAACTTAATCTATATTATCCATAGTTCTCACTTGATATTCCTCATAATATGTATCCTACTCCAACGGTATAACCTCTAAGTTCAGTACATGTGAAGGATTAGGTATGTACTTCCTTAGGAGAGATACATGGAACACATCATGAAGTTGAGAGATGTTTGGTGGAATAGCCAACTAATAGGATTCCATTATGATGTGATCAAAAATTTCAAAGTGGTCTATATAAATAGGGTTTAGTTTTCCCTTATTTCCAAATAACATTACCTTATTCCATATAGAAATTCATAGATTCACCTTATCACCAACTTAAAATTATAGAGCACATTGGTGATTGTTAACATAACTTTTTACTGACTCTTAGATTCCTTGATGTGTTGTTGGATGTCTCTAATCTTCTCTTCAATTTATTCATCTATATCAAGTACTAATATATTTCTATCTCTAATTTAATTCCAAAATGTTAGAACTCTACACTTTTTTCTATGTAGGGATTCATAAGGATCCATATGAATGCTTGAGTGAAATATTTTTTTGTATGAAAACTCAACAAGAGGAAGGTATTAATCCCAAACACCTTTTAAATCCATAGAGAAATATATTATAATATCCTCTAGGGTTTTAATTGTTATCTTAGAATAACCATATATTTTAGGATGGTATGCAGTGATGAAGCTCAACTTCGTATCAAGATATTACGATATTGTTGAAGACTTCACCAGAACGTTGAGGTAAACCTCAAATCTTGATCAGACACAATTGAATGTGTTACTATATGAAAACCTTCCACTCCATTAATGTATATCATGGAAATATGAATAAGAGATAAGACTTATCTGATAGTGATGAAGTGTTCTGAATTTGTAAGATGTCCAAATACATCCCATATAGCATTATTCCCTTTAGATATTTTGGAGAGTCCAATGAAAAAATAAATGGTGATTTTTTACCATTTTCATTTGGGTATAGGTAATGGATATAATATCCCCATATAATTTTTTCTATTTACCTTAACTTTCTAACATACCAAGAACCTAGATACAAACTTGGTGATACATCTCTGCATTCTATCCCACCAAAAATACTCTTTCAAATCTTTATACATCTTCATACATATAGTATGAATAGAGAATAAAGAACTATGAGCTTACTCTAACAAACCCTTCTTCAAATATGGTATGGATAGAACACATACATGATTTATGAACCTTATTATTCCATAATGATCAAGTTTAAACTCAAGGACATTTCTATACTTTTTTTTCATCTCTACATCTTCCTTCTACAGCTCTTTATTATTCACTTTGATATATGGTTAAAAATTCAATTGAGAAATATATGATTTATCCCTTTCCTTACATATTTCCAAATACATCCTTTTCAAATCCATAAATCTTGGATATTTTTTAATCCTCATCGTGGATAATCTAGCATGATCTTTTCGACTCAAAGCATCATTCACCTTATTCAAATTCCCATGGTGGTAAGATATTGAGTTGTCATAATATTTAATTTTCCTTAAACATATTCTATGGAACATGTTCAACTCCTTTTGTGTGAATATATACTTTAAACTTTTATTATTATTATATATATATATAATGTTTCTGTATAAGGATAATTTTTCCATATCATTAATACAAAAATTATTGCATCTAATTTCAAATCATGAGTTGGGTAATTTTTCTGATGAATCTTAATTTTTCTTGAGTCATAAGCTACAACCTTGTCATTATACATAATAACACATCCTAATACCTTGTTAGATGTATAAATAAAGATAAAAAACCCTTCTCCACAACATGGTAATGTAATCATAGGTACGGTAACTAATCTTCTCTTAAGTTCCTTGAAATCTTCCTCGCATTAATCTATACATAGAAACATAGCTCCCTTCTAAGCTAACATTTTTAGTAGATTAGATAGTCGGGAGAAATTATCCACAAACCTTCAATAATATCCTAATAAACCATGAAAACTATAGATATCGGTCACCATGGTCAGCTCGGGACAACATTTAATAGCCTTCATCTTTTATGGGACTACCAATATACCCCCTCTTGAGATTATATGACCCCAAAATGAAATCTTTTGCAGCCAAAAATAAAAATTTGTAAAATTTTCATATATTTTCTCCTTCATTAGGTTATTTAGTACAATTATAAATAGATCTTCATGATATTCCTTTATCTTTGAATATATAATCATATCATCTATAAAGACTATAACAAACTGATCAAGGTAATATCTAAATACTCTATTCATTAAATCCATATAGATAGTAAGGATGTTAGTAAGACCCAATGGAATCTCTATATATTTATAGTTTATATAACTTTTATATAATGATTTCTTGGGTACATCCTCCTTTTTGACCCTCAAATGATGATATACAGAATAAAGGTCAATAATAGAAAAGTATTGAGCTTCGCATAGTTGATAAAATAGGTTATAAACATGGGGTAGAGAATAATTGTTCTCCATCATGATCTTATTCAACTCTCTATAATAAATGCAGAGTTTCATTGATCCATATTTTTTTTTACAAAAAGAATTGGTGAACCCCAATGCGAAATACATAGAAAAATGAATCCCTTTTGAAGGTTCTCCTCAAGTTTATTTTTCAATTATTGTAATTCAATAGGGGCCATTCTATAGGGAGACTTTTAAATTGGTGTGACATAAGGTATGATTTCTATTGAGAACACAACTTCATGTTTTGGTGTAATTCTAGAAAACTCTTCTTGAATGACATCAAAAAACTCATTCACAATAGGTGTATCATATATTTTGAGTTTCTCCCCAACCATATATGATAAATTCCCCTATTAAATAGGGATAAAACCCCATAAAATGGATGTGATTTCCATAAAACTTCATATTTATCATTTCACTTATAAATGATCATGAGTTAGTTTGAAATATTAAATGTGACTTTCCTTCCTTGGAAATTTATGTGTGATTCATGTAGAGAAATCCAATCCTTTCCCAAGATAATATCAAATTCAACCAATGGAAGAATGAAAATATTTACAGGAAGTGCATTCTTACAAACTTCAATAATAGAAGAATCATATAATTGAGATATGATCATCATACCATTATGGGTTTTCACTACTAATTCTATATCTAATCATTTGGGTGACATCTTGATACCCATATGAAACTCTTAAAATATGAAATAATGGGTAGATCCAAATTCAAATAAGATATTTACAGTTCCAGATTGAATGGTAAGTGTACCTTTCATTGAATTTTAATCACACCCCTCATCAGAAATAGTGATTTTATGATATTTCAAATATTCTCTTAGATTATGAGGTTTATGACATTGATCATTATCTATAACCTTTGTATTTTTTCATTTCTTACCATAATTCCCACACTCCTTAAATTAGAAACACTAGATTTTGGGTGGTACATTCTGTGTAGATTTCTTTATATTTAAATCATTAGTTAACTTCTTCCCATCACTTTGTTTTTAAATTTCTTAATGAACTTCCCTTCCGCACTTAAAATATTTAATATTCCCTTTAAGACAATTATTTCCATGTTTCTTCCCACACTTTGAGTATAAAGTAAAACTCATCTTCTTCTCTATATGGTTTTTATATTTCCCTTTAAATTCCATTTTTCTCTTCTTATCAAAACCATGATATTGATACATAACTCAAACCTCCATTTCCACCATGATAGCACATTGAACAATCTATTCATATCTACTAAAGTATATTATGGATAATTCCATTTGGAGACTTGGTTTTAAGTCATTGGAGAATCGATAAACCTTACTTTCAGGTTGGATGATAAAGTAGAAGTGTACCTTGAAAGTTTTGTAAAATTTTCCTCATATTTTCC
The DNA here is from genome assembly GCA_963277665.1 of Viscum album. NCBI lineage: Eukaryota > Viridiplantae > Streptophyta > Magnoliopsida > Santalales > Viscaceae > Viscum > Viscum album. The sequence continues at coordinate 58,046,141 of OY728138.1, forward strand.
AAAGGATTCATCATTATTTTGATTTATAACAATTAAATCCTTCTCAATATTCATATGAATAATAAAAGAAATGTACTTATTGAAAAATGAGTTCTTAAACCTGCCTCAATCGATGGATTCAATTTATTCATGCTCCCCTATATTCTTTATGATATTCCACCATTGATATTCTTCACCTTCCAAACGATAGAAAAAAATGAATTTTTCATGTTATAAACACTAGAGAATAGAATATATAAAGATCCATTTCTCAGTAAAAATTATATTAATGGATCCATTGAAAGAAGGTGGATGTTTCCTCATGAAGGACTCAACACAATTTCATTCAATCCTTTTATTATTTTTAAGTTCAACATGATTCATGTCTTGAGAAATTTATTTGATAATAGTAATAAGATTTTTCATTCCATTACCCATAACATTTGGCTACTCAGGAGGTCAGTCATTTCATTTTCCATATCACTTAGCATTAACTTGGTTCATTTGGGTTCTATATATTGAAAAAAACCAAAAATCATAGTGTATGAAACAATGATCAAATCAGGGAACCACATAATCATGAAAAATCACTTATAAGATGTCTAAATCACAACACATTATTTTTAATATATGAAACCACAGTTTTATCGTAGTTTATTCATAGTCATTATATATTTAAATCCTTTATGATGGTTTGTAAATATTTTTTGAATTTCAAAAGCATATCACATGGGAGTATGAAACTAGGTGTGAAGCAAGGCCCATTGTCATACACCAGGTGAAGATTGAGTCTATATCAATGCACCCTTTAGAAGTTATTACCCCTAGGTACCTTTGTTCCATATCCACATCACATTATAGTATCCATAAAATAATGTAATTTCTTGGAAACCACTCACTCTATCCTTTACCAAAATTCAAAGACATTTTCCTATACAATAACTTATCCTTCGAATTATCTATAGATATTTACTTAGGCATCTCACTATTGTTTTCTCATATTAGTTTCTAAATTTTAACTAAACCTATCTCCTGATACCAACTATAGCGACCTAGGTTTTTCATACATAGATATTACATATTTTTAGATGAATATTCATTACTTTATACAATCACATACCTAAGGATCGTAAGGTAATAGTGCCTTTGGAAACATGGAAACATAAACAATTGGTTCATATGTGAAATACATCGTATCCCACTAATTTCTTCAAAACTATCACCCTTCTTAGACATATCATTCATAATACATTTTTTTCATAACCTGGGGAAAATAAACATAATAAAGGGTGATCTCAAATTATCAGTAAGGGTAAATAAGGGATATAAGTAATCATGACATGATAATAATGGTATGCGAACATGATCATAAAATATAAAAAACATAACATTCATATAAAAGATCAAAGAATCGAGTCATGGAAAAAATATTTGTAGTTCATAAGACATGAATCATAAGAAAGTCAATGAAATGATCTATAAGAGCATAATATTGGCATAAGATATAGAATTGTGGCATACACACAAGAATGGAAAATCATTTCCATAGTAGTTAAGGCTTTTATCCAAGGCTATAATAGTGGAATGGGTTCACTCCCCATACCATCATAGTAGTCATGGTTCACACCCAAGACCATCTTAGTAGAAAAAGTCCCTTACTAAATCGGGTTCACTCCCCATTCTAGTCCTGTATATCTCCTCAGATATAAATATTTACCCAATTCAATAGAAGAAGATATAGGTCTCACCCATCACATAATGGAAATAATATTTATGTGTTCCATAAGATCATAAAATGTATATCATATCATAACCCATGAAATGAAATGGGTTTCATAAATATTTTATCATATCATAACCTATGGAAAAGTGATAGGTTTCAGAATTATTTCATCATTTCATCATAGAATAACCCATGAATAGAATCAGGTTTCATAAAAATCAATCCATTATAAAAATAAACCATTCAAAGAAATAATAATAATGGTATTATGGGATCATGTCCCCATTAATGCATAAGTAACATCAACAGATGACACCTTAGATGGGAAATGTTTTTTAGAAGATGCCCGGAACATTTCATGAGGAAAATGAATTTTATTTTAAAAATCACTTTTTAAAACAAAAAATTTATAAAACATTTTGAAATTTTTTTCTTTGAAAATAAACTTTGAAAAAATATAAAGTAATATCTAAAAATCATTAAAAACATTTCTTGAGGAAAATATATTTTCCACTTTGAAAAACACTTTTTAGAATATATAACATTTTTGAAAATCATTTCCTTTTAAAATAACCTTCAATAATTATAAAGTAAGGATCAAATAAAAAAATGGTCATTGTGTTAGTAAATTCTATTCATTAAATATACATTAACAGAAAGATTCATTCCACATTCTTGGTAAAATAAAAACAGACATTGTTTGGAAAAAAACATGAAGATTACTTTCAAAAAAAATTAAAAAGTAAAAAAAGGGAAAAAAATTACATTAATAAATTATTTTGATAATTTTAATAAACTTTTTTTAAATAAATTTTAGAAAACATGGTTTTGGGAGAAAAACTAGCTTTCAATCGAAGAGAGAAATAATTATGCTCTTTCTTAAAAAATATTTTAAACTCTTAATCACATAAAGGGAGGAAAATTAAGGAAAAATATGTATTATCATGAAATAACTAGAGGATAAAAAAATTAATTTTTTTATTTATATTTTGATCATAATATTTAACTATTTCAAACATAATTATAAACAATCTCGATAAACAATGAGATTGTAACATAAAATATTTACCAATTTGATAACTTGGAATTGTAAGCCCCATGAAAGGAATGAAATTAAATGAAACTTAAAATATCGTGAGAATAAATAAATTCATGATACTAAAAGTAAAATGGTTGTAATATATACCTCATGAAATAATATAGGTGAATAACAAAACATATGTCTCAAGGAAGACAAATTAAGATAAAAATATCTTACCACTTTGGTAATTTATGAACCGTAAACCCCATGAAATAGATATTATAAAATGTATATTTAAATACAATTAATTTTAAGGATAATTATCATAAAATAAATTCATGGGCATTTATACACCACATAAAATAAATAGGTGGTGAATATGGCAGGTGTCTCACTAAAGTAACAAAGTGAGGTGTAAATCCTTTACCTTAAGTCTCGAATTACATCATACAAGATCAAAAATCCTATATAATAAATATAATTTTATTAAAAATATATTAAAAAAAACATAATTATATATATCATACAATATATTATTTTTCTTATGATCTTTTATTACCCGTTTATTAACAATTCTATGATAAAGTCATGTTTCTGGCAATAACTGATTTATTTTTCATGAATGTTTTGATTTGTTATTTTTATCCTATTAATTTGATCATGTTTAATTAACATCCATAATTTTAATCATGATATAATTATAATATATATTTTATATATATATTTTATACTAATTCATAATATTTAGAGATAGAAAATGAAATACACCGTCCATAGAGACGGTGGGTCGTACGTATACATGAACATTGTTTCTATTTTCTTGACAGATTGAAATAAATAAAGGTAAATAATATATTACCATTAAATAGTCATTTTTATTTAATATATATCACATATTTTTATTAAACCCATCCTTATTACTTTCCTTGTAAATCTTGAATGAATCACATCACTTTGTGATGCGGTAGTCTGTCGTACACAGGAGCGACGTTATCGTATTCCCACTGAATGAAAAGTATAAAGTTATATGTGGTATAATAATTACATATTTATAATAATATAATAAATATAATATGTAACCATTAAATACATCATTATATCCATCTGTGATAGGTGGTGATGGAAAAACAATAACATGGGTTCACGAGGCGGTAGTCCTCCGTACACATAAATAATGATTTTGTATCCCATTTGATGGAATGGGAGATTGTTGTAATTAATTACCTTTACATAAAAACTTATCAGTATATGGAGGTTAATTAGGTCATTATACCATCATGGTTTAATAATAATTTAATTATGTGGAGTATGGAATAAAATAAAACGCTCGATTAAGGGTTTTACCTATTCTTCAAACAACTTCTTTTCATTTGCATCAAAAATATTATTAGGTTGAATTTATGACCAAAATAAGTATTATAGGATGGGATGAGGGAATTAATTATGGTATTTGGGTAGGTATTTTCCAAAACAAATATTTTTGGATGTATGAATAGGAGAGGATAGGGGTGCCATTTTTTAAGTGAGTTGAGTGACACACTTATAAGTTTTTGAAAAAAAGGTGTGCCCGTGTTTTTCACATACAAAAAGGCTCAAAAATAAACCATTATTGATAATTGAAGATAAAAAATTTGTATATTTCCATAAAATGTTTTGTTTATAAGTTTTTGGTCATTTTTAACCATTGTCATTTTATTTTAACCCCCTAGTAAACCCATTTTTACCTTAACCACAGTAAATAATGTTTACAATTTTTACTATTTATTAAGGTAAAAAATTAAGTTGAAAATATTAGAAAATATAAATTATTTTAATTCAAAAAAATTAATCTATTTTTCCTAATTTAATTCACAAAAATTTTAAAAGATTTAATTTAAGATTAATCCCATAGACGCGATGAGAGAGAGTTTTCAAAAAGAAAAATGTTCAAAAGTTTAAAAAGTTTTTATATCAAAATTAAATATGGAATTATTAAAATGAGATAAATTGAATTAATACTTATATAGTTTAAATTGAGTGTGAAAATGAGGTATCATGTCTAGGTGCGGAAGGCCTTAGAGAGGTTTCTCCCTCCTCTATCACGCATCTAGAGTTTCTCCCGACCTCATTTATCCTTACACCTCCAAGCTGGGATCGGCTCGCGGCAGCCATGGGTTTGTATCGGCATGTGTGTTGTTGTCTCGGGGACGTTCGGTGGCATGCTTCTCAGTGGAGTAGTGACATTCGGCTCGGCGCGACTTGTTTCCTTCCATCGTTGTCAATGATAGGTGCAGATTACTCTAGCTTCATCCTTAGTGTTTCTTATTCTTAGTAGAGCTTCGACAGTTGGCCCAGTGTGCTTGTATCCTCCCGATGGCATTGAAGGATGGTGCGGCCTCATGGTTCAATTTTCTCAGCTGGTCAAGCATGTCCAGGTGCATCTCAATGTTAGATCTGCAGTGCTCCGGAGGGGGGGGGGGTTCTCATTTACATCTTCTATCATTTTTTTTAGGAATTTATTTTGTGGATATAGTGAGTTTGTTCTACTATTTGGATCTGGTTTGGGTTGTTCTGGTTTTTCATCATTGGTCCTTCTCTGCGTTCTTATCACCATGTGGCTTATTATGGATCCTAGTGAGGGTGTATCTGTGGTTCTGATCAAAGCGGATCCATGCCCATAGTGGAATTTCTGGTTCAGTACGACCCATATTTTTCCATCAATGACATTCCATCGGTGTGAGTTTGGGCCATCCCATCCTAGGTGACAATTTCATGAACTCTTGTTCATTGGTTTCTCTTCCGGTCTTTTGCGGCTGCGGTGGTGTCACAAACCAGCCTGAGTTGGCCCTGAACTAGTCACCCAGGCCAGCCCGCGAAAAGTCCCAAGAGGCGTTCCTGATCCACCTGGGATGGCGACAAGCACCAAGGGCATAAATATAGTACACAAGGGAATTATTTCACCCATATATAAACAATCAAACAAAGAGCGAAAAGAAATGGATAGCCCAAAATACATTTAAATAAAAATTGAACTTATCATTATTTGTACAAGAAACAGAAAATACAACTAAACCAACAACTCAACTGACCAAACCCAATAACCAACTAACTCTATCTGACCCCACTGGTCACTCTCCAAAAAAATTATCACATGTCTCCCAAGGTGATTTATCTCAATCTGAAACCTGCACAAGGGTTAGAAATATAAGAATACTATAGGCGTGAGTATTAAAACTTAGTAGGTTAGCCCGATATTATATTCCCAATGAACATCCTTTAAAATAAAAGAAACATCAATTTAAAGTTTTAAATAAAAATATAAAGTTATGTATTCCAAATGAGGTCCCATGCTATAAAAAAATTATGAGACAAAAACTTGCATGTTTTATAATAAGAATGCTAGTAACAATTTTCAAAGTAGTGCAACTTAAAAATGGAAATAGTTTTCAACAGGGCTGTATTAAAGAATTTACACTTTTAAATAAATCACCCATGCTACTAAATTTTACCAAACAAACACACCGTATACTGATGGTGAGTACAAAATAGCCAATGATCACAAGTCATAGGAACACCCCTAGGCACTAGTTCGTTGTGAGCCTCAGGTACCTCGTATCTCGGTGAAAGTAACCATAATAAATATTTGTTCTCGTGCACACGAGCCACTAGTAGGGATCATACCCATAAACTAGTGGTCCCCGAACATCATCATCGTCATAGTTTAGTTAGTTTTATCATTGTCAAACTTGCTACATGAAACAGGGGACAAACCTCATAGGATCACTAGCATACTAGTACACATCCACCCACCTAGATACCCAAGATTCTCTTTAGTGCTCAATGAAGTTACACATATTATCAAATACACATTTCACATCAAAATTCCATTACAAAACCATAAACACACAAACAAACCACAAAAATTCTTCACATTTCTTTCACGAATCAATAAACCACTGAAAATTCTCATAAAACAATTTCAAGGAGTGTATTGAGGCTTTGCACATAAAACTCATTCAAAAACACTCTTTTAATTATAAAAACACAACAAAACCATACCCAACCATATTTTGAAGCCCTAAAAACATTTAATAGAATCATTTCATAGACCATAAAACAATACCAATTAACACAACATGGTACATACAAGTAAAACACTCATTCTTCATTTTTAGGAAAGGCCAAATGGGCCTTTAAACATTTTCTCAAAACTACCATTTGATAAAGTTATGCATTTCAATTTTATTAAGGAGGTGTGTACACACCATTTAAATTATCAAACCACATTCATAAATCCCTTAAAACACTCAGGTTACATATTCAAAACACAACCATTTTCATAAGAATGTGAAGCAGGCCATTTTCCGGCAACTCGGGCCAAAATATGTTGTAAACCAAAAACCATTTGTTTTTAAAACCAAATCCAAATTTGAAAGCCATAAAAGGATCCCAAAATATTTTTTTACATTCTTCCAATGTATATATAAATCCAAATAAATCATTTTAAATTTCACTTGACACATAAAATCCAATCGGGCAATTTACCGAACACATGGCATGCACTCTTTAAAAAAACAACTTATGTTAAGCACTTAAAAAGGGATAAAATACCATTTTCATTCCATAAAGTTATTCAATATACTGAAACATATTTAAAATACTATAAAATAAGTGTGAAATATCATGTAATAATTTTTCAAACAAGAGGAGTGCACATTTATACCAAAACAACTATATTTTTAACAAAATAAGTCATAAGAGATAATTTGCACACAAAACCTTTAAAACCAAAGTTTCACAGCAGCACATATCATATAAATAAGGTTATAACAGAATGATAATGATGAAAATTAAATGATAAAGGTTTGTGCAAGGGATATCCTACCTCAAATCCTTGGTGTAATGGAAACGCACACCCAAAATCACCATCTGAGGGTTTACATACCATAAACCTATGACGACCAGCCCAAAATGAAAAAAAAAACCCCATAAACAATAATGGTATAATATAACACTAGGTATATCATGATTATGGGAAATAATAAAACCAAGATATAATGAAAGGAGGAAGAAGAGGGAGGATAAAGGAGAAGGAATCTCACCTTTTCAACTAGAAAACTCTTCATATTCCCATAGATCTGAACCCTTAGAGAAAATTTAATGGTTTGGAACATCTTGGAGAGTCTCCTAAGGTCTGGAAGAAATATGTAAATAATATTTGTGGAAAAAATAGTACGAATGGAATGATTTATGGATGATATAATTTACTTTCTCAATTCTGGTAAATTTGAGGGAACCTAAGAACTTTCGCCAAAATATGAGATTAAAATGATCTCTAAAGAGGTAAAATAGATAATTTGGGTGAGGATATGTATTTTGGATTATATTGGGAGGTGGAATAACCGAAAAATATTAAAAAATTAAAAATATATAAAATAACAGAAATTATTATTTTTTAAACTAGAAATAGGACCATGGGCTGGCCCATTACTTAAATAAGTAACCCAAATTCACCATGATTATGAATTCTTGAAGGTTCAAAAAGGATATCGTGGTTTGAATATGTCAGTTTAGGTAATTTATGAAGTTGAATGGGTGAAAAATGTTGAAAAGCAAATGAGTTATAAAAGAAACAAATTTGGTTTTTAAATATGGAAATGGGATCACGATTGGCCCAAATCATGAAATAACCACCCTTTCTCCAAAAACTCTTAAACAAGAAATGGGGAACCAAAATTAGGGTTATTAGACATATATTAAACTTAAAAAATCAACATTAATCACACCCAAGACCCAATAAAAGGATCAGGATTTACAATAAACCAGATCAAAACATAGTCATGAAAAAACGGGTGTGACAGGTGGCAGGGGTGACTTGAACAGTATGGTGGGGGTGGTTCAGGATGGTCGTGGTTGGAGAATTTGTGTTCATAGAATTGTGGAAGGGTTTCTTGTGTAAGTTATATTGGTTTGGTGGTTCACTTATATTCGATCATGAGGATCAGGCCACAGAGGAGGTTCCAGAGCTAGGCATTCATTGTTGCAGTGTTTTATGGATTTGGATGTTAAGAGGGTTTGGCGTCAGCCATCGGATCGGGAATGTGCTTGGACACAGGACACTTTCTTGTCATTAAGACCTGCACTTGTGGAGTATTTATCATGATCAAATACTAAGGATGGGTATATCCATGTTTTTAGCTTGGTTTGTCTCACTAGACCTTTAGCTTGTGATTTGTTTTAAGTTGATGATTTATGTTAGGGTTCCCCCTTCTTCCCTTAAAAGGGGGTTTTCCTTAAATAAAAACATTTAAGGAATTTGGTACGTTTTATTTGATATATAATTTAAATAATTTTACTTTTAAACCCATTTTAAACCAAAATTTAACTTCAATTTCTCTAAACAAAAAGGCAGTTTTCAATAAAACCAGATATTTTTAACTATTTATTGAAAAATTAATCTATTCAGAAAAATATCAAAAATTCACCCAATGGTAATTTTAATATTTTTATATTAAAAATGAATTATATTTTATCTTGTTAATTTTCTAAAAGTTTCAAAAAATATTATTATTTTTATTCACAAGATGAAATAAAAATCATTTTTCTAGAAAATAGTATTTTAGAAATATATAAAAACTTCTCTAAAAATTAAGTAATTTTCTTATCAATATGTTTTATTTATATAAAACTATTTTATTATAAATATTTTTTAATGTATAAGTTATAATTATTTCATTTAAATAATAATATTGATAATATAATGTGGTTTGTTAAAACTCAGTGTTGCGTGTAACGTAAGCCAAACTCAATGTTGTGTGTAACACAATATAGAAAAGAAATTTAATTTATTCATAAATAATAATAATTCATAGAAACTTGGGGTGTTACATATACAACACAAATTCAATAAAACCAAATTCAAACCTAAGTGGGGTATCCCTTAATCACCAGAGGTTGAAAATAAGTGGAATAGATGAACTAACACCTTGAAGAAATGATTACCATCAAATACAGCTAATCTATAGATTGGATTTTAATATAAAAGTAAATTAATAAAATTACCTAATATTTATACATGATAATTATAAATTCCATACATCAATAATAGATACATCAAAAATAATTCAATAAAATGGAGTAATAAACAAAAATTAAACATGTTTCCTGAGTGGATGGGATCCTCTATGGACAGTCATTAACCTAACTCTGAGCTCCAAGTGTTAACTCATCCTATCAATGGCACATACCATGAATGATTTCAATGTATCACATGAAACAAAAACACAAAAACACATCTTGATATGAACCAAATTGCATATGTAGGGGGTTATTATACAAATACCAAATGTAATTTCCTCGAATGGTTCTTTAATAAATTTTTATATGGACAAACAAATCTTACTAGTTTGAAATAAATCATATGAAAATAAGTTATTCATTCATAAATAAAAAAATAAAAAATAAAATATTTTCATTCATATAATTTATAAGTGAGAAAGAGAAACATGCTAATAAGGAATACAGGAATATCTAGAGTGTCACCACAATATCATGGGACTAAGAAATGTGGAACTATGGGAAATAAAAACAAGGGGTTCCATATAAAACATGTTAAATTGAACACATTATCCATTAGGTAGAGTCGCATCATGGCCTAGATTATGATAATATTAGGAATAAATTGCAAGGAATGAAACATCTACTAACCATGGATTACCATGAACTAGAATAGACCAAGATTAGGAAAAAAATTATATGATATCCACTTATAAGGACGATCCCTTTACCTATATACATAAAATTTTTGATCCCCCTTAAGTAACCATGGATTCCCATGAGTTTTTATTCTATTACATGGTATTTATATCTCACACATATAATTCATGATACTATTAAAGTCATTAAGGATCATATTTTATCATATCCATGTTACAAAAACATTTTAGTGATAAATATATTTAAACATGGAAAAATATTTTACAAAATCAAGACAAACCTAGTCTCTTTTAAAATTAGGGTAATGATTTTATATAATTTATATCTAAGTATTTTATGAAATCAATCCCAATTATTTCATTATAAAACAAAATTAACATTTCATAAAATACATTATACACATATTTTAATTCTCATAATGAATTATTTCTTCCAAGACCGTTCCCTTACTTGGTCAAATAGAAATAAAATAGATAAAAGATTAAATAATCAACAAAATTTTCATTTACATTTAATCTAAATTTTAATTGAAATAAATCTTCATTTTAAAAAAGTAATAATAAATGATTATATTAGTTATATAAGAGGTATAAAAATCCTTAAATCTTGATATTGATGAAAAAACTAGAGCATATGATGATGACCCCATACAACCAAGAATTGACCCCTAAAAATCCATAGAAAAAATATCATTATTTATTCAATGGAAAACAAGGTTATACTAAGTACCAGATGATTACATACTCACCAAGAAACTGGTCATAAATTCATTAACTTCAAATATGATTCATAGGTTTAGCCTCAGTTCCCTCTTACATTTAAGGGGAAAAGGATAATCTAAAATTGAGTTCATAGAAATCCCATGGTGAATCCCCAAAATGGAATTTCTATATTATAGAATTTCCACATTATGATACATGCAAGAAGAGAGGTAGAAGATAAATAGATGAAGAGTATAATAGTAAAATTACTATTATCTATCCTTGATACTCCATGGATGATTAATGAGGAAGAAATGTATGATAAGAAGGTTATAGGATAAGTGGATCAAAGGGTTTAAGGGTTGTCATGTAGGGGATCCAAGGAGGAAGGGTTGATAAGGGGTTTCCCACCCTAAAATAAAAGTAAATAATAATAATTTTTATCATACCTTTATAACCATATATACTTAAATAATACTATAATTAAAAATAAATTTTTATATATTTAGGTATTATTTAAAAACTATAGTTAAATATTAAAAATAATTCCCCACCTAAAAGATAATTTAATACACAAGTCAAAAAATAAATAAAAATTTCCAAAAAAAAAATATTTCATCAAACCCATTTTAAAAAAAATTACCATTAAAATGTTATTTTTTAATCATTAATAAATTTTGGGAGTGATGTAAAAGGAGATGAAATCTAAAAAATTAGTTATATATCATATAGATGATAGTGGAATAGAAAAAGAATAATTGATATGCTACGTCTCTCATTTCTTTGTGGGATTATCATAATATAAAACATACTCCTACTTAGGGGGAACTATATTCCCTAGTGTATGGTATTGAGGAAGTTTATCCTATAAAGTTTTATTTTCACTCAATTTAAACTATCATATATAAATGAATGAAAAAATGATTAAAGTTTAAAAAGTTACGAGGATGAGTTATAAACCCTCATTGAAAAACTTATATTAGAGTTCCAAAACTTATATATTCACCAAAACTATATAAATTGATCTTTTATTACAATGTTTCATCATTAATTTTTTATTTAATGGAACTTGTTACTGTCCAAGTGACCGCATATAAAATTTTGAAAGAACCCATGAAGCTGTAAACCAAATAAAAATACCACTTATTTTTTAATATGGTTCCAATGATGACTACTACTTGATCAAAAAGGATAGGGATAAATATAACTTCCCACAAATAAAATATTTCTCAATAAATATTATACATCATACTCTACATTTAGGTTAATTATCTATCTTATACACCCTTAAAATTCATGGAATGGTCCTTTCAATGTGACCTTAAAATATATGACATAATTTACTTACCACAATATATTAAAATGATTGGCCAATTATCCTTCTTGTGTGGTGTTGAACTGCATGGAGTTTCCCTTTTTTCATTAACTTAGAAACATTTTATAACATCCAATTACTATACACAATGACAAACTATATGGTAAAGAATCATTTTTAACACATGTTATTTTATCATATGGCAACATGTATCTTATTACATAAGAGCACAATCAATGAAAATGCTTCATTTAAGGAAACCTCATTGTCATTATTATATATGATTATTTTCAGCCACATTGAGTTCTTTACCATATAGAACCATGTGTTTCTAGAGATTATAGAATTATATTATGTTTTCATTAGTTTCAAGGTTCACCAAAACTTTAAAAAAAATGTATGTCGACTATAACAACACCTAGATTGATTATATTTTTTATAGTATAAGTGTTGATTTTGGGATCTTCTATATTGATCTTAACTACATGTTTCCACTCCATTAAATACACCCTATCACACCTTGGTTTTCATTTAATTCATATTTTGTATATTATATCCCTTTTTTGTTGTTTTTTTATTTCCACCACCAAAAAAATATATTGGTTCACCCATTTCTTAGTTAATCATCATCTAAAACTATATGTGGCATGATTTCTATCTATTCATGATGAATAGTAATTCATGATTATCTAATTATGTGAAAAAATAATAATTTATTTTCTTTCATACATTACCCTGGTATTTTAATCTCTACTAGTTGTCATCAAGTTTGATTTATCTATCTTATATTATAGTAAACTTTAATAATTCACATTGATTTATTTCCCACACCGATTAATCACCATCCAATATGATGTTTGGATCGATTCTAATACCCAAAAGATACATTATGACACATTAATCTCCATCCCTTAATATAACTATAATATACTTTTATTCCAACTCTACCTTGGTGTTTGAATCTTCACCAACTCACATAGGGTTTATTTGTTCCTTATTACACCAAGGTACCCAACACCTTTTATATATGTATGTTTATCACTTTTCTATTAATAATTCCTCATTACACTTGAGTTATTTACTTCCTTCACAATCATTTTGGGTTTATTATATCCCTTTCATGCTTAAGGGTCTTCAAAATCACCTATAACTGGATTCCAATCTACTTAAGATATCTAAAAATGCATAGATCTTATATCTCATGTCCATACATAGTTTCTTTTAGTCCCTTCTCTTCAATCACTTAATGGTTCATTTAAATTTAATTTGTGTGGTTTAATGATTTTGTATTGAGAATCTCTTAACCGGTGTCAATAATTCTCCATGTTTTACATTGATTCTTCCCAAATAGCATATCCAATACAAAATTCTGTAAATATAGGATATTTAAATCTCTTCTTGAACAATTTTTTTACCATTAAACCTAATTAATCTATAATAATTAGACACTCAGAGGCCCCTTTTAATAAAGAAAATAAAATGGGATAAAATGGAAGGATCATACATAAAAAATATTTTCCAACAAAAAAAATAAAGATACAATGATAAAAAAATTCATATACCTCAATATAGAGTACTCCTACTGTGATGATAGGCTTGTACACCCCTACCATGAGGATCCATTCCCCTCCATCATATCTTGGACTACTACCATGGACCACCTAAATCTTCTGAAGGATCAATATTAAAATCATCCCTCTAATATTCTAATTCATACACACTGGAACTTATTTTTCCATCATCTTCATTGCTTCCAGAGCCAAGAAACTCAAAATAGTTATTTGTGTGAACCATTCCACTCAAATTATCCTTATTAAACTGAACATGAGAAATACTCATTAGAGAATAAGATTCATTTGGATAGGTTACTTTATCTAACATGAAGTTATCTAAATTTAAAGCCTCCAATATAGATGATCTATGATTAGAGTAATGTGAATAAAAATGATCACTACTTGTACCATGATCTTGGACCATAGGTTCTTTGCTAATACAGACCAAAACATTAATGATATATATTTATCTACTATCAAAACCCAAGTCTCAAGGACCCACCATAGTGCTCTTACCTTCATCCAGCTTATTGAAATTATCAAAAATGATAACATTCTTATTATTAGATAGTATAGTCCCCTCATAATAATCCACCTTTAATGTAGAAAGTATTTAATTATAACAGAGACATGTGGATTATCAATGTCATAATATATATATTTCACCATCCTAGATCCCAAAATGACACTTACTATACTAGAATTGGATATAGTAGAAATGTGAAAATTCTTTGATTTTATGAAAACTAGATTTTTGTCTGAAACCCTCTAGGAACCTTAGTATATCCAGTTGATTTATTAGGAGTAATGGCATGACTATGAGGAGATAACACTTCCTCTTTTCCATTCCCAAGAATAGAGCTTCATTGTCTATAATTTTCTTATCCATTATAAATGGGATACCTCTTGGTTATATATTCCACTAAGTTAGATTCTTCCATTTTTTCCCTATTCAACTCTTGAAAACTATCATTTTTTATTCCTTATACATATTGAATTCCACATCGTCCTATATAGATAATTCCATGACAGCCTAACAACCATAGAATTTATCATCAGTTTGATCATCCCTTAAACTGTTGGATAAAAAATCCTTAATGAAAACCCAAGTATTATCCAAGTATCTCTCATCCTCAATGTCATTATAAGATCTAGTGGGATTTTATAATTCTATTTATGAATTAAGAGTCACTATCCCAATTTCATCAAGAAGTAAGTGAATAATAAACCTAGAATTAGGACCCTATTCACATAAAACCTTCTAAATGGAATGATTAGCATCACTATATTTCACCTCTTGAAAATATTCCTCATCTATAGCATTTAAATTATTCTTCCCCATTGAGATAATTGAATTTTACATAGTAGGAACCTATATAACATAATACTTCACTTATTCTTTGGGTCGATTCTTATAGATTTGGAAAGTCCAATTAACCTTCTTTATTTGATAATAATTAAATTCATGGACTCTTAGTCTATAGTTGGATAAAACCAGATCACTCAAATAATCAAACTTTGAGTGTTCAATAATTTCATAAGAATCACATAATTTTTTTGGACTTTCATACTCAATTTTAAGATTAACTTCATCCTGTTGTATAGAGATAATAACTCCATTAATCAGAGTGGAGGTTAGATTGACTTCAAGTATCACCCTTTGATAGTGTCTAAATTAAACCAATTATATAGCATTATCCACCATAATTAGAATTCCAATTGAAAAAAAATTAATATAGTATTTTTGGATGCCCTAAGATCCAATTTAAATAGAATTTACTCAAGATTGTGGAACCACAAAGAATGGGGATGAATCAATGGTTTTATTTTCAAAAATATCCAAATTTTTGAAATTTAACCCCTATAACTTGTTAAAGTTACTTTACTTTTCAAATTTTACAAAAAACTCACAAGAATAAAAATATGAGAAAGTTAAAAAGGAACACAAGATTTAAAAGGATCAAACTCAATGTAAGAACCTATATCCCTATAATTTCCACTATTATGGGTCCATGGAAATTCATTATTAGAAATAAGTGAATACAAATTTGATCCAACTCCCATTTTAATCCTTATATATCATAATATGTATGATTATACTAACTCCTGTTAGTTTATAATGTTTTACTTACAAAATATAGTAAGAGAAAAATATATTAAACTTTGTAACTTCAACTCCTATATTTACATATAGAGAGTTATTCTGATTTACTATGTCTGATAATGTCCATAAAATGTGATCTTATTACATATGGTGAAATTCTATCTGGTGTACCTCATTTAAAAACTATCTGATACTCTAACTTGAATTTTTTATAATTATAAAAACCATTGTGCCTCACTATTTTTACGTCAAATATTTATGATATAAAAATTATGCCTATATTTCTCTAAACATTTCCCCTATCTAATTATACTGATTAAAATATCTATTTTGTATTCTAAAACAAAAATATACTTCGGGCAGCTTTTATTCAACCTGAAACTGGTCTTGGATGGAATCTCATGTCTAAAATAAATTATTTATCAATTTTAACTTTTTTGTATGAAAAGTGTTAAGAAAATTGTGCTTTTCACCCCTTTTATAGTTTCTCCGTAAAAATATTTTGCGGGAACTCGTTTTCATTTTCCCACTGAAACCAATTCAATAATCAATCATTCCTTCTTAAATAAAATTCACTAGGATTCATCTCAACACTTCTAGAATTATTAGGAGCATTATTGAATTCTCCCACATTTCCAAATTTCCTCTAATTTCCTCAACTTCATATGTTAAGTAACTCCCCAAACATTCTTCATTTTTGGTAGATAAAAAACACTTGAAAACATCAGTTCATTTTTTTCTAACTTATAGGATTTAAAAAGTTATTTAAAGCATCTCAAAAAACGCTATCTAAAAAAATTTTGTCCTAAAACCTTTTAATAAAATATTTTCAAATCATAAAAATCATATCCTCCACTTTTCTTCACCCTGCTGAATTGTTTTTCAGATGACTTAATAATAAAATATTAATTCATCTCTACTTTTTGTGGTGGATATAAAAAAAGTTTGTTTGATGGATATTTCCTTTAGCATTACACTTCCTAACATTATAACTTCAAACGCCACACAACCTTTAAAAAATTTATTCTCTTCAAACTTCATACAAATTGTTTTTCTAGAATCACATATTCCAATATGAGTTTCTCTTTACCCACTAAAGATGGTTGACTACATTGTTGCAACTTATAAGAACATCAATTACAAACAAGTTTCAATGTCTAGTTCACTAATTAGATTTCTTATTTTTATTTATCTATTTGAATTAACACAAATAAAACTTGAAATCATACTTCTCTTTTCTTGGACTGCTCCCCCTTTTTATTTTCATAGATATTGAAATCTAAATTCTAGTCTCACTTAATAATATTATGAAACATTACAAACTCATAAAAAACTAATTCATCCAATCAATTTTTTCCCATGATTCTGTAACTGATTTTTTCAGTGCAAGATTTCAATTTAATATACTCAACAACTTTCAACTTCATAATTTTTTATAAAAACGTTTTCTAGAAGGTTTTTAAGGGAAATTTTTTCTGGTGTATAAATTATCCACTTTAGTAACTTGTGTTGTAAAATTTTTCTAAAATTTCTATATGATGACACTTCTTTATACTTCTCACTATTTTTTTATGGTTATAAATAATTACTCATATTTTTTCATCAGACTTCATAAATCTAATGTACTTGTGAAATCTAATTACAAAAATTTCATCTAAAAATACTTAGTTTTCCCTGTGATCAAAATATTTTATCATGAGGTTTTATAAGATGTTGGAAACTTTTAATGAATGGTATTTCATAATCTGAATTTATAAGGAAAATTTCTTAACAATGTTAAGGAAACTTTCTAACTTATTCAATTCCACCAAAATATTCATAAAAAACTTTATTACCTAAATTTCTTAAGAAGTTTTCATAACAAACTTCCAGATTCCTATAGCAACATCATAATAAAACTTTATTAACAAAATTGAATTGTTAAAAAATAAAAAAAAATTATAAAAACATCATAAAGGATCTTTAATAACACTATTTCTCTTTATAATATTAGTTTACAACTTTTACAACTCTCCATTTTTCATTAAATAATTTTCTTCACACCACATTTTGTAACAACTCTATTTTTATCAAATTTTACTAAAATAAATGCTTTCTCATAGATATTTTCATGACAACACACTAGATAAAGGAATTTTTTTGAAGGAATTTTGTCCAACAATGAAAAAAAATTGGGTCTATGTTAAGAAAAAACTACGCTTTTCTTCTTTTAGTTTTTCTTTTCCCTATTTTATGATAACCAATCCTTCAAATTAATTTTTTAAATAATTGTACTTATTATCCCACTTTTTATGAAAAATTATACTCTACTCATATCAGGAAAAATTTGTGTGTATTTTCCCCCTTTATCAACATAATATAAACCATGGTGGGGGACTTCCTTAAGAACTTTAGTAAGTCTTTCCTGGAGACTTAACATAAAATTTTATCCTCAATTTTGAAAATATTTATTTTGTAATAGCTTTGGTGAAAACATCATCAATTTGATATTTTGTAGAAATGTACTTAATACAAACATATCCAATGAAAAAATTATCCTTAGTGAAATGACACTTCATATCAATGTTCTTTGATCTAGAATGTTGTATAAGATTTTTAGAAAGATCAATGGAACTTTGGTGATCATAAAGTATCTTCAATCATTTACAAACTTTCATGCTCAAATATTATTGCTAAAATTTTATCCAAATAATTTGTGTGAAAGCATGAGTAGCATCCAAATATTCTACTTCCACTATGCTCAAAGTCACTGAACTCTATTTCTTATCATTATATCTTACACAACAATATCATAATAAAAAAAATTCTTCCTGATATTGATTTTTTATCCTTGCAATCTTTGTTCCAATCAGTATCAGTGTAACCAGGAAAGTTCGTATAAAAAATTATAAAACATCCAATAAGAATATGTTCTTTTAATATATCTAAGAATTATTTTTTCTTCCAAAAAATGAGATTATTTTGGGTCACTCAGATATATTGTACACAAAGTAACATTATAAATAATGTTTGTACTTAAATTTATAAGATAGGGAAAACTTCCTATCAACTTTCTAAAATCTCTCTGATTTACACTTTTCCTAGTCTTATCTTTACTCATATCCATGCCAATTGAAATCAGAGTAGAAAATTATTTGTAATAATTCATGAAAATATTTTGTAACAACTCCCTGGTATACTTTTCTTAAGATCATAAAATTCAATTCACCTTTTGTTGCACTTGTACACCTAAGAAGAAAGCTAATTCTCCAAGCATTGACATTTTAAAAAAATCATTATTTATTCATAAAAATATTTACAATAAATTTATTTATCCCTTAAAAAAATCATTAAAATACACAATAAAAATTAGAGTACCTGTGTTCACCTCCTTCACTTATAAGTTGTTTTTAACTTCACCATTAGAAAAACTCAATTTTTCAATAAACTGTCAAGTTTGAGTACCAAGATCATGGAGCTTGTTTCGACCCATACTAGTATTTATTCAACTTATACACCTTAGTTTAATATTTATCAAGTAAAAATCCATAATGTTTCACAATGTAAACATATTCTTAAATTTCTCTATTTAAGAAATATGACTTCAGATACATATTATATACTTTAAAACTATGATGTCAATCCATTGATAAAAACATTCTAATAGTTTCAAATCTTGTAATGGGGAGAAATTTTCTTCAAAATTCACACCTTCAACTTATGGATAGCCTTTAAAAACATGTCATTCATTATTTCTTGAAACATTCCTATGTTCATTCATCTTATTTCTAAACACCCATTTTGACCCAATAATATTCTTCCCTGTTGGTCACAAAATTTCTTCCTATGTGTTATTTTTCTCTAATCTAATCCAAATATTCATTCATAGAATATACCCATTATTTATGTTTATCTACTTAAAAAACTGATTTTGGTTCAACCTATGAAATAAGTTATGTTTGATTTTATAATCTCGACTTTCTTTTTAGCTAAGATGGAGCATTTTTATTTCCAATAATGTTTTCAGATTAAAAATTTTCTATAGGGTAGAAAATTTTAATGTTTTTCTTTTAGTTTTACAATCCTCACCACATGATTATTATGAATATTCAGTTAGTTTTTTTGGATCACTACTATCTTCACCTTTTTTATTCTCATAGAAAGTATTAAATTCATCTTACACAACATTTACAATAGCCTTTATTAAGTAAGTTGGGTTTTCAACAACTTTAACATCATTATAATCCAAAAAATAAATTTAAATGATTATTCCAAAATTTATAAATTCTTATTTAGGGTGAATATCCCATGAATATTCCCTCTTTATCTTTTTTATAAAATTTTAAAACATCCAGATTTTTTATTTTAAGTAAATAGGGATTCCCAAAAACATTTAAATAATTCACTAAATCTTTTTTTGTTATAAAAATTTTTATTGTAATTCATGTTATATTACAACATTAAAAAAACATCTCTTTTCTACATGTATAGTAATACTAACAGTTTACCTTTATAAAAATGTAGAAATTTTATACTTTTCTTGTATACATCTTCCCATTTCCACTAAAATTATATTTTTTCCTTCTACAACTTGATTTTGTTGAGGGGTGTATGGATCAATATATTGATGTTTAATTCCATGTTTCTTTAAAATGATTCAAAATAAATACATGTTCACTCCTCTTTTTTACCTATTTTAAGTTTCAATTTATAAAAAATCAATGTTCTTTTAGTTTTCCTTGTAAAAAATATAAACATTTCCATAGTCTTTGATTTATGCTTAATAAATATAAAGTCGGTAATTTGAGTGAAACCATCAATAAAAGTGATATAGAAAAAATCATCTTTTTTTATTAATCTCTCATCACCACACACATCTCTTAGTGAATACACTCAAGAGCCCCAATGGATTGTATTTAAACTTTCTTATGTTTTCCACTAACCATATACCCTTTTTAAGATGTCATGCAAAAAACATCATATTTCCTCTTTAGTGGTAGTTATTTTCTTACAACATTAAATTTATAAAATTTACTCACACTCTTCTGGACAAGGTTCTCAATTCATTAATTCCAAAACTTACTTTCATCCTAAACACTGAAATAGAATTATAATTTTTTACAATTTAAAAAATATCTTCATTGGTTCTTTCTCCCTTGGTCACAATTTATCTATCTTCCACAATTTTGATGATACAATAATATTTTTTGAAGATAAATTTCATACCATCATAATAAAGTTTTCTAACACTCAAAAATTTTGTTTGAGCCCATAATCGTATAAAACTTCCTTGGATTTCAATTTTTGAGATTCAATATCAATATTTTATATTCATCTAATTTTTATGGATCTTTAATTTTCAAAAGTAACTGCTCATCCTTCAAGATTTTCAAAAAATTTCTAGATTTTTACCTATCATGTCTAAGGACCAAATTCTATTGATAGTCCATAGTTTGTTTCTTTTTCTTTCTTTCAGAGTTGTCTCAACAATAAAGGCTCTTTCTTAAACTTTCTTCTTCTAAGATTTTTTCCTTTCCTCACATAAGAAAATTTTACTGGAAGAGATTTCATACATTCTTCATAAAAGTGTCTAGCTTGGTCACATATTTTATAGACTTATTTTATAAAATCAAATTGGATTTTTATTGAAAATTTTATAACATATTTATTATTTATTTTTATAACTTTATGCAGATTAGAAATGTACCTCACTTTCTTCTACAACTAAACCCCATTTATTCATGCCAATTTTAAGGAAGATACATGTTGTATCGATAGAAATAAGATTTTTTCCCATAAATTAAATATCACCAACAAAGACTATCAAATCTAGGTTTTCTATAGAAGTAGGATATTTCCCTATAGAAATTTAGTCATGGTTCATATTGTCATTCTGATTTTTCATTCTACTAACGTGGGGAAACATCCTTCTGGGGGTGATTTTCAACTTTTTGTGATGTGATAGATTTCTCACATACTTTCTCAATGAAGACTTTCCTAGAATCTTTCTTAACACGTGTATGGTTAGAAAAATTTGATGAACTTTTACATTTTTTGGGTGAATATTTTAGCTGATTCTTAGAATGATCTTTCCCAACAACTTGGGACATTTAATATTTTACCTATAATTATTTATTGAAATTTTAATTCATCTTTCTTAAGTTACTTACAACCTCAATAATTTTTTATGGAGTTTTACAAACCTCATATTCCTTATATATAAGTTTCTTACTAAAATCTTCCACCATATTTCCTTATTAACAAAATTTTAGTTTAAGTTTTATGATCAATTGAATGTACCAAAATTACTGTTTAAGGGCATCATTACTACCTTAAATATCATTTCCACTTTCTTTCTTCAATATTCATATTTCTTTATTGAGTTTTTTTTCTCTCAAAAAAAACAACAAATTCATATCTAAGTTGATATTCTATATAATATTATTCACCTCATTCTTTGTATTCACTATTTATGGAATTTTCTTTTTTATCAACATTTGCAAATAAGGTTTCAAATTTTTCTGAACATTAATCTTCTGGAGAATTTTTTTCAGTGGATTAAGATTCGAATTTATTACTCAACATGCTTCTTCTATTTCCAGTGACCATTTTCATACCAGCAGTGTACTTCTTATCTTCCTTAAAAAATTATTCTACTTATTCCACTAAGATTTTTCTTAAGAATGATCTTTATATTAAAAACATTTCTTCTTGGGTAAATTCATATCAAAATTTACAATTCCTGGACACTCAAAATATTTTCGTGGAAGTTTACCTTTATAATTTCCTCTACCTTTCTGATGGTTTTTTGAGATAAGGGACATAATATTTTCATTCATTTCAGTATCTTCATTTTCTTTTGAATCACTAAGGTAAAAATTACAAGAATATTTTATTTTACATCTTCTAAAAGTTTTAAAATCCATTTCATCCTTGATCTTAGTTTTAAATACTAGTGATTTCCTTATTTCATAAGTAATAATAAATTTATTAAATTCATCAAGAGATAAATCATATTTATATTCCACATTGGAGATTTTAGATTGAAACCTATCAGAGAAGTATATAATGAGTTTTTTTCCAATAGTATAATCATCCAAGACATACAAAAATCCTCTGATGTTGCACTAAACTCCATTATCTCTTATGAAATACTCATCAAAAGTTTCTTCATCTATCATTCTAAAATCCTTGAACTTTCTTCTCCATATTTTTTTCTTTTATTTATTCACTTTGGTGTTTCCCTTAAAGATACTTTTAAGTGTATCCTAAGTTTATTTGTCTATTTTAAGACTCATCACCTTCATAAAAAGATTTTTTAACAAAGACATTAAAATTGAATTTATATCTTTCCCATCAACATTAATGTTTAACAATTTAGAAAAAATCATAGGATCATTTTTATCTATGGGTGGAAAACCAAAAGTTTTTGCATCAACAAACTCTAGGACAAGTGACAGAAGATGGGACATCATTCTATTTTTTAATCCATTATAATTTTTCCATTGAATTTAGTAATACCACTATTTTATTGAACTGAGATTTTATATGATAAAGATACAATAGGTAAATCTTTTCAATGATACTAATTGAAGTTACTTAGGATCATTAAACCATTGAGAAGGGGTTTTGAATCAGTGGTTTTCTTTTTAGAAAATTTTTGATTAATGAAATTTTATCACTATAACATGAGTTACATTAATTACCAAATTTTATAAAAAAACTCACATGTGTGAAAATGTGACAAATTAAAAAAGGAATGCAATATTTACATGGTTTTGCCTCAGTGTGAGAACAAAAATCCTTGACATGGAGAATCCCATCGATACATGGAAATTAACTATTAGAAATAATTGAATATAACTTTGAGCCAACTCCTATTAGAAGACTTCTATCTCCTAATAGGTTTGATTATACTAACTTTAGTTAGTTTACAAATTTTTTCTTACAAAATTGATCCACAACAAAATATATGAAACTTCGTAACTTTAGTTTCAAAATGTTTATCTGGAAAGTTCATTTGATTACCTCCATCAGATAATGATTTATTAGTTCACTCTACATAGGTCTAGTGAAATTATGTCTAGTGTGCCTCACAAAAATATCATCTGATACTCTGACCTGAATTCTATCTAATTATCAAAACCACTATGCCTCACTTGTAATTTCCCTGACTAGGTGCTCCCTCAAGTAACTGAGTTGAGTTGGCTATGTGACCTCAGTCACACCTCCTCATATTTCATAGGATAATGACTAGTAACAGGGGTGTAATAAATATAGTTGGTATATTATACCCTCTAAAATAGAGTAACAATAAAATAGAAAATAGTAGCAGTGTAGAAAAAATATCAGAAAAAATATAATCAAAAAACATGAATCCATAGTAGAATAAAGAAAAACTCTAACAACTCAATAATAATAAAATCATTTAATGATATGAAGAAATGTTACCTAATGTGATATTTAATTTTAAACAAATAGATGACTATATAAACTCAAAAGAGGACTCCAAGACTCTAGTCTTGAACCCCGTGTCAATCTCATCTCCAAGATCCAACTCATCCAGTAAGAAACAATCAAAAATAGGGTCCCTTTCACTTATCCAAACTAGTATCTATGAAATATTTATGGGTACTAAATGGTGGTTCATCAAGGGTGTGAGTATAACTTATTAGGTTGACACCACCATTTCTAAACAAATCCAGTCTGAGAAATATAGTTCATGCAATAAATCAATAATGGGGTATTGATTAGTCACTAAAAGTGTCTAATATTAATTTTTAATATCTTAATATTAATGTGATTAAAAGTTCATAAACATCAATTTTAGTCCAATTCAGAAATTTAACTTCATTTCCCATCATCGTGCAATTCATGCTTAAAGTGTCAATTTGGGCCCACTCAATAATTTGCTTTTGGAAATTACAATATTCATCATTTTAATATGATATTTTTTATATGATTCATCACTTTATTTGGAACATTTTTTCTTTTAGTTCTGATGGATGAATCACAAGTGAAGATGTAGATTTTTGCACTTGAAGGAAGAAACTTTCTGGAAAAAGCATAATGGGCCTAAGGCCCATCAAACAAATGTGGGGCCCACAAACCAATCCCAATGAAGCTCAAATTTATACAGTAGAAAGATAAAAATATGATGATCATTTTATTCAACTGTGGCTGAAGCTAATTCTTATATTTTCATGATGATAAAGGGATCTGAAGTTGAGATTTAAATGGTGGACCCGACATTAATGCACAGAAATCCGTCCCACCATTTCGACCATAACTTCCAAACGGCAGAGGAATATTTCCTGAAATGTTTACAGATCATAGAGGACATATTTAAGAAGATATTTCTCTTGTACAACCCCTCTGTATTAGGCCTTCTTAAATTACAAATTCATACGTCAATATGGTGGATGAATCTGGATAGTTTTCCGGGTCAAATTCGAAACGTCAATTTCCTTTTGATCATTCACCCTCCTTTTGACTCTATTAATTGTTGTGGGGTGAATTAATTGTTGGGGTATGGACCTAAGGCTCCTAATATGCCTATATAAGGAGCTAGTGGTGAAGGTAATAGGGGTGGATATTTTTCTTATTATCTTTCGTTGCTTGTTTCATTGTAAGGTTATGCTTCCAAATTTCCTTTGTAATGTTTTCCATTTCCATGTAAGTTTCTTTTTTTGTATCCTTATGTTCTTAATAAACTTCTTTCTCTTCTATATTTTCCATTTCATTTATTAAAACTTTATTATCACAAATCACAGTGATATCTTTGTGTTGTTGTGAATTAGTTCACACATAGGTGTGAGTTTCATTCACACACACGGAGGAGTGCTCATTATTTCTGAGGTTTTAATTTCTTCAATCCAATTCTTCTTAGCCATCTTCCGCACACCATTAAGAGTATACCATCAATGGAGGGATAACCCTTTAATGGTATGATATTATTAGGATGCAAAGGCTTGATTGAATGCTATTTTATGAACGAATTGTTTTTAATTGGATAATTAATTTAATACATCCATTCTTCAGTTATTTCTATTCTTCATCTTTACTGTGTTTGAGAAAACTAAATTCAATTACTAAATGACCATATACCTCGGAGAGATCATTAATTTGTTTCTATAAGTGTATATTGGATTTTTAATTGTGTTTAGTAAGCACCAAACCAGAAAATGATGAATGTAGTGTTATTTTTGAAGAATGGATTCATCAAGAATTAATAAAACCAAAATTTTATAAAGAAGTGAAATTCATTCAATCCACCCCGAGCATAATCCTAAGATCAACCAATTTTATTTGAATTGAATTAACTTAGGTTTCTTAGTGTTCTTTAAACCATCCAAAATCAAACCTAAAGTTGGCTACTTCATAGCCCATCCTTCACCAAATCATAGCGTCTCAAGGTTACTTCTTCGGTCCCTGTGGATTCAACCCCTACATGTACTACATCGACCGCTTTTACCAGTAGGGTAAATTTGGGCGCAACCAAATTTTGGTGCCATTGTCGGGGACCAAGTAAGTTCCTTAGACCAAAAACCTTCTTTTCTTACCCCAATTATTCTATTCTCATCCCAATTCTCTTATCTTTTCCCTTTCTCGCTTTTTTTTCTTTTGGCTCATGTCCGCCTACACCCGCGACAACTCCAACAGATTAGTTAGGGTGGATACTCCTATGGATGGGGAGTAAATCATTAAAAGAGGTCTATTTCCTTTAGATCCAAATCTTCCTAATACTCCAAATTCAGACGTTGAGTTCGATACAATGGAGAATCTCCCACAAAACCAAATCATAAACCGGGGAGGGAACCAAAATAACGGGCAAGACCCTAACTTGGGAATTATTGCAGACCCGACCATGAATGAATACCTCACACCAACCTGGATCAATGCACCCTCATGCATTAGGCATGATAACATAGGATATTCCCAATATGTTTTCAAACCCCATGTCCTAAACCACCTTCCAACCTTTCATGGGACGTAGTCTGAGATACCTTACCTTCATGTTAAAGAATTTAATGACATTATCGAAACCATGTGCCCACCAAATCAAATTGAATCTGCTAAAATGAGACTTTTTCCTTTTTCTCTTAAGTACTAAGAAAATAATTGGTTAAACAATTTGATACCAGCATCCATTCACTCTTGGGACCAACTTCAACGAGAATTTTATAAAAAATACTTTTCCCATCACAAAACAATTGCACTTAAAAAGAGCATACAAAACTTTTTTGAAAGTGAGGGAGAAACATTCTATGAAACATGGGAAAGGTTCAAGGAAACATTAAACATGGTATCGCACCATGGTTTCTTAATCCCAGAACAAGTGATAATTTTCTATGAAGGTTTGGGTCCCAGAAACAAACAATTCATTGATATGATGTGTAATGGAACCTTCAAAAACAAAGCCCCAAATGATGCTTACGAGTATCTAGAAAATCTTGCTGAATAGAACCAAACATGGGGAACATCACCATACCATAAGAAGCCACCCAAATTTGGTGAAATGTAAAATCTTGGAGAAGAAGAAAACCTTAGAGAAAAACTTTTTGCACTCATGAGGAAAGTTGAGGATATTGATCTTAGGAAGGTCCACAAAACCCAAACTGTTGAGCTTGTTTGTACAATTTGTGACAAGAATGACCACAAGACTGATAATTGCCCAACCATTCCTTCCATCAAGGATGTTCTTTTAGTAGGAACACCAGAAGAAGTTAATGCAATGAAATTTCAAAAGCCAAAATTCACGAACACCTTCAATCCAAGGTATAATGACCATCCAGGCTTTCGTTGGAAGGACAAGTAACAGCCAACACAACAACAATGTATCAACCCATACCCTCAACAAAACTTTCAACCTCATAATTAGTTGCAACCACAACCGGTCCAATTCTAACATCCTTATGTACAATATCAAAAACCCATTCAACAACCTATCCAACAACCAAAGTATCCTCCTGGGATAAACCCACAAGCTAAAGCACCAACCCAAATTTTTCCACAAATCCTACTAGAACAACTGTGCAAACAAATGGACAAAATGAACTTAGAATTCTCATCCATTAAACAAGAACTTCAAACCATCAAAACTGGAAAGGCACCCATGCCCACATAGGCCATTCCACAACAAACATCAAGGGGAGAGACAAGTTTCACTCAAAAAAATCACGAATAACTAAAGGATGTGACAAATTTAAGAAGTGGGAAATCAATTGAAAAACCTGAACAAATAAGTCAGAAACTATGTGAAGCTTCAAACTCTAATGAAAATTCAAATTAACCACAAGATCAAACTGAAGAAACTGATAACAATGTGAAAGAAACAACACTTCAACAAACAACTCAACAACCTGCACCATTTTCTCGATGCATGAGGGGGAAAACCAAGCCTTAATTGAGTGAAACATTGAGGGAAATATTCTCACAAGTCAAGTTGAACATTCCCCTT
The DNA here is from genome assembly GCA_963277665.1 of Viscum album. Lineage (NCBI taxonomy): Eukaryota > Viridiplantae > Streptophyta > Magnoliopsida > Santalales > Viscaceae > Viscum > Viscum album. The sequence goes on from OY728138.1 coordinate 58,074,671, forward strand.
CTTGATTCCATCCAAAACATACCTTCCTACTCAAAGTACCTTAAGAACTTGTGCACTTTTAAAAGAAAATTTTCACATAAAAACCAAGTCCTTTTGGCTGCTAATGTGAGTACCATCATTCAAGGGACCATTCCTCCTAAGATGAAAGACCCAGGATGCCCTTACATAAATGTTGAACTAGGAGAGAACAAAGTTGTCAAAGCCTTGTGTGATCTAGGTGCCAGTGTGAACCTCATTCCTTATGCCATGTATTGTTAGTTAGGGCTCGAAGAAATCCAACCCACATCTGTCACTCTTCAACTTGCTGATCGTAGTGTTCGAGTTCCAAAGGGGATCTTAAAAGATGTTTTGGTGAAAGTTGAAAATTTCATTTACCCAGCTGACTTCATTGTTCTGGACAATCACCTAAGCTCAAGTCCTAGGGAGAAAACCCCAATCATACTTGGTCATCCCTTGTAATAATCAACTCTGTTATCCGAGTCTGAAATGGGAACATGACCATCACCTTTGGGAACATGAGTCTAGACTTGAATATATACAATGAAAACTCTCAAATTGGGGATGATGAAGAGATCAATGAGGTTAATTGGATTGGTAGTGTTGATAATTAACTCAATGAACATCAAGGAATTACCGAAGGATGGTTAAGTCAAGAAGAGATTGATTTTCTTTATTCACATGAGGGAAATTTGTCTCCTTGGATTGAATCTCTTTCAGATAGCTATTTTGATGAATTTCTAGAATCACCAATCAATGATACCATGGTTGAAATCAATAAAATTGAGTCCATATCCATTCATGACACTACTCTGGAAAATTTAGTAGATGAAAATTTTGTTCACAAGGAACCAATTTTGTCAAAAAAATATGAACAAAGAAACTAAGTTCAATACAAAGTCTCATCCTTTCTTGGAAAGTCATGACCAATCTAATCTTGAATTTAAAGTCTTACCTTCATCACTAAAGTATGTGTTCTTAGGGTACAATCAATCCTTTCCTGTTGTCATTTCTTCATCTCTTGAAGTCGATCTTGAGAGGATGCTTTTAGATGTTCTTAGGAGACACAAGAAAGCCATTGGATGGACCATATCTGATATTCCTGGGATTATCCCACTTATCAGGACTCATAAAATTATTCTTGAATCTGAGTCAAAGCCATGTCGTCAACCTCAGAGGCGACTCAATCCTAATATCATGGAATTAGTGAGAAAAAAACTTTTGAAATTGTTAAAAGCTGGTATCATCTATCTTATAGCTGAGAGTGAGTGGGTTAGCCCAATCCATGTGGTTCCAAAGAAGGCTAGAATCATAGTAATAACCAACAAGGATGGAGAGATGCTTCCAACAAGGGTCAGTAGTGTATGGAGAGTTTGTATTGACTATAGGAATCTCAACTCTTGTACCAAGAAAGACCATTTCCCCTTACCCTTTATTGATCATGTCCTCGAGCGAGTGGCGGGTCATCAATTATATTGCTTCCTAGATGGATTCTCAGGGTATAATCAAATCAAAGTCTCCTTAGAGGATCAAGGAAAAACAACCTTCACTTGTCCATTCGGCACTTTTTCCTTCAAGCGCATGCCCTTTGGGTTATGTAATGCCCCTAGTACCTTCCAGCGGTGCATGATGGGAAAATTCTCGGATGTGGTGGGGGATTTTTTAGAGGTCTTCATGGATGACTTCTCCATATTTGGGGATAATTTTTAGGGATTCCTTATAAATGTTGAAAATGTTTTGTCAATGTGCGAGGATAATAATATCATACTAAATTGAGAAAAATGCCATTTCATGGTAAGGGAAGGACTTGTTCTAGGTCATCTGGTATCTGGTAGAGGGATTGAATTTGATAAAGCTAAGGTTGAAATAATTCGTCACCTTCCCTCTCCTAAAACTGTTAAGGAAGTGAGGTCCTTCTTAGGACATGCTGGTTTTTATAGAAGGTTCATTAGGAATTTCAGCTCTATTTCTCGAGCACTTTGTGCTCTATTGGTAAAAGATTCTCCATTTTTATGGACAGAAAGTTGTGAGGAATCATTCTCTACACTCAATTCAACTCTTATATCTCCACCTATCATGCAATATCCAAATTGGAAACTTCATTTTGAGCTCATGTGTGATGCAAGTGATTTCGTTGTAGGATCAGTCTTAGGACAACGGTGTGAGAAAACTCCACATGTCATTTCTTATGAAATCAAATCTTTAAATGATGCACAAATAAACTACACCACCACTGAGAAAGAGTTGCTTGTTGTTATCTTTACCTTAGAAAAATTCAGGTCTTATCTCTTAGGATCACCCATCATTGTCTTCACTGGCCATTCATCCCTAAAATACCTTTTCCAAAAACAAGATTCCAAGGCTAGATTGATTAGGTGGGTCCTTCTTCTTCAAGAGTTTGATTTAAACATTAAGGATAAAAAGGGTGTTGAAAATGTTTTAGCTGATCACCTATCTAGGATGGAATTCAATGACAACTCACACCACATCTCTGTGTCTGATTCATTTCCCAATGATCACCTCTATTCAGTGAGTGATTTCCTTTGGTATGCTGACATAGAAAACCATTTGGTGATAGGTGACATTCCAAAATTCCTGGGGACCCAATCTAAGAGGAAATTCCTTTCTGATGTCAAACACTATGTTTTTTTATGATCCTTACCTATTCAAGTTATGTCCTGATCAAATCATCAGGAGATGTATTCTCGAGTCTGAGAAAGAGTCCATTCTAAAATTTTGTCATGGAGAGGCATGTAGAGGCCACTTTTCTACAAAGAAAACCACTGCAAAGGTCCTCCAAAGTGGTTTCTATTGGCCGAACCTTACTAAGGATTCCTTCCAATTCTGCCAAAGTTGTCCTTAGTGTCAGCAATTAGGATCCATTACCAAAAGGAATCAAATTCCCCTCACTCCAATTCTGGTCGTTGAAATCTTTGATTGTTGGGGAATTGATTTCATGGGACCCTTTCCAAACTCTAAGGGATACCTCTATATCCTCTTAGCCACTGATTATGTCTCAAAATGGGTTGAAGCCATTCCCACCAAGTCCAATGACCACCATATTGTGATCCGATTTCTAAAAGAGTATATTTTTTCTCGATTTGGAATTCCTAGGGCTGTAATCAGTGATCGTGGAAACCATTTGTACAACTGCCCATTCTCTTCACTCATGTCTATGTATGGTATTACTCATAAAGTTTCCACTTCATACCATCCTCAAACCAACAGTCAAGATGAGTTGGAAAATAGAGAAATTAAGAAAATTCTTGAAAAAACTGTCAACCCCTTTAGGAAAGATTGGTCCGAGAAACTCTTAGATGCCCTTTGGGAATATCGAACTGCTTTCAAAACTATCCTAGGCATGTCACCGTATAGATTGGTTTATGGAAAATCATGTCATTTACCTGTTGAAATTGAGCATAAGGCCTTTTGGGCAATAAAAAAATTAACTTTGACATTTCTTTGGCTGAAACAAAAAGGAAATTAGATATTAATGAACTCGAGGAACTTAGGATGGAGGCTTATGAAAATTCAAGGATCAATAAATCTAAAGTTCAAGCCTACCAATCTTGGAATATCAAAGCCAAACACTTTGAACTGGGAAAATTTGTGCTCCTGTATAGTTCAAAACTTCATCTACAACCAGGAAAGCTAAGGTTCAGATAGTCTGGTCCATACCTAGTTCATCATGTGTACCCTCATGGGGAAATAGAGATTCAGGATCCCACAAGTGGTCATGTCTTCAAAGTCAATGGTCATAGGTTAAAACCATTCATTGAATCATTCAATAAACAAGAAACCAAGGTGGAGTTAACTAATCCAACATATGAACCAGAGAAAAATTCATAGATTTAGGGTACAATTCGGGCTAACAACGTTAAACAAAAGAGCTGCACGGGAGGCAACCTGTGGTTTTCATGTTTCCAATCACTGTGAATCATCTTTTGTTTCCTTATGCTTCATTTTGTTATTTTTTTTATATAGACTGTTGAACTGTTCTTCTTTTATTAGTAAGGATGGGTATGAAAAGGGAGCACCGTATTCATCTATTTCATGTAGTGTGATCCCTGAGTAATACCTTACCCAGAAAATATAAAGAAGACAATGTATCATCAGTTTATTTTATTTATGTTTTTGTAGGTTAAAAAAATTAGACTCTTGACCTGTTATTATTTCATGAGTATGGGTGGGTATGAAAGGGGAGCACCGTATTCATCAGTGTCATGCGGTGTGATCCCTGAGTAATACCTTACCCAAAAATTTAAAAGAAGACAAAGTATCATTAGTTTGATTTAAAAAAAACATAAAACCCCATAAAAATGATGATACTTAGAATTAAATAAATCAATGTGGTGTTTGTTTTGTCTTCTGTGTCCTTATTTTTATGGTTCAGGAACTATTTTGGGTGATACATGTTCAATCAAGGAGGTGCCTACATCCCCCAAGAGATCAAAGGAGTAATCTGGAGCATCATGAACTTCAACTTTAAAAACCAGGTGAATTTGTTCCATGTTTATCATTCTCAATTTCATCTTTTAACTCCTATCCTACCCCCGTCTAACTTTTCTTTTCTTTAAACACTGGGGACAGTGTTATTCTAAGTTGGGGGGAGATAAAAAATGATTTTTTTTGTGAATAAAAACATGCATGAAAAGAAAATTTCCATTAACCATAAACATGATAACACACATTGTAAACTCTAAAATTGAATATCAAATAAATTTTACATGCCTTGATTCTGATTTTAATGCAAGTTTAAGTTCATGAGCATAGTTTTTGGAAAGTGCGGTTGTCCGATGTGATTTTTCAATGTTTACATTTTTATCCTCTTAATAAAAATTCCACAATGCACGTCTATTGGATCGTGGGTGTAAATTTGAGTTCTTGGGTCCCTTTCATTATAGTATAGGGTTATGGGGTCACTTTTAGTTTAATTTGAGTATCCAAAAAAACAAAACAAAAAAATTTGACCACATAGAGAAATGTTTTGTCCAAATTTGTGGCGTCCGGCACTTGGGGATCCTGACTCCATAGTTTTCTTTCCCAAAGTTCGGCTTTATATCTCTATTGTAGATCATGAAATTTATAATATGTGTGGCGTCCGGCACTTAGGGATCGTGACTCCATTGTTGTCTTTCCCAGAGTTATTCTTTTCATATCTATTGTGGTGAAAAAATCATCAAAAAAATCAAAAAAAAATGGATACTCATATTAAGGTTTAATGTGATTCCCACCTAGCGCTTCCATTTTTTCCCCTTGAATAATAAAATGGTCCCCATATCTTTTGTGATTCACAACACTTTATCATGCTTAATTGAAATTAGAGGAAATGTGGTGATGAATGTGAACAAAGGAATGGTATTGGGCTTGGGGTATTCTTATGGACCTAGCTTGTTTTAAATGATTTTGATGGGTTTCATATTTTTTTTGGTATGAGATATTTGGGTGAGCAATGCGTATTAAATTTTTTTTGGAAAAGGGGATTTGAATTTCATATTTGTAACATATTTTGCTCGGGACTAGAAAAAATCAAGTTGGGGGTGTGATTAGTCACTAAAAGTGGCTAATATTAATTGTTAATATCTTAATATTAATGTGTTTAAAAGTTCATAAACATCAATTTTAGTCCAATTCAGAAATTGAACTTCATTTCCCATCATTGTGCAATTCATGCTTAAAGTGTCAATTTGGGCTCACTCAATAATTTGCTTGTGTAAATTACAATATTCATCATTTTAATTTTATATTTTGTTATATTATTCATCACTTTATTTGGAACATTTTTTCTTTTAGGTCTGATGGATTAATCACAAGTGAAGATGGAGATTTTTGCACCTGAGTGCAGAAACTTGATGGAAAAAGCATAATGGGACTAAGGCCCATCAAACAAATGTGGGGCCCACAAACCAAACCCAATTAAGCTAAAATTTATACAGTATAAAGATACAAATATGATGATCATTTTATTCTACTGTGGACAAAGCTAATTCTGACGTTTTCATGATCATAAAGGGATATGAAGTTGATATTTAAATGGTGGACCCGACATTAATGCACAGAAATCCATTCCACCATTTCAACCATAACTTCCAAACAGATAAGGAACATTTCCTGAAATTTTTACAGCTCATATAGGACAGATTTAAGAAGATATTTATCTTCTACAACCCCTCTTGATTCGGCCTTATTCAATTAAAAATTCACATGTCAATATGGTGGACGAATCTAAACAGTTTTCCAGGTCAAATTCGAAACATCAATTTCCTTTTGATTATTCACCCTCATTTTGACTCTATTAATTGTTGGGGGTGAATTAATTGTTTGGGTATGTAACTAAGGATCCTAATGTTCCTATATAAGGAGCTATTGGTGAAGGGAATATGGGTGGATATTTTTCTTATCAACTTTTGTTGCTTGTTTCATTGTAAGGTTATGCTTCCAAATTTCCCTTTGTAATGTTTTCCATTTCCATGTAAGTTTCTTTTTTTGTATCTTTATGTTCTTAATAAACTTACTTCTCTTATATATTTTCCATTTAATTTATTAAAACTTTATTATCACAAAGCATAGTGATATCTATATGTTGTTGTGAATTAGTTCACACATAGGTCTGAATTTCATTAACACACACGGAGGAGTGCTCATTATTTCCGCGATTTTAATTTCTTCAATACAATTCTTGTTAGCCATATTCCTCCAACCATTGAGAGTATACCATCAATGGAAAATTAAAATTATACATTAAATAAATACACTAACCCTCAAACTCTAGGTTGAAACTTAGGGTTAGACCCATAAATCTTCGACAGAAATCCAGATATCTATAAGCATTTCATAGAACTATTCCAACCATTTTCATAACCCTCTAAGGTATAGACCATAAATTATCACAGTAGAATTGGACAAAGCTCTATAATCATTTCAATATAACAATACCAAGCCCTACAAAAATTAAGTAATAACCAATACAATCCCTATAAAAATCAAAGCATAACCAAGACAAGACCTATAAGAATTACATCATAAATTGGACAATCCCTATATTAATTAAAACATAAATAGGCCAATACCTATAATCATTACAACATAATTGTGTTAATCCATATAAGTATTATAGAATAACACATTTCATCACAATCCATTATAGTCAGTTCATACTATTGGTCGTAGTAGTTTACTCAAGTGGGGAGGGGTGAATTGAGTAACTATAAAAATTTCTATTACAAAAATATTATTTTAAATGAAATGGTTTTACCCAAAAATAGATATAGCCCAGTTAATCAAGGTTATATTGTTATAAGAGTTTGACTTTTTAAACAACTTCTTAGAAGATTGATTAATTCTCAGTAATCTTGATATGTATTATTAATATTACTTTTTAATTTATCCTTCTAAGACAAATCAGTTATAAATTCTTTCCAAGAATAAATATCAAAGTTAAATTAGAGTTTTTTGGATTATGCAATAATGTAGTAAAATAGAGAAGACTAAATTTAAATGGAATAGCGGATAGGAAACAAGGGGTTCAGTCTCAAGTCGAGACCTAATCTACTCAACTTGGTGATCACCTAACACCAAGCAGTTTATATTAATAAACTTTGATCCACACTCTGGATCGGGGTTAACAATAGTACATAGACTTTCCAGGTCACACAGGGACCTCTTCCATAGTTTTCGTGGGTAAACAAAAATAATAACCAGGCCACACAGGGACCTCTTCCATAGTTATCGTGGGTCAAAAAAAGTATAAAGAGTTTGGTGTAAGGATTTAGAAATCCTTCATATTATTATAGGAGTCATTGTGTGTATGGAATATACAGATTATACACACTGCTCAAAAGTAACTAAAAGAATCACTAAGAGAGAGTAGATATGATATTAGAATGCTCTAGTGATTTTAAGTGTAGCTCTGGACTCCTTTGATTAAACAGAAATGCTTCTGAGTACTTCTCTGGTTTTTGTCTCGAAAAACAGAGTGTCGTAATCCAGCTGGTGTTCTTCACGAGATTTGATAATGTAAAGGTGTTCTCTGGATTCCACTGTACTTCTTATATTCTTCAGTAGTATCGGATTGTATGTATGAGACAATGCTTTCTTTGAAAATCTTGCAATGTGTTATTCGTGGTTGTGCTCACAGGCTTGTTTCTCATTCAGTATCGTGCTATGTTGTTGTTTGGAACTCTCCACACTTTATCTTCAATTGCATGTGTTTTAGCCGATAGGTTCCATGTGTTTCATACCTCGTACCTCGTACTATGTCTACAAAGAAACATTAATTATGTCAGTGCATTAAAGGCATCAAATATGACCGTTAAACATTAAATTGAAAGATGACAAAATAGTTTAAGAAACGGTGTCATAGTATGTTATGAAAATGGTGTATCCTTCAAACGGTGTCTGAGTGTCATGGTCTAAGTGTCACAGTCTGAGTGTCATGGTCTGAGTGTCATGTTATGAGTGTCATGGTCTGAGTGTCACGATCCGATTGTCACGGTCTCTTATTTACAGTGTCTTGCTCACGGTTTCTTGTCTTCACAGTGTCTTTCTCATGGTGTCTTGCTCACGGTGTCTTGCTCACAGTGTCTTGCTTACTATGTCAGGCTTCACGGTGTCTGTCTTACTGTGTCAGGCTTCACGGTGTCATGTACTTAGGCAAATAACAGTATTCATACTTAAACAGTAATATACATGAAATGGATTGAGATTAACCATTATAAATAATGAGTGAACTTGAAACATAAATACACATGATAGGATATAATTTATAGGAGTTAACTAGGTTGAATAAGATTTATCATCATTAATGAGATTTTTGATAATTAATGAGATTTGTGATCATTAAAACATGATTAATACATGAGGAGTCCAACAATCTCCCCCTTTTTAAAGATCACAAATCATGCATAGTTAAAGTGTAATTTCTATGGAACTATAGAGAAAATAACATATAGAAACTTTATGCAAAAACTTCTCCCCCTTTTGGGATTATCAAAATGTTGAAAGAAAGATAGGGTAAAGAGTGCACATTCTATTAAGAGTAAACAGTTTAGTACAAAATAAATAGATATACAAAAATAATTACATCCCTATCAAAAAGTAGTAATCACTGGTCTTATTCAGGGATTAGACTTCTCTTTTCCTTTATCAGTAGCAGAAGAGGAAGCCATAGGGGCAGTGGTTGATGTAGAAGAAGACAGAGAGGTGGTAGATAGAGAGGGTAAAGGGAGATCTTCTAAGACTGAGGGAGCCAAGGTAGGAGCAGTAGAAGAGCGAGGCAGTTGCTGATCAAGAATGACAGGCCTGATCTAACTGAGAGCTTGGCGAACAGACATGGCAGTTGAGGCTAAGGCAGAAGTGAATGTAGGTAGTCTAGGTCTGAGAGGTGTAGCAGCTTGAGAAACAATTGATGTACTCTGGACATGCAGACAAGGTCTCAGAAGTTTGATGAAGTCTACAATAATCTCCCTATCATATTTCATGTCTTTTTCAAAGTCATCTTTGTTTTCCATGAACTTTTCCAATAATCTGGTAAACTTAGTTAGCTTCTGGACTTGGTTTTTGAAGGCTTGAGTTATAGGAGGAATTTGCAGATTCTCTACAAGGTATTTGAAGTGGTTGGTCATATTAGTCTTGGAGAAAATTCGGTCGAAATAGAAATCCACTTTCATAGAAATCTCATGTTGGACATCATTTGAAATCTTGGAATGAATTTTCACAAGGTCAAGAACTCTATCACTGTTCTTGAAAACTTTAGAGAAAGAAGTCACATTGAAGCCACTGAAAGCGTTCTGAAGCTATTCTTGGACTATAGATCTGAGCAGAGAACTGTCCAAGGAAGGTGTAGAGGATTCACCAGAGGTATGAGAAGCTTTGACAGTTGTGGTTAGAGATTTGAGCTGATTCAATACCTTTTGAAGACAACCAATGAACTCATTAGTGAGTTTATTCAGGTTCACCACAAGCTCTCTCACTTCCTTCAACAATTGTTTGTGCCTTTCTGCAATCTTTTCATCAAAGGATAACAAATAAGGGTGAATCTGAGACACAACATCTTGAGAGATTTGAGAAACAGTAGGTTCTAGAGGAGAAGTAGTAGGCTCTAATCTTGAATACAACTCTTTATGCATGTCTTCAACCATGCTTCTCAAGGTTGTGACTTCATTACTGAGAAACTTATTTTCAACTCGAACTTCTTGAATATCATGGAGAATTTTAGGTTGTATCTGCCAAATGATCTTCTCCAAAAGCAGTGAGGCATCTCTCTCACTCAGATTTGTCACATCACAAGGTTGGGAGTTCATAAGCTTCTCGACTCCAGATAAGATAATGTCTCTAAATTCCTTCAAATCGTCCTTACTAACAAAGGACAATTGTTCAAGTAAAGGGTCAGGTGAAGGTTTAGGTGTAGGAATTGGTACAGGGGCAGGTTCTGGTTATGGTTCCTTCTCAAGGGAAAAGATATAAACTGACTTCAACTGAAATAGGGAAGAGAGATCAAGCCCAGTTGCAGTAACCTGCTGAGACTCACTCACATCATAAAAACTCGGAAATTTGTGTTGAGTGTCCACAGGACTTTACTCAGTTGGATTTGAGGCTTCACCAGATTCAAGATTTTGGGTTTCCTCCCCCTCAACAGGTGCTTCCTTTTTAGGATTCAGAGGCTCAGTAGCTTGGTCTAAATCCACAGGTTCAGCTCTAAGTTCCTCATTCATCTCTTGTCTATCCAGCTGAAAGGCTATCTCCATCCTCTCTTCAGCAGAGGGTATTATTTTAGGAACAGGTTGTTCCTCATGGAGTTCTTCCAAATTTTCTTCTTGCATAATAGGGAGTTCTTCAAAATTTACTTCTTCCATAACAAGGAGTTCTTCCAGAGCAGTATCTTCCATGGCTTTCTTCTCAGATTCTGTCACCACTGTTTCTTTTTCAACCTCGAGATGGATTTCTAGATTGACATCATCTCTAGGGGTAGGAGTTTCTTATTCAAGAACAACAGGAGGAATAATAGTCCTTTCTTCCTCAACAATAACTTCTTCCCTATCTGGTAATTCAAATTCTTCTTTCTCTTCTTTTGGATACTCACCAAGTTCATTGATTCCAAACCAAGATCAGAAATGTCTTTTGGCCTTCATGGATAATCCACAGGATTAAACTTATCATAAATCTTATTGTTGTCTTCCACCCACTCCTTTTTCCAAGGATTCCAGCTTATCTTCATTCTCCTGATAGTGGATTTAGAGAGACAGTACTCACAGTCCATAAGCACTTCTTTATTGGGTCCAACTACGCCTTTTGCAACAAGCATGGATTATATCAGCCGAGAGTAGAATAGAGAGGTGGAATTTGATGTAACCTTGATCAAATCACACATATGGTGAATGATATACTTGCACAGGTTAATCTTGTATCCATTCTTCATAAGATGAATTAAAAACACATTTTGATAATTTAATACAACAAAGTCACCATTCCTTGGACTAACCATATTTTGAATAAATTTAAACAGCATTCTTGTTTCTCCATCAAGTTCAGCAGCTATAGCCCTTCTCTTGGTGCCATTTCTAGTTAGGGTTTTCAGAGCATCTTCAAGGTCAAATAAATTAGTTGTAGGTGGATGTTATCTCTGATAATCATCACATATTCTTTCATGGGGTATTCTAAGGCATGCTTCCCATAACCTCGATGAGAAGGAGCATCTTTGGACATTAACCCAGCTCCTCACAACATAACCTTTATCAGAATCAAAATAAAATTTCATGTACTGGTAGAACTGAGCTACTAATTTGGGATAGATAGGTTTGTTCTCCCTTGAGAACCATTCAAACCAGCCTTGTTCTTCTATGACTTTCAAGACTAGAGATTTTCTAGATAAAATCCATTTAGGGAAAATTTATTTCTTAGGAACAACACTGCGATTTACCAGGTTTGAATTCAGCGGTCTTTCGGGTGTCAGCTTGGGTGATATCTTCTTCTTCTTTGAGCGGCGCTTCTCAGGTGTGGATGATGATGGTCATTTCATTCTTGGAATCCACTGAAGGTTGAGAGACAGAGAGATGTTTTCAAGGTTGAAAGGGTTCGAAACGAGTGAGTAGGAGAAAGTCTGGGTGAAGAACTGAGAAAAACTCCTTGTTTTATCATTTGGGAATGCCAATCGTCACAAAAATAAAAACGTGGGAAAGTAAAAGAGGTGAAATAAAAATTACCGTGATACGGGTTTAAAGAATATAATAAATAATTTTCACAGTGAGATAGTGAAGGGTTATTATGGTGAGACAGTGATCAGTCATCACGGTGGGATAGTAAATGGTCATTACGGTGAGATAGCAAGTGTCCATCACGGTGAGACAGTGAGCGAACATCACAGTGACACAGTGAGTGAACTTTTCAGTGTGCGTTATGGTGAGACAGTAAATGTCAGACCGTGAGTACAAAGTGCTAACGGTGAGACCGTAAACATGAGAGACAGTAACTTAGAAACCGTAATCATGAAACAGTAAAGTAAAACATAGTAAAATATTTAATAGTAAGATAATTAAGATATTTATTTAAGATTTAACATTCCAATGTCATGTATGATGTAGTCTAGTATCTCAGAATTTAATGGTTTAGTGAATATATCAGAAAGTTGATATTCAGTACCAATGAATTCCAAGATGATATCACCTTTTTGATAATGATCTCTCAAAAAGTGATGTCTTACATCAATATGTTTTGTCCTAGAATGTGAAACATGATTTTTTGAGATGTTAATAGAACTTGTGTTGTCACAATTTATTGGTACATGTCTGAATTGATATCCATAATCTAGTAAAGTGTGTTTTATCCACAAAATTTGTGCACAATAACTGCCAGTAGCTATGTATTCAGATTCTGCAGTAGATAATGCAACAGAATTTTGTTTCTTACTACACCATGATACTAGTGACTTTCCTAAAAGGTGACATGTTCCATAGGTTCTCTTTCTATCTAAATTACAGCCACCGAAGTCAGCATCAGAATAACTAACTAGTTCAAATGATTGTCCTTTAGGATAGAACAATCCTAGATTGGGTGTATGCTTGAGGTATTTAAAAATTCTCTTTACAGCATTTAAATGAGATTATTTAGGATTTTCTTGAAAACGATCACACATACACACACTAAACATTATTTCTGGACAGCTAGCAGTTAAGTTGAGTAAACTTCTAATCATTCCTCTATAATTGGTTTGATCAAAAGATTTTCCATCTTCATCAAGATCCAAATTACATGTGGTACTCATGGGAGTGTCACTACTTTTAGTTTTATCCAACCCAAAACGTTTTAGAAGATCTTTATAGTATTTACTTTGATTTAAAACAATTCCATCATTATTTTGAAAGATTTTAAATCCAAGAAAGAACTTTAGTTCACCCATTAAACTCATTTCAAATTCATTTTGCATCATTTTAGAAAAGTCAATACATAATTAATTTTTTGAAGATCCAAAAATAATATCATCTACATAGATTTGAACAACTAAAACATCATTAGAAATTCATTTTATAAAGAGGGTAGGATCATATATTCCTTTTGTAAAACCTTTGGAAATAAGAAAAGTACTCAATCTGTCATACCAAGCTCTTAGAGCTTGATTTAAACCATATAAAGCTTTTGATAGTTTGAAAATATGATTGGGAAAATGAGGATTTGTAAATCCATGAGGTTGTTCAACAAAGACATCCTCATATATATACCCATTTAAGAATGCACTCTTAACATCCATTTGATATAGTTTGAAATTCAGATGTGCCGCATAGGAAAGTAGGATTATGATGGCTTCAATTTTGGCTAATGGAGAAAAGTTCTACTCATAGTCAATTCCATCTTCTTGACTGTAGCCATGTTAAAATAATCTAGCCTTGTTCTTAACTATATTTCCAGCTTCATCTACCTTATTTCTAAACACCCATTTAGGGCCTATGATGAAAGTGTCCTTGGGTCTTTCAATAAGTTTCCAAACATTGTTTCTGTCAAACTGATTAAGTTCTTCTTTCATAGACATTACCCAAAATTCATTGTTGATGTCTTCATCAATGTTTTTAGGTTCAAGTTGCGACAAGAAGGCTTTATGTTCAACCTAATTTCTAAGAGAAACTCTATTTTTTGTTCCTTTCTCTAAGCCGCCTACAAAAGCATCTAAGGGATGATTTTTAAGGGTTCTAACCTTTCTAGAAAAAGAGGGACTTGTGATTTTAGGTTCATCAATAGATTTAGGTTCATTATGACTCAATTGTAGAGAATTTCCAAAATTGGAAGTTTTCACAGATTATTTCATAGAGGATTTTGAGGATTTTGAGTTAATGTTCAGATTTGATACATCATCCTCCAGATTTTCTAGGATGGTTCTAGGCTCATGTGGATATGTTTCATCAAACTTGATATGAACATATTCTTACACACATTTATTTCTCTTATTGAATACTCTATAATCTTTACATAATATTGAGTAACCTAGGAAAATTCCTTCATCACTTTTGGATGCAAATTTATCAAGATTATCCTTAGTGTTGAGAATAAAGACTTTTCAACCAAAAACTCTAAAGTAATTAACCTTAGACTTCCTATAGTTCCATAGTTCATACGAGGTCTTTTTAAGAATTGGTCTAATCAAGACTCTATTGATTGTGTAGCATGATATATTAACAACTTCATCCCAAAAGGAAATAGGTAAGTCATATTCACTAAGAATTGTTCTATCAATTTCTTGTAGGGTTATATTTCTTCTTTCTATAACACCATTCTTCTGAGGTGTTCTAGGGACAGAGAAATTGTGACTATAACCATTTTGTGATAAAAAGGGTTCAAACTCTTGGTTTTCAAACTCACGACCATGATCACTTCTTAAAGATTTAATTTTAAGGCCACTAAGATTTTCTACAGGCTTGGCATACTTAGTAAAATAAGAGTAGGCTTAACTTTTGTGATCCATGAAGAAGGTCCAAGTATATCTAGAAAAATCAACTATGAGAACATAAACATAGTGCTTCCCATTTAAACTATAAACTCTAGACAGTCCAAACAAATCCATGTGAACCAACTTGAGAGGTTGAGAAGTAGAAACTTCTTTATTTGTTTTGAAAGTGATTTTGTGTTGTTTTCCTTTTTGACAAGGATTACACACTTTTTCATGTGGAAACTCAAGTTTGGGTAAGTATTTAACTAGTCCTTTTCTAGTTATCTTTCTAAGGGAGTGAACATTACAGTGTCCTAGTCTCCTATTCCAGAGCCAAGACTCTTTATGAAATACACTTAAGCAAGAAACATTTTGGGAAGCTAAGGAATCTAAATTAGTAGAATAAACGTTCTTATTCCTTGATGAAAAAAATACTAATTAATCTTTAGAATTAAAGACATTAGAGGCATGATTTTCAAATTTAACATGATATACATCATCAGATTGTGAGAAACTAAGCAGATTATATTTTAAGCCATTAACAAATAGTACTTTAGAAATTAAAATCAAATTAGAGTTACCAATCTGGCCTAAGCCAATGATCTTTCCTTTGGAATTGTCACCAAATGAGACATGTCCTCCATCTACTTTTATTATGTTCTAGAAGCATGAGTAGTCTCCTGTCATGTGCCTTGAACATCCACTATCCAAGTACCATAGATTCTTGCAGGATCTCTTTAAGCATCTTTCCTATTACATGATCAAGTAAAGATAGATTTTGGTACCCATACTTGTTTGGGTCTAGTAACATTAGTAATAAGTGCTTTAGGAACCCATATTTGTCTCATATGTTTCTTATAAGAATTATGCAAAGTGTTTGAAAAATAAACTATATTTGGTCCACAAAAACTTGAAACAGTAGAGAATGTATCATTACTTGAATTATTTGAGCTATGTCTAGAATTGGGAACAAAATTATATGTCCTGTAATTTGAAACAAAATTCGTTCTACCAAGGTTTCTTTTACCAGGTTGATAACCAATGCCAGTATTATATTTGGGGGCAATTTATTTTCCTAGTATTTGGGTTAGGGTATTTTTCCCATTAGTAAAATTTTCCAAGTCAATTTTTAATTTCTCATTGGACATTTTTAATTCATTGTTTTCTTTGAGCAGTTGAACATTTTTCTCCTTTTCAGTAGAAAGTTCATATTTGACATTTACAGTGAGAGCATGATGTTTCTTCAATGATTTATATTTATCTTTTAATTCATTGCATGTTTCTTCAATCATGTTACAGTATTCATACATTTCTTCATTAGTCATATTTTTAAAGTCACTTTCCTCTTCATAATAGTTCAGTGTTACCTCATATGTGTTTTTCATAAAACACATATTGGCTTTGTTATCCTGTTCATCATGTGATGTCTCTGAGTCACTTGAACTATCCTCAGAGGCACTCCAATTTTCCTTCATTTACTTTTTGTACTTCTTATCCTTGTCCTCATATTTCTTCTTATATTTGAGCTTTGGGCAGTTAGCCTTTATATGTCCTTTTCCTTTACATTCATAGCATACAATTTCATCAATTTTATCACTTCTTTTCCAGTCCTTTTTCCAGTTTCCTTTTAGATCATACTTTCCCTTGAAGTTAGGCTTTCTGAAAAAGTTCTTCTTTTTGTAGAATTTTTTGAATCTTCTGGCCAGTTGAGCCATATCCTCATCACTGTCAGGTGATGATTGTTCAGTGGTGAAACTTTTTATAGAAGCTTCCAGTTTCCCTTTGTCTTTGTGCTTCGAGAAGGTGGTATTGAATGCTAGAGATTTCATCTTTGGTTTATCCTCCTCTTCTTTGTTTACTTTCAACTCTTCCTCATACATCATCAGTTTCCCAATGAGTTATTTTACAGGTATCTTTCTAATGTTGCACAATTCTCTTATTAATACAGAGGTTCCCCTCCATCTTTCAGGTAGACATCTAAGGATTCTCATGATCTACTCTTTAGCAGTGACTTCTCTTCCTAGAGAAATCATTGTGTTGAAAATCTCATTGAACCTGAGATACATGTTAGAAATAGGCTCATCAGGTTTCATTTTAAAATTATCATATTTTATAGTATAATTATTAAGTCTCATTTCCTTTACACTAGATGTGCCTTCATGTGAGACAGACAAGGTATCCTAAATTTCATGGGCAGTTTTACGAGCAGAAATCCTATTAAATTATTCATCTCCTAAGGAACAGTACAGATCATTCATGGATTTTCAATTGTTATTGTAAGAAAGTTTGGTAGATTCATCCCATGTAATTCTATCAGTCACAGGAAGTTTGTATTCATCTATGATGGATGACCAAATTTCAAAGCTCATACTCTCTAGATTCATTTTCATTTTAATTTTCCATTGATCATAGTTGGTTCCATTAAATAATGGTGGTCTGTTGGTTGCAGCACCTTCCAATATATTATTCATACTAATGAATTACTTTAAAAGAGCTATAAATTTAGAATTAACATAAATTTACCGATCTTTAAAGTACAAATACAATCACAGTTGAGTAAGAGTATATAGAGTCCTAATAACACTTTCCCTCTGATACCAAATGTTGGTCGGAGTAGTTTACTAAAGAGAGGAGGGGTGAATTGAGTAACTATCTGTTACAAAAATATTATTTTAAATGAAATGGTTTTCCCCAAAAATATATACAACCCAGTTAATCAAGGTTATGCTGTTATAAGAGTTTTACTATTTAAACAACTTCTTAGAAGATTTATTAATTCTCAGTAATCTTAATATATATTATTAATATTACTTTTGAAGTTATCCTACTAAGAAAAATAAGTTATAACTTCTTTCCAAGACTAACTATCAAAGTGAAATTAGAGTTTTCTGTATTATTAAATAAAACAGTAAAACAGAGAAGACTAAATTTAAATGGAACTACGGATATGAAACAAGTGGTTCAGTCTCAAGCCGAGACCTAATCCACTCCACTTGGTGATCACCTGCCACCAAGAAGTTTATATTAATAAAATTTGATCCACACCCTAGATCGGGGCTAAAAACAGTACACAGAATATCCAGGTCACATAGGGACCTCTTCCACAGTTTTTTTGGGTAAACAAAAATAATAATCAGGTCACACAGGTACCTCTTCCACAGTTGTTGTGGGTAAACAAAAGTATAAATATTTTAGTGTAAGGATTTAGAAATCCTTCAGTTTAGCACAGGAGTCAGTGTCTGTATGGAATATACAGAGTATAAACACTGCTCAAAAGTAAGTAAAAGAATCACTAAGAGAGAGTAGATATGATATTAGAATGATCTAGTAATTTGAAGTGCAGCTCTGGACTCCTTTGATTAAACAGAAATGCTTCTGATTCCTTTTCTGGTTTTTGTCTTGAAAAACAGAGTGTCATAATCTAGCTGGTGTTCTTCACGAGCTTTGATAATGTAAAGGTGTTCTATGGATTCCAATGTTCATCGTATGTTCTTCAGTAGTGTCGTATTTCATGTATGAGACAATGCTTTCTTTGAAAATATTTCAATGTGTTCTTCGCAGTCGTGATCACAGGCTTGTTTCTCGTTTAGTATTGCGCTCTGTTGTTGTTGGGCACTCTCCACACTTTATCTTTGAATGCATGTGTTTTAGCCGATAGGTTCCATGTGTTTTTTACCTTGTACCTCGTATTATGTCTACAAAGAAACATTAATTATGTCAGTGCATTAAATGCATCAAATATGAAGGTTAAACATTAAATTGAAAGAAGAAAAAATAGTTTAAGAAATGGTGTCACGTTATGTTATAAAAATGGTGTCTCCTTCACATGGTTTCTGAGTGTCAAGGTCTGAGTGTCACGGTCTGAGTGTCACAGTTTGAGTGTCATAGTCTGAGTGTCATGGTTTGAGTGTCACGGTCTGAGTGTCCCGGTCTCTTAGTTACGGTGTCTTGCTCACGGTGTCTTGTCTTCATGGTGTCTTGCTCACGGTGTCTTGCTTACTATGTCAGGCTTCATGGTGTTTGTCTTACTGTGTCAGGCTTCACGGTGTCTTATAATTAGTAAAATAACAGTATTCATACTTAAACATTAATATTCATGAAATAGATTGAGCTTAACCATTATAAAGTATGAGTGAACTTGAAACATAAATACACGTGATAGGATATAATTTATAGGAGTTAACTAGGTTGAATAAGATTTATGATTATTAATGATATTTGTGATCATTGATGAGGTTTGTGATCATTAAAACATGATTAATACATGAGGAGTCCAACACATCCAATTACCAATTATCTATCCATTTACACTTCATAAAGTTATTATCAAAACTATCATCATAATTATATCAAATCTCATTCCATTTATCATTTAAACCCCCAAGTTTTTTATCATTCCAATTAACCAATTTTTAGTATGCATGATCCTATATCAAGTAATCATACCAATTTAAAAAGTTATTACAATTCATAATATTAAGCTAACAATCAACCAATTTCAAAACATTATAGTTCATAATGTTAAATCTGACCAAGTCTCAAGCAAGGTCAAAGGCTTGTACACCTATCAGGTGTCCTCATGTCTTGATCTCACAACGGTGTATTGAGAACTGATATGGTGTAGGAACTACTGTGTATAGTATCACAATTATGTAGGGACGACTCACCATGGCACAAGGATATTCCTCCATAGTGTACTGGTGATGGTTGCAGCATAGACCAATTTAGGGATGTGGACCACTATGGTGTAAAGATAAGCACTACAGCATAAGGGAAAGAGGAACATGACTATATACTTCAAGACTTCATGGGATGATGTTTAATGGAGAAGGGAGAACTGATATTTATAGGAATCCTGGGAGGCCCCATCTGTGTGAAAATCCCCTCCTAAATCCATTAAATAGATTCCAAAAATTAAAGAGGAAATGAACTATTAAAGTCTATAACTCTTGAAGACCAATACCAGCATCTGTAACTGATGATGAGAAGGCCCAACAACATATTATATTCCACCATGGGGTAGCTTCTTCGATTTATCCCTCCACAGTGATGGTTATGATGAAACCCCACATCACCATGGTGTAGCCTCCTTCAATTGCGGAATATCCTCAACCCGATAACACACTAGGCCATATCTAATTAATATATAGTGTATCTTGGGCCTCTATGGTATGGTCATATATGCTATTAAATAACCACCCTAGTTTTGGAAAAGAGATTTCCATGATAACTGTTAAGCCTCCAAAAACTCACTAAAGGGCTTTTAAGTTTAACCAAACATGTACAAACTTAACAACAAAAAAGATAGCAAGAAAAGTAAGGCTTCTATTAGGGGACAAGGATTCAAGGTGTTACATTTCTTGTTTCCTCCTATAACAAACATTTATGGACTATAGATCAACAACCAATGTTCAAACCAAAAAACTAATTTAAATAGAATAATAGAAACTTAAATGGGTGACGTACCTAAAAAATATCGATCTTATATCCTACTTGCCATATAACATATTGTCCTCATACTACTCCAAGTATCACTATAGGGTATTGAATAATAGGTTTGTCCATTGTTTTGATATATAATATTCCCCCTCCTAGGTCTCCTCTTGCACATTCTCATGTTGTCATTGTACTTGTAATAGGGGTATAGTATTCCCATGGAGATCATACTCACTAAGTCCGTGATACAGATTAGATGCTCCTAAAAGGACACATCAACGTACAACTCTATATCATCAAATTGTATAATATTAGAAGGGTTGGGATGATATCTCTGAAGCAGTGACATGTGAAACATGTTTTTCATGGTGTTGAAATGCTCTGGAATGGATATATGATATACCATTGGACTGGAACTTTCCACTACCTTGAACAGCTTGATAAACCTAGGAATTGATTTCCCTTTATTCCTAATACAACCTTTTTCCTAGCCTAGGTAACACCCAAATGAAAACACGATGACCAAACACAAACTCTAGAGGTAATCTTTGATAGTCTATGTATGATTTTGTTCATATCTATACAGTCAACAACCACTTTCGAAACAATTGAACCTTCATAGATGTCTCCATCATGATACTAGTTCCAATGATCATTTAATTCCCAACTTTAACCATAAAAGAGGTGAATGGAATGAAATTTCATGAAAATCCTCTAAATAGTCCATTTATACTTATGCTTGAAGGTTGTTACTATAATAAAACTCCATAAGTGCTATAAACTTCTCTTGATAACCACCAAAATCAAAGACATAGGATTGCAACATATCCTCCAAAATATGAATCATCTATTCATATTGTTCATCAATATGAGGATGATAGGATATACTAATAAGAACGTAAGATCCAAAATTCTTCCACATACCCATCTAGAACCGAGGTATGAAACAAGGATCTCAATCTTAAATGATGCTTTTCAAAAAACCATGCAACCAAAATATCTCCCATATATAAAGGATACCTATAACATCGATGATGAAGGTATCCCTAATAGGAAATAACTAAGGTAACTTCTTAAGTCAATCTATGATCACCCATACTATATTTTTTGTGGTGTGTATTAGGTAATCCTTTCATGAAGTCCATAGGGACATCATCCCACTCCATTCCATAATGGGTAGAGGCTGCAACAGCCCAGTAGGTATCAGGTTCTTGTCCTTCACCTATTAATAAGTGAAACGTCTCACTATGAATCTTGTTATCTCTTTTTTAATCCCAATATGCAAGTATTTTATATCAATATCATGATACATCTTTGTATGACCTGGATGTACTACCCATTTAGAATCATGAATCTCCTTCACCATTTCTTCGCATAATCCCATTGGAACCCATACATGACCATGTATAAGAATAACATTTTCACTTACAAGAAACTATATTTATGGTGGTTGCACACCATATATGTTTTCCCTTAGATATATTACCTTCACATCAGATAACCACTATTCCTTGAATTGGTAAATATGTACGATTATAAGATATGCTGAAGTCTAAGATAGACATCCCTGGGACTCCTAAACATCCAGATTCATTTTTAAAAATATTTTCATCAGCCACAACTCATCACAATACAAATTCACTTAATATATCTATATCTTCTAGCTCAATTCATCAGAAACAAAATTTCCCTTGAGTGGAGTGTATAATAGCTCAAAATCAAAAGATTGTAGATACTTGACCTACAACCTTTGTTGAAGGTTCAGGTATCATTGAGAAAAGATGTACTTGAGTCTCTTATGGTCCATGTACACCACTAATCTCTCTCAATTCAAATAGTTCCTCTAACATATCAATGCATGTACCAATGTGGCTAAGAGGAGATCATGAGTATAGTGATTTATCTCATGAATACTTAGTTGTTTGGATCCATAAGCAACCACTCGGTCCCCCTGCATCAAAATTTCCCTGAGTCTGACTCTAGATGTTTTTCAGTACATGGTATAATATTTTCCTAGAATGGATAAAGTGAGTATTGTTTCTAAGGATATATTTATCTTAAAATCCTAAATGTATCTTTCATAAAAAAATATGACCCCAAAAAATAACTCCTTTCTTGGTCATCCTACACATCTATGCTTCCAAATAGGAGTATTCTTTGATCAAACATTGATAATATTCTACTAGACCAAGAAAACTATGAATATAAAATTCATTATTTGGTTTCACCCAATATAGAACTAGTATAACCTTTAATGGTTCCACTGATACTCCAGCCTCTAAGATAACTTGGATAATGAATTTTAATCTACTAATCCATAAGTTTCATTTAGATATCTTAGTATAAATTCAATGATATCTTGGTTTAATCTGAATGATGTCAATTTTTTTGGAATGATCATATATTTATAGGGAGTACATTAATATGTTTCCAACAAAAACTTCCACAAACTAATCCAAAAAATTATGAATAGTCGGATTCATCAGTTCCATGAATATCATTGGTGCATTTTTAAAACTGGACGACGTCAATAAAAACTCATACAAGTCATTCCTACTAAAAAACTAGTCTGAGGTATGTCAGATGGTCTCACTATCAACTTATGGTACCATGTGCTCAATTAAATCATAGAGATGATCCTATCACCTCTCATATAATTAAATATATCATCGATGCATGGAAGGGGATACGAGTTCTTGAATTTTATCTTGTTCAATATCTAATAATCCACACATAAACAAAAATTATCTTCATCCTTCTTGGAGAAAATCACCAGATTACCCTAGGGAGAAGTAATAGGTCATATAAATATTTTTTCCTATAGAAATTCCAATTGAAACTTAATCTCATGAAGCTCTTCTAGTGACATTATGTAAGGCGGGATAGAAACTTCTTCAGCTCCTAACACCAACTCAATTGTGAAATCACTCTCCTTCTTGGGTGGTAATCTAGATAATTCTTCAGAAAATATGTCATGAAAATGGTCTAACACTGGAGGAAAAGTATCATATTGTATTCCACCATCATCCAGAATAAGTTTTTCTAATTGGGTGTGAGAAAATCCAATCTACACTAAATTGGTCATGTAAATATAGGTTGATGATCCCACTCTCCCATATGGATATAGATCCCCCCTTCTAGAGATATAAAGGTAACTCTCCTCTAATAATAATTGATATGATCCTAGTGTAAAACTATTCATCCCATACATAGAACCAAATATAATCCTATCATTTCCAGCAACAAAAAAGTCTCCCAAATAAAATGGTAGGAACTAATTTATAGAGAACATGCCTTGAAATGTTTCATATCCTCTAACTGAATTCCCAACAACATGTAGACGGTCATAGAATCATCCAAAAACTTCAAAAACAAACCCAAACCATTGTAATACTAGGAAGATAAAAAGTAATGTGATTCTCCTATATCAAACAAATTGTAAGCAAGGGTATATGATATAAGAATTGTATTAGTGATAATAGAAGTTCATGCATCCAAACTAGATCGAGGAGACTGCATAGTTTAAGTTTTATGATCTATTGAATGTACCAAAATTGCTGTTTAAGGACATCATTACTACCTTAAATATCACTTCCACTTTCTTTCTTCAATATTAATATTTCTTTATTGAGTATTTTTCTCTCAAAAAAAGCTACAAGTTCATATCTAATTTTATATTATATATAAGATTATTCACCTCATTCTTTGTATTCACTATTTATAGAATTTTCTTTTTATCAACATTTGCAAATAAGGTTTTAAATTTTTCTGAACATTCATCTTCTGAATAATTTTTTTTTTCATGGAGTAATATTCAAATTTCTTACTCAACATGCTTCTTCTATTTCCAGTGAACATTTTCTTACCACTAGTGTACTTCTTATCTTCCTTAAAAAATTATTCTACTTATTCCACTGAGATTTTTCTTAAGAATGATCTTCATATTCACAAAATTTCTTCTTTGAGAAATTCATAGAAAAATTTCCAATTCCATGACACTGAAAACATTTTCGTGGAAGTTTACACTCATAATTTCCTCAACCTTTATGATGGTTTTTTTATATAAGAGACATAATATTTTCATTCATTTCAGTATCTTCATTTTATTTTGAATCACTAAGGTAAAAATTACTAGTATATTTTATTTTACATCTTCTAAAATTTTTAAAATCTATTGCATTCTTGATCTTACCTTTAGATACTGGTGATATCCTCATTTTATAAGTAATAATAAAGTTATTAAATTCATCAAGAGAAAAATCATATTTATATTCCACGTTGGAGATTTTATATTAAAACCTATCAGAGAAGTATCTCATGAGTTTTTTTCTAATATTATAATCATCCAAGACATGCAAAAATCCTCTGATGTTTCACTAAACTTCATTATATCTTATGAAATACTCATCAAAAGTTTCTTCATCTATCATTCTAATATTTTTGAACCTTCTTCTCCAAATTTTCTGCTTTTCTTTATTCACTTTATCATTTCCATTAAAGATACTTTTGAGTTTATACTAAGTTTATTTGTCTATTTTGAGACTCATCACCTTCATAAAAACATTTTTTAACAAAGGCTTTAAATTTTAATTTATATATTTCCCATCAACATTAATGTTTAACAATTTAGAAAAAATCATAGGATCATTTTTATCTATGGGTGGAAAACCAAAAGTTTTTGCATCAATAACCTCTAGTCCAAGTGACAGAAGATGGGACATAATTATATTTTTCAATCCATGATAATTTTTACATTGAATTTAGTAATACCACTTTTTTTATTGAATTGAGATTTAATATGATAAAGATACAATAGTTAAATCTTTTTAATGATACTAATTGAAGTTACTTAGAATTATTAAACCACTGAGAAGGGGTTTTGAATCAGTGGTTTTCTTTTTAGAAAATTTTTAATTAATGAAATTTAATCACTATAACATGTTAGAGTTAAATTAATTATCAAATTTTATAAAAAAACTCACATGTGTGAAAATATGAGAAATTAAAAAAGGAATGCAATATTTACAATGTTTTTCCTTAGTGTCAGAACCAAAATCCTTGACATGGAGACTCCCATTGATACATGGAAATTAACTATTATAAATAATTTAATATAACATTGAGCCAACTCCCATTATAATAATTATATCTCCTAATAGGTATGATTATACTAACTCCACTTAGTTTACAAATTTTTTCTTACAAAATTGATCTACAAAAAAATATATGAAACTTCATAACTTTAGTTTCAAAATGTTTATCTGGAAAGTTAATTTGATTTCCTCCATCAGATAATGCTTTCTTAGTTCAATCTATATTGGTCTAGTGAAATTATGTCTAGTGTGCCTCACTAAAAAATCATCTGATACTCTGACCTGATTTCTATCTAATTATCAAAACCACTATGCCTCACTTGTAATTTCCCCAACCAGGTGCTCCCACAAGTGACTGAGTTGAGTTGGCTATGTGACCTCAGTCACACCACCTCATATGTCACAAGATAATGACTAGTAACAAGGGTGTAATAAATATTGTTGGTATATTATACCCTCTAGAATAGATTAATAATAAAATAGAAAATAGTAGCAGTGTAGCAAAAATATCAGAAACAATATAATCAAAAAACATGAATCCATAGTAGAATAAAGAAAATTTCAACAACTCAACAATAATAGAATCATTTAATGATAGGATGAAATGTAACCTAATGTGATATTGAATTTTAAACAAATATATGACTATATAAACTCAAAAAAAGACTCCAAGACTCTAGTCTTGAACCCCATGTCAATCCCATATCCAAGATCCAACTCATCCAGTAAGAAACAATCAACAATAGGGTCTCTTTCACTTATCCAAACTAGTATCTATGAAATATTTATGGGTACTAAATGGTGGTCCATCAAGGGTGTGAGTATATATTAGTAGTTTGACACCACCATTTCTAAACAAATCCAGTCTGAGAAATATAGTTCCTGCAATAAATCGATAAGGGGTATTAATTTAATCAATTAAAATTATACATTAAATAAATCCACTAACCCTCAAACTCTTGGTTGACACCTAGGGTTAGACCCATAATTCTTCGGTAGAAATCCATATATCTCTAAGCATTTCATAGAACCATTCCAACCATTTTCATAACCCTCTATGGTTATAGACCATAAATCATCACAGTAGAACTGGACAGAGCTCTATAATCATTTTAGTATAAAAAAACTAATCCCAACAGGAATTAAATAAGAATAAATTCAATACCTATAAGAATTAAAGCATAACTAATCCAAGACTTATAAGAATTACATCATAACTAGGACAATCCCTATATTAATTAAAACATAAATAGGCCAATCCCTATAATAATTACAACATAATTGTGTTAATCCATATAATTATTATAGAATAACACATTTCACCACAATCCATTATAGTCAGTTCATCCAATTACCAATTATCTATCCATTTACACTTCATAAGGTCAGTATCACAACTATCATCATAATTACATCAAATCCCATTCCATTTATCATTTAAACCCCCAAGTTTTTTATCATTCCAATTAACCAATTTTTAGTCTGCATGATCATGTATCAAGTAATCATACCAATTTCAAAAGTTATGAAAATTCATAATATTAAGCTAACAATCAACCAATTTCAAAACATTATAGGGCATAATGTTAAATCTGACCAAGTCTCAAGCAAGGTCAAAGGCTTGTACACTTATCAGGTGTCCTCATGTCTTGGTCTCACTACGATGTAGTGAGAACTGCTATGTTGTAGGAAATACTGTGTATAGTATCATAATGATGTAGGGATGACTCACCATGGAACAAGGATATTCCTCCATAGTGTACTGATGATGGTTGCAGCATAGACCAGTTTGGGGATGTGGACCACTATGGTGTAAAGATAAGCACTATGGAATAAGGGAAAGAGGAACATGACTATATCCTTCAAGACTTCATTGGATGATGTTTAATGGATAAGGTAGAACCGATATTTATAAGAATCCCGGGAGGTCCAATCTGTGTGAAAATCCCCTCATAAATTCATTAAATAGATTCCATAAATTAAAGAAGAAATGAACTATTAAAGTCTATAACTCTTGAATACCAATACCAGCATCTATAACTGATGATGAGAAGGCTCAATGGCATATTATATTCCACCATGGTGTAGCTTCCTCGATTTATCCCTCCACAGTGACGGTTATGATGAAACCCCACATCACCATGGTGTAGCCTCCTTCAATTTCGGAATATCCTCAACCCCATAACACACAAGTCCATATCTAATTAAGCTATACTGTATCCTGGGCCACTATAGTATGGTCATATATGTTATGGAATAACCACCCTATTTTGGAAACAAGCTTTCCATAATAATTTTTAAGCCTCCAAAAACTCACTAAAGGGATTTCAAGTTTAACCAAACATGTACAAACTTAAGAACAAATAAGATAGCAAGAAAAGTAAGTCTTATATTAGGGGAAAAGGATTCAAGGGGTTACATTTCTTATTTCCTCTTATAACAAACCTGTATGGACTATGGATAAACAACCAACGTTCAAACCAAAAAACTAATTTAAAGAGATTAATAAAATCTTAAATGGGTGATGTACCTAAAAAATATGGATCTTATATCCTACTCACCATATAACATCTTGTCCTAATCCTGCTCCAAGCGTCACTATGAGGTATTGAATAATAAGTTTGGCCATTGTTTTGATATGTTATATTCCCTCTCCTAGGTCTCCTCTTTCACATTCTCATGTTGCCATTGCCCTTGTACTAGGGGTATAGTATTCCCATGGAGATCATAATCACTAATTCCATGATACGGATTAGATTCTCCTAAAAGGACACATAAACATACAACTCTATGTCATCAACTTATATAATATGGGAAGGGTTGGGATGATATCTCTGAAGCAGTGCCATGTAAAACATGTTTTTCATGGTGTTGTAATGCTACGGAATGGCTATACGATATACCATCGGACTGGAACTTTCCACTACCTTGAACAGCTTGATAAACCTAGGAATTGATTTCCCTTTATTCCTAACAAAACCTTTCTCTAGCTTAGGTAACACCCAAATTAAAACACTATAACCAAACACAAACTCTAGAGGTAATCTTTGATTGTCTGTGTATGATTTTCGTTCATCTGTATACGGTCAACAACCACTTTCAGAACAACTGAACCTTCATAGATGTCTCCATCATGATACTAGTTCCTATGATCATTTAATTCCCATCCTTTAACCATAAATGAGGTGAATGGAATGAAATTTCATGAAAATCCCCTAAATGGTCCATTTATATTGATTCTTGGAGGTTGTTACTATAATAAAACTTCATAAGTTCTATAATCAGCTCTTAAGAACCACCAAAATCCAAGACACAGGATCGCACCATATCCTCCAAAATATGAATATTATATTTATATTGGTTATCAATATAACGAATATAGGATATACTAATAAGAACCTAAGATCCCAAATTCTTCTAAATACCCTTCTATAATCGAGATATGAAACAAGGATCTCAATCTTAAATGATGCTTTTGAAAAAACCATGCAACCAAAATATCTCCCACATATAAAGGCTACCTAGATCATCGATGATGAATGTATCCCTAATAGGAAATAACTAAGGTAACTTCTTAAGTCAATATATGATCACCCATACTATATTTTTTATGGGGTGTCTTGGGTAATCCTTTCATGAAGTCCATAGTGACATCATCCCACTCCATTCCATAATGGGTTGAGGCTGAAACAGCCCAGTAGGTATTAGGTTCTTTTTCTTCACCTATTAATAAGTGAGAAGTCTCACTATGAATCTTGTTATCTCCTTTTTAATCCCTATATGAAAGTATTTTATATCAATATCATGATACATCTTTGTATAACCTGGATGTACTACCCATTTAGAATCATGAATCTCCCTCATCATTTCTTCACATAATCCCATTGGAACCCATACATGACCATGTATAAGAATAACATTTTCACTTACAATAAACTATCTTGATGGTGGTTGCACACCATATATGTTTTCCCTTAGAGATATTACCTTCACATAATATAACCACTATGCATTGAATTGGTAAATATGTATGAGTATAAGACATGTTGAAGTTTGAGATAGAGATCCCTGGGACTCCTAAACAGTTAGATGCATTTTTGAAAATATTTTCATCAGCCCCCACTCATCACAATACTAATTCACTTACTATATCTATATCTTCCATCTCTATTCATCGGAAACAACATTTCCCTTGAGTGGAGTGTATACTAGCTAAAAATCAAAAGACTGCAGATACTTGACCTACAACCTTTGTTGAAGGTTAAGGTATCATTTGAGAATAGATGTACTTGAGTCTCTTATGGTCCATGTACACCACTAATCTCTCTCACATCAGATAGTGACTCTAACATCTCAAGTAATGAACCACTGTAGCTAACCTAAGATAATGTGTATAGTGATTTCTCTCATGCAGACTTAGTTGTTTCGATCCATAAGCAACCACTCGGTCCTCCAACATCAAAATTTCTCTCAGTCTGACTCTATATGTTTTGCAGTACATGGTATAATATTTTCCTAGAATGGGTAAAGTGAGTATTGTTTCTAAGGATATCCTTATCTTAAGATCCTAAATGCCTCTCTCATAATAATATAACCTAAAAAAATTCTCTCCTTTCTTGGTCATCCGACACATCGATGCTTCCAAATAGGAGTATTATTTGATCAAACATTGATAATATTCTGCTAGACCAAGAAAACTCTGAATATCAAATTGTCACGAACCGAATCGATTGCCACCAAAAATGGCACCAAACCCAGCCCGTGACAAGGCCCGAAGGGCGTTCCCGATCCCCACGGGCTGGAACAAGTGCCCGGGTATCATAAAATAAAAATTGGGAACGATTTACCCGAGTTTATAAACATAAGACAACAAAAGAATCCAATGAAACAAATCTGGATTTTTCAAACCAAACTCTTTTACAAAAATTCAGAACTGAATTACATAGCTTAAAACAACTCAAAAGGTCTATACCAAAGGTACAAAACCAAATAAGTACATCCCAAGAACCCTCATGGAAAGGGGCACTTCCCTCAAGCCACCTCCACAAGACTTCACCACCAAGGACCTGCTAGAAACCCAAACCACTGGAACAAAAAAGTGTACCCAACATGAGACAACAAAAATAACCAATTCTACTTACACCCAAGGGTGTAAGTAGGGTGTGAGCCAATGCCCAGTAGGATACCACCACTAAGATATTCCATGTGATAAACATTTAAAGACGAAAAGCATGCAAGTTTTCAAAAACATGAAAAGCTAGTTACAATTTCTAAAAGATGAAACTTTGAATAAAAACAGTTTTCAAGTGGGCTATCATTAAGAATCAAAAAATTTAAAAATAATGTCAACACTACTGAATTTTCCAGCCAACTATATTGTATGCCGACAGTAAGTACAAAGTAAATAATGAGCACAAGAAATAGGAAGTAACCCCTAGGCACTAGCTAGTTGTGGGTCCCAGGTACCTCGTATCTCGGTGAGAGTAACCATCACAAATATCCATTCTCATGGACGAGCCACTAGTAGGGAAAATACCCATAACCTAGTGGTCCCAAATCATCATCATCATAGTTTAGTTAGAGTTGTAAGCGTCAATATTGCTAAGTGAAACTGAGGCCAAACCCCACGGATTCACTAGCATACTAGTACACGTCCACCCACCTAGATACCCAGGTTTTCTGCTTGTTCTCAAACAAGTTAAACAAGTCAATAAATATACATTGAACATGAAAATATCATTTCCACATCACAAATTCACCAAACAGTCCATATGTATACCACACAAGTCACAAGAATCCAGTTTTCATTCAAAATGATTTTGAAATCCGAATCACACCAAAATAGCCCACAACACATTTCACATTTCTTCAACACTTCCACAAAACCATTAAACAATTTTATAAAACAATTATAAGATATTTAAACTCATATAACAGCCCACACACATGGAATATAACAATTCTTTCATAATCAAAAATTCAATTTTTTACATCACACTCACACAAAACACTCCACATCACTTTCACATCACTTTCACTCCTCAATATCTCCTTCAAACAATTTAATAAAATATTTCCAAGATGATACATATCACATAACAGCCTTTTCAAAAATTAAATGGACCTTTTAAAAATATACTCCTACCAAAACAGTTTGCTGATATAGTTTCACCTATTATACAACCCAATAAACCATTCAAAACTTTCATAAAACAATTATAAAGAGTATACCCAAACTTTGCACATAAAATCCATTTCAAAAACCTCTTTTTAAGCCAAAAGAACACCAAGACCCTACCAAAATAGAATTGGAATCCCAATAAACATGTAATAATCCACTTTCAAATGTTATATAATCACCTTGAATAATATCACAAAAGATACCCATGAGAACACACAAATCCATAAAACACTTTCAAGGAGTATAACAAGGTTATACAAATAAAACCATTCAAATTCACCCCCTTTTTAGGCCCACATGGAACTATATCATTTCCCAACCATAATTGGCAGCCCCTTTCAACAACTAATAAATCACTTCCACATTTTACAAAACTACCACAAGAGATAACACATGAAATACATTTGAAAAATACACACTTCAAGCAAAAATGTAACTTTAAAAACAAATGCTTTACTATTGCTACCAAAAATGGTTTTCTCATAATTCACATAACATAAGTAACATGTAAAATTATTTAATCAAGCAAACTAACTCATCATTAAATGGTTATCCACGGAATCACCTACCGAATGTGTCGAAACCCTCAAATATTGGGGCGAAACATCAACTGCACGACCGTCGCACCTCAAGGAAGTTAAAAGAAACCTAAAACCTCAATATTTCACCCAAAATACAGTATATTAGAACCTAGTCACGAACCCTAACTTCTGAAATTTTTATAATTCAAGAATTAGGGAAGAAACCCTAAGCAATTTGAAAGAGGAAAGAAATAGACTCAACTACTTGAAGTATCCTGAATTAATCACTCCAAAAACAATAGTTTCTGAAATTTAAAACAGACAAAATTCAGGGATTGTTCAAACAGTATTTAGGAGGTAATTTAGGAACTGTAATGGAGGGAAAAGAGTAATAATTGAGAGAGTTAAGAAGGGATGAAGTTACCTCTTCAATTCTGGCCGATTTGAGACACCCTATGAAGATCAGCCCTAATTCGAGACTTCAAAGAGCTCCAAGGAGGGGGGAAAGGAAATGGGAGCGCGCCTGGGTTTCTTAGGGTCTAGGGGGAGGTGGAATCACCGAAAAAACGCAAATAATAAAGGAGATATAAAAAAATTAAAAATTATTTTTAATGCAGGAAATGGGCCTTCGGGCAGGCCCAATATCTTAAATAAAAACCCATATCCACCATGATTATGGATTTATAAAGGCTCAAAATTTATATTTTGGTGTTAATAGGTCCTAGGAGACCATTTAGGAATTTTAATGAGGGAAAAATATTAAAAAATGGAAAAGTTATAAAGGAAACAAAATTTATTTTTAAATCTGGAATTGGGCTCACGGTTTGGCCCAATTCATGAAAACTCATCTATTTCTCCATAAAACCTTTGGAAACCATCCAAAACAAAGAATGAAAGGAAAATAAATGAAATTTAACTTCAAAATAAGTCATGTATGTGATCATATAGGTTTTATCCAAATTATGTCAATTTTTTTGGAATGATCATATATTTATAGGGAGTACACTAATATGTTTCCAAACAAACTGCCACAAAATGATCCAAAAAATTATGAATAGTTGGATTTATCAGTTCTATGAATATCTTTGGTGCATTTTATAAACTGGAGGACATCAATAAAAACTCAAACAAGTCATTCCTACTAAAAAACTTGTCTGAGGTATGTCAGATAGTCTCACTCTCAACTTATGGTACCATGTGCTCAATTAAATCATAGAGATGATCCTATCACCTCTGATCAGATTAAAGATATCATCGATTCAAGGAGGGGGATACCAGTTCTTGAATGTTATCGAGTTCAATATCTAATAATCCACACATAAATTCAAATTATCTTTATCCTTCTTGGAGAAAATCACCGGAGAACCCAGGGAGAAGTAATAGGTCATATAAATATTTTTTCCTATAGAAATTACAACTGAAATTTCATCTCATGAAGCTCTCCTAGTTCCATTATGTAAGGCGGGATAGAAACTTTTTCAGCTCCTAACACCAACTCAATTGTGAAATCAATCTCCCTCTTGGGTGGTAATATAGATAATTCTTTAGGAAATATGTCATGAAAATGGTCTGACACTAGAGGAAAAGTATCATATTGTATTCCACCATCATCCAGAATAAGGTTTTCTAATTGGGAGTGAGAAAATCTAATCTACATTGAATTGTTCATGTACATCAAGGCTGATGATCCCACTCTCCCATATGGATATAGATCCCCCCTTCTAGAGATAGAAAGGTAACTATCCTCTAATAATAGTTGATATGATCCTAGTATAAAACTATTCGGTCCATACTTAGAATCAAATAGAATCTTATCATTTCCAACAAAAAAAGTCTCCCAAATAAAATGGTAGGAACTAATTTATAGTGAAAATGCCTTGAAATGTTTGATATCCTCTAACTGCATTCCCAACAACATGTCGATGGTCATAGCATCATCCAAAAACTTCACAAACAAACCAAAACCATTGGAATACAGTGAAGATAAAAATTAATGTGATAATCCTATATCAAACAAAATGTAAGCAAGGGTATATGATATAAGAATTATATTAGTGGTAATAGAAGTTAATGCATCCAAACTAGCTAGAGGAGACTGCACAGTTTAATTTTTATGATCTATTGAATGTACCAAAATTACTGTTTAAGGACATCACTACTACCTTAAATATCATTTCCACTTTCTTTCTTCAATATTCAGATTTCTTTATTGAGTTTTTTTCTCTCAAAAAAAGCTACAAGTTCATATCTAAGTTGATATTCTATATAACATTATTCACCTTGTTCTTTTTATTCACTATTTATGGAATTTTCTTTTTTATCAACATTTGCAAATAAGGTTTTAAATTTTTCTGAACATTCATCTTCTGAAGAATTTTTTTTATTGGGGTAAGATTCGAATTTCTTACTCAATATGCTTCTTCTTTTTCCATTGAACATTTTATTACCACTAGTGTACTTCTTATCTTCCTTAAAATATTATTCTACTTATTCCAATGATATTTTTCTTAATAATGATCTTCATATTCACAAAATTTCTTCCTGGGGAAATTCATATCAAAATTTCCAATTCCCTGACACTCAAAACATTTTCGTGGAATTTTACCTTCATAATTTCTTCTACAATTATGATGGTTTTTAGAGATAAGAGACATAATATTTTCATTAATTTTAGTATCTTCATTTTCTTTTGAATCACTAAGGTAAAAATTACTAGTATATTTTATTTTACATCTTCTAAAGGTTTTAAAATCCATTTCATCCTTGATCTTATTTTTAAATAATAGGGATTTCCTCATTTCATAAGTAATAATAAAGTTATTAAATTCATCAAGAGATAAATCATATTTATATTCCGCATTGGAAATTTTAGATTGAAACCTATCAGAGAAGTATCTCATGAGTTTTTTTCCAATAGTATAATCATCCAATACATACAAAAATCTTCTGATGTTGCACTAAACTTCATTATCTATTTTGAAATACTCATCAAAAGTTTCTTCATCTATCATTATAATTTCTTGGAACTTTCTTCTCTATATTTTTTTCTTTTCTTTTTTCACTTTGGTGTTTCCCTTGAAGATACTTTTGAGTTTATCCTAAGTTTATTTGTCTATTTTGAGACTCATCACCTTCATAAAAAACGTTTTTAACAAATACATGAAAATTGAATTTATATATTTCCCATCAACATTAATGTTTAACAATTTAGAAAAAATCATAGGATCAATTTTATCTATGGGAGGAAAACCAAACGATGTTGCATCAATAACCTCTAGGCTAAGTGATAGAAGATGGGAAATCATTCTATTTTTCAATCCATGATAATTTTTTCGTTGAATTTAGTAATACCACTATTTTTATTGAATTGAGATTTTATATGATAAAGATATAATAGGTAAATCTTTTCAATGATACTAATTGAAGTTACTTAGGATCATTAAACCATTGAGAAGGGGTTTTGAATCAGTGGTTTTCTTTTTAGAAAATTTTTAATTAATTAAATTTAATCAATATAACATGTTAGAGTTATGTTAATTATCAAATTTTATAATAAAAACTCACATGTGTGAAAATATGAGAAATTAAAAAAGGAATGCAATATTTACAAGATTTTGCCTCAGTGTGAGAACCAAAATCCTTGACATTGAGACTCCCATTGATACATGGAAATTAACTATTAGAAATAATTGAATATAACTTTGATCCAACTCCCATTACAATACTTATATCTCTTAATAGGTATTATTATACTAACTCCAGTTAGTTTAAAAAAAATTCTTACAAAATTGATCCACAAAAAAATATATGAAACTTCATAACTTTAATTTCAAAATGTTTATCTAGAAATTTCAATTTATTTCCTCCATCAGATAATGCTTTCTTGGTTCACTCTATATAGGTTAAGTGAAATTATGTCTAATGTGCCTCACTAAAAAATCATCTAATACTCTGACCTGAATTCTATCTAATTATCAAAACCACTATGCCTCACTTGTAATTTCCATGATCATGTGCTCCATCAAGTGACTGAGTTGAGTTGGCTATGTGACCTCAGTCACACCTCCTCATATGTCATAGGATAATGACTAGTAAAAAGGGTTTAATAAATATTTTTGGTATATTATTCCTTCTATAATAGAGTAAAAATAAAATAGAAAATAGTAGCAGTGTAGCAAAAATATCAGAAAAAATATAATAAAAAAGCATGAATCCATAGTAGAATAAAGAAAAACTCCAACAAATCAATAATAATAGAATAATTTAATGATAGGATGAAATGTAACCTAATGTGATAATGAATGTTAAACTAATATATGACTATATAATCTCAAAAAAATACTCCAAGACTCTAGTCTTGAAACCTATGTCAGTCTCATCTCCAAGATCCAACTCATCCGGTAAGTAACAATCAACAATAGGGTCCCTTTAACTTATCCAAACTAGTATCTATGAAATATTTATGAGTACTAAATGGTAGTCCATCAAGGGTGTGAGTATAACTTAGTAGGTTGACACCACCATTTCTAAACAAATCCAGTCTGAGAAATATAGTTCAACCAATAAATCGAAAATGGTGTATTAATTTAATCAATTAAAATTATACATTAAATAAATTCACTAACCCTCAAACTCTAGGTTGACACCTAGGGTTAGACCCTCTTTATTTGTTAGAAATCCAGATATCTCTAAGAATTTTATAGAACCATTCCAACCATTTTCATAACCCTCTACAGGTATAGACCATAAATCATCACAGTAGAACTGGACAGAGCTCTATAATCATTTCAGTATAACAAGACCAAGACCAATAAGAATTAAATAATAACCAATTAAATACCTATAAGAATTAAATCATAACCAAGCCAATACTTATAAAAATTACATCATAACTAGGACAATCCCTATATTATTTAAAACATAAATAGACCAATCCCTA
This sequence comes from Viscum album, assembly GCA_963277665.1. NCBI lineage: Eukaryota > Viridiplantae > Streptophyta > Magnoliopsida > Santalales > Viscaceae > Viscum > Viscum album. Next base: position 58,111,749 of record OY728138.1, read on the forward strand.
TAATCATTACAACATAATTGTGTTAATGCATATAAGTATTATAGAATAAAACATCCAATCACAATCCATTATAGTCAGTTCATCCAATTACCAATTATCTATCCATTTACACTTCATAAAGTCGGTATCACAACTATCTTCATAATTACATAAAATCTCATTCCATTTATCATTTAAACCCCCAAGTTTTTTATCATTCCAATTAACCAATTTTTAGTCTTCATGATCCTATATCAAGTAATCATACCAATTTCAAAAGTTATGAAAATTCGTAATATTAAGCTAACAATCAACCAATTTCAAAACATTATAGGGCATAATGTTAAATCTAACCAAGTCTCAAGAAAGGCCAAAGTCTTGTACACCTATCAGGTGTCCTCATGTCTTGGTCTCACTATGGTGTAGTGAGAACTGCTATAGTGTAGGAACTACTATTTATAGTATCACAATGATGCAGGGATGACTCACCATGGCATAAGGATATTCCTCCATAGTGTACTGATGATGGTTGCAACATAGACCAGTTTGGGGATGTGGACCACTATGGTGTAAAGAAAAGCACTATGGAATAAGGGAAAGAGGAACATGACTATATCCTTCAAGACTTCATGGGATAATGTTTAATGGATAAGGGAGAACTGATATTTATAGGAATTCTGGGAGGTCCCATCTGTGTGAAAATCCCCTCATAAATCCACTAAATAGATTCCCTAAATTAAAGAAGAAAATAACTATTAAAGTATATTACTCTTGAAGACCAATATCAGCATCTCTAACTGATGATGAGAAGGCCCAACGGCATATTATATTCCAAAATGGTCTAGCTTCCTCGATTGATCCCTCCACAGTGACGGTTATGATGAAACCCCACATCACCATGGTGTAGCCTCCTTCAATTGTGGAATATCCTAAACCCCATAACACACTAGGCAATATCTAATTAAGTTATAGTGTATCCTGGGCCACTATTATATGGTCATATATGCTATGGAATAACCACCCTATTTTGGAAACAAGCTTTCCATAATAACTATTAAGCCTCCAAAAACTCACTGAAGGGATTTGAAGTTTAACTAAACATGTACAAACTTAATAACACATAAGATATCAAGAAAAGTAAGGCTTATATTAGGGGACAAGGATTCAAGGTGTTAAATTTCTTGTTTCCTCCTATAAAAAACCTTTATGGACTATGGATCAACAACCAACGTTCAAACCAAAAAACTAATTTAAAGAGATTAATAAAAACTTAAATGGGTGACGTACCTAAAAAATATGGATCATATATCCTAGTCACCATGTAACATCTTGTCCTCGTGCTTCTCCAAGTATCACTATGGGGTATTGAATAATAGGTTTGGCCATTATTTTGATATATTACATTCCCTCTCCTAGGTCTCCTCTTGCACATTCTCATGCTGCCATTGCACTTGTACTAGGGGTATAGTATTCCCATGGAGATCATACTCACTAAGTCCATGATATAGATTAGATGCTCCTAAAAGGACACATCAACATAAACTATATGTCATCAACTTGTATAATATGAGAAGTTTTGGCAAGATATCTTTGAAGCAGTTACATGTGAAACATGATGTTCATGGTGTTGTAATGCTATGGAATGGTTATACGATATACCATTGGACTGAAACTTTCCACTACCTTGAACAGCTTGATAAACCTAGGCATTGATTTAACTTTATTCCTAACACAACCTTTCCCTAGCCTAGGTAACACCCAAATTGAAACATGATGACCAAACACAAACTCTAGAGGTAATCTTTGATAGTCATTGTATGATTTCTTTCATCTCTATACGGTCAAAAACCACTTTCGAAACAACTGAACCTTCATAGATGTATCCATCATGATACTAGCTCCAGTGATAATTTAATTCCCATCCTTCAACCATAAAAGAGGTTAATGGAATGAAATTTCATGAAAATAATCTAAAGGGTCCATTTATATTGATTTTTGTAGGTTGTTACAATAATAAAATTCCATAAGTGCCATAAAATGCTCTTGAGAACCACCAAAATCTAACACATAGGATTGCAACATATCCTCCAAAATATGAATCTTCTATTCATATTGGTCATAAATATGAGGATGATAGGATATACTAATAAGAACATAAGATCCAAAATTCTTCTAAATACCCTCCTAGAAACGAGATATGAAATAATGATCTCAATCTTAAATGATGCTTTTCAAAAAACCATGCAACCAAAATATCTCCCACATATAAAGGTTACATAGATCCTCGATGATGAAGGTATCCCTAATAGGAAATAACTAAGGTAACTTCTTAATTCAATATATGATCACCCATACTACATTTTTTATGGGGTGTCTAAGGTAATCCTTTCATGAAGTCCATAGTGACATCATCCCACTCCATTCCATAATGGGTAGAGGTTGCAACAGCCCAGTAGGTATCAGGTTCTTGTCATTCACCTATTAAAAAGTGAAACATCTCACTATGAATCTTGTTATCTACTTTTTAATCCCTATATTCAAGTATTTTATATCAATATCATGATACATCTTTGTATGACCTGGATATACTACCCATTTAGAATCATGAATCTCCCTCATCATTTCTTCGCATAATCCCATTGAAACCCATACATGACCATGTATAAGAATAACATTTTCACTTAAAAGAAACTATCTTGATGGTGGTTTCACACCATATATTTTTTCCCTTATAGATATTTCCTTCATATCATAAAACCAATATGCCTTGAATTGGAAAATATGTATCAGTATAAGATATGTTGAAGTCTGAGATAGAGATTCCTGGGACACCTAAACAGCTAGATGCATTTTTGAAAATATTTTCATCAGCCACCACTCATCACAATACTAATTCACTTACTATATCTATATCTTCCAGATCAATTCATTAGAAACAACATTTCCCTTGAGTGGAGTGTATACTAGCTCAAAATCAAAAGACTGCAGATACTTGACCTACAACCTTTTTTGAAGGTTCGGGTATCATTGAGAAAAGATTTAATTGAGTCTCTTATGTTCCATGTACACCACTAATCTCTCTCACATCAGATAGTGAATCTAACATCTCAAGGCATTTACCACTGTAGCTAACCCTAGATCTTGATTATAGTGATTTATTTCATGCAGAATTATTTGTTTGGATCCATAAGCAACCACTCGGTCCTCCAACATCAAAATTTCCCTAAGTCTGACTCTAGATGTTTTGCAGTATATGGTATAATATTTTCCTAGAATGGATAAAGTGAGTATTTGTTCTTATGATATCATTATCTTAAGATAATAAATGTCTCAATCATAAGAATATGACCCAAAAAAAATCACTTCTTTATTGGTCATCTGACACATTGATGCTTCCTAATAGGAGTATTCTTTGATCAAACATTGATAATATTCTGCTAGACCACGAAAACTATGAATATCAAATTCATTCTTTGGTTTCACCCAATATAGCACTGATATAACTATTAATGGTTCCACTGATACTCCAGCCTCTAAGATAACTTGGATAATGAATTTTACTCTACTAATCTATAAGTTTAATTTAGATAGCTTAGTATAAATTCGATGATATCTCAGTTTAATCTGAATGATGTAAATTTGTTTGGAATGATCATCTATTTATATGGAGTACACTAATATGTTTCCAACAAAAACTGCCACAAACTGATCCAAAAAATTATGAATAGTCGGATTCATCAGTTCCATGAATACCGTTGGTACATTTTTAAAATTGGACGACATCAATAAAAAATCATACAAGTCATTCCTACTAAAAAAACTAGTCCGAGGTATGTCAGATGGTCTCACTCTCAACTTATGGTACCATGTGATCAATTAAATCATAGAGATGATCCTATCACCTCTCATCTGATTAAAGATATCCTCGATGCATGGGGGATATACCAGTTCTTGAATGTTATCTAGTTCAAAATCTAATAGTCCACACATAAATGCAAAGTATCTTCATCCTTCTTGGAGAAAATCACCAGAGAACCCAGGGAGAAGTAATAGGTCATATAAATATTTTTTCCTATAGAAATTCCAGCTTAAATTTCATCTCATGAAGCTCTTCTAGTGCCATTATTTAAGGCGGTAAAGAAACTTTTTCAACTCCTAACATCAACTCAATTGTGAAATCAGCCTCCCTCTTGGGTGGTAAGCTAGATAATTCTTCAGGAAATATGACATGAAAATGGTCTAACACTGGAAGAAAATTATCATATTCTATTCCACCATCATCCATAATAATGTTTTCTAATCGATTGTGAGAAAAGACAATCTACATTTAATTGTTCATATACATCTAGGCTGATGATCCCACTCTCCCATATGGATATAGATCGCCCCTTCTATCGATATAAAGGTAACTCCCCTCTAATAATATTTGATATGATCCTAGTATAAAACTATTCGGTCCATAATTAGAATCAAATATAATCCTATCATTTCCAATAAAAAAAGTTTCCCAAATAAAATGGTAGAAACTAATTTATAGAGAACATGCCTTGAAATGTTTGATATACTCTAACTGCATTCCCAACAACATGTCGACGGTCATAGCATCATCCAAAAACTTCACAAACTAACCCAAAACATTGGAATACAGGGAATATAAAAAGTAATGTGATGCTCCAATATCAAAAAAAATGTAAGCAAGGGTATATGATATAAGAATTGTATTAGTGATAATAGAAGTTCAAGCATCTAAACTAGCTAGAGGAGACTTCATAGTTTAAGGTTTATGATTTTTTGAATGTACCAAAATTACTGTTTAAGGACATCATTAATACCTTAAATATTATTTCCACTTTGTTTCTTCAATATTAATATTTCTTTATTGAGTTTTTTTCTCTCAAAAATAGCTACAAGTTCATATCTAAGTTTATATTCTATATAATATTATTCACCTCATTATTTGTATTCACTATTTATGGAATTTTCTTATTTATCAATATTTGAAAATAAGTTTTTAAATTTTTCTGAACATTCATCTTCGAAATAATTTTTTTTCAGTTGAGTAAGATTTGAATTTATTACTCAACATGATTCTTCTATTTCCAGTGAACATTTTCTTACCACTAGTGTACTTTTTATCTTCCTTAAAATATTATTCCACTTATTCCACTGAGATTTTTCTTAAGAATGATCTTCATATTCACAAAATTTCTTCTTGGGGAAATTCATATCAAAATTTCAAATTCCCCGACACTCAAAACTTTTTCATGGAATTTTACCTTCATAATTTCTTCTACCATTATGATGGTTTTTAGAGACAAGAGATATAATATTTTCATTCATTTTAGAATCTTCATTTTATTTTGAATCACTAAGGTAAAAATTAGTAGTATATTTTATTTTACATCTTCTTAAAGTTTTAAAATCCATTTCATATTTGATCTTATTTTTAAATACTGGTGATTTCCTCATTTCATAATTAATAATAAAGTTATTAAATTCATCAAGAGATAAATCATATTTATATTCCGCATTGGAGATTTTAGATTGAAACCTATCAGAGAAGTATCTCATGAGTTTTTTTCCAATAGTATAATCATCCAAGACATACAAAAATCCTCTGATGTTGCACTAAACTTCATTATATATTATTAAATACTCATCAATAATTTCTTCATCTATCATTATTATATCTTTGAGCTTTCTTCTCCAGATTTTTTTCTTTTCTTTATTCACTTTGGTGTTTCACTTGAAGATACTTTTGAGTTTATACTCAGTTTATTTGTCTATTTTGAGACTCATCACCTTCTTAAAAATAGTTTTTAACAAAGACATTAAAATTGAATTTATATCTTTCCCATCAACATCAATGTTTAACAATTTAGAAAAAATCATAGGATCAATTTTATCTATGGGTGGAAAACCAAAAGATGTTGCATCAATAACCTCTAGGCCAAGTGACAGAAGATGGGACATCATTATATTTTTCAATCCATGATAAGTTTTCCATTGAATTTAGTAATACCAATTTTTTATTGAATTGAGATTTTATATGATAAAGATACAATAGGTAAATCATTTCAATGATACTAATTGAAGTTACTAAGGATCATTAAACCATTTATAAGGGGTTTTGAATCAGTGGTTTTCTTTTTAGAAAATTTTTAATTAATTAAATTTAATCACTATAACATGTTAGAGTTAAATTAATTATCAAATTTTATAAAAAAACTCAAATGTGTGAAAATATGAGAAATTGAAAAAGGAATTCAATATTTACAAGGTTTTGCCTCAGTGTGAGAACCAAAATCCTTGACTTGGAGACTCCCATTGACACATGGAAATTAACTATTCGAAATAATTGAATATAACTTTGAGCCAACTCATATTAGAAGACTTATATCTCTTAATAGGTATGATTATACTAACTCCAGTTAGTTTACAATTTTTTTCTTACAAAATTGATCCATAAGAAAATATATGAAAATATGTAACTTTAGTTTCAAAATGTTTATCTGGAAAGTTCATTTGATTTCCACTATCAGATAATGCATTCTTAATTCACTCTACATAGGTCTAGTGAAATTATGTCTAGTGTGCCTAACTAAAAAATCATCTGATACTCTGACCTGAATTCTATCTAATTATCAAAACCATTATGCCTCACTTGTAATTTCCCTGACCAGATGCTCCCTCAAGTGACTGAGTTGAGTTGGCTATGTGACCTCAGTCACACCTCCTCAGATTTCATAGGATAATGACTAGTAACAAGGGTGTAATAAATATAGTTGGTATATTATACCCTCTAGAATAAAGTAATAATAAAATAGAAAATAGTAGCAGTGTAATATAAATTTCAGAAACAATATAATCAAAAAACATGAATCCATAGTAGAATAAATAAAAACTCCAACAACTCAATAATAATAGAATCATTTAATGATAGAATGAAATGTAACCTAATGTGATATTGAATTTTAAACAAATAGATGACTATATAAACTCAAAAAAAGACTCCAAGACTCTTGTCTTGAACCCCATGTGAGTCCCATCTCCAAGATCCAACACATCCAGTAACAAACAATCAAAAATAGGGTCCTTTTCACTTATCAAAAGTAGTCTCTATGAAATATTAATGGGTACTAAGTAGTGTTCCATCAAGGGTGTGAGTATAACTTAGTAGGTTGACACCACCATTTCTAAACAAATCCAGTCTGAGAAATATAGTTCATGTAATAAATCGATAATGGTGTAGCCTCCTTCAATTGTGGAATATCCTCAACCCCATAACACACTAGGCCATATCCAATTAAGCTATAGTGTATCCTGGGCCTCTATAGTATGGTCATATATGCTATGGAATAACCACCATAGTTTTGGAAACAAGATTTCCATAATAACTGTTAAGCCTCCAAAAACTCATTGAAGGACTTTGAAGTTTAACCAAACATGTACCAACTTAAGAACAAATAAGATAGCAATAAAAGTAAGGCTTCTATTTGGGGACAAGGATTCAAGGTGTTACATTTCTTGTTTCCTCCTATAACAAACCTATATATACTATGGATCAACAACCAACGTTCAAACCAAAAAACTAATTTAAAGAGTTTAATAAAAACTTAAATGGGTGACGTACCTAAAAAATATGGATCTTATATCCTACTCACCATATTACATATTTTTCTCATGATTGTCCAAGTATCACTATGGGGTATTTAATAATAGGTTTGGCCATTGTTTTCGTACATTATATTCCCTATCCTAGGTCTCCTCTTGCACATTCTCATGCTACCATTGCACTTGTACTAGGGGTATAGTATTCCCATGGAGATCATACTCACTAAGTCCATGATACAGAGTAGATGCTCCTAAAAGGAGACATCCACATACAACTCTATGTCATCAAATTGTATAATATGAGAAGGGTTGGGATGATATCTTTGAAGCAGTGACATGTGAAACATGGTGTTCATGGTGTTGTAATGCTATGTAATGGCTATATGATATACCATTGGACTGGAACTTTCCACTACCATGAACAACTTGATAAAACTAGGCATTGATTTCCCTTTATTCCTAAAACAACCTTTCCCTAGCCTAGGTAACACCCAAATGAAAACACAATGACCAAACACAAACTCTAGAGGTAATCATTGATAGTTTGTGTATCATTTCGTTCATCTCTATATGGTCAACAACAACTTTCGAAACAACTGAACCTTCATAGATGTCCCCATCATGAAACTAGTTCCAATGATCATTTAATGCTCATCCTTTAACCATAAAATAGGTGAATGGAATGAAATTTCATGAAAATATTCTAAAGGGTCCATTTATATTGATGCTTGGAGGTTGTTACTGTAATAAAACTTCATAAGTGCTATAAACTGCTCTTGAGAGCCACCAAAATCCAAGACATAGGATCGCAACATATCCTCCAAAATATGAATCTGTTATTCATATTATTCATCAATATGAAGATGATAGGATATACTAATAAGAACCTAAGATCCCAAATTCTTCTTAATACCCTTCTAGGACTGAGATATGAAACAAGGATCTCAATATTGAATGATGCTTTTCAAAAAACCATGCAACCAAAATATCTCCCACATAAAAAGGATACCTAGATCATCGATGATGAAGGTATCCCTGATAGAAAATAACTAAGGTGACTTCTTAAGTAAATCTATGATCACCCATACTACATTTTTTGTGGGGTGTCTTAGGTAATCCTTTCATGAATTCCATAGTGACATCATCCCACTCCATTCCATAATGGGTAGGGGCTGCAATAGCCTTGTAGGTATCAGGTTCTTGTCCTTCACCTATTAATAAGTGAAACAACTCACTATGAATCTTGTTATCTCCTTTTTAATCCCTATATGAAAGTATTTTATATCAATATCATGATACATCTTTTCATGACCTGGATGTACTACCCATTTAGAATCATGAATCTCCCTCATCATTTCTTAGCATAATCCCATTGGAACCCATATATGACCATGTATAAGAATAACATTTTCACTTACAATAAACTATCTTGATGGTGGTTGCACACCATATATGTTTTCCCTTAGAGATATTACCTTCATATTAGATAACCACTATTCCTTGAATTAGTAAATATGTATGGGTATAAGATATATTGAAGTCTGAGATAGGCATCCCTTGGACTCCTAAACATCTAGATGCATTTTTGAAAATATTTTCATCACCCACCACTCATCACAATACTAATTCACTTACTATATCTATATCTTCTAGCTCAATTCATCAGAAACAACATTTCCCTTTACTGGAGTGTATACTATCTCAAAATAAAAATACTGCAGATACTTGACCTACAACCTTTGTTTAAGGTTCAGGTATCATTGAGAAAAGATGTACTTGAGTCTCTTATGGTCCATGTACACCACTAAACTCTCTCACATCAGATAGTGCCTCTAACATCTCAAGGCATGTACCACTGTAGCTAACCCTAGATCATGAGTATAGTGATTTCTCTCATGCATACATAGTTGTTTGGATCCATAAGCAAGCACTCGGTCCTTCTACATCAAAATTTCCTTAAGTCTTACTCTAGATGTTTTTGCAGTACATTGTATAATATTTTCCTAGAATGGATAAAGTGTGTATTTTTTCTAAGGATATCCTTATCTTAAGATCCTAAATGTCTCTCACATAATAATATGACCCAAAAAATTCACTCATTTCTTGGTCATCCTATACATCGATGCTTCCAAATAGGAGTAGTCTTTGATCAAACATTGATAATATTCTCCTAACCCAAGAAAACTCTGAATATCAAATTCATTATTTGGTTTCACTGAATATAGCACTAGTATAACCTTTAATGGTTCCACTGATACTCCAGCCTATAAGATAACTTGGATAATGAATTTTACTCTACTAATCCATATGTTTCATTTAGATAGCTTAGTATAAATTAAATGATATCTCGGTTTAATCTGAATGATGTCAATTTGTTTGGAATGATCATCAATTTATAGGAAGTACACTAATATGTTTCCAATAAGAACTACCACAAACTGATCCAAAAAATTATGAATAGTCGGATTCATCAGTTCCATGAATATCATTGGTGCATTTTTAAAACTATGTTACATCAATAAAAACTCATACAAGTCATTCCTACTAAAAAACTAGTCTGAGGTATGTCAGATTGTCTCACTCTCAACCTATGGTACCATGTGCTCAAGTAAATCATAGAGATGATTCTATCACCTCTCATCTGATTAAAGATATCATCGATGAATGGAAGGGGATACTAGTTCTTGAAAGTTATCTAGTTAAATATCTAATAATCCACACATAAATTCAAAGTATCTTCATCCTACTTGGAGAAAATCACTAGAGAACCCCAGGTATAAGTAATAGGTCATATAAATATTTTTTCCTAAATAAATTCCAATTAAAATTTCATCTTGTGAAGATCTTATAGTGCCATTATGTAAGGAGGTATAGAAACTCATTTAGCTCCTAACACCAACTCAATTGTGAAATCAATCTCCCTCTTTGGTGGTAAGCTAGATAATTCTTCAGGAAATATGTCATGAAAATTGTCTAACACTAGAGGAAAAGTATCATATTGTATTCCACCATCATCCATAATAAGGTTTTCTAATTGGGTGTGAGAAAATCCAATTTACACGGAATTGGTCATGTACATCTAGGCTGATGATCCCACTCTCCCGTATGGATATAGATCCCCCCTTATAGAGATAGAAAGGTAACTCTCCTCTAATAATAGTTGATATGATCCTAGTATAAAACTATTCGGTCCATACTTAGAATAAATATAATCCTATCATTTCCAACAAAAAAATATTCCCAAATAAAATGTTAGCAACTAATTTATAGAGAACATGCCTTAAAATGTCTGATATCCTCTAACTTCATTCCCAACAACATGTTGACGGTCATAGAATCATCCAAAAACTTCACAAAAAAAACCCAAACAATTGGAATACTGGGAAGATAAAAAGTAATGTGATGATCCTATATCAAACAAAATGTAATCAAGGGTATATGATATAAGAATTGTATTAGTGATAATAGAAGTTCATGTATCCAAACTTACTAGAGGAGACTGCATAGTTTAAGGTTTATGATCTATTGAATATACCAAAATTACTATTTAAGGACATAATTACTACCTTAAATATCATTTCCACTTTCTTTCTTCAATATTCATATTTCTTTATTGAGTTTTTTTCTCTCAAAAAAAGCTACAAGTTCATATCTAAGTTGATATTCTATATAATATTATTCACCTTGTTCTTTGTTTCACTGTTTATGGAATTTTCTTTTTTATCAACATTTTCAAATAAGGTTTTAAATTTTTCTAAACCTTCATCTTATGAGGAATTTTTTTCAGTGGAGTAAGATTTGAATTTCTTACTCAACATGCTTCTTCTATTTCCAATGAACATTTGCTTACCACCAGTGTACTTCTTATCTTCCTTAAAAAATTATTCTACTTATTCAACTGAGATTTTTCTTAAGAATGATCTTCATATTCACAAAATTTCTTCTTGGGGAAATTCATAGCAAAATTTCCAATTCCCCGACACTCAAAACATTTTCTTGGAAGTTTACCTTCATAATTTATTCTACCTTTATGATGGTTTTTTTAGATAAGAGACATAATATTTTCATTCATTTCAGTATCTTCATTTTTTTTGAATCACTAAGGTAAAAATTACTAGTATATTTTATTTTACATCTTCTAAAAGTTTTAAAATCCATTTTATCCTAGATATTATTTTTAAATACTGGTGATTTCCTCATTTCATAAGTAAGTATAAAGTTATTAAATTCATCAAGAGATAAATCATATTTATATTCCACATTGGAGATTTTAGATTGAAACCAATCAGAGAAGTATCTCACGAGTTTTTTTCCAATAGTATAATTATCCAAGACATACAAAAATCCACTTATGTTGAACTAAACTTAATTATCTCTTATTAAATACTCATCAATAATTTCTTCATCTATCATTATTATATATTTGATCTTTCTTCTCCAGATTTTTTTCTTTTCTTTATTCACTTTGGTGTTTCCCTTGAAGATACTTTTGAGTTTATCCTCAGTTTATTTGTCTATTTTGAGACTCATCACCTTCATAAAAACATTTTTTAACAAAGACATGAAAATTGAATTTATATCATTCCCATCAACATTAATGTTTAACAATTTATAAAAAAACATAGGATCATTTTTATCTATGGGTGGAAAACCAAAAGTTGTTGTATCAATAACCTCTAGGCCAAGTGACAAAATATGGGACATAATTCTATTTTTCAATCCATGATAATTTTTCCATTGAATTTATTAATACCACTTTTTTTATTGAATTGAGATTTTATATGATAAATATACAATAGGTAAATCTTTTCAATGATACTAATTGAAGTTACTAGGATCATTAAAACATTGAGAAGGGGTTTTGAATCAGTGGTTTTCATTTTAGAAAATTTTTAATTAAAGAAATTTAATCACTATAACATGTTAGAGTTACATTAATTATCAAATTTTATAAAGAAACTCACATGTGTGAAAATATGAGAAATTAAAAAAGGAATACAATATTTACAAGGTTTTGCCTCAGTGTGAGAACCAAAATCCTTGACATGGAGACTCCCATTGATAAATGGAAATTAACTATTAGAAATAATTGAATATAACTTTGATCCAACTCCCATTAGAAGACGTCTATCTCCTAATAGGTATGATTAGACTAACTCCAGTTAGTTTACAAATTTTTTCTTACAAAATTGATCCACAACAAAATATTTTGAAACTTTGTAACTTTAGTTTCAAAATCTTTATCTGGAAAGTTCATTTAATTTCCTCCATCAGATAATGATTTCTTAGTTCACTATACATAGGTCTAGTTAAATTATGTCTAGTGTGCCTCACTAAAAAATCATCTAATACTCTGACCTAAATTCTATCTAGTTATCAAAACCACTATGCCTCACTTGTAATTTCCCTAACCAGGTGCTCCCTCAAGTGACTGAGTTGAGTTGGCTATGTGACCTCAGTCATACCTCCTCATATGATATAGGATAATGACTAGTAACAATGGTTTAATAAATATAGTTGGTATATTATACCCTCTAGAATAGAGTAATAATAAAATAGAAAATATTAGCAGTGTAGCAAAAATATCAGAAAAAATATAATCAAAAAACATGAATCCATAGTAGAATAAAGAAAAACTCCAACAACTCAACAATAATAGAATCATTTAATGATAGGATGAAGTTTAACCTAATGTGATATTGAATGTTAAATAAATATATGAATATGTAAACTCAAAAAAAGACTCCAAGACTCTAGTCTTGAACCCCATGTCAGTCCCATCTCCAAGATCCAACTCATCCAGTAAGAACAATCAACAATAAGGTCTCTTTCACTTATCCAAACTAGTCTCTATAAAATATTTAAGGGTGCTAAATGTTGGTCCATCAAGGGTGTGAGTATAAATTAGTAGTTTGACACCACCATTTCTAAACAAATCTAGTCTGAGAAATATAGTTCATGTAATCGATAATGGGGTATTAATTTAATCAATTAATATTATACATTAGATAAATCCACTAACCCTCAAACTCTAGGTTGACACCTAGGGTTAGACCCATCTTTCTTCAGAAGAAATCCAAATATCTCTAAGCATTTCATAGAACCATTCCAACCATTTTCATAACTCTCTAAGGGTATAGACCATAAATCATCACGGTAGAACTGGACAGAGCTCTATAATCATTTCAGTATAACAAGACCAATCCCTACAAGAATTATATAATAACCAATACAATACCTATAAAAATTAAAGCATAACCAAGCCAAGACCTATAATAATTACATCAAAACTAGGAAAATCCCTATATTAATTAAAACATAAATAGGTCAATCCCTATAATCATTGCAACATAATTGTGTTAATCCATATAATTATTATGGAATAACACATTTCATCACAATCCATTATAGTGAGTTCATATAATTACCAATTATCTATCCATTTACAATTCATAAGGTCGATATCACAACTATCATCACAATTACATCAAATCCCATTCCATTTATCATTTAAAGCCCCACATTTTTTATCATTCCAATTATCTAATTTTTAGTCTACATGATCCTATATCAAGTAATCATACCAATTTCATAAGTTATGAAAATTCATAATATTAAGCTAACAATCAACCAATTTCAAAACATTATAGGGAATAATGTTAAATTTGACCAAGTGTCAAGCAAGGTCAAAGGATTTTATACCTATCAGGTGTCCTCATGTCTTGGTCTCACTACGGTGTAGTGAGAACTACTATGGTGTAGGAACTGCTATGTATAGTATCACAATGATGCAAGGATGACTCACCATGGCACAAGGATATTTCTCTATAGTGTACTCTTAATGGTTGCAGCATAGACCAGTTTGGGGATATGGACCACTATGGTGTAAATATAAGCACTATGTCATAAGGGAAAGAGGAACATGACTATATCCTTCAAGACTTCATGGGATGATGTTTAATGGAGAAGGGAAAACCGATATTTATAGGAATCCTGGTGGGTCCCATCTGTATGAAAATCCCCTCATAAATCTAATAAATAGATTCCAAAAATTAAAGAAGAAATGAACTATTAAAGTATATAACTATTGAAGACCAATACCAGCATCTGTAACTGGTGATGAGCAGGCCCAACGGCATATTATATTCCACCATGGTGTAGCTTCCTCGATTGATCCCTCCATGGTGACGATTATGATGAAACCCCACATCACCATGGTGTAGCCTCCTTCAATTGCAGAATATCCTCAACCCCATAACACACTAGACCATATCTAATTAATCTATAGTGTATCCTGGGCCTCTATAGTATGGTCATATATGCTATGGAATAACCACCCTTGTTTTGGAAACAAGCTTTCTATAATATATGTTAAGCCTCCAAAAACTCACTGAAGGGCTTTGAAGTTTGACCAAACATGTAAAAACTTAAGAAAAAATAAGATAGCAAGAAAATTAAGGCTTCTATTAAGGGATAATGATTCAAGGTATTAAATTTCTTTTTTCCTCCTATAACAAACATGTATGGACTATGGATCAAAAACCAACGTTCAAACCAAAAAAATAATTTAAATAGATTAATAAAAACTTAAATGGGTGACGTACCTAAAAAATATGGATCTTATATCCTACTCACCATATAACATCGTGTCCTTGTTCTGCTCCAAGTATCACTATAGGGTATTGAATAATAGGTTTGGAAATTGTTTTGATATATTATATTCCCTCTCCTAGGTCTCCTCTTGCACATTCTTATGTTGACATTACACTTGTACTAGGGGTATAGTATTCCCATGAAGATCATACTCACTAAGTCCATGATACGAATTAGATTATCCTAAAGGGACACATCAACATACAACTCTATGTCATCAACCTATATAATATGAGAAGGGTTGGGATGATATCTTTGAAGCAGTGACATGTGAAACATGTTGTTCATGGTGTTTTAATGTTATGGAATGGTTATACGATATACCATTGGACTGGAACTTTCCACTACCTTGAACAGCTTGATAAACCTAGGCATTGATTTCTATTTATTTCTAATACAATTTTTCCCTAGACTAGGTAACACCCAAATGAAAACATGATGACCAAACACAAACTCTAGAGGTAATCTTTGATAGTCTGTGTATGATTTCGTTCATCTCTATACGGTCAACAACCACTTTCGAAACAACTGAACCTTCATAGATGTCTCCATCATGATATTGGTTCCAATAATCATTTAATTCCCATCCTTTAACCATAAAATAGGTGAATGGAATGAAATTTCATGAAAATCCTCTAAAGAGTCCATTTATATTGATGCTTGGAGGTTGTTACTGTAATAAAACTCCATAAGTGCTATAAACTGCTCTTGAGAACCACCAAAATCCAAGACATAAGATCGCAACATATCCTCCAAAATATGAATCTACTGTTCATATTTTTCATCAATATGAGGATGATAGGATATACTAATAAGAACCGAAGATCCCAAATTCTTTAAAATACCCTTCTAGAACCGATATATGAAACAAGGATCTCAATCTTAAATGATTCTTTTTAAAAAACCATGCAACCAAAATATCTCCCACATATTAAGGCTACCTATATCATCGATGATGAAGGTATCCCTAATTGGAAATAACTATGGTAACTTCTTAAGTCAATCTATGATCACCCATACTAAATTTTTTGTTGGGTGTCTTAGGTAATCCTTTTATGATGTCCATAGTGACATCATCTCACTCCATTCCATAATAGGTAGAGGCTGCAACAGCCCAGTAGGTATCAGGTTCTTGTCCTTCACCTATTAATAAGTGAAATATCTCACTATGAATCTTGTTATGTCATTTTTAATCCCTATATGAAAGTATTTTATATCAATATCATGATACATATTTGTATGACCTGGATGTACTACCCATTTAGAATCATGAATATCCCTCATCATTTCTTCACATAATCCCTTTGGAACCCATACACGACAATGTATAATAATAACCTTTTCACTTACAAGAAACTATCTTGACGGTGGTTTCACACATATATGTTTTCCCTTAGATATATTACCTTCATATCAGATAACCACTATGCCTTGAATTGGTAAATATTTACGTGTATAAGATATGTTGAATTCTGAGATAGACATCCATGGGACTCCAAAACATCTAGATGCATTTTTGAAAATATTTTCATTAGCCACCACTCATCAAAATAATAATTCACTTACTATATCTATATATTCCAGCTCAATTCATCATAAACAACCTTTCCCTTGAATAGAGTGTATACTAGCTTAAAATCAAAAGACTGCAGATGCCTGACCTAGAACCTTTGTTGATGGTTCAGGTATCATTGAGAAAAGATGTACTTGATTCTCTTATGGTCCATGTACACCATTAATCTCTCTCACATCTGATAGTTCATCTAACATCTCAAGGCATGTACCACTTTAGCTAACCCTAGATCATGAGTATAGTGATTTATCTCGTGCAGACTTACTTATTTGGATCCATAAGTAACCTCTCGGTCCTCCTCCATCAAAATTTCCCTGAGTCTAACTCTAGATGTTTTGCAGTACATGGTATAATATTTTCCTAGAATGGATAAAGTGAGTATTGTTTCTAAGGATATCCTTATCTTAAGATCCTAAATGTCTCTCTCATAAGAATATGACCCTAAAAAAATCACTCCTTTCTTGGTCATCCTACACATCGATACTTCCAAACAAGAGTAGTCTTTGATCAAACATTGATAATATTCTGCTAAACCAAGAAAACTCTGAATATAAAATTCATTCTTTGGTTTCACCCAATATTGAAATTATATAACCTTTAATGGTTCCACTAATACTCTAGACACTAAGATAACTTGTATAATGAATTTTACTCTACTAATCCATAAGTTTCATTTAGATAGCTTAGTATAAAATTGATGATATCTCGGTTTAATCCAGATGATGTCAATTTGATTGTAATGATCATCTATTTATAGGGAGTACACTAATATGTTTCCAATAAGAACTGCCACAAACTGATCCAAAAAATTATTAATAGTCGGATTCATCAGTTCCATGAATATCG
This sequence comes from Viscum album, assembly GCA_963277665.1. Taxonomy (NCBI): domain Eukaryota; kingdom Viridiplantae; phylum Streptophyta; class Magnoliopsida; order Santalales; family Viscaceae; genus Viscum; species Viscum album. The sequence goes on from OY728138.1 coordinate 58,129,414, forward strand.
TTGGTCCATTTTTAAAACTAGACAACATTAATAAAAACTCATACAAGTCCTTCCTACTGAAAAACTAGTCTGAGGTATGTCAGATGGTATCACTCTCAACTTATGGTATCATGTGCTCAAGTAAATCGTAAAGATGATCCTATCACCTCTCATCTGATTAAAGATATCATCGATGCATGGAAGGGGATACAAGTTCTTGAATGTTATCTAGTTCAATGTCTAATAATCCATACATAAATGCAAAGTATCTTCATCCTTCTTAGAGAAAATCACTAGAGAACCCCAGGGAGAATTAATAGGTCATATAAATATTTTTTCCTATAGAAATTCAAATTGAAATTTCATCTCATGAAGCTATTCTAGTTCCATTATGTAAGGCAAGATAGAAACTTTTTCAGCTCCTAACACCAACTCAATTGTGAAATCAATCTCCCTCTTGGGTGGTAATCTAGATAATTCTTCAGGAAATATGTCATGAAAATGGTATAACATTGGAGGAAAAGTATCATATTGTATTCCACCATCATCCAAAATAAGGTTTTCTAATTGGGTGTGAGAAAATCCAATCTACACTAAATTGGTCATGTACATCTAGGTTGATGATCCCACTCTCCTGTATGGATATAGATCCCCCCTTCTAGAGATAAAAAGGTAAATCTCATCTAATAATAGTTGATATGATCCTAGTATAAAACTATTCAATCCATACTTAGAATCAAATATAATCATATCATTTAAAACAAAACAAAAAATTCTCCCAAATAAAATGGTAGCAACTAATTTATATAAAACATTCCTTGAAATGTTTGATATCTTTTAACTGCATTCCCAACAACATGTCGACGGTAATAGCATCATCCAAAAACTTCACAAACAAAACCAAACCATTGGAATACTAGGAAGATAATGAGTTATGTGATTCACCTATATCAAATAAAATGTAAGCAAGGGTATATTATATAAGAATTTTATTAGTGATAATAGAAGTTCATGCATCCAAACTAGCTAGAGTAAACTGCATAGTGTGTAGTTAAGTCTCTCCTCTACCATGGGCTCTAATATGACTCCCTAATGTTATTCACTTTAAATGGTATTATAACTCATATGTTGGGGTACCGTGTAACCTAACTTGGCCTGAATGTCTGGTGGAACTATAGATACCTATATATTGAGGGGTATCTAAGTCCCTCTCTAACTTAGTTTCCTACCCTAATCCCCTTACATTATTCTTCTAAAGATAGGTCCTATAAAATCTTTAAATATGACACATCCAACCACAAGAATGAAACTTATATATGGGTTAAGGACACTGTAGGTGATTGTGGCCAGCCATTCCACACTAAAATCACTTCAATAGACCATGGCCCTGAGGTGGAATTCCTAACCCCTAGCCATTCTTCACACTAATTACTTGGTAGTAAATATCATAGTATCGCTTCTTTCCACCAGAAGAAGAGATTTTAGATCTCCTGGAAGAAACTACATGGCTATCAATTGGGGCCTCTCTTAGATTTTATTCCATGATGAGAGTCTGATTAATCGAATTTTGAAAGTTTTTCAGGTGAAATATGTTCACCTGTGACCTTTTCTCATATCGAATCTCATATAGGAAATTTCTCTCCCTAGTGACCTCATCATCTACCAAATATGGAAAAAGCAATGTAAGTTAGTGAAACATCCCGCATAGTCCATCACTGAAATACTCTCCTATGTAAAGTGTATTAACTAGAAATTCCTCTCATCCCACTAAATTTATAAGTGAATTGGGAACTACACCTAGAATTATATCTAGGATAACTACTCTTACTACCCACCTTGCTCGAGAATGTCCCACCAACATCTGGTTGTTCCTTGAAGCATATATACAGCAAGCTTCACCCTCTTATCTATGGGTGTCTCAAGATGCTTGAAGATCATCTAGAATGACTCAATCTATAACTTGGATACCTGGATCCCTCTCTTCCCAATGAACATAGGTGGATTTTTTAGAAAAAACTCTCTCATCATCTCAGACATAGAACGTATGGCATGAAAATCCCCCTCTCTATGGATCACATATCCCTTAGGAAGCTATAATGAAGTTGGTCTTCTATCAAATTTTTCATATCTATAGGAATTTCCTTCTCGACAACATTAGGAGTGTGTTGATTTTCAATCTCCTGATGATTAACTCAAAAATTATGTGGTGTTATTTCCTCTACAATGATTTTACACACACCTAAGAATATAGGAACTCAACAAGATCAATATAAATAGGTGATAAAAATAGAGAACTACTAGCTTGATTCTCCTCTATACTTGGATTAACATGTGAATTTTTATAACATAACATTTTTTTCATATTTTATTCTAGGTATATAAAGGTTTTTATCATCACATTGCATATGGTAAAATATGTCACAGTCAATAAATATGTCCCTATAATGAATAATTCATGTCAATATATATCCCTATGTTCCTATTATGATGCATGAATACTCATCACGTGTCATACTAGTCCATGAGTAAAATCTAAATAATTATAATATCACACAATCATTGAATTACCCAAGGTGAAATAACATCAAAACTGTAACAAGTGAATAACATGAATAACAATCTCATCTTGAGCACTTGTATTTTCTCCCATATAAATGCTAGATACTCCCATTCACAAGATCATTACTAAGTCCCGATATATACTAGTCTCCTTTATACCTTTTCCAAATAGTAAGGCAGCATAAAAGAAACTTGAGGTTTTGATACAACTTCATAAAGTCAACAACCCGATGCTCCCTCATGTGATCGGGTCGGGTTGGCTACGTGACCTTAGGCATGCCTTCTTGTATGCCAGAGGCTACTGACTAGAAACAAGGGTGTAATGAATATATTGAGGAGACTATACCCTCTGGAATAGAGTCACAATTCAAAAGAAAATATTTAATAGTACAATGGAAATATCTAAAATAATATAATCAAAAAACATTCATTCATAGTAGATTAAATAACAATTTCAACATATCAGTAATAATATAATCATATAATGGTGGAATTAAATGTAACTAAATTATATACTGAATGTAAAAAACGAAATACTATACATACTCAAAAAAATACTCTAAGACCATGGTCTCAAACCCCATGTCAGTATCGTCTCCAATGTCCAACTATCCAATAAGAAACAAACAACAACAGGGCCCCTTTCCCTTATCCAAACCCACATCCATGGAATCTATCTGTGTACCAAATTGCAACCCATATAGTGTGTGAGTATAACTCGGTAGGTTGAAACCATCATGTCTAAATAAATCCTATCTGAGGCATATTGTGCATGCAATAAAGTGATAGCATGCTATTAATTTAATCAATTAATATGATACAAATAATAAATCCAATGACCCTAGAGCTCCAGGTTCACACCTGGGGTCAGCATCAACCTACTTCATCACTAATCTACATATCTCTGAGCATGTCACGGAACCATTCCAAACATTTCCATAACACTCCCAGGGTATATACCATAAATCATCATTAGAGAAATGAGCATATCCCTATAACCATTACAGTATAACTAGGTCATTTCCTATAAGAATTACAATATAATTAGTCCAAGGCCTATAAGTATTATAGCATAATCAGTCCAAGCCCTGTAAGAATTACATCATAATTAAGATAAGCCCTATAAGCATTAAAGTATAACCAGGACAAGCCCTATAATCATTATATCATAACACATTTCATCACAAGCCATTATGGTCAAATTATCAAATTACCGATTATCTATCCATTTACACTTCATATGGTCAGGATCTCAATTATCATCATAATTACATCAAATCTCATTCAATTTATCAATTAAACCCCCAAGGTTGTTAGCATTCCAATTAATAAATATTTTATCTATGTGATCCCATATCAAGTAATCACACCAATTTTACAAGTTATGTCAATTAATAATATTAAGCCAATAATTAACCAATTACAAAACATCATAGGTGATAATGTCTAATATATCCAAGTCTCAAGAAAGATCAATGGTGGGAACACCTATCGGGTGGCCACATGTCTCTGTCTTAACACTAATGGACTTGAAGGGATCCAATGGGAGGTCCATACATGTGTAAATCATAAAAAATAGGATAATAAAATTATTTAGTTCTCACACATAGTGTGATAACATGATTAAAATTATCACATATACAGGAATAAAATCAAAATAAACATTTGGTAGTTGTTATGGACTACCAACTTCAATGCTAGTTAAAGTTTGAGGAGGAGTGATTTTGAAAAATCGGGAGTTTCCAAAATGAAATTCAGAAGGTTGTGGCATAGAGGTGAACTAGAATAAAATACCATGATGTAGGATGGTGGTACTAGGGCACAAAATAGGGCACTGGAAGGTTCCATGATGGTGCAGTACCAGTCACCATGGTGAAAATATTCTCACTATGATATAGTGAAAATTTCTAAAACATAAAAACCACCATGCCTGTCATCACTATGACTCATGGATGACTCGCCATATTAAAGGTATATTACTCTATGGTGTAGGGATAAAGCTTGTGGTGTGGACTGTTTTGGGGATGCACACCACTATAGTGTAAACATAAGCACTGCAATATAGGGGAAATTGGAGCACGATTTTAGCCATCATGACTTCCTAGGATGATTCTGAATAGAGAAGAGATAATCGATTTTAATAAGGGTCCTCAGAGGTACCATCCATGTTAAAAACCCCTCATAAATCCCTAAAATGGATTACAAAAATTAAATAATAAATGTCCTCTTTAAGGCCATGACTACTAAAGATCAGGACCAGTATTTTTAACTCATATGTAGAAGGCCCTATGGCATGGTATATTCCACCACAGGACAACCTCCTTAGTTTGTCCCTCCACAGTGATGGTTATAGTGAAATTTTTCATCACTATGGAACATCCTCATTCCATTTCAATGTACACTAAACCCCATAATGAACTATGGTGTATCCAATTAATCTATAGCATAACTTGTGCCTTTATAGCATAATCATATAGGATATGGCATAACCACCCTATTTTTTTAGAAAAGCATACCAAAACACCTCTTAAACCCCACAAAACTCTCTGAATCCCTTAATAATTTAACCAAACATGTACAAACTTAATAAAAATAGGATAATAATAAAAACAAGGCTTACATTAGTGTATGAGGATTCATGATTTCACATTTCTTATTTCTTCTCAGAACAAACCCGTCGGGACTATAGATCAAAAAAAAGTTAAAAATGAAAAAAAATTAAAGAGATTAATAAAAAAAATATAATTGGGAAATAACTAAAAAATATAGGATCTTACATAAATATTTGTATATATGTTGTTTCTAATACAAAAACTATGCCTAGATTTCTCTAAACACTACCTCTATCAGATTCCACTAATTGTAAGCTCTGTTCAATATTCTGAACCAAATCTATTCCTAGAACCATTTCTTTATCCTGAAACTAATCTTTTATGGAAACTAAATTATAACACAAATTTTTCAATGATTTGGATTTTTTTATATATAAACAGTGTTAAGTACAATGTACTTTTCACCCCTTTTATTGGTGCACCAGAAAAATATTTTTCCAGAAATAATTTTCATTTTCATTTTCCCTCTAAAATTGATTACATAATTAATAATTACCTCTTAAATAAATTCACTAGGATGCTTGTAAACTCTTATAGAATATTCAGGAACATTCTTGAATTATCTTTCACTTCCAACTTTTCTTTAATATCCTTAACTTCATATATTAAATAACTCTTCAAACTTCCTTGATTTTGGATAGATAACAAACACTTTAAAGTATCAGTTCAGCATCCTCAAAATTATAGGATTTACAAAGTTATATAATGCATATCAAAAATATCTATCAAGAAAATGATTATTTGGTAACCTTTTAAGAACATTTCATTTGATCACAAAACTCAAATTCTCCACTTTACTTCATCTGGTTAAATTGTTTGTTCGATGACTTCATAAGAAAATATCATTCTATCTTTTCTTTTTATAATGGTCATAAAAATTGTTTTTTTGATGGATATTTCCTTCATTAGCACACTTACTAAAATTTACAACTTCATACTTCACATGACCTTTAATTAAACTTTTCTCTCCAAACATAATATAAACTATTTTCTAGAAAATCGCCTGCCTTTATCTATTTCTATTTACCCACTGAATATAGATGATTAAATTGTTACAACTTCTAAGGACTTCAATAAAATGAAAATTTCTCTATCCCATGAAATTATCAAATTTATTATTTTCATTTAACCCTTTGAATTAACACAAATGAATCTTGAAATATGACTTCTCTTTTCTTGGAATACTCCACATTTTTATTTTCACAAATATTGAAATCTGAATTATAGTGTCATTTTTTATTTTATGAAACTATACAAACTAGATAGAAACTGATTCATATTATCAGGCTTGTCTGATGATTCTATGTATGCTTCATCTGGTATAATCTTCCCCTTTTACATACTTTTCAACTTTCAAGTTTATAATTTTTTACAAAAACATTTTCTTGAAGGTTTATTAGGAAAATTTTTTTTGGTGTAAAAAGTCTCCACTTTAATAAATTATCTTTTGAATAATATTTAACATTTTTGTTAAATGACACTTATTAATACTTATCACAAATATTTATTTAGTTATAAATAGATTTTTCATATGATTTATTTAGACTTTGAACATATGATAGCCTTGTGAAATGTTTTTACAAAAATTTCATTTGGCAATCTTAAATTTTCCCTTTGTTCAAAGGGCTATATCATGAGGTTTTCCATGATGTTGGAAACTTTGAATGAACAATATAACATCATCTGATTTTTTAAGGAAATTTTCTTATCATAGTTAAGGAAACATCCTAACTTCCTCAATTCCTTTATAATTTTCATAAAAATAATTTCTTTCCAAAGTTTCTTAACAAAGTTTCTTGACAAACTTCCAACTTCCTCTAGCAACATCATAATAAAAAATTCTTATAAAAAGTGAGTTGTCAACAGATAAAAAACTTTTTTAGGAAAACATCACAAAGAATCTACATAAACCATTAATTACGACCCATGCCTATGCATAGATTTCCTTAAAACCATTCAGATTAAAATTTATATTGCAATCTTGAATTCTTAGAGTTTCCAATCTTAAATTGACTGAACCCATAATCCAATTTATCCCTTTCAATTTTGCAGAAGGGAAGAGAACTTGTAAGAATCCATATCCAATAGAGATGCATTTGAAATAATAAGATCACTAAATAGAGGCTAAATGAGAAACAAAGTCAGACACATTCTAAAGATTTATGCCTTTCCAAATAGATATTATGTTGAAAGTGGGTGCCCTAGACCCAAAGTTTTTTGTACTTTGATTACTACTACATGTATATAGTTTGTTATTTATACATGTGTTTATATTTTCATACTAGTGTTGGTACTTCTAAATCAACTAAATTTGTGGTAATTTTCATATATTACGAGTCATATCAAAGGGTTATAGTAGATCTCGAGCAATAATGAGAACCTAGAGATACTATTCCAGTAATCTTAAAGTAATGTCATATGGTCCAGATACTTCATATTGATAGTACATAGATGAAGTGTGACTATCAGGTGATGGGGGATAATAATAATTGATACTTCTTCTCATGAACTTCTCACTTAGATATCTCTAGTAGTTGAGATCATGAGAATAGACCCTCCAATAAGAACACCATGTGTTTCAGGTGTCATTGGTTGTTTCTATCTATAGACATATATATTGGTATCCTAACTTGATATCATTATCAATTTATTCCATTTGATCATTTACTTTTATGCAAGGTGAAAACCATGACAATGAAGTTGTGGTGAGGTAGTTTGTTTTGGGTACATCATTGGTGGCATGACATTGGTTGAATGATCAAGATAGAGTTTTTCTCTTCTGAGTTTAGGAAAAGATATCTTTTGAATGGTTGGTCAGGATGGTAGTACCTTCATAAATTCATGGCCATGGTAGTTGAAGTTAATTCCTTCTGATTAGATCAAAAAATAATAAATCAAGAAAAGTATTATGACACAAGTGTGGATCCTACTTTATGAGATATCATATGACAAAGTGATTATATTATATAGTGCATGTTCATAGGTTGGTAGTAATTGTTATGAATTTTCCTTATCACTTTACGAGTCTTGATGGGTTGCTAGACTTCACTCTTGGTCTGTGAATATTATTCAGTACTATTGAGATAAGGTCCTAGAGGGTCACACATAATAGCACATTCAATAATCAACCCTAATAAGTTGAATAGGATTATAGGACATGGTGGGCCCTACCATTGGGTCCAAGTATTATCCATGTTCTATCGATCACCAATAATTAAATAAATTCATTATTATTAATGTAAAGAATATTTGTGATGAATTTATTATTACATGTATTTAAAAGTGATTAAGTAAATATAAGGATTAATATTATATGAATGAACATTATAAAAATATTCCAGGTTCGTTTAATGTTACTAGGTGATACGGTTTGAGTTAATGGGTTAGGATTATCACATAATATATTTAATATATATTACAGGTAAGTGATAATATATAAATAATATTTATGAAGTAGTTTAGTTATTCATAAATAATTATTTATAATACTTATTTATGTATGTTTATTACACGGGGTTTAGGAACCCAAACCAAGTATTATAGGTATCCACTATATAAGTGGAGAGAAGATCTTCTAATGTGGACTATTAACACTATCGGAATGGAGAGAGTATCTCTACTCCTAATTTCTAGAGAGATAATCACTCTAATGAGTGAATGGTCCAATTTCATCTTCATGGATCAAATATAGAGGATAGTAGTGATCATAGATGCGTCGAAGTTATCATCAAAGTTCTAAGATAGCACATAGAGTCTGAAAAATGGCATGCGCATAGATTCGAGAAGTGTGTGTGAATGATCTAGAAAGATTCGGTGTTGAATCCTTCAAGAAATGGACACCAGCATCTTGTGACGGACTTGTATTCTTCAAATAGAAATGAGGTATTCCATTATTTTATTTTTGTGCTCCAATAAAATCATGCATGATCCTTTGGATAGTATTGGGGCTAGATCACTGAAGATGGTGATGTTTCATCGCTCCAGTGATGAATAAATTTAAATTCTTAACCTACTAGATTCCGCTGGGCACCATAGTACCTTCAATTTGTATCATAGGGATGTTAATTTATTTTTATTCAAGATAAATTAAATTGATTTAAATATTATCTAGAGGGTGCTAAAATGGTCCCAATGAATTTGAACATGTGTCGATATGATTTCAGATGGCCCTGTTTTGGCCATCTAAATTTTTTTATGGATTACAGTTGTTTTTAATTTTAAGATATTCAATTATTAAATGTTTGAAAAATACAATTTATATATCTTTAATCTGTTTTACAAATCCACTTCCAAAAACTCACAATTGTTCCAACCTAGATTTCTATCAGAATAGTGTTTGTGGTGATAATTATTAAAGAACCTGCCTATAGGCTTCACAATTATTTTTCACGAGTTGTGGAAAACAACAAACAAAAAAATGTTAAAATAATACTTAAAAAATAGTGGTTTTTGAAAAAAAATCGATGGAGGGTATTTGTTTTTAAAAAATAGAAAGCCCAATTATAGACTTAAAAAAGGGGAATCTTGACCAAATACCTATTTGGGTCTCCTCCATCTTGGTTGGACCTCTCTTCCTTCACCCTTTCTTAGTTTTCAAGCACCGGTGGCACCCTCTCCTTTATCGAGCCATCACAACCCGATGACTCCCCCCCCCCATCCTCTTACCCATGAGAGACTACACTTGATGAATTATCCTCTCTCATGGATCCCTCTCAGTTGGCCTCCTCTCCCTCTCCCAACCATATGTGAGAACCGAATACCATTGTCTAGATCTGGGAGACCCAATCGTCGACGCCTCCTCTGAAGGTCTTCCTGTCAAGCCTGGTCCCACTAGTCACCTCTAACCACTTAGATCTGGCTGACATCCACCATGACAGGTCATCTCCACCCATATCTCATCCCTTCCATTTTCACCACATCTCATGGTGTCACTATCTACCTGCGAGCTTGAGTCGCCTCATCATCACGCTCACGAGGTCCCATTGCCACTGGTCTTTATAGGCCACCGGGAGCCAGATCCCTCCTAGATCTGATCAAAAATCCTATGACCAAACCCTTCCTCCTCTTCTTCTATTGAATTGGGAATATCTGGGTATCGAGATCTTCATTTAACCTCGTTGCTGCAAACTAAGATCGGAGGTAACCCCCGCCGGTGCTGACACAGGTCCTATCGGACCGGATCTACTCTGTCATGACTTAAGGAATGTCTTCCCGACCTAGAATGGGTCTAGGCAGGTTTTACTGGGCTAGATTACCCATTAATGATGTTTTCTAGGCCCAAATGGTCCATTATATCTACGAACCAATCTGCAATGGGCCTAATTGGAGTTTTTTGGGCTCGTTTGAAATTAATAAATTAATTTGATTAATTTAATTTTAGTTTTAAATTAAATTGATTAAAATTAATTTCGTTTTTAAAATATTAATAATCTAATATATTAATTTAATTTGAGTACTAAATTAAATAAATTGTTTTAAATTAATTTTTATTTTTAAAATTTAATTAAAATAGGAACTGAATAAAATAAATTTTTTTAATTTAGTTGAATTCATTTAATTTATTTGAATGCCCTCACACGATTTAAATTTATCTCAATTTAATTTTTATCATGAAATTTTATTATGCTGGGTGGTCTTGAGCTAGTGACTGACCCATGTATGTCTGGAATATTTATTTAATTATTTATTTATTATGTGTGATGATTGTAAAAAGTCGTTAATTAAATGAGTGTATGTGCATCGTCTTACTTTTATTCAAATATGCATAAGGGAATGTGAGTCCAATGCACCTATTATACATTGCACCCCTATACCCCCTCTCCTACATGTGAGTATATTTATATATTGATGATGAATTTATATGACATAGACCCTGCCAAGATAAGGTAGCAATCCAGATGAGAACCAAATTCATTGCACTGGGGAGATCTGTGATACGAGTCAAGAGTTGACTTAGGTATGGAACCCCATAATTTAAGATAGATCCTTTATGGATAAATTGTAATTATCTTCTCATGACCATTCAGCTTGAATTTTTTCCTTTTATTTATCATTTTTTATTTTATTCAAGTGCATGATTATTACATAATCACATAAAATAATAAATAAGATAAAATGCATAAAGAATTAATGTATGTTTTTCTATTGAATGTTCATTTGTGAGCACGACAACCAAGATTTAATATAATATAAATGGATTACATTCTTTAATAAATATTAAAATCCCTCAAAGAAATATCAAGTCTTAAAGTCTTCCATCACTCAAATTTGAGAAAAACTGAGTGTTCGGGGTGCTCGTCAACCAAAGTTGAGTGTGCCTCCTACTATCGGGGAGTTTTTATAAGAGTAATGGGTTGACTTGACTAAATGTGGTAGCAAATAAGTAGCTAAATATATCTTTCTATCACTTTAGAGGCAAGGAATTGAGGGAATAAAGTTATTATTCCAAAATTTGGGACTTTACTCAACAGTTCAAGGAACCATGAGTTAAAGTGGTTGGCCAGCCTAGAGCCTACCTAGAAACTATAAAAGAAGTGGCATATCTGAATATTTTAGAATATAAGTAGTAGTTTCAAGGATCATTTCCAATATAATACTCAAGCGGCGGCGTATTTCGAATCTAATAGTGAAGGATGTTATGGTTCGATAAAATAGTGGGATGCATTTAAATGATATAATGATTAATTAATTATAAATTTCTAAAATGTAATCAAGATGGAGTACTGACTACTAAAATTTATTTTTTGTAGATCTAAAATGGTAATCGCTGGCACCACAAGTACATTATCACTGTGATCACATTTGGATAAAAAAATATCACGACTGGCCATAACTTCCAGGAGTAGTATAAGCGCTTGCACATAGTACTATACCAAGAAAGAAAGATTTATGTAATGGAATCCTTAGTTTTTATTGATCCTACTCAGGGAGAAAGAAAGTTGGAAAAAGAAAAATGGAAAATCATGTATATGATGCACTATATGTTCAGTGTATCATGTTGTTATCCATGTCCAGTCAATTTCATAAAATGCATGAGGATGAGGGTGCCTACAAGATGTTGAATCATCTCTAAGAATTATATCAGGATAGAGAAAGTCAATAAAGTTATGAGATTTCAAGTTCCCTTTATAAGTGTAATCTAGTATAAGGGAATCAAGAAGGTCCTCATATACTCAAGATGATTGGGTAGATTAAGAGGCTTGAAGCCCTTGGGTTCAAATTGAACCACGAACTAGCAACAGATCTCATTCTTGCCTCTTTATAGCCGAGATTTTTGACTTTTATTCTTAATTATGACTTAAAAAACATTACAAATTTTCTCACAAAACTTTTGGATTTAGTTTACCAAGCTGATAAGGATTTGAAGAAAACCAATTTTTTTAATCCTTATGGTTAACTAGAGGAGGAAGGTAAAGGAAAAGGGGTCTAAGGTCTAACCCATGCCAAAGACACCAATGCACTATCCTTCCAAGAGGCCATGGATATAGAGGCAGGTCAATAAGTAGGAGGATTTCTATTTTTTATGTAGAAATAAAAGACACTGGAAGAAAAATTACAGATCTAGGAAGAAGAAGAAAAGATACCCTTCTACTTTAGGTATTTTTGTCATTGAATGTAATCTATAATTATCTATAAGTCGGGTATTGGATATGGAATGTGTATCACACATATGTATTCATATATAGAAACCAAGTAGGTTTAAGAAGATTGAAAAGTGGGAGAGGATCTCCGATCAACAAATTGTGCAATTCTAGTAGCCCTAGCAGGGGGATATTATCACCTTACTTTACCTAGTGGTTTAGTTATTGTATTGAATAATTGTTACTATATACTCTCTATAACTCGAAACATAATCTGAGTGTCATGTTTGTACATGATGGGATTTTATTTCAAGTTTATAAATAAATGTTGTCTCTTTTATAAGGATAACATTTGTTATGGTATGGCGCATCTTAACAATGGATTATATATGCTTGAACTTGAAATCCATGTAATGACAATCAATGAAAAAAATAGAGAGCATGAATCATATAACACCCGTATATGGAACTTCAAGCTAGGTCATATAAATGAGAAGTGATTATAGAAATTACATCAAACAAGGTATTTAGACTTGGTTTGATTAAAACCCTTAGATGTATGTCATGATTTTTTACAAGGGAAATTGTCCAAATCACCCTTCTTAGGGAAGGGAGAAAGAGCCAAAGAATTACTAGAATTAATTTATACTGACGTATGTGGTCCATTTCCAATTGAGGAAAGGGGTGGGTTTTTGTACTTCATTACTATTTCCAGTGATTATAGTAGGTATGGTTATATCTTCTTAATGTGGTATAAGTTATATTCATTTCATATTTTTAAGGAATACCCACATGAAATAGAAAACTAGATTGGTAGTAAGATTAAGGTATTCTGCTTAGATCGAGGTGTAGATTATCTTAACCAAGATTTCATTGATCACGTAAAGGAGTGTTGGATAGTATCCCAACTCAATCCTCCTTATACACCAAAGTGGAATAGTGTTGGTGAAAGGAGGAATAGGACCTTTCTAGACATGGTCAGATCAATGATGAGTCATGAAACTCTTCCATTATACTTTTGGAGATATGCTTTGAAGATAGTGGAATATAACCTTAACTGAGTACTAAATAAAGTTACAGATGGAATTACATATGATTTATGGTGTGGAAATAAGCCCAATCTATCATGCTTGCATTTATGGGGATGCAATGCTTTTTTAAAGACTATACCAAGTGATAAATTAGCATCCATAAGCATAAAAAGAATATTTTTAGGTTATCCTAAAGAAACAAAAGGATATTACCTATATAACCCTTCAGATACAAAAATGATTGTGGAAATACAAGCCATATTTCTTGAAAGGGATCACGTTTTCAATGGAAATAGTGGGATCCATATTAAATTTGATTATGTTAATTCTCCAGATGCACAGGATATGGTATAGAAAAAATCTTCACAAGAGATAGTGGGAGAAAAGGAGGTTCCCAAGACACAAGTACTACATAGGTATACTCTAGAGGTTAGAGAACCATAGTGTTATGGTTTTCTTTTCACTGAGTCAGTTGACACAATACTCCTTGAGTATAGTGAACCTCTAACCTATAAGGATGCAGTAAAAGGAAAGGATGCTCCTAAATGGAAAGATTTCATGCATTATAAGATGGATTCCATGTACCAAAATCAATTTTTTATTTTTTTAGATCCTCTGGCCGATGTAAAAAACATTGGGTGAAAATGGGTATTTAATAAAAATATATTCATGGATGGTAAGGATACTTCCTATAAATCAAGACTGGTATTGAAGTTTTTCAAACAACATCAAGGAATAGACTATGAATAAACCTTCTAACCAGTAGCATTGCTAAAATCCATCAGAATTTTTCTTACAATAGAATCCTTTCATGATTATGAGATTTGGAAAATGGATCTAAACTTATTTTCTAAATGGGAAGTTGGTTGAATATATCTATATGACTAAAACTAAAGGGTTTGTTATGTCAAATAATGTCAATAAGGTGTGAAAGATACAGAGATCCATTTATGGTTTAAAGAAGTCATCACGGTCATGAAATGTTCATTTTTATGAGACCATAACAGAGTTTAGTTTTATAAAAAATGAAAGTGATCCTTGTGTCTATAAGAAGGTTAATGGGAATGTTATCACTTTCCTAGTATTATATGTTGATGATATATTAATTATGTAAAATGAAGTGCAAGTCTTACAGTTAGTTAAGACTTGGTTAAAAGAATGCTTCTCCATGAAATACTTAGGTGAAGTAGCCTATATTATAAGGATCAAGATCTATCAATATAGATCAAATAAGCTTCTTGGGCTAAGTTAAAGTACATGTATTGACAAGGTACTCAAAAGTTTCAATATGTAACAATAGAAGAGAGGGTTTTTTCCCATGTCACATGGTATCAATATCTCCAAGAATATGTGTCCAAAAATATAGGATAAGATTGAAAGGATGAATAGAATACATTATACTTCTAAAATGGTTTCTATCATGTATGCCATGATATGTACCGGGTTTGATGTTTCTATTTTTTTATGCATGGTGAGAAGATGTCAATATAATCCAGGAGAGCTTAACTAGGTGGTTGTTAAAACTATCCTGAAGCACTTGAGGAGTATAAAGGATGTGTTCCTCGTGTATGGAGGAGATGAGGAACTAGTAGTGATAGGATACACTGATGCTAATTTCTAGTCAGACCATGATGATCTGAAATCATAGTCAGGATACATATTTTTCCTAAATAGTGGTATTGTGAGATATAGAAGCTCGAAGCAATATGTGGTTTATGATTCTATAATAGAACCCAAGCATATAGAATCTTTTAATGTAGTAAAGGAAGTAGTATGGATACGTATCTTTTTCCTATACATTGGTGTTTTTCCTAGTAGTGTTGAACTTTTTCTAGTTTATTATGATAATACTATTGTAGTGGTGCTTTCCAAGGAGCCCAGGTCACACTAGAGGAAAAATCATATAATTTTTAAGTTTTATCTCTTGTGTGATTTTATTCAGAGAGGTGAAGTCTCAGTTAGCATAGTAGCCACAAAGTACAATATGGTAGACCCCCTGAAAAAATTTGTATCTTAGTAGAAGCATGATTCTCATGTGAGAGCTAGCGGATTGATACTTGTTTGTAGTTTTCTCTAGTGAAAGTGGGAGTGTTGAAAGTGGGTTCCCTAGAACCAACTTGTGATTTACTTTGATTACCACTCCATGTATACAGTTTTTTATTTATAAATGTGTTTATATTTTTATAATAGTGTTGTTACTTATGCATCCACTATATTTATGGTAAATTCCTTAGATTATGTGTTGTATCAAAAGATTATATAAAATCCCAGGATATAATGAGAACCTAGAGATACTATGAAAGCAATCTTAATGTAATGTCCTATGGTATGGATACATCATATTTACAGGACATAGATGATGTAAGAATATTAGGTGTCGAGGGCTCATAAGTATTGAGACTTCTTCTCATGAAGTTTTCACTTGGTGATCTCTGGTAGTTGAGATCATGAGGACAAACCCGCCAATAAGAACACCACATGTTTTGGGTGTCATTGGTTGTTCCTATCTACGGACATGTGTATTGGTCTCTTGACTTGATATCATTATCAATGTCTTTCATTTGATCACATACATTAATGAAATGTGAAATCCATGATAATAAATTCATGGATAGGTAGTTTGTGTTGGTTATATCATTGGTGGTATGAAATTGGTTGAATGATCAATATAGGATTTGTCGCTTCCGAGTTGAGGAAGAGATATCTCAGGCCTAGTTGATCAGGATGGTAGTGACTTCATAAATCCATGGTCATTGTAGTCGAAGGTAAGTTTTCTTGGTTAGATTAATAAATAATAAATCAATAAAAGGATTATGACGCAAGTGTGAATCCTTATTTTTGAGATATCATATGACAAAGAGATTATATTACACAATGCATATTTGTAGGTTGGTAGTTGTTGCTATGAATTTTCCTTATCTCTTTAGATGTCTTGATGGGTTTCTAGAATTAGCTCTTGGTTTATGAATATTAGTCACTGCTATTGATATAAGTTCCTATAGGGTCACACATAATATAGCATTCAATAATTTTCCTTATTTAGTTGAATAGGAGTAGGGGATATGGTGGGCCCACCATGGGGTCCGAATATTACCTGTGTTCTATCGATCAACAATAAATGAATAAATTCAGTATTATTCAAGTAAAGAATAATTGGGCTGATGTAGTTGATTTTTAGATTAGTGGTAATCACCCCATAATCCTACATGAAAAATGAAGGTTCAAAACCCATTGGGCACAGGTATTGTAGGAGTACTGTAGCGTACTGTAGCAGCGGTGGCATTGTAGCAACAGTGGGCACTGTAGCGATGGTAGGGCACTGTAGCAATGGCAGGGGTACTATAGCGGGTGGCTAGGTATTATTTGGTACTGTAGTAGGTGGGTACTATAGCAGTAATATTCACAAAATGGGTTTTGGGCCAAAAATTTGGGTCTACGAGCCAGTAATGGGATAAAATTCCCATTGGGCCTTTGGGCTATGTAATGGGTATCCCACTACCCAGTTAAAAGATGTCTTTACTTTGATTTAATAATAAATGAGGCTTTAGCCCCAACCATTAAAAAAATTAATTGGGATGAATTTATTTATTACATGTATTTATAATTAATTAAGTAAATACAAGGATAATATTATACAAACGAATATTATTAAAATATTCCAGTTTTGTTTAATGTTATCAGGAGATGCGAGTCAAGTTAATGGCTTAGGATTACCATGTAATATATTTAATATATATTATAGGTAAGTGATAAAATATAAATAATATTTATGATGTAGTTTATTTCATCATAAATTGTTATTTATAATACTTATTTAGTGAATGTTTATTAAACGGGGGTTGGGAACCCAAACTGAGTATTATAGACATCCACTATATAAGTAGAGAGAAGCTCTTTTAATGAGTACTATTCACTCCATTGGAATTGAGAGATTATCTATCCTCTTTATTTCTAAAGATATAATTTCTCTAACAAGTTAATGATCCATGTTTGTCTTCTTGGATCTAAGACATAGGATCATGGTGATCATCGCTATGTCTAAGTGATCATCGAAGTTCTATTCTAGGACCTGAAATCCAAAAAACGACACACACAGAGATTTGAGAAGCATGTGTTGATAATCTAAAGGGATTCGGCATCAGATCCTTCAAGAAATAGACACCAGCATATTACGAAGGACTTGCATGCAACAAATCTGAATGAGGTGTTCCTTCTTCTTTTTTTGTGCTCACATAAAATCATGCATGATCCTTTGGAAAGTATTAGGGTTGGATCATAGTAGATGACAATGTTTTGTCGCTCCAGTGATGAAACATTATAAAGTCTCTTCCCATATTCTTCCACTGAGTACCATGATACCTTCATATTCAAATTATAAATTAATTATTACAAAGATCAAGACACTTTGAAATAGTTCTATCAAAGACTGAGACATGTGTATTATTTCATTTTCTAATGATTCTCTATAAAACATGATCCTTAATTAAGGAAAAATAGCCTCATAAAATCGCAAAAAAAAATAGAAACACTTTGAAGCTTTATAGTCACATTGCTTGAAAATATTCATAGAATTGGATATTTCATGATGCCCATTACAGTATTTTGAAACATAAATCCTTTAGAATTATTGGTAATGAGTTCATCATAACAGAAAGGGACCCCTTATCACAATGATGACACATAAACCCCCAATATGTCCTACCAATACTAGTTAAAGGAATATATATTCAGAATAAAATCCTCACTAATCCAATATTCCTTTGAAAACATTAACATGAAACCTATGTCTCAAACATGGTCAGTGGTCATACTCAAATTTCTTATCCACCAGTATGGTGATGGACCCTTTATTCAAACATGGTCAATGGTCATCCTATACTATTTGTTATCATATCATTCATATTTGATTCATGTATTCAAAATTCATGATTAACTTTATTTTACCTCCCTTGTTCAAATATATTTAAATTCATTTGTCTTTATAATCTCATGTATTATATATTATATAATTTAAAATTGACATCTATTTCACATTAAAGTTCATTTATCTCCTTTTAATTGATGTTAGAGTTTCCTTGAAATTTTCACTTTCATTCCCTTTCATGTTTATTTCCTTCTCTAACATGTTTTTAGGATCATGCCCTATGATTAAAAGGCATAAACTATTTGAAAATGGTATAAGATTTATGCCCTCAAACTATGAGGCAAAAATTGGTTAAATTATATGAATTTAAACTACACAATATTTCTATAACAATGGAAACATGGAAATTTTCAAAATAAAAACTTGGTAAATTAATCTTTATGAAATTTTAGGTCAATTCCTACTAAGACTCTCCAAAAATTATTAGAAAAAAAGTATGTACACAAGAAAATTGGTTTGAATATTGTAGGGAAAAATCTTGACTCTATCTAGATCCATGTTATACTCAATTAATATATATTTATGGGAAAAATTAGAGAAAATCCTCACTCCCCCTTTAAACAATTTTTAATGAAAATTTGATATGTATATAGATTTACCATGAAAACATTTATCTCTATATTAGTATTATATATTTATATAAATGATTTCATTTTAATGTCATGTTATTTATTACATATTGGGTGTTTCTCAATGAAATGATGTAAATATATATTAAATAATATATATAATTTATTAATTGATAGATAGATAAGGATGTCTATAGTTTTAATACTCTATTTAAATGATATATTTCACAAGGAAGAAAATTTAGAGATAATATCACTATGATATGAATTAGTTCACTAAAATCTCTAAGTAAATCAATGATTGGTGAGTGGTTACAATAATTTATAATAGTTATGTAAACTAAGTTATTTTAGATTCTATGCATACATATAACCATTTGGTATCTTTTGTTACATCATGATTTCTTTTATAGATGTTCTCAATCCTTATTGATTCCTCCTTGACTTTGGCCTTAGAAATCACCACTAGTTTTCAACGCTATTTTGAAATAGTTGTCTTATTGTCCATCGAAGCCTAATGTTAACATTAATCCTCCTTTTTTTAATATAGAATCCATTTAACCCTTTTTATCAACTAGGTGTACTATGACTCAACTTCTAATCATATGAGATACTCTTACCAATCCTATATCTATTCTAAAAAATGATCATGTTCTTTAAAAATGGATGATGTTTTTGAAACTAAAACCCACCATCTCCGAAGTCAATGAAAATTTCATTAAGGAGAATTTTCATATCAATTATCTCACACAAAGTTATCTACTAATCTAATTATGTATGCTTTCCCCCACACCCTATACCTCATAAATGTTTTCTCTATAGAAACTTCAAGGTAAGAACCTGTTTCATCCTTTGGAACTAGATCATAAATCAAAATATGGTTACTCAGAAAATAAATTTTCTTAATAATGGGTATTGGTGAATTTGTTTATTAAACTATAAAAGGTAGGGAAACTTTAATGTATAGTCTTATAGTTATAATAGTATCTTGGTCTAATTTTAAAATTGGTGTTATCATAGAAAAATAGTTCAGGAAATTGTCAGTGTCAACTAATATGTTATTTATAGAGTGAAAGGATATAAATACTAATTTTTATCTATTACATGTCCAATATACACTAACTCAATCATCCTCCTGGAATCTAAAATATGTAAGGATTATAAAATAAAATTTTCTTATACTAAATCCTTTAGTATCTTTATAGTAGCACATTTATAATTTGATAAAAAAATAATGTTATATATTGTTCCTATGAATCTATTCCATGGTTATGTTAAAGCTGTGTTATTTTTACCAAAGGTAAGATCATTGTTAGTAATAACTATCACAAAAGATATAAAAACCTGTATATAGTATCATACTTTATTCTAATTTTCATATGTATCTTCTTTGATTTGATGCAAGCCCATTCATTTGTGAAGTTTCCTTTGTGATGAAGATCACAACTTAAACTCCACCCTTGTCATTAGTCTATTACTAAAAATGTAAACTTAATAAGTATTTTATAATAGTTGAATCATGATTTTTATTTTATTTTTATATAGTTAGTGGGGAATATTATAAGAATTATACCTTACTGGGATCCTCTTCTTGGATATATAGCCTTTTGAATAGATGTTTTCTTATGAATGGTCTAATGAGGATCTAAACTAAAGCGATGGTATATTGTGACTTAGGTTTTAGAATTAGTGCATATTTAAAGCTCCAAATCCATAAAATGATAGCCTATCCAATAAAGGATGTCCCTAGATCTCTGATCAAAGAATATAGATGAGTGTTTAGTGGTATGGAGAAATTAAATGGAATAGGTTGGATATAATGTTCTCATCCAGGGATTTTATTTTCTTATTAGTATTTTTAATATTCTTACAAGAATAAATTGGGGTTGTTTTCTATAAGAAAATAAAAAGGATGAACAAGTATTAGAATTAAAAAAAGGAGAGATAAAATAAGAAAAGTGTTTTGAAATTTTTATAAAGGCATTGTACATGTAAGTGAAGTTTGTACTTGCACAATATTTACAAAAAAAACCATATTGTTCACAAAATTGGTACATACACTATTGAAGTTACATTCTTAAATTAATGTATTCAATTAGTGTAATGAACTAACATGCGGAATGATAGTTTGTTGAAAAGTATAATTTTTTTTTCAATGATTCCTAGAAGGATCATGAGTACCCCCCTTGGGTGATAAGCACCTTACATAGAAGTAAATAAGAAAATTTTTCACATATATTTACTTACACAATATGATCAATATGGATACCTGCCTTTCTATTTCATAAACCTTTCATTACATAGTACAACATTTAACAACACCGAGGATATTTTGAGGTTTAGTGTCTTGTAAATAGGAACATAATACATAAAAAATATTTTAATAAACTTAAAAGGATTCTTCGTAGGTTTATACTAAGTTAATTTTACTAAATCTTATATCCTGTGGACATACATCAAAGAAAGGGGTGAGCATAAAGCCCAGTAAGGGAATAAATAAAGGAGATACTTCTCATATGATAAATATACATATCAATAAGGTGTCATCATATGATCATGAGTCATATAATAATAGAAATAACATGATTCATAACATGGAAATATGGTTACACCATAAAAATGAAACATTTATAAGCATATCATCGAGGTTTATCACCATGGTGTCATAAATCAAAATTACAAAGGTTATTCACCAAAGTATCACAAAACATCTCATCTACAGAGACTAATTAGTTACCTAATTAATTATAGTTCTATCAAGTTACACCCTTAATATGTCTTAATTCATGTAATCCATATTGATTATAATCAATCATTTCATCAATAACCTAAGGAGAATAAATAATGGGTTTTATTTGAAAACATTGAGTATATAAATTCTTAAAGACTTGAACATTACATCATTTTTTAAGCCATAGAAATAGAATTTGGGATTAATAAATATAAATACATGAATAAATAAATTATGTTTTCATCTAGTTGAGAAACCACTGAAAAATATTTGGTTTGGGTATTCACAGTATTGGAATTTCTCATGTAAAAGAGATAAAATCAAGAAATGAATTTGATAGCATGATGGTGTATAACATGGATTAAAGGGAGAGAAAAATAGAATTAAAGAAGGTATAAAATTGATAAAAAAATAGTTTGGATGTAAAGGTATGATCAAAATATTTTTTTAAAGAAGGTGGTTCAACATTTAGACACATACCAAAAAAATGTGGTGCTTGAGTGAAAAAGGAGAAGACGAGAATTCCATTACCTTGAAGATTTTCTTCCTAAAACATGAGGGTGGAACCTTGACACCTTTAGGGAACCTTGGATGGACTATTTCAGAGGTAAAATGACCAAAAATATATGTATTATAAATTTTGAGTGGAGTTTAATGGCTAATGGGTGGTATTTATACTTGAGTAGGGGTGGGTTTTAAAGGATTAAATATTGGTTATTTTATCATATAAGCCAACCAATTATTGGTAAATTTAATTACAACCAATTTAATGGATAATTAATTGGTTTTATATTGTTTTTATCCCTTAAATATCTTTAAAATCCAAACCATACCTTCCATCCAACCCAATAAATGCATAGAATCTAAAAAATGAATTTTATTTCAAAAATCCAATTTTTGGTTTAGAAAATAAAGTGTAAATTTATAAATTTATATTTATATTTATAAATTAATTTTTATACTTATTAAATTAAAATTTTTAATCATGTTGAAATAATAACGATTTCATAAAATCGTAGTGCTCATAAAGTGGCAATTTTCACTTTTTCAACAAAAATTCAACATTGTTTGAAAATTCCCAAAAAAAATAACCCAAAGATAAATTTGATGTGATAAGTCCAAAAATGAATTTTATTTCATCAAAACCATTATTTATGTATTATAATTTTAACTTTATAATAAATCATTATTTTAATGAAAATTAAAATTTTAATAGAAAAATAAACGTTCTCATCATTATAAAAATTACCCAGAGATTCATTAAAATAAATTAGCATTTAAAATGAATTTTATAATATTATTTAATTAAATAAATTTTTATTTAAAAATTACACAAAAAACATATTTTAATATAATATGTTTATAGTCTCTGAAAATAATACAATTTTGAATATATCATTAAATAATATTTATGATCATTTAAATGCATCTATGTAACCAAAAATAATAATGACCAAATTTTTTATTGACTAATAGTCAAAATATTTATGAACCTTATTAGTTGAAAAACATAAATTCTGATGATGATATTTCTCTATATATACACCATCATTCTTAATCTTCATCATCCACTTTTATTCGAATCAGGGTTCAAAATCATTTATAAAATTAATATTGTGTCATGAACTCTCTATTCCTCTATTATAGTGATTTTCATTAGTGAAATGATTCTAGGGGGTTTAAGTAGCCCATATTTTTATATTTCACATTATTTATCCTCTATTTCTCTTCCTGTTGTAATATTTAATATGATATAGGGTGTTGTTTTAGACTGAATGTAACATTATTAGACAATGAAATAAAGTTTTTCCGATTTTTGAGTATGTATTTTATCCCCTTTACTATTCCTAGTTATACTTGTTCATAACAACACATAATGTTAAAATTTCATATGAAATTTAAAATTCTTTATATTTTCTTATATTTTAAAAAAATTAGAGGAAAGAGTTCATTTATTAAAATAAGAATATTTTTTGAATCTTTACAATCAATCATGAAAATTCTTCATTTTACCAAAGAATATATTTGTTTCATTTCGAATGAATCCAATAATTAGTGGGTATTTTTATACATGTGTCTAATATATCTATATAAAGATAATATAAATATTTGAATAAATTTATGAGAAAATAAGGAATACATAATAAAAATATTATTTACAATATGTGTTCAACTCTAATCACTTCTATGATTATACACAACATTTTTATAGTTTATTTTTTGAAGGAAGCACATAGGTTTTCCATTAACTCATTATAAAATATTTCCTATTAAATGGGTCTATCTACACTTGTTTCAATGAAACGTGGAGAGTGACTTGAATGAAAACTCTTGAGAATCCAAAGAGATTCTGAATTATTTGAGAATTTTCATCACATAACTTCAAGGAAAACCAAACTCATAAAGTTGAATTTATTTATCATAAATAAGAAGGCCTCACTGGGATAAATTTTCTCAAACAAGTCTCCAATATTAGACTTGGGGTTATAGACTCCTCGCTTAAGTTTAAGTATCATACTTACATGAAGGAAATTTTATATGATAAATTGATCAACTAGGTTATACTATAGAAATACTCACATTATTCCCTCTAACCTAATGTCATATTCATAAGGTTTTTGTATAATAACACAACCTAAATTTCTCACTAAACCCCCAACTTTTACAGAAATATTTTATTTACATAACAATCTCTCAAAGAGGATAATTATTCTCAATAAAACAAGTATTGGTTTTTAGGAGCCACATTATTATAATTTGTACCTTTTAATCACTCGTGTAATTTTTCTGAGATAAGAAATAGTTCCCTGAATTAGGTTCCAACGATGGTATTTCTCTTCTTGCTAATATTTATCTACAATGGATTATGGTTTAGTCTGAGCCAAATTCTCAGAATCCCAACTCATGTTATATTCCTTTCACATTTATCTCATACCCAACTATGTCATACTATGTATATTCCAAAGAACACATTCATACTTTGGTATAATCCATAATCATATTACCTAGGGAATCCTCCATCTAATTTCTCTTTATAGATTTATCCATATTTTATAGATCTGTGAATATTTTAGGATGCTCTAGTGTACACTGCATGAAAAATAGCATTTAGTATCAGTTTTCAAAACCATCGTTAATTGTTTCAATTTTTTTACAATGGTTCTAGAAAAGCATCTCTAATTCATGACGGTTTACTAAAAATGGCCTCCATTTAGTGGTAGTTTTTCAATGGTAGTTAAAACCATCGCTAAATATGAAAATTAATTTTTTATTATTTATTTAATTTTTTCGTGGTTTTTGAAAAACCATTCATAAATTAATGATAATTAATAATAAATAAAAATAATTAATTGAAATTTTAATTATTTTTTATTAATTTATTATTTTTTATTTTTTATTTTTTTTATTTACAATAATTTATTATTATTTGTTAATTTACAATCTTTTATTATGTCATGACCTGAACCTAATCAGGGCTCGACCTGCCACTACCCCAAGCCTACCTTCATAGGCCAGGGGTGGAGAGAAGATCTGAAAGGCATATTCTAAATGGGAGTTCTTTCCTAAGTACATGTATACACACACCCAAACATCTCAATATAGAAGTGAAAAGGAATAATATTTAAAAAGATGCAACAATTGGAAAGTAAATCAAGAATGAAAAACCTCTAGGGTGTGAAAGACTATGAAATTGAAAACTAAAAAGTAAAGGGTAAAATACATGCCCAACCAGAAATATATACTAAGAATAAAAAACTATAAATGTAGACTTGTGAGATATCCCAGCTCCTGATCTCTAAGTTACGACCACTATACATGGTCCAAAGTACCAATTATCCCTAACATCCTCTAAAGTCACTACCGACCTATCTATTTTCTATATAAGACACAACACGTGTGGGAGAAGTCCATACATGGGTGATTATATACATACCTAGTAGGATTCCCAAAAGGATGAAGGGGGCAGTAGGAGATACAATAGGAATAGAAAGATAGTAGATAGTACACATTATGCAAGATACTATGAAAGATAATAGCTCAACCCAAACCAAGAGAGAGTAAACTCATCCAAACACAAGGGGATCAACATGGTGTGTATATAAACTTTAATTATAGTCTTTTCCACCTATAGAAAGAGAGTATACTCATCCAACTATGAGAAGAAAAACATGAAAAGAACATGGAAAACCTCACGCATCTTCAAAACCCATGGATGGAGAGTAACCAAATACAAAGGTATGGATACATATGAATATATGTATACACACTCAGTCAAAGAAGACAAAATGAGAGATAAATGGGATCACCATCTCATAGATCAATCTGAGAATAAGTGTCACCAACAGTTCCAAAATTCCATCAATGATGCCCAGTATCTCATGCGTCATCCCAGAAATAATCATCCAAGACAAGTCACACCTCGTCACTATGTCACACAGTCGAGGGGACAAAATATCTAATTAGAGGAACCATTCCCTGGTACAATAAGAGGGTTCCACTATGATATTCAATGGAGGACCCATGCCCTTCCCAGTAGGAGGGTTCCACTCTGGTGGTAGAGGACCCATGCCAAGATCAACTAGAGGGTTACACTCTAGAATTCATTGAGGACCCATGCCCAGCTCAACTAGAGGGTTCCACTCAAGAATTATAAAGAGGACCCATTCCCTATGGTGATAGTTGGGTTTCACTCTAATCATCGATGACCCATGACCAATCGAGTGGAGGGTTCCAATCGGGAAGTCTATAGAGAACCCATGCCTTGTGCTAACAGGAGGGTTCCACTCTAGGAGTTGGATAAAGAACCATGCCCAGCCTAGCTAGAGGGTTTCACTCTAAAATTCATTGAGGACCCATGCCCAGACCAACTGGAGGGTTTCACTTGGGATTCAATAGAGGAACCATGTCCAGTATGACAGGAGGGTTACACTCTAATTATTAAGAACCCATTCCTATCCCAGCTAGAGGGTTGCAATTGAGATGACACAAGTGATCTTGTGTGATCACTATCATCATTTAGAATCTCCTAATCAAGATTAATTCCCATAAAATTTAACACCATATCTCAAAATCCACAACTGAAGGCACCATCACATTCTATGGGGAAAAACTCAGAATAGGCTACTCTCAGACCAAAATCCAAGTTCAAATGAAGGAGATATATAACCTTGAATTTTATTCAAAAGGAACAATGTATTGAATGGTGCGTGAGGGGACCCACATGGAATGTGGTCCTACTCCACCACTTTTCCATGTCCCTATCCAGCGACTGACTCCCAATCCATGTAAAATTACACATCGTGTAGGTGGACTACATGGCATTTCCAAGATATCCAGGACCGTTATGTGTCCTTCCAGTAGTTTCTGTGTACTTTACCCTGTGTCTGTGTACTATAGTACACAGTGTACCTCTTCACACAAGGTGTCACCCATGTTTTCTGGTCATGCATGTGTACTTGGGGACATGGAATGTGCTTGGTCGTGTTCTCCATCATACGACCCATCCACATAGGGAGGGAGGTACATGACGTGTAGGGTGTCTACACAATGTGCCATCCTTATGAAATTACAAAACTATAGCTACCACATCTAGGGGGATATAGGCAGTGCATTCAACATGATACATAGTGTGTAGAAGGGATTCTCACATTTTTTAGATCCACTTTTTGCACACAGAATCTGGACTTTGCCTTCAATTTCAGCCATGTTTCTGCCCATAATCATTGGATATAGCATCGTCTAGTAGATTCTATCTTTCTGGTGGCTGAAAAATTGATTCTTAAAGCCTCATACACATCATCTAGCATAGATCATGCTCCGGCTTCTTCCATCGTTGATGATTTGACCAAAACTCATTGAAATGATCATCCATAACTTTCAACCATACCAAATATATTCTTGATTCATTGATCTATCCCTATCTTGTGAATCTATCATGATTATGGAGGTCCGATTAGGCTCAGTACTACCCGTCAACATCGAACAGGGATTGAGGGGTCCAACTAGTGAATAATGTGAATAAATTTAGGGTAAGAGGCATAATAAAAATTGTTTAACCATCTTTTTCCAAATGTTCTTATACAACGATCAAGAACAGGGATATTTGGGTTATAAAATAATGAAATAATAAATTTAATTGGTACATAGGAGCATGGAAAGGTCCAACAATTGGTTCATATCATAAATGGAATGATTGTTCTCAAAAATAATTAATCAAAAAGGGCATAAAACACAAATTGATGAGTCTTAACTAGAGATTGGATCATTCATCATTGAAGAACATTCTCTCTAATGATTTAAGGACTTCATTTTGCCTTATATATCCTAATATTATCTGATCCGGTGTTTTTTCATCGTCCAATGTGATACACCAATGGAAGAAGGAGAATCTCTTGAATATCTCATGGTTTTGAGGATAAACCTGGGAAAATATCCATGCAAGTATACTTATAGAATTTCTGTTTAGGTTATAATTAATTAATTAATTAATTAATTAATCCATTGATCATACTACCAACAAGAAAGATGTCTCAACACCCTGTGCTGGCCTGTTTTATGTCACACCTAGGGTAAGAAATTCATTCTGGACTCAACCATGGTCTCATATTTCTGAACCAATAATTTGTTTAAGAGTTATCCCATTTTCTTTAAGATGTTGTGAATGCAAAATATAAAATAAATTTAATATTTTTATTAAAATTAATAATGGTAACACCAGTACTCGGAATCACATGTCATATTAGTGCATGGATATAGAAATATATATAAAAATATTTAGAAGTATTAAAAGGAAAAAACAAGGTCTCTACATCATTCCCTCCTTCAAGATTTTCTCCCCCAAAAAAGAAAAATTAAAGAAACAACTTAGGATACTGATCCCATATCTTTCTCTCCCACTCTGAGGAACTCTCATGCAAATTTTTGTGCTACCACAACATGTGAACCAAAGGGATGGTCCTTCCACACTGGGTCATATTCTATTAATCCTCTATTTCCACTGGGTGATCTGTAAATTTCTCTCCATCTTCAATGTTCAACTCACCCTAGTCGATGATGTTCATAGGTTCATTCACATATCTCCTCAACTGCGTCATGTGGAAGTCTTCTTTCACCTTCTCTATTTTTGGGGTAGGTAGAGGTGGTAAGAAACATTTCCAACCATCTTCATGATCTCAAATAGCCTGATCAACCTTGGGTATAGCTTGCCTCCTTGGATGAACCTACGAAATCCTCATTATGGGTAGACTCTCAAGAAAATGTGGTATCCCTACTTGAACTATAATGTCTTGTGATAGATATATTTATAAGAATTTTTCCTATTATGGTAAATCCTCATCCATTCATGGATGACCTGGACCTTCTCTATCATCACCTGCACCATCTATGGGCCCACAAGATATGTATCATTGATCTATGTTCAGTACAAGGGTATCTTGTAGGGTCTTCTGTATAGGGACTCAAAATTTTTCATGTCTATAGTAGAGTGGTATTTGTTTTTGTACACAAACTCTACCAAGAAAAATTGATCCTCGCAGCTTTATCCAAAGTCTAACATGCAAGCCCTCAACATATCCTCCAATACCAGGATAGTGCTCTTGGTGTTCCCATTTGTCTAAGGGTGAAATTCTATAATCATACTCATTTGGGTCTAAAATGCCTCTTTTAGTCCTCTACATGATCTTGACATAAACCATATGTAAATATCAGAGACAATCATAAAGGGAACCCCATAAAGGTGAATGATCTCTCGTAAATAAAACTGCTCCAAACTCTCTGTCGAACACTTCTCCCTGATAGCAAGGAAGTGTGTCAACTTTATAATTTGGTTAACTATCACCCAGATGGAATCATGGATCTTAATTGTGCATGGAATACCTATAAAAAAACCATGGATATTTCATCCCACTTCCACTCTGTGATCTCAAGGGTTAGTAAAAAACTTATCAGAACCTGGTGCTCAGCCTTCGCCTGCTAACAGGTGAGGCACTGAGAGAT
The DNA here is from genome assembly GCA_963277665.1 of Viscum album. Classification (NCBI taxonomy): domain Eukaryota; kingdom Viridiplantae; phylum Streptophyta; class Magnoliopsida; order Santalales; family Viscaceae; genus Viscum; species Viscum album. The sequence continues at coordinate 58,159,394 of OY728138.1, forward strand.
AAAATCAGCTACACTTCATCTCATTTTGGACCACCAAAATAGTTGCTAAAGGTATATGTACATCTTCCCCACATCGGTATGTACATATTGGGAAGAATTTTGGAACTCTCGCATCACCTCCTCCTGCATCGTGACTAGAACCACCATCTGTCCCTAGAAAATGATGAAATGATTACCTCCTTCAGAATATACATATAGTGAATCCACCATGGATACCTGGTCATGTAATACCTCAAATTTTATGTCTCAATTGGGACTCTCTCACATGCTCAAGAAACGGAGGATTCAACACCATTGACTGTAAAAAAATTGTACCCTCCTGCTCCACTTGGCTTAGCTGTAGAGAGACCAACTGCTCAGAATCCTTTTACATCAAGCGAGCATGGGACTTCCTACTAAGGGAATATACTACTATGTCTCCCTTCCCCAGAGTATATACTATCTCAAATCCATAGTCCTGCATGAAATCAAACCAGCGTTGTTGTCTCATGTTCAAGCCTTCTTATGTGAAGACGTACCTGAGACTTTGTTGGTCTGAGTAAACCAAAAAGTGAACCCCTGGAAGTTAGTGCCTCCACATCCTTAGGGGGAAGACTACCACTACCATATCTAGGTCTTGATTTGTGTATTTATTCTTATGGGGTCTCAACTTCTTCAACTCGTATTCGATAACTACCTATATCTACATCAACACACAGCTGAGACCATCTTTTGAGGCATCATAATATACTACATACTTCACACCCTCCTATGGTAGTCTCAATAAGTTATCACTTGTCAACCTCATCTTTAACTCCACAAATTCCCTCTGGAAATTATCATTCCATTTAAAATACATACATTTCTACATCAGGGTAGTCAAAGGGGATGAAATTATAGAGAAATATATCACAAACCTCTTTTTGTACCCCCACCAAACCAAGAAATCTTCTCACCTCTGGCATGATCTTGGGTGGATCCCAATAAGAACTACATAGATCTTCGCTGGGTCCATGGCTAAACCATTCTTAGAAATGAAATGTCCCAAAAATTGAACCTTGTGAATCTAGAACTGTAACATTGAGAGATTCCCATAAAGATGGTGCTCTCAAAGAAGATCTAGAACCATCCTCGAGTGCTTTGTATGTTCCTTCTATGATGCACAGTAGATGAGTATGTCATCGATGAAGAAAAATAAAATCTGGTCCAAGTATTACTAGAAGATATGGTTCATCAAATCCATAAAAATGGTGGGGGAATTATTCACACCAAAGGGCATCACTAGGAACTCATAGTGTTATTAGAGACATCAGAATTCTAAATTTAGAATATCATCCTCACAAACCCTCAACTGGTGGTATCCAGACGGAAGAATGATCTTCAAGAACCATATCACGCCTCATAACTAGTCAAAGAGGTCTTCAATCCTCGGCAAGGGGTAATTTTTCTTTATTGTGTCCTGGTTCAGGCGGTTATAATCCATAGAAAACCGCAATATCCCATATGCCTTTTTTTCATGAAAAACACTAGAGTTGCATATGGGGACACACCGGGCCTAATGAATCCCATATCTCAAAGGTTCACTAACTATAACCATAGATCACGAAAGGAATCCTGATGCCTAAAGATTCTACTACACCAAGGGTTACACTTTCTAACTAATGGGTGATGGGCTGCATCCTCCTTCTCCCAAAACTTGTTCACCCTTCCATGAGGTCTCTCTTACACATGAAGGATTATCTCATCCCATCAGTACATAGGAATATAAATAGTATGCAGTGATAGTCTATCTGGGATAATACCTTGGATAGATAATCCATACCCAATATGACATCATAAGGTTCAATCATAGTGACCAAAAGGTCCCATGTGAACCTCTCTCCTCTAAGTGATATCTCTCACTTCTGATAGATGAAAGATACAGAAGAATCGTTCACTGTAGAAACCTCAAGATGAATATGTTGGGCTATCCCCTCAACTGGGAGCTCCAAATATCACACCAATAGTATAGAGATGAAAGAATTAATGGAACATGTGTCTATTGATACTGAATAAAGATTAGGATATACACAGATCATACCTCTAATCACCTCATGCGTTGTGGGGTCATAAGCCTCCAAAGCCTGCACCTATCTTCAGCACCAGCATTCAGCTCCCTAATCTTGACATGGGACACTTAGTGGTGGTGGTGGAACGATCCCATGGTGTTTTCCACCTCCAAAAGTTCCTACTACTCCTTTTTCAGCTCTGCCTTCCTGGGGACCACCCTAATCATGGAAGTGTCTCTATCGTGGCGATCTTTTAGCTATCTATATGTGATCCTTGGAATGTCTGTTTAGGAAGTCTCATGTTATGTGACTTCACCTTTAACAAGTATATCACTGAACCTCTCTAGGCTTCCTTGGTGCTCTGTGTTTTCCCTGTACCATGTGACCACACTCCTGAGTTTGGTCACTAAAGGATCTTCTACACTGAGATTATTTTGATTGGTGCTTGCTATATGTTGTAGATAACTCAGCTCAATGATTCCCACTTCTAAATATAGCTATTTGGTGTCCCTATTATAGAAATATATTTGTCACCAGTTCCCTCTATAACACCCCAATATAGGTGGGGATGCACAAGTGCACCACAATGGCATAGATCTCTCTGCAGAGTCTGTGATCAAACTTCTGTACTTGGAAGTATCCATCATAGATCATGTCATGGGAGTTCATGGTAAGGTCTATAAACCTTGATTCTTACTCATCCATTGTTATCCCTCCATGTTACATCTCCATAAAATCCTAAATCCAAAATGAGTATAAGAAGGAGGGGTAGTAATCCTCATAGAACAGCTACTAGAAGTCAGTCTATGAGAGTGTCAACTCATTGTGCATCTGAGTAACAAGACTCCACAAGCACCCAACTTCTCTATGGAAGGCTAGCTTCTAGTGAAATCACTTAATCCACCGAGGTCCAAATAATCTTGAAGATACAGACCATTGACTCTATCCAATCCTCTTCTTCTTGAGGATCTGGATCACCACAGAACCTCAATAGCCTCTAGTTCTAGAACTCACAGATAAAACTAAGCTTTCATGCATCCTTAGACTACTCTGTTGGGAAAATATACAAATCAATAGGTGTAGGTTTTGATACCTTCCCACCTGGAGGAAGGGGATCAAGGGATGGACCCTGGACTGAGGTCTTTTCACTCATCAGATCGTCGACATGATCCAGAGTCGGTATCCTAGCTGGATTTCATCATGGAGGAATCCATAAATGTTAATAAAGATGTACCATATTTATATGATAATATATATATATATATATCAACAATGGGGAGTTGACTCAATAAGGGTAGTCGAAAAAACAATTATATATGATTCATGTACCATTGATCCCTACAACCAATGTCTCGTTATGCCAAGTCGATAATAAGGTAGTCATGGTCTTGGTGAATGGATACATCAGCCACCTATACCATTAGTGGACTCCCTGGAATGAGAGACACACTCAAGACACTTTCACATTTCCATAATCCTAACCAAATCCTCATAAGTGGACTACTCCAAAACAATGTCCCAAGGAATGAACTATTATGATACCAATATGTCGTGACCTGACCCTAACTGGGGCTTGAACCACAACTACCCAATCCTACCTCTATAGGCTAAGGGGTGGCGACATGTATCAAAAATAATATCCTAAATGGGAGGATTTTTTCTAAGTACTTATACGTACACACCCGACCATCTCAATGTAGAAGTGCATAGGAATAATAATTAACAAAATGCAACAGCTAGAAAGTAAACCAAGCATGGAAAACCTCTAGGGTGTAAAAGAGTATAAAAATAAAAAATTGAAAAGTAAAGGGGAATAACACATGCCTAAATAGAAATATATCCCAACCTAAAAAAACTAGAAAAGTAAACTACTGAGAGAGCCCATCTCTCGGTCTCCAAGATGCAACCACAATATGTGGTCCAAAGTACCAGGCATCCATATGATCCTCTAAAGTCACCACTGACCTATCCATAATATACATAAGACACGAAATGTATGGAAAAAGACCATGTAGGGGTGATTATATACATATCTATTAGGAATCTCCGAAAGATAAATGGAGATATGAAAGAGTTACAATAGAAATAGAAATACAATAGATAGTACACAGGATGTAATATATAGTGAAAGAGAACTTACCAACCCAAAAAAAGAGAGAGTAACCTTTTCTAAACACAAGGGTCTTGATAGAGTGTGTAGATGAACTACATCTCAAGTTTTTTCCACCTATATCAGGATATTAGACTCATCCAACCAAAGTAATATAAACACATAAATAATGTGGCATACCCATCTTTGCAACCCATGGAAGGAGAGTAACCAAATCCAATGTTAAGGATACATATAAAAATGTGTGTGTGTGTGTGTGTGATCATTAAAAGAATCCCAAATAATATAGAAAGGTATCTCCATCTCACAACTCATCCTATAAATAAGAGTCACTAATAGTTCTAAAATTCTATCAATAATGCCCAGCATCTCATGAATCAGCCTAGAAATAATCCTCCAAGACAAGCCACACCTTTCCATTATGTCTCATAGTCTAGGGGAAAAAATATCTTGGTAGAGAACTCATGAACTAGTACATTAGTATGTATACACTCTAATGGTCAATGGATGACTCATTCCCTACCCAACAGGAGGGTTCCACTCCAGTGGTAGAGGACCCATGCCAAGCTCAACTAGAGGGTTCCACTCTAGAAGTCATCGAGGACCCTTACCCAGCTCGACTGGAGGGATACACTTGAGAAGTGTGTGGAGGACCCATGCCCTGTGCTGACTGGAGGGTTCTGATCTAATCATCAAGGACCCATGCCCAGCTTAACTGGAGGGTTCCACTTAGGAAGTCTGTAGAGGACCTATTCTCTATGCTGATAGGAGGGTTCTTATCTAGGATTCGGTATAAGACCAATGCTCAGCCCGGTTGTAGGGTTACACTCTAAAAGTAATTACAGACTCATGTAAAACCTATATAGAGGTTTAAACTCAGGAGTTGGTATAGTAACCATGCTCTGGTATGACAGGATGGTTCCAATCTATTCATTAAGGACCCATGTTCAGCTTAGCTGGAGGATTACACTCGGGTTGTCACTAGTGATCCAGTGTGGTCACTACCATTATAGAGTATCTCCTAACCAATATTCTTGCCTAAAACATTCCACATAATATATGAAAAACCACAACTAAGTAAACCATCACATTCTACATGTAAAAACACTCAAGATAGGCTACTTGTGAACCAAAATCTTATTTCAAACGAAGGAGATACAGAACCTTGAAGGTTCCTCAAAAGGAACCAAGTAGTACATGACGTTTGAGGGGGGCCACATGATGTGTGGTCCTGCTCCACCACTTGGTCATGTTCCTAGCTATCACACAACTCCCAATATAGGTAGAAGTACATATTGTGAAGGTGGACTACACAGCATGTCCATGTTATCCAGGACCAATCCATGTCCTTCTGGTCGTGTCTATGTACTTAACCCCATGTCCATGTACTTTAGTACACAACGTGCCTCTCCACATATGTTGTTTCCCATGTACTCTAGCACATGGCATGTGCCTAGTCATGTTCTTCATCACACAACCCATCCATATGGGTAGGTAGGTACATGGTGTGTAGGGTATCTACATGGTGTTATATCCTTATGAAATTCCAAAACCCTAGTTGCCATAGCCAGGGGATCCACGTCGTGTATTCATCGTGATACACGGTGTGTAGTTAGGATTTTCACAATTTTCCAGATCCATTTTCCAGGCACCGAATCTAGACTTTACCTTCAATTTCAGCCTTTTTTCTACTTGTAATCATCAGATCTGGCATCGACTAATGGATTTCGGCCCTCCGATGGATGGGAACTCGATTCCTAAAGCCTCGCACGTGTCGTTTAGCATCGCGCACACTATGTCTTCTTCTGTCATCGATTATTTGACTATCGATCATTCAAAATATCATCCACAACCTACAAAAATCCCATATCTATTCTTTATTCATTGATTTATAACTCTCTCATGAATCTGTCGTGATTTCGAGGGTCTGATCGGGCTCAGTACCGCCCAACAACATCAAACCAGAACAGCGGGGTTCATCCTGTGAAGAATGTGATGAAATTGAGGGGAAAGGAACAAGAAAATAATTTAACCATCATTGGCAAAGATTTCTTGTCCAATGATCAATAACATGGATATTCAGGTTATAAAACATATAAATAATCAATTTAATCAGTACATAGGATCATGTCAAGGTACAGCAATTGGTGTAGATTATAAAAGGAATGATTATATTCAAATAATTTAATCAAAAAGGGCATAAATTACAATTTGAAGAGTCCTAATAGAATATTGTATCATTCATCATAAAATAATTAACTCTTCAATGATTTAAGGAAATCATTTTGTTTGTTTCATCCCAATCTGCTCTGATCTGGCTTTTCATCATCTCTCGATGTTATCTTCCAACGGAAGGAGGAAGGAGAAGCTCTTGATGATCCCAAGGTTATGAGGATAACCATGGGCAAATAACCATAGAAATATACTTATATTATTTCTATTTAGGTTAAAATGAGTTAATTAATTAATTAATTAATTAATTAATTGAATGAATTTTCAATAATAGATATGTTTAAATGCCCCACACTGACCAATTTTAGATTGCACCTAGGCTAAACAATGCATTTTGAACTCAACCGTGGTTTTAGATTTTTTATTTGATATTTTTATTAAGATTTATCACATTTTCTTTAAGATACCATGCTCATGAAATATAAAATATATTTAATATTTTTATAAAATTAATTATGGGCATATCAGGCCTCAGAATCGCACATTGTCTGAGCGTCTGGATCTGGAAATATATATATATAATTATTTAAAAATATTATAAGGAAAAAATTGGTCTCTACATATTATTTATTATTAATTAATTAATAATTATTGAATAACAATTATTAATTATTAATTGTTAATTGTTAAATATTTATATATTTATGTTTTAACATATAAATGCACATAGGCACACAAAAACGGATATATATATTTATATATATATATATTAAAACCTTGATGAAAACATACTCACTTAACTAATTTCAAAGAGAAGTTAAAAATCAGACTTTAGCTTCAAATGATAACTTTGTAACTGGGTATTATTTTTGTGCTCCATGAAGATTAAAATTGAGACTTATAATGAACTATGATCATATTGTATATAAATTTTGTAATAATTAATCATAAAAAATTATTAATGTTATAAGTGAAGTTGAAAATCAAAATTCAACTTCAAACAGTCATAATTGTTGATATATATGTTTTTTTGGGATCTAGGACCTATAAAATAAAATCTCATCATGATATCTACAACATTTAACATTTAAGATCCTTGTATACCATTTTTTCTTGGTAAACAGATTCCCAAAAGGCCTCCAAAATTGAGTTTTAAGTTATGGTACTCTAATTTTAAATCTTTTGATATTATTTCTGCATTTCTCAAGATGATATTGTTATAATTTTTTAGTGATTTATGAATTTATTCCTAGATTTTACATTCTTATTGATATGATTGTTTTTAAATTATAGTGGTCTTCCCACTTTTAGAGATTTATTTTTTTGATGTGTCATATATTTAAATGATTTCCTTGGTGTAGTTAATCTGAGATACTTATCTCATGGGAATGTCGAGGCTTGAATTTGGATGGAATTCATGGTTAAACCTTAGTGTTCATGAACATTCCTTGTGGTGGGAAGTTTAAGGTTATGTGTGTTTTATAACTTTGTAATTTCCCCCTCTCTGACTATTTGTAATTATTTATATTTTTATATGTATTTATATATATCTATGTGTATGTATATATATATATACCTATATATATAATTATATATAATTATAAATATATATATAGTCATGTAAATTTATTTATATTTATCTATATATACATTTTTTATGTATTTATGTATATTTATATATATTTATAAATATTTATATTTATATATATTTATATGTATGTATATTCATATATATTTATATATTTTTTATGTTGGTGTATATATATATATATGTGTGTGTGTGTATTTATATTTATTTATATTCATATATAATCATATTCTATTATATATATATATATATTCATTAATATATATATTTATAAATATATTTATTTATTTATTTATTTATATTTATATATATATCATACGGTATATATATTTATTTATTTTATAATTATATAAATTCAAATATATTTATATGTATTTATGTATATTTGTGCATAGTATTTACATATATTTATTTATTCATATTCTAAGTTTTTTCCTTCTCTTTCACCCAAAATCATTTCTTCCCTCACCCATATAATATATTTTAATATATATTAACATAAATATTTATAAATATACAAAAATATATTTATATGTATTTATGTATATTTATGTATATTTATATATATTTATATATATTTTTGTATATTTATAAATATTTGTATTAAAATATATTAATATATATTATATGGGTGGGGGAAGAAATGCTTTTGGGAGATAGAGAAGGCAGCAAACTTAGCAATCCTTAAAAATTGAAATCAGGTGATTAGCAACCAATGGGATCTTCAAAACGAAGAGTTTCTATCATAGAATCACTCAAGAATAATCGACCTAAGGTGTGGATTGTCTCTTCCAATTATGAATAGGGTTCTACATGAAAGGGATTCTCAGTTCTTTTCAAAGGGAATAATCATTTGAAATATTGAGGATGGTAACCAATCTTCTTTACTAAATAGGAAACTTAGTCTCTTACTTCAAATTTCAGGTTTACACTCGTAGTTAAATTTAATTTCAATTTCCCTTCCCTTAAATTTATAAGAAAATTGATCTAATTGTTTGGATTTATTAGTTTTTCAAAGGGAAAAATTTATTATGCCCATATCCTTTTTAACTTTGTTTCAGAGGAATTTTTCCCATTTTTGGATTAGACAATTTTGGTATTTATTCAAACTTGGAATGAAGGTACTTCATTGGTTTCTCATATTTCATCTCAATTTTGAATCCATGGTAGTGAATGTTTGGATTTATCTACATGGGTTGTTGATTCACCTCTTTGATGAATCAACTGTGATTTTTATAAGAAAAAACTCTAGGAAAACTGATTAAAAGTGGCATAAAAACCTAAAATGTCTCACTGCCATATGGTGCGAGAATATATATAGAATTAGATGATTTAAAATATATGCCTTTTATCATATGGATGGAAAACGGCTCACATGGATTTGATCATGAAGTAATATTTCAAAATATGCTATATTTTTATCATTCTTATTTCTTCTTGGGTCATTTCATTGAATAGTGTTTGCGATCAACTATGAAGGATGGTTTATTTCTTTCATATTAGGAATGAAAAATTAAGAATCCACAAGGGATCTTGGATGATCCAAAAAGTGATAAATTTGCAGGTTTATTGAGTTAAAATTCTATATAAGAGGATTAAATGAAGTAGGATATTTAAAAGGCTCCAAATAATTATAGTTTTTATCACTTGGGTGATGATTATCCTTGAATTTCTTATAGCCTAGGAGAACCCTCATAGACCCCCCCACACACACACACATTTTTTGAACTTGAAATAGTCTAAAAAATCTCTAAAGTAGGGAAGTTTTTATTTTATCATTGAGAATGTCGATTTGGTTTGGTATATCCTTTGACCAATGGTAATTTAGAGAATGAATGTGTCAAATGAGCTAAGGAAGAAGGAAAATATCCCTCTTCACTGAAGCTGAAATTAGATACGGTCTATAAGGATCATTTTTAGATTGATAACTATATATTGGATGAATTTATGGAAGATTTTGTCTCTCTTTAAGAAAACTATAATATTTAGATCTTGCAATATTGGTTGGATATACATCAATTTGATAATGATATCCTTTTTTGTGAGATATTAAACACTTTAGGGAAGGAGTTTGTAGGAGGAGTCTCCGATGAAGGAAAGGGGATGGTGTAGGTTCAAGATGATTTAAAATCATTTGAGGCAATGACTACCTACCCTTGAGTTGTGGTTATGGTTTCCCAATAGCTACATTGTTAGATTCATTTTCTAATCGATCTCAAGAGTCTTCTAAGTCTGGTGATGAGATATTTCTCTCTAAGGATGTAATGGTTGTTCTTATACCTTCCACTAAAGATATTGTAGATGGTTTTTTTATTCAAGAAATTCAAAAGGTACGATGATGATTATTGATGATAAAGGATTCAATTTTTATCAATTGAAAAAATATCAACCTTTTAATAGTTACTTAGGGACTCAACAAATGGTGATCACCAAATATTTTAGCATGGATATTTCTTTTTACAAGATTTATTCCCTTTAAAGCATGAGATTAAAAAATAAGATAAATATTCTAACAATTCCTCTTTTTCTAAATAGGATTTCTTAGTCCTCATTGATTTATAAAGGGATGTTAATGGACCTATTGTTTTTTAATGAAATGTTAAGGATAAGAAGACATGGTGGAGAGCGCTCTCGGCAGAGAGCATTCTCCGCGCTTTCTTCTATTTTCCTATAGGGTTTCAGGGCCTGTCCTCTCCCATTTTCTCTCGGCTCCTCTCCTCAACTCTGCTCATTAGCTCCGTTCTGACGTGATTCGTGTTTCGTGTTCTATTTTTTGGTATTCTTTCATTCTTGCGGTTTATTTTCATCGGTGGTCTATTTTCTGTTACCGGATGATTGAGGCGAGGAGTAGAGATTATGGCCTCTGTTGGTGGTGATCAATTGTTTAGCGACTGATGATGTCGACTCCAAATCGGTGATGCTTGTGATTTGGTGACGACGACGATGATGATGCCCTGTTTCGGCATCGAAGCTGTTTGGTCCAGGCGGCGACATAAAAATTTCGGTAGTCTTGACGGTGTTCTTATGTTATGGTGGTATGCGATGGCATGGGTGTTTGACGGTGGAAATGTTTCTCCGGCGATGATTGTTGTGATCGTGATGACGGTTTTGACGGGATTTCAAGACGATGGTGGGTATGGGAGGCGGCATGACGTGACCTTGGAAGTTGGGATTCTCAAGGCTCGAGGACTCCTTGAATATTGTGTATCTTTTGAATTTTGAATTTAATTTTACTGTTGATTCTGTATCCCGCGCATGAATTTTGGTTATCAAGGTTACTGGTCATCCTTAAAGTGGTTTATTTTAAAACAAAAAAAGGAATATTCAGTCAGTCAGAAGACATGGTGGAGCTCAAATAAATTTTCCAAGAAGAACAATAATTCCCATTTGTATTGTATTTATAGGTAGAGGAATGTTTTCACTAAAGGTATCAATATCAAATGGATTAGCCTCAATCAAAGCTTATGGGGATGAGGAAAATTATAGAACACTTTAAGGCACCTATCTTAGACAACCCAGACATAATGATCAAATATTTATATTTGAAATATGACTTGAGGTTAATTCTAATGAACTTTTTTTCAAGGAAAGATCAAGGGTTCTATATATTTTTTTATCTTCAATTTATATTTCTTGGAATTTTTTTAATTTAGTTTTCCTCCACCAAAAGTGAGGGTTTTATGTTATTTATTTTTTGTAATGAAAAATAGGGGTGTGTTTCTCTATGTATACACACACACACATTGTGACATCCTGGACTAGATACTACTAAACAATGCCCCAAGTTGATGGGCCATGTGTCCCCATGAACTTCTCCTTGTACGCCGGAGGCTATCGACTATTAGTGAGGTACCAAGGTGGTATAGTAGAGATACTACACCCTCACAATCAGAGTTTCATAGTGGTGACATGAATTGATAAATAGAGGAATAATAATAAATAACTATCAATGGAAGGTAAAAGAACCGATGTAATAAATAGCCAACATCAACAATATATAGCATCATATGAAAAATGATGTAATGTAATGTATCTATAAAAAGGTGGAAGGTAGGCATGGTAGTAGGAATGCAATACAGTACAAGTGTCAAAAGAACAAAAATACTAAAAAGAATATCTCTAATAGCATCATGAACCATGGCTCAATTTTTTGCTTCCTCACTCTCATTCTATAAATGATTCATGTATCAATAACTATTTTATTTTCCATGTCCCTACCTACATTCACATAGTCTGTATGGGTACTGTCGGTGTCTTAGATAGGGTATGTGATAAAAATAGTAGTCCACCACCAATAGTGTATATAAATATCCATTCGGTTCATATAATATGAGAAGTGTGTAGATATAGTAGTAAACAATAATAAAAGTTGTAAAGGGTCATATTTAGTTCCTAAAGGATTCTAGGATGAAACTACCTACTTCAACTTGTGCTGTATAATCTCTGAATAAGTATCCATATGAATAAATATTCAGGGTCTATATATGTAGTGATGTCTACATCCATATATATAACTACTGATACTAGATTTGAATCGAAGCGTAACTCATACATCCATAAGTAATAGCATGGGTCTCACAAGTTTCATGGGATGCCATGCCCAGTATCACAAAAATAAGGGACTCCATGCCTGGTATCACTAGTATAAGGAATGTTATTCCTATATCATAATAGTAAGGGTCATCATGCTTGATTCATAATAATAGGGTCGCCATACCTGAATCATATCAGTAGGGTCACCATGCTCAAATCATATTAATAAGGTCTCCATGACTGAATCATAACAGTATGGTTACCATGCCATAATCATAATAGTAGTGTTTCCATGTATGAATCTTAATAATAGGAATTTCATGCCTGAGTCATATATGTTGGGTCACTTAGCCTGTGTATCGCATTTTATAAGGGTCGTCATTCCCATTTATAATAATTAATAAGGGCCATCATTCCCAAATCAAAATAGTAAAAGGGACATCATTATCGTATATAAATCATAAGTATTCAATGATCATTAATAAGCTTCTACGGGTAGCTCATAATTTCATTAGCATTCATCTTTAACGAGGGAATAATCATTGTTCTATTTAAACAAGTGACATGGTTTTACTACTCACCTCAATTCAATTCATTTTGATTAATCACAATTAGAAGTCACACCAAAATAATATAAAATATGTTTTTTCCTTTTAGACATTTATAAGAAAAATTATCATTTCAATAATTTAAGGGGACCTACGAGAGTCATTAGGTTCTAAATTAAGGCAACCAATTAAAGAAAAATTCATTTTAGGGGCAGCTAATGGTGAAACTGGTGTGCGGAACACGACAAATATTATAAAAATTATCATATTTGAGTGATAATTACTAGTACACCTACCTTATACCTATAGAGGATCACCCATCTAGTATCAGGATTTGGTTTGGTCCAAATCGGAAGAAAATAAAAAATACCGACAAATGCCCTGAAAATAGGATATATGAGTTTGCACCAAAATAACTCTAAAGATGAGAACAGAAATGATGAAATGAGACTAAGAAGTGTAGATATCACCAAGATATATCCAATTATATGATTTTAATTTGAAACAAATTCCAAAAAAAATATTTATCCAAGAACCTAACTTGATGTTAGGGGGAACACAAATGGGAGGTAAGATGTGGTTGTTGTCCATTGGAACAAAGAAATAAGAGAAGGGGTTAAAATTATAAGAATGTAAAGCTAAAATGGAAATTTCACTCAAAAATAAGTGGGTCACATGGTTTGCCTGCATGATTGGGAAAACTATACGCAAACCATGCATCATGCCCTGCCTCAAGTGAGAGATCGCACAGTTCATGCACACGGTTTGAAAAATTATGCCCAAAATTCGTCATATGGATATATTAAAAACTACAAAGCCTCTAAATGTTTGTGTTCCCTGGTTCATACAGTTAGGGAAAAATTTGTGGCCTGCTTATACTCACTCAACACCCTACATGGTTAGGAGAAAAAATTTAGACTAAGCTGCATGGTTTCTATTTAACATTTGACCCAGATGTTTCTTCCACTGACTGAGGTTCTGAGCTCCGAACAAGCCCCAAAAACCTTTTCTTTATTCATAGACTTACTAGGAATTTATATTAAGCTAAAACAAAAGAATTAAACTGAAAATTAAATAATCTTTACCTCATAGAAAAATTGAGTTCTTACACACACACTACTACAAAATCTCTCATTAGTGACCACCAAAAGCAGTCGATAATGGGTTTTAGTGACTGCTAGAGGGCCTCCTTTGGTGGTCACAGTTATCCCAACACTAAAATAAATTAGTTACTACCAAAGGCATTCATTAATAATATCTAAATTTTTAGATCATTAGCGACCGCCAATGGAGGTTTCTATCCTAGAGATTTTTTTTATAAAAAAAATACAGTTTGACAACACTAAATAGCACAAACAATAAAATAGGTAGTATAAATAAAAAAATAAAATAAATATAAATATGAGTAAATTTGGAAGAGAAAGTTTTTCACTACACTAATTCAAAGTAAATATGGGTAAATTTGGAAAACTTGTACAATAAATAATCTATCTTTAAGGATAAGTATAAATCTTCTAATGATACAATTTTGAAGTCTCTTGAAGAGGAATGTCACTTATCCAAAATCTCAAAAAATAACAAGTAGAAATCTAATAAATTGGGTTCACCTATTCAGGTAAAAAAATTACTCATTTTTCATATCATAGTCTAACCCAAAACAATATATCTCTTATAAATATGGATATATATTTTTTATATCAACTAAATGTGTTGAAGATATAAAAACCACTTGATAAGGTAGATTTATAAATTGTTGGTACTAAAAACAAGAGGATACTCAAGACTTGAGAGATGAAATTTAACACTTGAAGTATGAAGGTAAAAATAAGTTGTACTCGCATAAAAAACTTGAAGGTAAACATTACAAAAATGGATAATAAATTAAAAGAGAAAACCAATATGATTGATGAACTGATTCATGAGTTGAAGGTTAGAAAGGAAAATAATAATCACCATGAAGCATCCATGACTATCCTAAGGGAACAGCATAAAGATGGATAGACTACATTAAGTGAAAGAGATTCCCAGATTGAGAATTTAGATGGAAAACTGAAGGAGAATAATGTATTGATTAAGAAACTTAAAAGGGAGCTTCGCATTATGAGGAAGATGTCAATTAATAAGGTGTCTCATGTGGAGACTACAACTAGCAGTGAGAAGTTCACCATTCAAGATTCAAGAAATATATTAGTGGGGGACAAAACAACCAGCAACTCAGTCCATCACTACATTCCAACAACAACAAAAATATAAATTTGAATGTGGAAATTCATCACAATCCAGAGTAGCATAAGCACGACATCCATGGATAGCAATGGGACTGGGTGCATAGACCTGGAGATGATGTTTCTTTCATTGGAGTAGAAAATGGGGAATGAGTGGGAAATTTTCAAGGAGAATTTGAAACTGTTGAAGAGAGGTCAGTAAGTTGGTCTCTTGAATTAAGCACTAAAATCCTAGACCGACAATAAACTCAAGAAATATATCATCAATACAAGGAGGATTATCTAAGTGATTGAAGAATATAATGGTTACAATCTTCCTCGACCATAGATTGATGGCATTAAATGTGTTCAGGAGGCATTTCCTCATGGTGGATATGGCTTGTCACTAGTTTTGATTTATGAACAGTGTGTGTTTTCTTTTTGGCATTTGAAGCACTACAAGGATGAACTCTGCTAACTAAAAGTGTGGTTGGAATATGTTGAAAATTTTGCAGATGCTGGAGTCATTTACCTCTTTCTAGATACAAATAAAATCAGGAAGTCGCATTATTTTTTTTTTATATCATATGCCTTATACATGGAATCCAAGAGTAAAATCAAAATTTATAATGAGATATTTAATTGTGGCATATAAATGGATTTTCAACTAAGAGAAAAAATAGAAACATCCTATAAGAAGTTAGTTGTGCATTCTATGAAGGGACCAAACATGAAAAATGAGGATTCAACAGAGGATCAGCTATCAGTTCAAAGATTTGGGATAGTTCTTTCATCTGGTGAAAATGGATAGTTTCCTGGAGGTAGTTTTGATCATTCTAGAAAAAATATAAAGTCATTTAGGTCTTAAAATTATCCTTTTTCAATTTATAATGAAACCAGAAAGGATGTAAACTAGGTCTATCAAGAAGAAGATCCATGAATTGGATTGGAATATTGGGGTATGCTTGGATCTCAAAAAGATAGAAACAAGGAAAATAACACCCTTCCATAAAAATGAAAAATAAATTAGATTCCATAGAGACATGGTTCTGGAACTGTCCCTCCAACCAATTGAATTGATGTGTTTGTTAATGAGTACACAGAAACAATGAAACTGAATTCTGATATGGAAAAATCATCAATGTTATAGTTTCAATAAGTAGATGGCAGTGACCTAAAAAAGGAGATATGGTTATTAAGGAAAAACCTATTGCATAATTTTCCTTCAAGTAGCCTACCCATATGAATGGAAACATATAGACACTGAAAGAGAGCCCAAAAAATCTGATGTAATTCACATTTCTCACTGTTGTGTTGATTGATTCCCTTCATGGCTTAACTTTTCTTGTTTTCATCTCTGACCCTATCAGTATGCTGTAGTTTTCTCAAATCACCCTTCCATTTTTCCTTTTTTGGAATTGAGATATTCACCTATTTATATGTGTTCATGCATGGTGTGCTAGTATTGGAAATGTTCATGTTCAATGATTCCATTAGTGGGGGTTCAAAGCCATAGACCTACTAAAATTTATGTGAGTGATTCTCAAAAATTGATGATAGTTCGGTTCTATTTTTGTGGAAAGACTGGACACACTATGGGTGTATGTAATATAAAAATATTTATGCATGCATGGAAGCTATCATATGCTTGAATAGTTGTGCATAGGTGATAAACCTTGTGAATTGAGTATTTTATGAATAATTAGTTTACTATAGTGAAATTGGTGTGAATGTAAAAGGGAATCCTCGTACTTATAATTACGTGATGAAAAAAAACATGTAGTATATTCAGTGTGCATGAATTTTTAGTTTCAGGAAGAAGTAGATTTTGAGCATTGCACATTGTGTTATTGTGTGAAGAAGATGGATGTTCATTACCAAGTATGATACCTTCCGTGACTATTGAAATTTCTTCTATAATTTCAAATTCTTCTACTATTGATTGAATAGTTATAACTCCCATTGCTATTGGTTGGATAACATCTGTGAAGAGAAGAAATCTACTACCATTCTCCTATCCGCTACTATGAAAAGGAGGAATTTTCTACCATTCATCTGACTTTTTATCATTTTTCTTATGATGATGATAAGCTACACCTTCTCAAATGAAGCTTGAATATTATCAAATCATCCATCATAGAACATGTCAAATCTAGGTATCAATGACAAGATGAAACTAACTAATGAACCTCAAGTGAAAAAGTCCAAGCTCGTCTTATGCGTTGATTAGTAATCATGATAATTGATAGAAGACACTAAATCTAAGGATAGTTTGGTTCTAATAAAACTATAAATCTAATCTTTATTCATAGTGGAGCACCAAAAATCTAGAATATGACTTTGACTTATGAAGGAAAATGAGATTGAATATCATAAGTGGTGTAACTAATGCTCTATAACCCAAGTTGATGTTGGTTTTTTACTTCCTCTGTTTTCAATTTCATTAAGGGGACGATGGGCCTCTATGTGCTCAAATTTTTGGGATCTAGGGTTTCATGTGGATACACACTGGGTGTTAAATGTTTTGTGCCAAAGGAATTTGAGTGTTTATTTTATGGAGGTTTTTCTTTAACCTACCAGTATGTGTGTGCATTAATTGAGCAAGTTCATGCAGAGATTTATGATTGTATGATGTGTTGAATAGATTTTCATATATATTTTTAATTCATAGTTAAAAAAGTAAACACATTTACATTCATACATACCTCGATCCTTAAACATGAATAGCCCTATAGAATGATGTGGATCTGGTTCATGTTCCCCTAACATGTATACAGTCATATAAAGCATTAGTAAGGAAAATATTCAATGACTATTATAGTGTCATATAATGTTAACTATAAATTAATCATGTACTTTTTATTTATTGTACACATATTTCATCAAATATATAGGGGTCTTGAATTTTAATGATGTTATTTCTAGTTATAAACAACTGATATAGACACTTAAAAATGAAGATTTATTGGATTCTCAAGTGGATATCATCGACAACTTTAACCACCTAGTAGCATAGGATTCCACTCACCATCATGGGTTCAAATATATTACTAAAATATTTAATTCTCTATAAAATAATCAATGAAAATTATAAAACAAAAAAAGGTGAATCGTTGTATGAAATTAATATGTAGACAAACTAAATGTAACCATTACTAAAAAATATAAATAGAATAATAACCTACATTTTTTAGGTGAGAAGATTGGAATTATTAGATCATATCAAGAATATAAACATATGAATTATAATAATAGTGAAAATAGTTTATTAATAGTTAATTAGAAGAAATATATAGGATGATAGAAAAATATATAGTGAAAAAAATATAATAGTAGTTAATATAAACACAAATATATTATTCTAACCAAATTTTTTCTATTTAATGATATAATTTTTAACATAGTTACAATATGCTAACAATATGTATAGTAAATTTAGTGAATACAACAAAATAACATTGAATTAATATAGATCTGTATGTTATTATCAATTATTTTGATTGATAAATTTTTGTAGTGGATTTTCTAGCATGCTTCTATTCATTTCTCCCTTCATATAGGTGGACTAATAGGGTTTGAATAAAACATTGTAAGATATATAGTATGCCTTCTGAATACTCTTTTATGAAATGATGTTTGTTGAGAAGTTGAATTTGAAATCACGATATTAGTGATATTTCATGAGAGGTTTTAGAAATTCTTAATGTGAATCATTAGTCAGGGATTGGATGAATTAAAATAATAGATTTCTATATTTACATAGGGATATAATTATCCTAAGTGTTATTTGGAATATAAAAAGGAGAGTGTGGTCATTGATATGGGGTATTCTGTAACCAAACGAAGGAGAATCTTAGACTTTCACCTGTATATAGAGCTTACTATTATGGCCAAACTGGGATAATGTTGATGCTTTATTAATTTAGGATTATATTTTAATAATCCATCATCAATAACATTAAGGGATAAGACTATATAGAGTTATGTGATGTAATAGGAGGGGGATTGAGTTGGTGTAAATTATTTTCTACTTTATCCCAATTTCAAGTTGGGTATTTCATGCCCATCTCTTATCTTCTCCACCTTATTTTTCTATGAACATTGAACATGAATAAGTAGTTTTAAAATTCACAAATAGTCACTCTAATCCATGATAAACCATTATATGAATCATAATGAAAATGATTAATCTTGGTATTGAATAACCTAACTAATTAATAACAATAATTATTTGACCATGTGAAAATAGAAATTAATAAGTGAGAGAGGGCACCAAGCCCATGGGTTTTCTTATAATAAACTTTTATGAAAATATGGATTAAAAAATTTCTAACATCACTCCAATTACCTATAAAATATAAATTACTATTCTTGGAATATCATCCCACGTTTTGTTTCCTTATCACTTCAACTTCTAATATCATTTCTCATGTAGTAGAACTATATTACATGTGTAGAAAAAAGGTGGATAAGCGTGTATTCAGCCTCTTCTTGAGTCATGCAGTTCCTTATTTACACAGTGTGTGATACTAAGGTGAATACCAAGTGATTTTTAAAAACCTTTGAAACCTATGAACCACCATGAACACCATACATGCCGTGTAATTATTGAACTAAATGTTGTGTTATTTAAAAATCTCTAGATCCTCTAAATTCATTTATCTTTTTACTTCCAATATGATTTCTAATGCCAATTACACTGGTCATTCCACTCACTACTGTCTAGGGACACCAGGGTCCTCAGTTCTCTAATCATTTCCACCTTGATACTAGTGAGACTGTGGAAGACTTAGTGTCATCTAGAAAAGCTAAAAAATTATAAGTAATTCTATAAAATATAGAAAGTAGAGTCAAACCATTTTATAAGATCCAATATGGAGTGAAATTTTTAAGAATCATAACTTTCGGATAGCTGTCTAGGGGTTTTCTAAATAAAATTAAATCAAAAAAATAATTAAACTAGAAATATAAATTTTAAACTAAAAATATTTAATTACTAATCAATTAATTAATAATAATGCTATATAAATAGGGAATTTTTTCCATAGTTAACTTCAGTTATATCCTAACTTCCATACAACACAACTTTTAATGGGTAGAAATTTATGACATCTTTTTCATGGAATGATAAGAAGTATGTAAAGATATGTTGTTCATAGTAGTTAAGGGTTTTTATTATAAAAAAAATTATATTATATGCAATAGAGTACATTGAGGTGAAATTAAAATAATTAATGAGATGAAAATTGAAACAAACTAGATTTACTAATTCAATCCTTCCTAGAAATCATAAAGTATAGGAAAAACTAATAAGTTAAAGTCAATTAAAACACTATATCATTACCTTGTAAGCACACAACATCCATCTTTCATTCTCATGATCAATAAAATCATGCCCCTGTGATGCACCTGTCACTGCAATCATCATAAAAACATAAGTTTTAAAATGAAAAAATTATAACATACATAAAAAGTTCCAGAAATTATAATGGAAATTAAAAAAGAAAAAAATTACAACCCAAGTGATGCATCTGTCACTGAAAATAGAGAAAACATCATTTTAAAAATATAGAAAGTATTACATGATTAATAGGTGAAAAAATGACTGTATAATGGTAAATGACAAAAAATAATACCTATGTATCAATAATCACATGTTATTCATTATGTCATATTTTCTCACAACCTATAATCAAAACAAACACATGCTTTAAAACTTTACTTTTTTTAGAAAAGAAAGGAAATGAGAAATTGTTTTTGAAAATTTTTAAATACCGTGGAATTTTGAAGTAAATGTAGACACTCTATCTACAAATAAAACAATAGTTTCAAAATCTAAGAAATAAGAAAAACTTATAGGTGTTCTTCATATGGTTGAACATGAGCATGACCCTGAGTGCGGGCTAGCGGAGGTAGTGCCCTCTCCACCGCAAGCCATACTAAAACATCCACAACACCACCTAATTTGTAGTTCATACCTCTCAATAATACTTGTTATGGGTACAAAATAAAGATAATGGGTTAAATATCTAAATTATAACATTTATTGTAGTTATTCAATTTTAGTAAAGCATGAGATACAACCGCTGATGTTAAATAGAGATTGGTGTTTCTATGACAACATGATGAATGATCTTTATTTGAGGTCACCTTTATCACAAAATATGCCACACCACATTTATCCGTTCTACCTAGATGACATAATTTATCCAGAAAGAACTTTAGGGTGAGTTATTTTTAGTATAGGGTGAATTAATGTTGTGTTATTGTATTTCTTTTACTACATCTGTGTTTGGTTGATCAAATATAAAATTAGTTAGAAATTTATGTGCTAAATTGTCATTAGTATAATATATATTGTGACTTCCAGACATCATCCATTGTCAATGTCTCCATGAAGGTGGATAAAACATCCATTAAATAACTTAATGATAATCTAGGAGACAAAATCACTCGCCTTAAACAAGAAATAAATCTCTTTTGCACTGCCTCTACACTACTCGTGTCATCCTTTGCCTTTTTTCTCTCCTCATACATGGAGAATTTTTTTACCATTATCCCATCCCATTAAACTTTCACCACCGCCACCTCCCTCCCCACATCAGTATACACTTCCTTAAGCTCTATTAGACATTATTTTTGTGCCTCTAATTAAGGTATCAACCTTGATTAGATTAAAAAATCTATAAAAACATAAATGGGAAAGCAGTGAAATAATGCTTACCTGAAATCTAGCAGAACCATAGATGGGAGATGTTGGAGGCCACTACTACACATATTCCCTTTAACTGAGTGAAAAAAGGTTTTTAACAGTGCTAAAAATGCACTATTAATCGTAGCACTGATAAAGGTGGGGTCCTCTTTATCAGTGTTATTTTTAGCACTGATAAAGGACTTGATGTCTATAATGTGTTGTTAATATAAGAACACACCCAGCAAAAACCTATAATTTCAAACCATGTTATATAAATTTAATTGAAATCATGAGTAAAAAAATTTATTCTCATGGTATATACAAAAAAACATTGCTATATACATTTCAAACAATGTTTTATATAATTACATTTATAATTATCCAACAAACATTTAAAAACATTAATATTTAATCTTTTAACACCTATGATCCCCTTTCAAAAATATCCACCCATGGTATCAGTTACTGAAAAAAATCATCTCAACCTGAGAAAAAGATTTTTCCTATATAAGAAAATAAATATTATGTTAGTAATACTATAAAGAAATAAATTAAACATTAATGTGAAAGAATATATTAATAAAATGAAAATAATTAATAAAAAAGACACATTTGGAGTGATATCGGTCACACTGTGTGTAATATTGAGATGGGGTTGATTTATACATGTCAAAAATTAAAGATGGACTATTTTACTAAAGTATTAAAACAATCCAAATGCATTTTCTCGATTTTCAGTATGTCAGTTGTGTTTTTTTACTAAAATTCCATTTCAAATTGGAAACATGCATTTTGAGTCATACCAATCACATAATGAATCTTTTTGATGTGATACTACATCATACACGTCAAAAATGACTTATGAATCATTGTCCTAAATTATCAAGACAATCGGAGGGTGCTTTCTTGGTTTTTAGTGAGGGGCATATTTTGAACTAAAATGTTAATTTTAAACTAATAAGGGAAACTTTGAGTCATACTGGTCACACTATGTGTCAGATTGAGGTGCGGTTGATTTCTACACATCACAAATGACTCATGTCTTGTTTTTATAAAGTATCAAAACAATACGAATGTGTTTTCTCGGTTTTCAGTATGTCACTTGTTCTTTTTACTAAAATTAAAGTCAAGTTTAAATAAAAAGAGACACTTAGATTCATACCGGTCACACCGTGCATCATATTGAGGTTTGGTTGATTCCTAAACATCGAAAATGACTTATATATCGTTTTCTTAATGTATAAAAACAATCCAAATGTGTTTTCTCAATTTTCATTATGTCAGTTGTGTGTTTTATTAAAATGTAATTTCAAATTAGAAACATGCATTTTGAGTCATATTTATCGCATCGTATGTTGGTCTGACATGAGACTACTTTATACACATCCCAAATGACTTATGAATCATTGTCCTAAATTATCAAGACAATCATAGTTTTTTTTCTTGGCTTTTAGTGAGGGACACATTTTGAACTAAAATGTCAATTTTAAACTGATAACAGACACTTTGAGTCATAAAAGTCACATTGTGCATCATATTGAGGTGTGGTTGATTCCTACACATAAAAATTGACTCATAGATTATTTTTCAAAATTATCAAAATAATCCAAATGCATTTTCTTGGATTTTAGTATGTCACTTGTTCTTTTTACTTAAATTAATGTCAGTTTTAAATAAAAAGACACACTTGGAGTCATATTGGTCACACCATACGTTGTATTGAGATGAGGTTGACTTATATAAATAAAGAATTACTCATGGATCTTTTTCCTAAAATATCAATACAATATGAATGTTTTTTTAGTTTTCAGTATGTCATTGGTTCTTTTTTCTAAAATTAATTTCAATTTTAAATAAAAAGAGACACTTTGAATTATACCGGCCACATCGTACATAATATTGAGGTGAGTTTTATTCCTACATGTCACAAATGACTTATATATCATTTTAATAAAGTATCAAAACAATAAGAATGTGTTTTATTGGTTTTTAATATGTAAGTTGTGTTTTTTTACTAAAATTTCATTTCAAACTAGAAACAAGAATTTTGATTCATACTGGTCGTATCGTGTGTTATTTTATTGTGAGACTACTTTATACACATAACAAATGACTTATGAATAATTTTTATAAATTATCAAGATAATCAGAGTGTGTTTACTTGGTTTTCGGTAATAGGTGATTTTTTAACTAAAATGTTGATTTTAAACTGATAACAGATATTTTGATTCATACTGGCACACCATGTGTTGTATTGAGGTGTGGTTTAATTTTACATGTCACAAATGAATCATGGATAATTTTCCTAAGGTATCAAAACAATATGAATGTTTTTGCTCAGTTTTTAATATGTCACTTGTTCTTTTTACTTAAATTAATGTCAATTGTAAATAAAAAGACACACTTTGAGTCATACTGGTCACACTATGCATTATATTGAGGTTCGTTTGACTCCTACATGTCAAAAATGACTCATTGATAATTTTCCTAAAATATAAAAACAATTCAAATGTGTTTTCTCAGCTTTTAGTATGTAACTTGTTCTTTTTACTAAAATTAATGTCAATTTTAAATATATAAAAAAGACACAGAGTTATACAGACCACACCATGCATCATATTGGGGTGTGGTTGATTCTTACACATCACAAATGACTTATAGATAATTTTACTAAAGTATCAAAACAATCTAAATGAATTTTATCAATTTTCATTATGCCAGTTGTTTTTTTTACTAAAATTTCATTTCAAACTGGAAATATGCATTTTGATTCATACCGGTCACATTTTTTATCGGTTTGAAATGAGACTCATTCCTACACATCATAAATGAATTTTGAATTGTTGTCTAAAATTATCAAGACAATCGGAGTGTGTTTTCTTAGTTTTTAGTGAGTGACACTTTTTAAATTAAGTAGTCAAACATTTAATTTATATTATATTAATGCAGTAGAAAAAAGATAATATTATGAGGGAAAATATAGTATATTAAAAAAATATTACTTTTTCATTGAATTATGAGTTGTTTCCTCAAATCCTAATCTCTCACGAGCATGAGAAGCTTCAAACAAACCACCCTGGCTCGAATAAAAGAATCCACCTATATAAGAAAACAATACTTATGTGAGTAATATGAAAAAGAAATAAATTAAACATAAATATGAAAAATCCACTACTTCTATGGAAGTCACATCTGTATGTTATTTGTGTACATTCTTCCATCAGATATGATTCCCATTTTTTATAAGAAAATCTATATCGTCATGTGAATATGAGTCTTTTCAATAGTCGTATTAGTACTATAAAAATATAAATACTCAAAGGATTAATAAATATTTTAAATGAAATAGTAATTATCTTTGAAAATACCTCTTCGAGGATGCTAGTTTTTTATGGAATGTGATCTATCTCATAAATTTACAAACATAATAACCATAATATTTTTCATTTGTTTATTTTGTACACAAGAAAAATAATGATTAGAATAATTAATTTGTTTTGATATGTGTTTGGATAGTGAAATATTATTCGATATACCCTGATACTTTTCCATTCTTAGAACTTTTCATGGTACTCATGCATAGCCCCTGGCCTCATTCCATGTTTTTTATGATATTGATTCACCGCCCTATCATAATAGAATCCTCATTAAAACATAATATAAAATATATAAATTTATGTTTAGTTATGAAATGTTGAATGTAGTGTATTAAAAATTGACAAATGCCATCATGTGTGGTCGGTTTGTTGGATATCCATGCATTAAATCTAGGAAATAAATCTTTGGAGTATCCAAATTGACCACAATGAGCATCCAATGTTGCCTAAAAACACAAAAATGAATAAGTAATGAACGAAATGAAAATATATTTTATGTGATTAAATTTTGGAGTTTTACCCCTGAATCATTGGTATTAAGAAGAGTCTTTCATCTGAATGTTTACTTTTAAATGATTTGACCAGGTATTCCACTATTTCACCTTTTTTTTGGATTCTATTTTTGGTTGTTCTGTAGGGTAGATGTGAGGACTAACAATTCCAACAAAATTATGGGTAAATCCCCTCAATGTTTTTATATATATGCCCACCAAAATTATTAATGTATTTATTAATAATTAACATAGTATATTATCTTTTGGAAAATCAAATCATAAACACATACCTCGTGTATACATTTATAACTAAGGTGCCTATCCATTCATAGTAGAGGATTTCACTTATAGCCTCAACACCAATGAACTCTTGAACTTCCTCTCCATACATATTTTCTTCAAAATCAACTATGTGACTACAACCATTTTTTAACTTTGTATCCACATGAACAATCAATGATAGTAGATGCTGATATAGAATGGGCAGGGTAAAGGTGCTTTCAATAGGTATTTTTGATCGTTTGGTTGATCCTTTAGATGGTTTTGAGTTGGTAATTCATTTCACCCTCTTTCCTTTTTCTGACTGTAAAAATATTCATCGGTTTAGACCTTTTTTCATTAATTTTTAAGGGTTTATCTTGAAAAATAAATTAGAAATTAATAACTCCTTGTTAACATGTTTTTTACAAGATGTGATGACCATGTGATGAATATTCTAACAGCTTGTTTGACTATGTGAATATCTTCCTCGTCAATTGGAATAGGTAGCTTGGTGCTCGACTCATGGTCTATACTAATCAACACTCTCACATGACCTGTTGGAAGTGGTCTGTTGTGTAGCATGTCATTTTGGATATTGAACACTATATCCCTCACTAAAAGGTGATGTATGGGTGTTGATAGATATAAATCATAGTCATTATTACCCTATAGAATATTAGTATAATAAAGGTATCAGTGTCTATCTAATTAATATTTCATAGAAACAATTATTAGAACATTGATTATGGCCAAGAAAGCTCTTTGAGGGGAATGGATCACCTCAAAGCTAGTGGGGGTGGGGGGATCATCAAGAAATGGTTGTTCTTGAGTTGTATCTTTTCTTTACCCCCCCCCCCCCCCCGCATAAAAGTTGCTAGCATCTCTCTATGCCATTGGACTTGTTCTTCAAGGGTAGATAGTATTTCTCTCGTCTGTTTCATTTATTCACCTTGATCATCCTCTTGTTTTATTTCTTAAAATATGTTTGAGGTGTCACCCCAAAAGCCGCACCTCTGATGTGGCCATACTTTTCTAGCTTCTTCAAGTCCACTGATAGTATGTGTCCATCTGTTACAGGTGTTTCTAATTCCAGTGACTATATCGGATACAAAATATAGGAAAATAAGTCATCATTGTTATGTAATAGAGATTTAAAGAAAAAATAATAATTATGTCATACTTACACATGTTTACCACACTGTATGTGTGTTTTCATCTATTATCATCCCATATTTATTTACACGTGACTCCTTCTATAGCACATGGAATGGGATTGAAGTGGATTTGTATTTGGATTGATCAATCTATATATAAATAGAGGAATATAATTATGTTGTTATTTCATGTCACATAAAAGTATTACGGTGGATTTAAAATATGTGCCAATTTTTTTTCAAGTGAAGCATACCCCATCCTTACTTTGTAATAGGGGTACGTTGGTTTTTCTGCCCATTCTTTATTTTCAGCACTCAGTTGTTGTTTCATAAATAAAAAATTTTCAACAAAATTGATGAATACACATATCATCAAACAATTTATTACTATCCACAATGAACCTGCAAATATAAATCCACATAGTGGCCAATAAATGCATCTCTTGCTTCTTGGGTTAATAGGTGTTCATAGATAAGTGGTGGGTGCAGGTTTATTTTCCCTTGAAAATCTTTAAGATGATGTCTTGTTAGAATTATGTGAAAGCCTATGTGGATCCTTCTAACAAGAATTAATACATATTTCTTATGGGATTAATCTAATATAAATTCATTTTTCAGGGGATGATGAATAGTAAGTCAATGTTTCATTATTATTTTTTAGTAAAATAAATAAATGATATCATAATGTTATCGTAATCTCCTCCCACATCAGCTTCTTAAGCCAGGGCACAACATGGTTCCATGAATCTACACCAATCTTCACACATTTCTGAATGATGATTCCAATGTAACTACTAAACATGTACTTGTTTGGGTTAACATATTAGCCCCAAGTATTCTATCCAACCTCATATTTTATTCCTTTGATTTTAACCTTAATGGTTTTTGCTAACACTGTCATGATACAGTGCTCTTATTTTTTCTATGTCGTTGGCCCTTAGTTGCCTACCATTTCCTTGGATTAAACATCATCAATATGTTCCTCTGGAGTAGTAGAATCAACATATACATATGGTCATTATACCCCTACATTGGGAGAATCAATAGGTTGAGAAACCTATTGTTCCTTAGGATTGGGAGCACCAGCACGTGTAGATGGTTGTTGTTTCTTTACACTACGAGTAGCAGTAGGTTGAGAGACCCATTGTTCCTTGATATTGGAAGCACCAACACATGAAGAAGTCATTATATTCATAAGTGGTTTAACATTTAATTTTGAGTTCATAAATTTAGCAGGTAATGGATAATAACATGAGGTAACATGATGTATATTACAAAAAATATATAACCTGGTTATTGAACTCTTTTTTTTAAGGATTGAGGGATTTGACCCCTCTATCAACTATTCAAATCCCTTCATTATGGTATCCTCCGACATACAAAACATCATCTACATTAGGACCGCTGTGAAATGATTGTGACATCCCAATAAAAGGTTCATCCTCAGTTTAATTTTCATCTGACCCTTTAGTGGTTTTGGTCGATAACAGAACAATTGACCACTTTTGATTTGTGAGATCTAGAATGTAAAATACTTTTACTTCTTTTGATTCCATTATAAATGGTTTTTATTTGTACCCTTCCTTACTAAAATCAACTTTCATGAATCCCAATTAATATATTTTAACAGTACTTCTATTATCAACCCACTTGAATTGAAAAATCAACACTTGGAATATTGTATAATCCAAATCCTATATTTGTTTGATGATGCCAAATTATGACATATTCATGTAAATTGGATTTCTTTCCTAAGTAACAAAAACATGCATTGCTTCAGTTACAAGTGTAACTCCATTGTTTTTCATGGTACTATCTTCATCATGTTAATTTGTATAGAATTTATAACCATTAATTACATAAGCATTGTAATATAATACATACACACTTGGTCATATGGCTATCCATTGAAGTCATTCTTAAATTGAATCTGTATTTTCATATTAATCCTCAAAAATATAGTCCCAAAACTATCCTATAAACGGTTTATTAGGTGTATTTGATATCCATATTTAAACCCTTGATGGATGAAAATTCCTAATAATTTAATTGTGGGTTTCAACATATGGGGAAACCTCCAAACTATCTTCATCATGTTTATTATGGCTGACAATGTTGTATATTTATTAAAACCAGCATACAATGGTATCTTTTCACAACTCTTCAACTTC
Source organism: Viscum album (assembly GCA_963277665.1). Classification (NCBI taxonomy): domain Eukaryota; kingdom Viridiplantae; phylum Streptophyta; class Magnoliopsida; order Santalales; family Viscaceae; genus Viscum; species Viscum album. The sequence goes on from OY728138.1 coordinate 58,188,727, forward strand.
TCAAACAATTTTGGGACATTATGAAGTTAATCTTCAATTATCCTTGTCATTTCCTCAATACGATCTTCATCATCATTCACATCTATAATCACATCCTCGATACATTATTCTTCATTTTCTATACTTATAATCATATCATATGATCCATAAACCGCAGTGATATCTCATCCACTATCTACATTCACTATTTCCACATGTTTATTCCAACCTTTATCACTTCTATATATTCCATTATAGATTAATTGTTCTTCCAACACCTCTAAACTAATTAATCGTGAATAATAATAGTGTAAAAATGGATGAAGAATTTTAGAAGGTTCATATACATGATCTTTTTCAAACTTGATAAACTCTTTCACTCCATATTCATATGCTTTTGTCATACTATTAGAATCCATCCATTATTTATTCATATCCATCCTATTTGATTTGGTAATATTAATATTTAACAAAATAAATACAAAAAAAGGTCCTTAAAAATAAGGGGAACTCAACATTTTAATGATAGTTATTATTTCATTTTTTTGCCTGAGACTCACCCCCTTAGAAGCTAACACCAAACCAGAAATAAGATGTAATTATAGAGGACTCCCCTAATTTAAACCATAAATGTGATATTGGATACAAAGTAGGTTTAGGAGTTTAAATGGGGTTAAGCATTAATTCACCTTTTTTAGGAGTGAGGTCATGATGGATATCATATGGGTTGGATAGAGTTAGTGTCATTCCCTTACCATGGTGTTATTATCAATATACTTGTCTTCCATATATAATGTAACAATTTTCCTAATTCTATAAAAATATAAACTTAAAATATTATGAAAAGAATACATTTTAGATGTCATTTGAAACCTAATTATAAAATAACATTTTAAATCCCATTAAAAAAATCAACCATTTACACAAATTCCTCTTTAAAATAACACACCCTTTTTAAAATAAACCAATCAATTCCAAGAACTCTTTCACAAAACCAGAATTCCTTTTTTAAAATAATTCAAGGTAACTTCATTACCCAATAGTATTAATCATTTAAAATGTGCGACAACCCTCTATATTTTACAAATTTTTATTTAAAACTTCACACACCCCTTGTTAAAATGAAACCTACATTAAATACACTTTTAAAACATTCACATCCCTTGATTAAAGTTAGTCAAGTGAGTTGACAAACACTTGGCATGAAACCTAAGTCCATACCAAGTGTTTAAATCATTTTAAATATATTTAAAACCCAAAAAAGGTGTGTTTAACACATATAATTTCTTAAGAATCATTTCAAAACACTGGAATCATTTTAAAAGATCCACTTAGTCATTTTCACAAAGACATAAATCCCAAGAGAGGTACTTTATAAAAGATACATTAATCAAAAATAACTAAAATTTTATAAAATATAAAGCTATAAAAGGTTTACACGTGATCAAAAATATAAAGGTAAACCAAAAATAAATTTATTTGCAAGAGAGTCACTTTATAGTAAATATCTTAAAATAACACAAAATGAATATTGTCTCTTTAATCCCTATGGAGACCTATACATCCTATTATCATTATATCTTTAATAATTGACTATAGACCACCACTATAAAAGTGTGACCCATTCCTTTTACATGTATCATATACAACTAGGTATATATATGCACCAATGTGTATATGCATGGTGTGAGCAAAGTGCCTAGTAGGATATCATCAAAGATTTTATACCATTCATTTTTTAAGACAAACCAAAAAAACTAGTTTTAGGGAAAATAATGAAAATAATTTTATTACATTGGGTTGAGTAAATAAAACTAACAAAACATATATTTTATTTTAAATAAAATATAATTTACCAAGATACAACCATAAGATAAAATAATAATAGTATAAACCATTAAGGGGTACCTACCAAAGGCCTAATTAGATAATCTAAGTTGAAAAATTAAGGGAATCATCACAATAGAATATTGTTGCAATACAAATGAAACACAATCAACTCACCATTAATGGCCTCATCAAGAAGGAAATTCTAGTAGTAGGTGTGAGACCTAAGATAGGGGTACTATAAATGTGTGACCATAGTATTATAACTTATGTCTCTTGAATTCTCACATCTCTAACTAAATATTCCCATGATGTTTTTATAAAATAACAACACTAATAATCAATGAAACACATTTATAAAACTATCATGTCGACATGGTATAATATCTATTGAAGCATCCACTTACACATCAACACCCATAATTAAAAATTATAAAATTTAAAATATATATTAGTAAACCATACATATTAAACACCTCGATCCATCCCAAATAAATCATAAAAATGTTAATCAAAACCCAAACACATTGTTGCACCTCTCGTATCCCCTCGTGGTTTAATTTTCATGATCACAATCACTTTCATGTTTATCTAATTATGTTTTAAGTGTTTTTTGATAGGCAATTGATTTCAAAAGGATTGGCCCAAGAAAGCTGGCAAAATGGACTAAATTGCAGTCCACCGGCCAACCGGTGTGATAGCACCGGCCAGCCGGTGGACCTGGCAGAGGTATTGCCCACTGTCAGGTTCCACCGGTCAGCCGGTGGCTCTGTCACCGGCCAGCCGGTGGCACCCAGATGAATAGTGTCAGCTACTGTCTCCCCACCGGCCAGCCGGTGGCTCCTCCACCGGTCAGCCGGTGGAGCCTGGACCAAACTTCTTCTCCTCATCCAAGGCACCGGCCAGCCGGTGGAGCTGTACCGGCCAGCCGGTAGCCTAGTCAAACTAGTCGTTGGCTTTGACCAGTCAACCCTCTTTTGGCCTCCAACGGCTCCGAGGCCCTTTACAACGGCTCCGAAGACTCCCCAAGGGTTCCATGCCTATAAATAAAGGCCAAGGAAGCCTCGGACACCCATCGGATCATATACGAAGCCAACGCACATATTTTGTATCAATTGGCCAACCTCCGGCGACTTCCTTCAAAGGAACCTCAAGTGCTCCAACAACTTCCACATCCAAGGAGCTCCACCAAAGAAGATTGGAAGCGGCCTTCAACATCTCCAATCATTCAAAGGCGCCCAAGGCTTCTTCTCATATACGATTTTTATTGTTTATTTATTTTGAGCTTAATTTGGGTTTGTATCTACAAACCACTCTATTTATCATCCCCTCTTTCTTTTGGGTTTCACATCACCATTAAGGTGTGAAAAGGTTGTCAAGCTTTCCTTTAAATAGCTTGAGACATAGGTGAGCTATCCTTCACCTGTAAGAAGGATAGTGGGTTCTTGCTAAACCATTAAAAGCAAGTGGGTTCTTGCTCAACCATCAAAAGCAAGCTGTAATAGGTTCTAGTGCTACCTCAAAGCCTAGTGGGTTTCTTGCTAAAACCATTGAAAAGCAAGCGGTAGGAATCTCTCAACGGTTGAGTTGGGAGCGGAGACGTAGGCCGGGTTTTGGCCGAACTCCGTTAACAATTTCTTGTGTGATTGCCTCATTTATTTCCGCTGCACTTTCAACTTTGATTTTAATTTGTTAATCATTTTTTTTTAAAGGCAATTCACCCCCCCCCCCCTCTTGCCATCCTTCCCGTTTTTCTCCGCCCAACAATTGGTATCAGAGGAAAATTTGAATAATTCCCTAACCGGTTTCAAATTAAAGATCCTTTTTGATGGCTTCTACCGCTTCAACCTCTTACGCCCCCGAAGGCTTTTCTTTGGGTCGTGCTCCATTGTTTGATGGAACCGACTATTCTTTTTGGAAAACCTGCATGACCACATTTCTTAAAAGTATTGGCTATCCTATTTTTAGAATTGTTATGCATGGTTTTACCCTCACTTCTTCCGATGGGTCTAAGTGGACCACCATAGATATTAAGAATTTCGAGCTTGATGGCAAAGCCATGAATGCTCTACATTGTGGGCTAGACCGAAATGTATTTAATTGTATTTCTACTTGCTCTACTTCTTACGATCTTTGGAAATTTTTAGAACTAACCTATGAAGGTACTAGCGAGGCTCCAAAGCAAGAATCCGGTCAAAAGCAAGAACCCGACGAAAAGATCAAGCCCATTTGCCCACCTCACAAGAAAAGGGCCAAGAAGAAGAAGAAGAAGGCTTTAAAGAAAACTTGGAGTGATAGCTCCTCCTTCTCTTCCTTCTCCTCGAGCGAAAATGGTAATAATTGCCTAATGGAAAAACATGAGGTATCTTCCTCCTATTCCTCCTCTTCCTCCTCTAGTTCTTCTAATTCTTTCAATCATTTATCATATGAGGAACTCCAACATGCTAGAGACCAATTAGAAAATGGTTTTCATGAGCTTTCTTCAAAATTCATCTCTTTGAAAAAGAATTTCAAAAAACTCTCTTCCGAAAAAGAACAACTTCTCAAAGAGAAGGAGGAACTCTCCCTAAAAATCCAAAATTTCCCCAATGTTGATTCTTTGGAATCAACCATCAAGGACCTTAGAGAATCCTTAGCCAAGTTCACCCAAGGTGAACAAAATTTGACCAAATTATTGGGTTCTCAAAGGGTTTCTAGGACCACTCAAGGACTTGGCTATACCAACCAAGCCTCCTCCTCCCATGCACCCACTGTTTTTGTAAGGGGGAGCTCTAGTTATAAATTTCGCAATTATTGTAAAAAACCCGGGCACCTTATTTATGAATGCGATTGCAAAAATGCCTGTTATGGTATGCCTAAATCCATTTACTTTTCGGATGAGTTTTATAGGAGAAGACCCGCCACTAGACAAGTATGGATTGAGAAATCTCTCTTGGCGAGTCTCTGCGGGCCAAAATTTATTACCTCTCCCCGGTGATTTATTGTTTTTATTTAGGGGGAGTATTTTCAAAACCTTGTCTTAGATTCAAAACTTTCAATTCAATTTTTGGTTCAAAATTTTCATTTCAATTTTGATTCAAAACTTTCAATTCAAACTGTTATTCAATTTTTTCAATTTAATTTTCAAAAATTCCAATCGATTTAAAAATCTTGATTTTCAATTTTTCCCTCAATCAAGTTTTATGCCCCACGCTATTTTGATAATCACAAAGGGGGAGAAATTTCTTGATTGATTGGGGGAGAATCCTTTTCATCATGCTTAGCATTTCCTTTCAATTTCAGTATTTTACATTAATTGTTTTGGTGATTGTGATCATCAAAATAGGGGGAGATTGTTGTACCTCTCATATCCCCTCGTGGTTTAATTTTCATGATCACAATCACTTTCATGTTTATCTAATTATGTTTTAAGTGTTTTTTGATAGGCAATTGATTTCCAAAGGATTGGCCCAAGAAAGCTGGCAAAATGGACTGAATTGCAGTCCACCGGCCAACCGGTGTGATAGCACCGGCCAGCCGGTGGACCTGGCAGAGGTATTGCCCACTGCCAGGTTCCACCGGTCAGCCGGTGGCTCTGTCACCGGCCACCCGGTGGCACCCAGATGAATAGTGTCAGCTACTGTCTCCCCACCGGCCAGCCGGTGGCTCCTCCACCGGTCAGCCGGTGGAGCCTGGACCAAACTTCTTCTCCTCATACAAGGCACAGGCCAGCCGGTGGAGCTGTACCGGCCAGCAGGTAGCCCAGTCAAACTAGCTGTTGGCTTTGACCAGTCAACCCTCTTTTGGCCTCCAACGGCTCCGAGGCCCTTTACAACGGCTCCGAAGACTCCCCAAGGGTTCCATGCCTATAAATAAAGGCCAAGGAAGCCTCGGACACCCATCGGATCATATACGAAGCCAACGCACATATTTTGTATCAATTGGCCAACCTCCGGCGACTTCCTTCAAAGGAACCTCAAGTGCTCCAACAACTTCCACATCCAAGGAGCTCCACCAAAGAAGCTTGGAAGCGGCCTTCAACATCTCCAATCATTCAAAGGCGCCCAAGGCTTCTTCTCATATACGGTTTTTATTGTTTATTTATTTTGAGCTTAATTTGGGTTTGTATCTACAAACCACTCTATTTCTCATCCCCTCTTTCTTTTGGGTTTCACATCACCATTAAGGTGTGAAAAGGTTGTCAAGCTTTCCTTTAAATAGCTTGAGACATAGGTGAGCTATCCTTCACCTGTAAGAAGGATAGTGGGTTCTTGCTAAACCATTAAAAGCAAGTGGGTTCTTGCTCAACCATCAAAAGCAAGCTGTAATAGGTTCTAGTGCTACCTCAAAGCCTAGTGGGTTTCTTGCTAAAACCATTGAAAAGCAAGCGGTAGGAATCTCTCAACGGTTGAGTTGGGAGCGGAGACGTAGGCCGGGTTTTGGCCGAACTCCGTTAACAATTTCTTGTGTGATTGCCTCATTTATTTCCGCTGCACTTTCAACTTTGATTTTAATTTGTTAATCATTTTTTTTAAAAGGAAATTCACCCCCCCCCCCCCTCTTGCCATCCTTCCCGTTTTTCTCCGCCCAACACACATATACAACTTTCACTATAAGTTCCAACTCAAAAGTATTTTATCTTATTTATCCATTGAAAAATTTATATTTTATCTAAACTAATCACCATAATCACTTCATTATAATACCAATCATGATACTTTTCACCTAAAACAATCCCTATAATTTTTATAATATGTCAAACCACCTCATAAAAACATGTTTTGACATTTATATCAATCCAAATTCAGAAATTTTAACTCTACCAAATTCCTAGACAGATATACATATAAAATTATCAGAAGTTTCATAGAATATTCCCAAAAAATCAATCAAACACTTTACCAATCAAAAAACCATTGTCTCTCACTAATGAATCAAACCAAACATGTAATTCATACATTAAAAATATTTTGAACACTAAAACCCTATAATTAATCTTTCACTATCTAAGAATTCCAAATCAAATAAGAACATACCTTTTATTTGGAGTTCTGACAGAAAGAGTAGGGTTCAGCGATGGTGGGGTCAGGGTAGGTTGCGGTGATGGTGGCAATAGAGGCCATAGATAGGTTTGCATAGGAGTTGGGGTTCGCGGTGGAGGTGGGTTCATGGAGGAGGAGGGGGGTTCACATCGGAGGTGGGGTTCGGCTGTAGAGGTGGGGTTCGCGGTGGAGGTGGGTTTGCAGCAGATAAGGGGTTCGCGGTGGAGGTGGGGTTCATAGTGGAGGGGGGATTACCGATGGAAAATGAGGGATTCGCGACAACAGAGGAGGGGTCGGGGCAGAGGAGGGGTCGATGGAAGAGGATGGGTTGGTGACAGTAGAGAAGAGATTGGTGGCAGCAGTGGTCAGCTTCTGTGAGAGCTTGAGGTGTGTGAGAGAAGAAGCCAACTATTAGGGTTCATTTAAAATATTGGGTAAATCTTTTATCAGTGCTAGTTAAAAAACTCTAATAAACGTATGTTTTATCAATGCTAAAATAGCAAGTGTTGATAAAACATGCCTTTATTATCACTTTTTTAGCACTGATAATGGTATAATGTTAATAATTTATTTATATTATTATATATATTTATAAAATTATATATATAATAAATATATATCTATTTATTTATAATTATAACTATAAATAAATATTTATTTATTTATAATTATAAAATTATAATAAATATATTTATTATATTTATAATTATATATAATTAATATATTTATTATATATAATTATAATTATTTATTTATTTATATTTATAACTATAAATTTATATATATTTATTTAAATAATTATAAAATTATAATAACTATATTTATTATATTTATAATTTAAAAAATTATAATAAATGTATATACCAAACAATGCAGACCATGGAAAACTCAATGATCCCAAAAATTTATTAAATAAAAAAGTACGATAAGTGAACAAAGAGAGTGGAGGGTATGATTGGAAAAACACCACCAAAATAATAAAAGATCATATTTTGTCCTTTATTTCTACCACCCCTCCCACAAAATTCACCGTGACCTCTAGGGTGTCTTCCTTGCCACCACTACTTTGAGGTCTACCACACACCACCTTGCTCATTAGTATCAATCATTTCATCATCCATTGCATTGCCCTTACCATCATCAACCTCTTTTCCACCCTTATTAAGATCATTTCCATCCATAGAGTCTTCGATTAAGAGATGCCTGACCTGCAGCTCCTTTGCCTCATCTTATTTAAACATCGATGGAGAGAAATTAGTCATGTGAGATGTTGAGTTTTTTTATACCTTTTAACTCCCATCTTTCTTAGTAAATCTCATCAAATTCTAAAGAGTCTATAGAATATAACATAGTAAAGAAGTTTTTCTTCCCAATACCAATATTAGGTGAAGTAACAAGTGTGTCATCATCATGTGAAGTCTCCACTACTACTGCAGGTTCAGAACTAGGGGAATGTGAAATTAGCACATGCCCCCTGAGAGTTTATGCCTTGTACAGGTTCAAAAGAGATATCTTGCACTACCTGCATAGTTTCACATGGAACATCAGCTGTCAAGACAGCTTGTTGAGATGCTGCATCATCACACAAAGGAAAAATAGTAAGAGGGTTTTCATTAAGATACACCCACATTCCTGTTGTATGTTTGTTAAAAAAGTCTCCAAAGACAGCATGTGCCTCCCCCAAACTCATAGATGAAATAGGTTCCTGGGAAGTTTGTACACACTACTGATATCCTGTCGTAACACACAAAGGTGTACCAGGTGGCTCAGAGGCATGGATTTTCTTCCCAACCACGCTAGAAGAGGTCCTTTTAAACTAAATAGAATCAGAATTAATTTTCCCTTTCAATAGGAATTAATCTTCTAATAAAATTGAAGGATCCATATCATCAAAACTAGCATGACTATCAACATCACCCCACTTATAATAGGTATCTCCATGAATCATAAGAGGATTGTGTGTGGAGGGTGCACATGGACCTAGAGGCATCACACCCCCACCACCATCAACATCACATTGCATACCAACATGGGTTTTCCTAGCAACAACATCAGGAAAAGATGGAGGTCCCTCATTCACAGAGTTAATGTTATTCATCAGGTTCCCCTTAATGGATGGAGGTGAAGCATCCTTTATCCCATCAAAGGTACCCTTCTTCCAAACAGAGAATTAACATCACCAGTATATGGAATTTTAAACTTACTATTTTCAAAAAGATGCCCATATCTTTTATAGTTTGAGAATCTGATTATTTTGTGATAGTTGTCCTTAACATGTCCAATAATTGAAAAATTAATGCAAAACTCTAAAACATGCTCCAAGGTCAAACTTAAACTCTCCAAAAAGAAATTAAATTGTCTCAATAAGGGGTAGCGACATATCAAACTCAATCAAAATGCAATAAAATAACCATGCCTGATAGAAATAGTCTCCTTATCAAGTTTTACTAGAGTTTCAATAGCCAACACAACATCCCAAAGTATACTAGGATCAATTTAAGCCCTTGACACGGATCCAAGTCTGGACAATAGTATTCCTTGCTTGAAGAGGGTCAAACCAGGGATCCCAATTTTGAAACCTAAAAATCCCAGGCATGTGGTTGAAAAATACAAAACTCCAGGATTTTAATTTTATTTCATTTGAACAAAAATTATTGTGGTAAAAAATCATACCAAGTGACACAATTCACTATTCATTGAAACCCCATATCTAAAGAAGTCACTCCCTTAGATCATCAAGATTGTAGGATTTAGTAATTTGTGAATTGATGCAAGCAATGATTGAGTGTTTGTAGGTGTCAATATGCCCTTTAAAAATGTGAGGGTTCGCTTCAACAACCACAAGTACACCATTCCCCGAGATCCTATTATGAGAGACAGAATTTCCACTTCGAGATCCAAGGAAAAATTGATCAGTACATTTTACTGGATCTACTCCACTAGAAGATCCCCCCAAATTAAAGCGCTTCAAGGTTTCATGACCGTTTGATGGGTCCACAACTAACACTTCGATTTGCCTTGAACCAGATCCCTTCTTCTTCAAGGGACCAACAAAGACATCCACAGGATCAAAGTACTCTAAGCAATGACATATTCATCGGAAATGGAAAACCTAGATGCCATGTTCATAGAGTGAGAAGCTCTCTACCTGCAACATCTTTCTCTCTAAATATATATATATATATATATATAATTATAATTATAACATTATAAGAAATTTATTTATTATACTTATAATTTTATATCTAAATAAATAAATACAAATATTTATAATTATAATTCTAAATAAATATAGATATATTTAATTAATTATAAAATTATATCAAATATATTTATTATATTTATAATTTTATTAATATATATAATTATTATAATTATTATAATTTTATAATTATTTAAATAAATAAATATTTATTTATAGTTATAATTATAAATATTTGTATTTATTTATAAATGTTTGTATATATTTATAAATATAATTATTTAATTATATATATTTATAAAATTATAAGAATAATAAATATCTTTTTTATAATTTTATAATTATTTAAATAAATTTATATTTATTTATAAATATAAATATAAATATATATATATTTATTTGTAATTAAAAAATTATAATAAATATATATTTATTTATAGTTATAACTATAAATATACATATATATTTATTAATATAATTATAAAATTATAACAAATATATTTATTATATTTATAATTTTATAAATGTATATAATTAATATATTCATCGTAATTTTATAATTATTTAAATATATCTATATTTATTTGAAATTATAATTACAAATATTTTTATTTATTTATAAATATTGTATATATTTATAAATATATTTATTTAATTATATATATTTATAACTTTATAAGTATAACAAATATATTTATTATAATTTTATAATTATTTACATATATATATATATAATTATAATTATAAGTAAATATATTTATAAATATTTGTATATAATTATAAATATATTTATATATATATTTATATATATATTTATAAAATTATAATATATTTGTCTATTGTAATTTTATAATTATTTAAATATATATATAGTTATAATTATAATTATAAAAAAATATATTTTAAAAAGTATTTATATATAATTAAAAATTTATAATTATAAATATTATAAATATATTTGTTGTAATGTTAAAAATATTTATGAGAATAGATTCATGGGTACAAGATGAATGAATCATATACCTAGTAAAGTATATATATAATAAAAAAAAATTCATCACATATGGACAACATGAATAATAATAATAATGGTGTAATTTATAAATTAACATTAATTCATGATGAATACATAACATATGCATGTCGATTATACTCATGCATCAATATATTTATTGACAAAATTCATTATAAACATATATTTATTTCAACATGTATATTTATTTATAATTATAATTTTATATATTTAAAAAGTATTTATATATGATTATAAATATTTAATTATAAATATTTAATTATAAATATTTAATTATAAATATTAAATTATAAATATAATAAATATATCTATTATTTAATATAATTTATTGTAATCGTATAATTATTTAAATATATATTTATAATATTATAAATACTTTTTTAAACATTATATATATATATATATGAATTATTAAAAAAATAATTATAAACATGCTTTTTTTATTTAATGTGTACAAATAAACATTATTTTTTAATATAAATATATTAATTTTATATAAATTAATAATATTTTTTATTAAAAACTTTTATTAGCACTAATAATAGCACTGATAAATATACATTTTATCAGTGAAAAAAATCGCTGATAAAGGGTACACTTTTATCAGCACTAATAATAGCGTTGATAAAGGGTAGATTTATCAGCACTTTTAGCTAACGCTGATAAAGACCCCCCATTTATCAACACATTTTTCTTAGTGTTGATAAAATCTAGTGTTGCCCTTGCATCGATCTGTGGAAGTGGGTGTAGGTGGGTGCAGAGGCGAAGGTAGGGCAGGGCGCGAGGGAGCGGCGGTGGTGAGGGAAAATGAGCACTGGCAGTGGTGACGGGCGAGGCATGAGGGAGAGGGATATGGGTGGCCTTGGAGGCAAAGACAGGGCGATATGTAAGGTAGGGGTGGCCATGAGGGTGGATGGGCACCGAAAATAGCTATAGCAGTGACGGATCTGGGCAGGCGCAGAGGCAGAGGTAGGGTGAGGCACAAGGGACGGGCGGTGGTGAGGGTGGATGCGTGTCAATAGTAGCTATGGAGGTGATGTGCGAGGTGCAAGGGAGAGGGATCTGGGGGTGAGGGAGGCAGAGGCGGAGGTGGGAGGGATAGGTTTTGTGAGGGGGTGTGATAGAGGGATCATTTTAATAGGGTTGCGACCGCCTTTGGTGGTCATTATTGATCACCAATAGCGACCGCCAATTGTGGTCTCCTATGTCAAGTGGCTCAAATACCCCTTTTCTAGTAGTGGAACATGTGTGTGTGTGTGTGTGTGTGTGTGTGTTTCACAACCCTCTCCCTCCAAATATTTTTCTCTTGATCTGGAAATGCAGGAAGAGAGATAGTGACCCCGGAGTCCCGCCTCTAGTAGACCCTGAGGTGGCGACCAGCACTAAGGGTATAGAATCTCATGAAAATGGAAGGCATTTTTCTTTTTGTAAGAAAATAAGATCAAGTGATAAGATGGTACATCTCAAAAAAATACAAGCACTATATAAAAGAAAAACCAAAATCCACACCACATGCATGTTTTAAAGTAAAACTGCTACAAATACAATGAAAAGCTCCAAAGTAAATACCAAAAGAATAAAACTAAGCAGCAAAATGGTGGTTATCCCCAAGTCTGAGTTAGTAATGCCAATCATGGTCCCCATAGTCCTCTTGGAAACCTAAAAGTAGTTTTATGTATGTAGGGTGAGCATACAAGTATACTCAGTAGGGAAAAACCAAAGTCTCTCGTACACAAGTGGAGAAGTGTACTGATTTCCCTGTGAGAATACAATAGAAAACAATATAACCAAACAAGGTATACTAGCAACCCCAACCTCACCAAAGGAACATTCACCAAATAACACAATTCAATTAAAGTAATGTAGACTAAATTGATGATAGGGTACTCCGCACCACTTTCCCACTTATTATCCTCTCTCACACCCTAACAAAAAACATCATGGTGCTTCCACCTATTCCAAAAGTATCACATCACAACTCATCCACACACACTTGGGCCTCACATCTAGTCCTGAAACTTGGGAAAATAAAGCTCATCAGAGCCTGTTTTCACACACCTAGGCCTCACAACCACGTCCCACCCATAGGCACCTAGGTCACATACCATGCCACATCAAGAAAACACCTGGGAAAGCAAAACACATCTCACCCCAAATACACCTTGGAAAACACAACTCACTTGCACACACCCGGGCCTCACAAACCACTACCTGTCGGAAGAATCTTGGGCTATCACCTCCTGGAAGAGGTAGCGAGGAAGGGTAGGTGACCATCCATCTATCCTCCCACTGGGATGTTTGAGAAAGACACCCTCCCCCATGATAATGGGGGTGTTTGGTACATAGTGCTCAACTAGGGTGGGGTGCATGTAGAAAATACAAGGAAAGTACATATATGTATATGTAGTATAAAACACTCAATCCTGACCTATGGGTTCTTAATAAAACTATCAACCACCCTATGATACTTCCAACTTTGTTGTTACCTCTAAATGCATTTATTAACACCAAAAACAGTCACTTCAGAAGTTGATAAATGAAATAAATTCACAACAAGCCACACCTCAAACATACCCCCATCCATCTCATTTAACCAATTATAATTATTTATTAAGGAGGCCATTTATTCATTCCATACCTACTCAAGAAACTACCAACAAAAACATGCAACAAGACACACATCATAAACCATTCTAAGGAAAAATTACCATAGTAAAGAAACACACTTCATATTTCTACTCGGTTCAAAACCCATACCAACCACTTCTATCATCATTCTTCAAATTCATCCCACCCTATCCATCCTCTCAAAAGGAAAACCCCCAACTTACTACCAGACCCCAAAACACACCTCATCATAACCAACCTCATAGCCCTACTGTATAAAAACAGCACATCCATCACACCTAGAAACATAAACATAGAACAAGCCGAGCCTACATCCCCGCTGTTCAAACCACTACTGCAAATATGGCCTTTATCAGCACTAGAAAAGGGCATTAACAGTGCTATAAAAGCACTGTTAATTGAGGTGAATATAGGGGGGATTTTATCAGATCTTAGAAAAGTGCTGATAAAAAGGTCCTTTATCAGTGCTTTTTTTAGCGCTGATAAAGACCCATTTTAGCATCACTTTTTTTAAGCGCTAATAAAAGTCAAAAATAATTAAAAATAATATATAATGTGGGGGGAGATTTTAACAGTGCTTGACCCCCCCCCCCTTTATCAGCACTAGGTGGAGCCCCCTCCCTCTCACCCAGCATGATTCCCTTTCCCTCCCACCCTTGCTTTCACCAGAACTTGAACTCGTGACCTCCCCCCTTGCACGCTTGCACCTTTACCACTAATCCATTTGGTTTTTTTCTCTAATTAATGATATATATATATTGTTATATTTATTCGTATATTAATATAGATTCATATTAATATAAATATATTTAGTTATATTAATACATATATATTTATTCATATATTAATATATATATTTATTCATATATTAATATATATATATATATTCATATACTAATATATATTTATATTTATTTATATATATATATATGGTTATATTTATTTTTATATTAATACAAATCCATATTAATATAAATATATTTATTTATATTAATACATATATATTTATTCATATATTAATATATATATATTTATTCATATATTAATATATATTTATATCTATTTAGTTATATATATTTAGTTATAATTTTTTATCCGTATATTTATTTGTATATTAATATATATTTATAAGATTAGTTTTAAATACATTTATTAAATATGTTTTTCATGTGTGTTTATAAATAAATAAATACATACATACATACATACATATATACAACACACACACACAGACACATATATATATATGAATAAATACATATATACGTGTATCTGAAAATCCATAGAATGTTAAAATGATCATAACTTCTAATCCAGAAGTCTGTTTCAACTCCACAACCAGTAAAATAGAAGAAAATGAAACAATATTTGATATGATATGTGGTACAATCCTAGAATACTTCTAGATCAGAAGTTATAGTTGTTTTAATGTTAAAAATTTGGGGTCTCCCGACTAAAAACTCAGTTTTGAAGACCTTCTGGGCCTTTTTTGACCTCAAAAAATGTAACATAAGGTTTCCTTGGGTCACTATCATGTATAGATCATCGTAGGCTTCGATTTGATATGTTGCAGATATCAAACAGACACCTAGATCAAAATTTGTGGTCATTTGAAGTTTGAGTTACATTTTCAACTTATTTTAGATCTTTTATTAATTTTTTTGATGTTTTGTATCCTCAAATTGTTATTAAATGATTATTAATCGATGATAATTAGCAAATTATTAATTAATAATATTTTTTAAAATATTTTGAATTCATTTTCACTAAATTTATTATATATTAAATGTAATAGTATATTTATACTTATCTAAAACATATTTAAAAATATATATTATATTAATATCAATATAAATATACTTAAATAACAATATATTATTTTTCGTGGATTTTTTTTTTGAAATTTATCAGCGCTGGGAAAAAATTCTGATAAATCCCCCCCCCCTTTATCAGCGCTAGTAAAAAAGCACTGATAAACAGGTCCCCTTTAACAGCGCTAAAAAAAGTGCTGATAAAGGGGGTGTCTTTATCAGCCCTAAAAAAAGCGCATATAATGGGTCACTTTTAACAGCGCTTTTTTTAGCGTTGTTAAAAGTTCCCTTTATCAGCGCTTTTTTTAGCACTGATAAAGCCCCCCCCCCCCCCTTACAATGATTTTTTAGCATTGTTAAAGGGTGGCGCTGCGGAAACCTAGTTTTTAAGTAGTGAACACTGCATATCCATTCCACAATCAATCGATCTCTCAACCTGAGATTCTAGTTCACCACTCGTACCATCCCAACTTACAGTCATGCTCTCAACCCTAGCACCACACAACCACACAAGGAATAAGATAGAACAAAACAACACAACAATACACAACCACACCAAAAAAGGCAGGGTGTATTCAGATTTAGCAAACACTCGTTCTTTAATTCCACTTTTATAATTCAGGGGTTAACATAGAATAAGTTTGATCCTGGGGAATTCATTTATTTAACCGAATATATGTGGTTAACCAATTTCATATTCATACGATCATTCACATAGGATCAATAGTAAACATCCACAATCCATCATAGGCATGCAAACAAAGACCACCAACGACCATGATTTTTAGTATGCATATAGCTTATATAGAACACAATATCATTAACAAATAAAACATAAGCATGAATCACTTTTACCCATCACCTTTATATCGATATTAAAATGATTTGATTATCTTTATTTATTCTGAATTTTGTTGTCTTCACAAGAGAACATTCATATACCCTCCCCACGTGATACACAAATTAAAAGAGACGAAGGGATCCCTACTTGGAAGAACAGACGATCAACAACTCCTCATGGTGCAAAAACAGGGGGTGTGCAAGTAGAAGGAGGAATCTCTAGGGGGACATGATCCAAGGGGATCACCACAAACACATGATTACTCAGTGAATAAAGGTTCTGGTATGCTCAGTAGTAATATTAAATATAAATATGAAAATGGAGAAAGGATATCAACTTTAGAAAGTCCAGATCCTATATCAACAGATAAAACAATTTTCACAGTCCTTTAAATGCAGATCTTGACCAAGACCATGAGGCTTCACCATTTAGGAGTATCTAGGGTGTTAGGAATTTAAATATATAATTTATATCCTTTGAAATAGCTTCAAAATTTCTTAATCTTGGTTTTAAACTCATTTTATATCAAATAAAATGTTAAATGGGCGAAACTGGGAAAACTGTAATTTTAAAAAATTGTTTGAAAAGACTCACCGTTGGGTGAGTCACCGAAGTGAGTCACTGATGGTTGAGTCACCGATGCGACTCACCGATGCCACCTACCAATTCCACTCACAGATTCCACCTACTGATGGACGATTCATCATCATGACCCACCATTAGTGAGTCACTGTTACGACTCACTGAGGCCACCTACCAATGCCACCTACTAACTCCACTCACCGATTCCGCCTACCAACTCCACTTATTGACTCCACCTACCTAATCCACCTACTAATTCCACCCACCGACACCACTCACTGATCACGACTCACTGTTAGGAAACTAGAAAAACTAGAAAACTCTCAAAAAGAGCCAACGTGACCTCCAGAACACCTCATACACTATATTTTCACAAAGGAATGGATCGAAGAGGTCTGGGACATTACATTAGATACATATCAAACTATTATCTCCCTAAATAATTCAAAACCAACCCAAAAGAAAGAGGGTTCTGATCAACCACTCTGTAAGATAACTCTCAAGGATATTGTTATACCTGAAACACCGCTATCAATTGGATATCCCAAGGAACAACGATTAACCACCCTATTTTTTTGAAATCTAGAGTGAAACCTCAACATCAAATAACACCTCCTATGAAATATCCTAATCCAAACAACCACAAGATACCCCACACAAGCACCAACTGTCCAGAAACATGAATTAAGGAATTCCTTCCTCCATGTCAAGATAATATCTGCTCTGTGCATCACTAATTCACCCGCACAGGTTTAATCGCATCTCAATTAGTGAATCTTGATTAGTAATCTGGTATTCCAATTTTTTACATGTCAGGACTTTATTACACATCACATATCAAAGAAACAACTCATCTCATAATAAATAAGGTTCAAACATCACATTACATGGAAAAACATAATAAGGTAGAACTCAAAACAACTTCAGGTACTGGGAATGCATCTTTGTCTCCCTTTCCTAAGCACTCTTCTCTAGGCCACCATGTCTCTACAACACATGAATCAAAGGAATGGTCTACCCATGAAACACCTTCTCCCGATGATCCTAGATCTCTTCTGGTCATTCCACAAAGGTTCCATCCTCTTCAATATCCAAATATACCCAATCAATGACATGGTAGTCATGTGAAGATACCGGCAAAGATGAGAGACATGAAAGAAATCACGGATCCTCTCCAACTTTGGTGAAAATTCTAAATAGTATGCAACCTCACAAACTCCCCCAACACCTCAAAGGGTCCAATGAATATCAGAGAAAGATTGCTCCCTCTGCCAAACCTCCACTACTCACATCAAGGGGAAACCTTTAAGAACATGTGGTCATCAGCCTCGAACTCCAAGGGCCTCCTCCTACGATCGACGAATGACTTTTGTCGGTCTTGTGTTGCCTTCAACCTCTCACGTACAAGCTGCACCTTCTTGGTAATACTATACACCACGTCTGAACCAAAAAGAGTTGCCTACCCAACTTATGTCCATCACAAGGGTTAATGGCACGGTCTTCCATACAAATCTTCAAATGGAGAAATTCCAATGAAAGAGTGATATACATTTTTTTAAGAAAACTCCACCAAGGGAAAGTTTCAAACCTAATATAAGAACCCGACCTTAAAACATTACATAATATTGAATTAAATTAATAATTCACATTGTGGATCTTTTCAGGTTTATAGTTTTAGAGAATTAGGCCATAACTATTATATCTCAAAATATTACAAAGTAGACACATCTACTCAGTTTCCATTTTTTTCATAAAATAAAAACTCTTGAAAAAAAGAGTTATGTCTAGTTCCATGTTTTAGACAGCAAGAATTTTCTTTGATCCCATCCTTAACCATATTCCTTAAGTCCTGTGAAAAACATTTCAAAACTTGGGATGAGCATAAAAAGCTCAGTAAGGGTTATAAAAAAAAGAAAGAAAACATTATTTCAAAAATACATACATAACATGAGATCTTTAAAATATCTCATGAAAACATAAGATTTATGGATAACTATGGTAATAAAAAATCATTAAGGTAAATTGTGGCATCCATATCATACTTAAATTGTAGCTATCACACCTATGTAAGGAGGTATATTTGGAATACCCATCATAGTATATTCCCTAAATCTCTTAGGAGAAACATTCAGGTTTACCTCTATCACTTTACTTAATGTATTGGAGAGCTATCTCAGGCTCACCCGCCCTAGGTTTATCACTAAACCACCCGTATGTGTAAAGAATTCCCAAGAACCATAACATATTCATAACACATAAAACAAACATAAAAGAAAGATAACATTTCCACATTACAATCACAATATATCATTTAAATATATTGACATAAAAAATCCATTATAAAAACCATATTCAATACCAAAATACATAAAATAGTATATGGTATTTATTTTCCTTTTAAAAATATTTTGTTTTGTTAAGGAATCCAAAGATCAAATAATATTCACGGCGGAGGAAAGGTCGTTGTCACCGCGTATGTTAAAAAAAACATTCTTTTTTGTCATTTAGTAAAAATTTTCATAGAATAAGATTCCATTTGAATTCAATTAAAAGTAAAAGGTGTTTATACACTGTATAAAATAAAGTCGTGTATAAAACAAAATATGCCTCAATGAAAGGAGATGGAGACGTAGTCCTTTACCTCGTGTCCGACTTGACCTGTTCGTTATTCAATCTCCTGAATAATAAAATAATGTTAATTTATACTTTATTAAGAACCTTTTTTAAGTTTATTATTAATTTTATATTAATTATTGTCATGTTATAAACATTATGTAATCATTTAAGTTAATAATGGTCGTTTTGTCAATATTTGGTACTTGAGTCAAAAATAGACTTCTTATTACTACAAGTTGTACATGTGGTCAAAAGTTCATTATATACAAAATTATATTAATTATTTAGATATAATATATATCATATATATCCATTATATACATGTATTTATATTAGTACATAACATTTTAAGGTAAGAAATGAAATTCATCGTTCATGGAGACGGTAAGTTGTACGTACGCATGAACGCTACTTTCATTTCCATTTCGTATTTTGATGGAATGAAAACATAATGATACACATGTATATTATAATTAAAGTATAATATCATATATAATATCATTAAATCCATCCTTTATACATCCCACATAATGTATTAACAAGTCATATGACTTTGAGGGGGCGGTAGTCCGCACCTCCTAAAATGAAATTATCACGTTTACCCATTATGGAAACCATAAACGTATGATATAAATGAAAAATACAGAAGAATAAAGAAAACATAAACATAATATATATCATATATAAATATAGTTCTATCATAATGTCCACCATGAGAGGCGGTAGGAGATAATTGAACAATCATAATTTCATGAGGTGTTAGTTTTCCCTCCACAGAAACATTATGTTCTTTATCCATTAGATGGAGGTGTGTGTAAGTGTAGTTCGTGTCCTTATCATAACAACATCATAGTATATTGAGGATAATTTTTTTTATAAAATAAATTAATAAAAATACTTTAGGGGGTTAGAGAAGTAAAATTAAACAAAATAACTTAAGAGAAGACGTTACCTTTAAATCGGGTAACACCCTTTGGTTTGAACCAAAAGGGTTTCTTGAAGTGCTTTCTGCCTAAGGTAAGGCTTTTAGAATGAATATATGGATCTTGGGAGCTTATTGGAGTAGATTTTGGACAATACAAGGGCTTGATAAGTGTGATAAATGGGTATTAAGTGAGGGCTTTTTATAAGGGATAGGAGGGCTCTTTTGGAAAGTTTGAAAATATTATTTTATTATATAATGATTTTCAGTTTCTAAAGGTCCCAAAAACATTAAAGTCAAAGATAAGGTGGACCATGTTCAAAATAAAATCATCTAATAATAATTGGGCAAGTTTTGGATATTTTTCTAATTTTTATCTTCTTTTTTATTTAAATCATTCATTAGTGATGTAAAAACTGCATCATCATAATGTCATAAATAATTTTATTTATTTGATGTCTAAAAATTATAAAAAAAAATTACCATGATGTAGGAAATATTTTTATCTTTATAAATAATATTTATAGTCAAATATATCAATTATATAACCCCACATTAAAAAAAATTAGTAAAATAATACATGTTTATGACATTTTTATATTTACTTTAAATAAAAAGTTATTAATGTCATTATTTTATCCAAGTGGCTCCACGGGGTCCCAAAATTGACCCATGGATTGTATTGGTCGTCCATGACTCAACCAATAAGGTTAGGACAAGTGTCAAGGTAATTTTATTTTATTATAACATTATTTTTACCTTAATTACCCTAATTACCTTTAATTGTGGTTAATAAATATAAGTCCCCAGCCTTAAACCTTACTTAATCTTGAGTTATTACAAGATTACACATTGAGGATCTTTTCGGGTTTAGAGTTTTAGAGAATTATATCATAAAACTTGCGTTACATTCCACATATAAACAAAGTGGTTACATAAAGATAGTATTCTTCATTCCCATCAATGGAAACACATTTGAAATAAAACATGGATTCTTTTTGACACATCCTTGACCCTATCATCTTATCATGTACCTTTCCCTTGACCTGTGAAAAACATTTCAAAAACTTGGGATGAGCATAAAAACTCAGTATGGGTTATAAAAACATGGGAAGGAAACATGAGTTCACATATATACATAAGAATGAAATCATACTATACCCATAAAACATAGGCACTTTAACATACCTCATAAAATCATGAATAAATCATAGAAATCATAAGACATAAAGGTAACTTGAGGCATTCATAACATTCTTACGTAGGGAGTAACCCTCTTGGTTACGTTTGGAATACCCATCATAGTATATTCCCTAAAATCTCTTCGGAGAAACCTTAACGTTTCACTCCTTCGCGTTACCCAATGCATTGGAGAGCTATAACGGGCTCACCCGCCCTTAGTTTATCACGGAACCACCCGTCTTCATAATAATGCCCAAGAAAAATAACATAATCATATCACATAAAACATGCATAAAGGAAACATAACATTTCCACATTTCAATCACGAGGTATCAATACAACACATTGATATAATAAAAACATTATGAAAACCATTTTCAATACCAAAGTAAAGCATGGTATTTATTTTTCTTTTAAAAAAAAGTATGGCTTGTAGAGGAAGCCGAAACTCAAATAACGGTCACGACGGCGGAGAAGTCGTTGTCGCCGCATACGTACGACAAAAACATTCCCTTTTGTCGTTTAGTAAACTCTTAGTATAAAAATATTCCTTTTGAATAAAATTAAAAGTCAAAGGGGTTTATAAACCGTATAAAAGAAAGTTGTGTATAAAATAAAATATGCCTCAATGAAAGGAGATTGAGACGAAGTCTCATACCTCGTATCCGACTTGACCCGACCGTTCTTTAATCTCCTGAATAATAAACTTGAGTTAATCTCTTTATTAATCTTTTTCAAGTTCATTATTCCTTTTTATACCATGTTGTGAACATCATGTAATCAGTTAAGTTAATAATGTTCATTTTGTCGGTATTTGGTTCTTAAGTCAAAAATAGACTTCTTACACTTACATGTTGTTAATTTGGTCAAAGGTTCATTATATCCAGAATGGTATTCATGATTTAGATATCATATATGTCATATATATCCAGTACATACATGCATTTATAATATTACATAATCATTTAGAGGTAAGAAATGAAATGCACCGTTCATGGAGACGGTAAGCCGTACGTACGCATGAACGCTACTTTCATTTCTATTTCGTATTTTATAGAATGGAATCATAATGATATAAAGTTATATTATAATTCCAGTATAATATCATATATAATATTATATTTCCATCCTTTATATGTCCCACATATGGTATTTAACGAATCAAATCACTTTGAGGGGGCGGTAGTCCGCACTTCCTAAAATGAAGATATCGTGTTTACCCATAATGGAAACCATAAAGGTATGCCCAAAATGAAAAAAAAACAGAAGCTTAAGGAAAACATAAACATATTATATATCATATATAAAAATAGTGACATCATAATGGCCACCTTTGAAGGTGTTAAATGAGTGTTGAACAATCATCATTTCGGGAGGCAGAATTTCGCCATCCACGGAAACCGTATTTTCTTTAACCATTTGATGTAGTTGTGTGAGTTTTTAGCTCAAATATATCTTATAACAACATACTATTATATTGAAGATACTGGTTTTTTTACAAAATAAGTAAATAAAAAGAGTTTAGGGGGTTGGAGAAGCAAAATAAAACAAATGAACATGAGAGAATGAATTACCTTAAAAAGTGTAACTCCTTTTGATTTGAGCCTAAAGGCTTCCTTTGAAAGGATTCTTCCCAAAGGGAATCCTCTAGGATGAGGAGAGGGATGTGGATAGAGCAAATGGGCAGGGTTTGGCCGAGCCAAAGGCTTGAGGAGTGTGTGAAATGAGGTAGAGGTGGGGGCCTTTTATAAGAGGAGAGGAGGGGCACTTTTGAAAAGTAAAGAAATATTACTTTACTTGAAAATGTGTTTCCGCTTTAAAAGGTC
The DNA here is from genome assembly GCA_963277665.1 of Viscum album. Taxonomy (NCBI): domain Eukaryota; kingdom Viridiplantae; phylum Streptophyta; class Magnoliopsida; order Santalales; family Viscaceae; genus Viscum; species Viscum album. The sequence continues at coordinate 58,212,197 of OY728138.1, forward strand.
CCACATTGATATAATTCGTGGCTAAGGTGATAAGGGTTCGAAATCCACTCATACAATTGGTTTTGGACATGTGTAGTTTATAGATTTTACATTATCTTTCTATTTTATTTAAATCGTCAAATAATGATGTCATCGCTGCATCATTATTATGTCATAAATAATTAAATTTATTTAATGTCTAAAAATTATAAAAAAAATACTATGATATATGAAATATTTTTATCTTTCCAATGAATATTTATAATAAAAATTTGGACTTGTATAACCCCACTTAAAAATTGTTTTTGTAAAACATATTATGTTTGTGTCATTTTCACTTTAACATTTAATAAAAAGTAATTTATGTCATTTCCCAACAAAAGTGGATCCATGGGGTCCCCAAGTTGACCCATGGCATGTCATGGTTGGCCATGACACAACCAATGAGTTTGGGACATGTTTCTAGGTCATTTAATTTTATTAAAGTATTATTTATACCTTAAACTACCCTAATTACCACTAATCGTGATTAAGAACTTAATAAGTTACTATTCACCAAAAAATTATTATAATCTCATTGAACCACATTTTACATACTAATGACAACCATGTATGTCGGATTTTCAAAATTCAATACACATTAGTGGTAAACTTTCATTTGACTGAAAAATTAGTTTGCTTGATTACCACTTAGTGGTTTCACTATTCATCAAAAATTGAAGTTTTTCAGAAAATTACCAAAAATTCACCCTAAGCTATATTTGATATTCCGAATTCAAAAATTAAGTCTATTTTACAAAATTCAAAACATATAGGTCACATTAATTAATTTAATAATTAATTCCCGCTGTCAGAGCAAATAGCGTGTTTTTATGAAACAATAAGTATCAAAAGATTGACACCAGTTTAAGTCCAATTTCAATGTGAAATTGACTCCAATAACCACCATTGGATTAAATGGTAAAAATATATTCATATTACACATTAAGACCAATTCAAAAGATAATCTAATCATATAAATAAATTAGATTAAAAAGCAGTTTTGATGTAAAATGCAGTATTTTTCACTATTCATTAAAAAATGAACCTTGTCAGAAAAATACCAAAAATTCACAAAAAGTAAATTTTGATGTCCCAATCATAAAGAATAAGTTTATTTTGACAAACATAGTTTATAAAACTGTCAAAAGATAAACTTAAAAAGGGTTTTCCATCATAAGGCATTAAAACAATCTTTTAAGAATATTAGTGTATTTCATGCTTAAGATTGGATTTATTTTCATCTTAAGCCTCTAAAACACTATCTTAATAATTAATAGGCATAGGTAAAAATATCTATTATTCATTACTTACTTGGGATGTTACATCCTTCCCTCCTTTAGAAAATTTCGTCCCCGCAATTTATTTACTTATCGAATAAATGGGGGTACTTATCCCTCATTGCATTTTTAGATTCCCATGTTGCCTCTTCAATCATGTGGTTTTTCCACAAAACCTTTACCTGGTGAATCACTTTATTCCGTAATACTTGCTCCCTGTGGTCAAGAATCTGGACCGGTTGTTCCTCATAAGATAGGTTCTCTTCCAGCTGAACTACCTCTGGACTCAAAACATGAGATGGATCTGGCATATACTTTCTCAACATCGAAACGCGAAAAACATTGTGTACCTGAGATAAACTCGGAGGTAAAGACACTCGGTATGCAACTGATCCAACTCTTTCCAGAATTTTGTATGGTCCAATGAACCTTGGACTCAACTTTCCTTTCTTACCAAATCTCATCACACTTTTCCAAGGAGAAACCTTGAGAAAAACATGATCACCTACCTCGAAAGATAGATCCTTCCTCCGGTTATCCGCATAGCTCTTCTGCCTGCTCTGAGCTGTTCTCATGTGTTTCTGAATCAGCTGAACTTTTTCTGCCATCTCTTCTACCAATTCTGGTCCCATCAACTTCCTTTCACCCACTTCATCCCAGAAAGCTGGAGTTCGACACCACTTCCCATATAATTCCTGAAATGGTGCCATGTGTATATTGGAATGAAAACTGTTATTATATGAAAACTCAACCAAAGAAAGATGTTGGTCCCAACTTCCCTGATAATCCATAGAATAAGCTCGTAGCATATCCTCCAATGTCTGAATTGTTCGTTCTGACTGCCCATCTGATTGAGGATGAAAAGCTGTACTAAAATTTAATTCAGTACCCAACGACTTCTGAAGGCCTTTCCAAAAGTTAGAAGTAAACCTGGGATCACGATCCAATACAATGGAGAGAGGAACTCCATGTAACCTGACTATCTCTTTAAGATACAAACGGGAAAGTTGATCAAGAGAGAAAGTATCTCATATAGCAAGGAAATGAGCAGATTTGGTCAAGCGATCAACAATAACCCAGATTGCATTATTACCTCGAGATATCTTTGGTAATCCAACAACAAAGTCCATGGATATATTCTCCCATTTCCACTCTGGCACTGGTAAAGGCTGAAGCATCCCTTTCGGTAACTGCCGCTCTGCTTTAACCTGCTGACAAGTCAAACATTTCATAGTAAAATTAGCAATATCTCTTTTCATTCCATCCCACCAGTAATACTCCCGCAGATCTCTATACATATTAGTACTGCCCGGATGAACTGAAAACGGAGAACTATGAGCTTCACATAGCAACTCTCTCTTTAACTGTGAATCACAAGGCACACACAATCTCTTCTCAAATCTCAAAACACAATCATTATCAATGTTGAATTCAGGCAACTTACCTTTCTGAACCAGCTCTACCTTTTTCTGCAACTCACTATCTTGCTTCTGTGCTTGCTTGATTCTATCTGATAGAGAAGATCTCACTGATACCTGAAACAAAACAGAAGGACTTCCTACACCAACAACTTCTATGCCAAAGTTCATCAAATCGTTAACCAAAGGATCACGTTCCAACCGCAACATTGTTAATGAAGCATTACTTTTTCGACTCAAAGCATCAGCCACTTTATTTGCTTTTCCCGGATGGTAATGAATTGTACAATCATAATCCTTGATTAATTATAGCCATCTCCTCTGTCTCATGTTTAACTCTTTCTGAGTGAATATATACTTTAAACTTTTGTGATCGGTATATATTTCACACTTTACTCCATACAAATGATGCCTCCAAATTTTTAAAGCAAAAACAACAGCATCTAGTTCCAAATCATGTGTAGGGTAATTTACCTCATGAGTTTTCAACTGTCGTGAAGCATAAGAAATTACCTGATCATTATGCATTAGGACGCAACCAATTCCTTTCAATGAAGCATCACTGTATATAACAAAATCACCATTCCTGGAAGGTAGTGCCAAAACTAGAGCATTCACCAATATTCTTTTCAATTCCTGAAAACAATCATCACATTCTTTTGTCCAGATAAACTTAACACCCTTCCGAGTTAGCTTACTCATTGGACTAGATAACCGTGAAAAATTTCTAACAAACCTTCGGTAATAGCCCGCCAAACCAAGGAAGCTACGAATCTCGGTTACATTTGTGGGTCTTGGCCATTCTTCCACAACTTTTGTTTTTACAGGATCAACAGTTATTCCATCTTTAGAAACAATGTGACCAAGGAAAGAAATTTGTTGCAACCAAAACTCACACTTGCTGAATTTCCCATACAGTTTCTTTTCTTTTAAGGTTTGCAAGATAACCCTTAAATGTTTTTCATGCTCCTCTTTACTTTTAGAAAACACCAAAATATCATCAATGAAAACCACCACAAACTTATCCAAGAACTCATGGACAATTCTATTCATTAAGTCCATGAATACAGCAGGTGCATTGGTTAGCCCAAAAGGCATTACTACAAATTCATAATGGCCATATCTCGTACGGAACGTGGTCTTCGGAATATCTGCCTCCTTTACCTTCAGCTGATGGTACCCCGATCTCAGGTCAATCTTTGAAAAAAACTAAGCTCCCTAGAGCTGATCAAACAAATCATCGATATGAGGCAAAGGATATTTGTTCTTAACAGTGATATTATTCAAGGCTCTATAATCAATGCAAAGTCTCATAGAACCATCTTTCTTTTTAACAAATAAAACAGGAGCACCCCATGGTGATGTGCTAGGTCTAATGAAACCTTTCTCTAATAAATCTTGAAATTGCTCCTTCAACTCTAAAAGTTCAATTTGTGCCATTCGATAAGGGGGTTTTGAAATTGGCTTAGCATCAGGAACTAATTCAACAGTAAACTCAACTTCCCGATCTGGTATTATTCCAGGCAACTCATCAGGAAAAACATCAGGATACTCATTTACCACTGGCACATCATTAATCTGAAAAGTTCCTTTATTTTCAACGACGTGTGCAAGGTAACATTCATTTCCATCTTTTACAAGTTTCTCAGCCTCTTGATATGTTATCAAAAGTAAGGGGTCATTCCTGTAAACAAACTGAAAGTCTTTCTGAAAAGAAACTTCTTTAGCTCTACAGTCAATCTTAGCATGGTAAATAGAGAGCCAATCCATACCCAGGATAACATCAAACTCTACTAGAGGTAGAACAATAAGGTTTTCAAGTAGGTTCTTTCCACAGATAAGGATAGGAAGATTCTTATAAATTCTTTTTGCCTCAACATTTCCCCCAGGTGTTTTTACCAAAAGTTCAGGATTCATTTCTTGAGATGGTATTCCCATTTTACTAGAAAAGGTTTCAGAGATGAAAGAATGTGTAGACCCCGAATCAAACAACACACTGGCATAATCTGAAAAAACAAACAAAGTACCTGATACAACTTCATTTGATGGCCCGACATCTGCTGAAGTAGTTGCAAAGGATTTAACCACCCCTTTCTGCTTGTAGTCTAACTGCTTCCCATCACTCAAGCTCTTTGTCGGACACTCGTTTGCACAGTGACCCATCTCATTGCACTTATAACATTTCACTAACTGTAAATCAAATTTGTTCTTACCTTCACCTTGATCCTTTTCAGTGCAATCACGAGCCTTATGTCCCATCTTACCACATCGGTAGCACTTTCCAGAATTCATAAGACATTCCCCAGCATGCCTTTTTCCACATTTATCACAAACTGGAAACTTAGTTTTCTTACCATCATACTTTTTTGAATAATTCTTACCTTTCTCCTGCCACCTCGGTCTCTTCTTCTGCTGGTTTTTATAGAAAACTTGGTCATCGGAAAACTCCATTTCCACCTTCTCAGCACATCGAACAAGCTTTTCATAACTTTTAAACTCACGAGAAGCTAATGCCCTTCGATATTTTGGCTTTAATCCATAGTAAAAACGATTGATTTTACTATCAAGGTCTCGGATAAAATTTGGAGCATACCTTGACAATCGAGTGAACCTTTCTTCATAGGCAGCCACTGAGTCTTCCTCTTACCTCAATTCCAAGAATTGATTTTCTATCCTAAGTCGAACAGCCTTAGGAAAATACTTCTCAAGAAACATACCTTTGAATTCATCCTAGTCAAGAGCATCAATCTCATCAGCATCCCTGATATTTTTAACCATAGACCACCACTGATCTGCTTCACCTTCCAAACGGTAAATAGCAAGACTAACCTTTTGATTGTCTGAACACCCCATGACATCAAAAATCTTCTCCAGTGCTTTAATCCACCCTTCAGCTAGCACAGGGTCAGATGATCCTCTGAATGATGGGGGATGTTGCCTCATGAAATGTTCCACCACTGACATGTTCCTCTGCGGTTGATCTGCCTGATCTCGTGCATGGATACCACCACCATTTATCGCTTGAGTCAACTGCGCCATTACTGCAACAAACTGTTCAGTTCCAATTCCGACCATTTCTGGATGCTGATTCGGAAGGTTATTTCCTTCTGTATGCCTTCCTAGCACTGCTTCCCTGTTTCCTCTGCGGAAAACCATTCTGAACAAACATGTCTTAGATGAAGAAACATGGTAATCTTTAAATGCTATATCATTTCGAAAAAAAAATATTTTTGGATAATCATTTAATAGAATTCTAACTCCTAAAGTTATCTAAACCGACCTCTGATACCAACTATAAGGCCCCAGCCTTAAACCTTACTTAATCTTGAGTTATTACAAGATTACACATTGAGGATATTTTCGGGTTTAGAGTTTTAGATAATTAGATCATAAAACTTGCGTTACATTCTACATATAAACAAAGTGGTTACATAAAGATAGTATTCTTCATTCCCATCAATGGAAACACATTTGAAATAAAACATGGATTCTTTTTGACACATCCTTGACCCTATCATCTTATCATGTACCTTTCCCTTGACCTGTGAAAAACATTTCAAAAACTTGGGATGAGCATAAAAACTCAGTATGGGTTATAAAAACATGGGAAGGAAACATGAGTTCACATATATACATAAGAATGAAATCATACTATACCCATAAAACATAGGCACTTTAACATACCTCATAAAATCATGAATAAATCATAAAAATCATAAGACATAAAGGTAACTTGAGGCATTCATAACATTCTTACGTAGGGAGTAAACCTCTTGGTTACGTTTGGAATACCCATCACAGTATATTCCCTAAAATCTCTTCGGAGAAACCTTAACATTTCACTCCTTTGCGTTACCCAATGCATTGGAGAGATATAACGGGCTCACCCGCCCTTAGTTTATCACGGAACCACCCGTCTTCATAATAATGCCCAAGAACCATAACATAATCATATCACATAAAACATGCATAAAGGAAACATAACATTTCCACATTTCAATCACGAGGTATCAATACAACACATTGATATAATAAAAACATTATGAAAACCATTTTCAATACCAAAGTAAAACATGGTATTTATTTTTCTTTTAAAAAAAATTATGGCTTGTAGAGGAAGTCGAAACTCAAATAACGGTCACGACGGCGGAGAAGTCGTTGTCGCCGCATACGTACGACAAAAACATTCCCTTTTGTCGTTTAGTAAACGCTTCGTATAAAAATATTCCTTTTGAATAAAAGTAAAAGTCAAAGGGGTTTATACGCCGTATAAAAGAAAGTTGTGTATAAAATAAAATATGCCTCAATGAAAGGAGATTGAGACGAAGTCCCATACCTCGTATCAGACTTGACCCGACCGTTCTTTAATCTCTTGAATAATAAACTTGAGTTAATCTCTACTAGATTATGAATCTTTTTCAAGTTCATTATTCCTTTTTATACCATGTTGTGAACATCATGTAATCAGTTAAGTTAATAATGTTCATTTTGTCGGTATTTGGTTCTTAAGTCAAAAATAGACTTCTTACACTTACATGTTGTTAATTTGGTCAAAGGTTCATTATATCCAGAATGGTATTCATGATTTAGATATCATATATGTCATATATATCCAGTACATACATGCATTTATAATATTACATAATCATTTAGAGGTAAGAAATGAAATGCACCGTTCATGGAGACGGTAAGCCGTACGTACGCATGAAGGCTACTTTCATTTCTATTTCGTATTTTATAGAATGGAATCATAATGATATAAAGTTATATTATAATTCCAGTATAATATCATATATAATATTATAGTTCCATCCTTTATATGTCCCACATATGGTATTTAACGAATCAAATCACTTTGAGGGGGCGGTAGTCCGCACTTCCTAAAATGAAGATATCGTGTTTACCCATAATGGAAACCATAAAGGTATGCCCAAAATGAAAAAAAACAGAAGCTTAAGGAAAACATAAACATATTATATATCATATATAAAAATAGTGACATCATAATGGCCACCTTTGAAGGTGTTAAATGAGTGTTGAACAATCATCGTTTCGGGAGGCAGAATTTCGCCATCCACGGAAACCGTATGTTCTTTAACCATTTGATGTAGTTGTGTGAGTGTGTAGCTCAAATATATCTTATAACAAAATCCTAGTATATTGAAGATACTGGTTTTGTTACAAAATAAGTAAATAAAAAGAGTTTAGGGGGTTGGAGAAGCAAAATAAAACAAATGAACATGAGAGAATGAATTACCTTAAAAAGTGTAACTCCTTTTGATTTGAGCCTAAAGGCTTCCTTTGAAAGGATTCTGCCCAAAGGGAATCCTCTAGGATGAGGAGAGGGATGTGGAGAGAGCAAATGGGCAGGGGTTGGCCGAGCCAAAGGCTTGAGGAGTGTGTGAAATGAGGTAGAGGTGGGGGCCTTTTATAAGAGGAGAGGAGGGGCACTTTTGGAAAGTAAAGAAATATTACTTTACTTGAAAATGTGTTTCGGTTTTAAAAGGTCCCACATTGATAGAATTCGTGGATAAGGTGATAAGGGTTCGAAATCCACTCATCCAATTGGTTTTGGACATGTGTAGTTCATAGATTTTACATTATCTTTCTATTTTATTTAAATCGTCAAATAATGATGTCATCGCTGCATCATTATTATGTCATAAATAATTAAATTTATTTAATGTCTAAAAATTATAAAAAAAATACTATGATATAGGAAATCTTTTTATCTTTCCAATTACTATTTATAATCAAAATTTGGACTTATATAACCCCACTTAAAAATTGTTTTTGTAAAACATATTATGTTTGTGTCATTTTCACTTTAACATTTAATAAAAAGTAATTTATGTCATTTCCCAACAAAAGTGGATCCATGGGGTCCCCAAGTTGACCCATGGCATGTCATGGTCGGCCATGACACAACCAATGAGTTTGGGACATGTGTCTGGGTCATTTCATTTTATTAAAGTATTATTTATACCTTAAACTACCCTAATTACCACTAATCGTGATTAAGAACTTAATAAGTTACTATTCACCAAAAAATTATTATAATCTCATTGAACCACATTTTACATACTAATGAAAACCATGTATGTCGGATTTTCAAAATTCAATACACATTAGTGGTAAACTTTCATTTAACTGAAAAATCAGTTTGCTTGATTACCACTTAGTGGTTTCACTATTCATCAAAAATTGAAGTTTTTCAGAAAATTACCAAAAATTCACCCTAAGCTATATTTGATATTCCGAATTCAAAAATGAAGTATATTTTACAAAATTCAAAACATATAGGTCACATTAATTAATTTAATAATTAATTCCCGCTATCAGAGCAAATAGCGTGTTTTTATGAAATAATAAGTATCAAAAGATTGACACCAGTTTAAGTCCAATTTCAATGTGAAATTGACTCCAATGACCACCATTGGATTAAATGGTAAAAATATATTCATATTACACATTAAGACCAATTCAAAAGATAATCTAATCATATAAATAAATTATATTAAAAAGCAGTTTTGATGTAAAATGCAGTATTTTTCACTATTCATTAAAAAATGAACCTTGTCAGAAAAATACCAAAAATTCACACAAAGTAAATTTTGATGTCCCAATCATAAAGAATAAGTTTATTTTGACAAACATAGTTTATAAAACTGTCAAAAGATAAACTTAAAAAGGGTTTTCCATCATAAGGCAGTAAAACAATCTTTTAAGAATATTAGTGTATTCCATGCTTAAGATTGGATTTATTTTCATCTTAAGCCTCTAAAACACTATCTTAATCATTAATAGGCATAGGTAAAAATATCTATTATTCATTACTTACTTGGGATGTTACAATAAAAGTCAAAAATTACTATTCACCAAAAATTATTTTCATCCCATTGAAACAAATTTTACTTACTAATGACAAACATTTATGTCAGATTTTTGAAATTCAATTCACAAAAGTAGTAAAATTTCATTTAAATGAAAAATTTCAATTTTTTAACTACTACTTAGTGGTTTCACTATTCATCAAATATTGAAGGTTTTTAGAAAAATTCCAAAAATTCACCCTAGTCTAAATTTGATATTTCGAATTAAAAATGATGTCTATTTTACAAAATTCAAAACATAGAAGGTGCATTAATTAATTTAAAATTAATTCTCATTGTCAAAAAAATAGCGTGTTTTTAAGAAAAAATAACTATCAAAAGATTGATACTTGTTAATGTCTAATTTCAAAGTGAAATTACTTCCAATGGACAAAATTAGGTTAAATGGTAAAAATATAATCTATTTACACTTTAAAACCGACTAAAATAATAATATTACCATATAAATAAATTATATTATAAGGCTATTTTGAATTAAAATACAGCATTTTTCACTATTCATTAAAAAATGAACTTTATCGAAAAAATACCAAAAATTTACACAAAGTAAATTTTGATGTCCCGATTCTAAAAAATAATTTTATTTTGTCAAATAGAACATATAATAGTAACAAAAACTAGATTTAAAAAATGTTCTCCATCAAAAGGTGGTAAATCGACTTTTTAAAGAATATTAGAGTATCTATGCTTAAAATCAGATTCTTTCTTATTTTAAGCCTATAAAATTTATTGGATAAATGTAAAAATATTTAGCAAACATGTATAATAATATTGTAGTTAGTTCTGTTCATTCCTGCCAATACAGCGGCTAGGAGTTAACTACTATTTAAAATAATAATATTATATTGTTAGTATGCAACATAAGATTTCAAAGAAACCCGTTGTTGTGTATCGGGTACGCTATCAAATGTAGCAAACCCTTTAAAGTAAAATTAATATTTAATTCACAAATATTAATAAATATGAAATATTTATTATTATTTATTTACCTAGGATGTTACATCCTTCCCCCATTTTGGATATTGTGTCCTCGCAATTTGTATTCAATTATCAAATAAGTGAGGGTATTTATCCCTTACAGCGTTTTCAGATTCCCAAGTTGCCTCTTTAACCATATGGTTTTTCCACAAAACATTTACCTAATGAATTACCTTATTCCGCAACACTTTCTCTCTATGGTCAAGAATCTGGACTGGTTGTTCTTCATAAGAGAGATTCTCTTCCAACTGAACTATCTCTGGACTTAAAACATGAGATGGATGTGGCATATACTTTCTCAACATTGAAACATGAAAAACATTGTGTACCTAGGATAAACTTGGAGGTAAAGCCACTCTGTATGCAACTGACCCAACTTTCTCTAGGATTTAATAAGGTCCAATGAGCCTCAGACTCAACTTTCCCTTCTTACTAAAACGCATCACACTTTTCCATGAAGAAACTTTGAGAAAGACTTGATCACCTACCTCGAAAGATAGATCCTTCCTTCGGTTATCCTCATAACTTTTCTACCAACTCTGAGCTATTCTCATGTGCTTCTGAATAGACTGAACTCTTGATGCCATCTCTTCCACCAATTCTAGTCCCATCAATTTCCTTTCACCTACTTCATCCCAAAAAGCTGGAGTTCGAACCCGCTTGCCATATAATGCCTCAAACAGAGCTATTTGTATACTGGAATGAAAACTGTTATTATAAGAAAATTTAACCAAAGAAAGATATTGGTCCCAACTTCCCTGATAATCCATCGAGAAATCATGTAACATATCTTCCAAGGTCTGAATTGTTCGTTCTGACTGCCCATCTGATTGAGGATGAAAAGTTGTACTAAAATTTAATTCAATACCCAATGACTTATGAAGTCCTTTACAAAATCTAGAAGTAAACCTGGGATCATGATCAGATACAATGGAGATGGGAATTCCTTGCAACTTAATTATCTTCTTAACATACAACTGAGAAAGTTGATCTAGAGACAAAGTATCCCGAATAGAAAGGAAGTGAGCAGATTTAGTCAACTGATCAACAATAAAACAGATTGCATTATTACCTCGAGATGTATTTGGTAATCCCACAAAATATTCCATGGATATATTTTCCCATTTCCACTCTGGCACCGCTAAAGACTGAATCATCCCTTTTGGTAATTTCCGCTCTGCATTAACTTGTTTACAAGTTAAACACTTCATAGTAAAGTCAACAATATCTTGTTTCATTCCATCCCACCAGTAATACTTCTGAAGATATTTGTACATCTTTTTACTACCAGGATGAACTGAAAATGGAGAACTATGAGCTTTACATAACAAATCATTCTTCAACTATGAATCACAAGGCACACATAATCTCTTTATGAACCTAAAAACACAATCATTATCAATGTTAAATTCAGGTAACTTATCCTTCTGAACCAACTCTACATTTTTCTGTAACTCACTGTATTCCTTCTACGCTTGCTTAATTCTGTCTGATAGAGATTATCTTATTGACACCTGAAACAAAAAAAAGAACTTACTGCACCAACAACTTTTATGCCAAAGTTCATCAAATCAAAAACCAAAGGATCTCATTCCAAATGTAGCATTGTTAATGAAGCATTACTTTTTCTAATAAAAGCATCATCCACTTTATTTGCTTTTCCTGGATGGTAAAGGATCATGCAATCATAATCATTAATTAATTTCAGCCATCTCCTCTGTCTCATGTTCTATTCTTTCTGAGTAAATATATACTTTAAACTTTTTTGGTCAATATATATTTCACATTTTACTCAATACAGATGATGCCTCCAAATTTTTAAAGCAATAACAACAACAGATAATTCCAAATCATGTGTAGGATAATTTAACTCATGGGGTTTCAACTAACGTGAAGCATAAGCAATTACATGATCATTCTTTATAAGGACGCAGCCAAGTCCTTTCAACAAAGCATCACTATTGATAACAAATTCACCATCTCTGGAAGGTAATTCCAAAATAGAAGCATTAACCAATATTCTTTTCAATTCCTGAATACAATCATCATATTCTTTTGTCCAAATAAACTTAACACCTTTTCGAGTTAATTTAGTCATTGGACTAGATAACTGTGAAAAATTATCAACAAACCTCCGGTAATAACCTGCCAAACCAAGAAAAATATGAATCTTGGTTATATTTGTAGGTCTTGGCCATTCTTCAACAACTTTTGTTTTAGCAGGATCAACAGTTATGCCATTTTTTGAAACAATGTGACCAAGGAAAGAAATTAGTTGTAACCAAAACTCACACTTACTGATTTTTCCATACAGTTTCTTTTCTTTTAAGGTTTCCAAGACAACCCTTAAATGACTTTCATGTTCCTCTTTACTTTTTGAGAAAACCAAAATATCATCAATGAACACAACCACAAACTTATCCAAGAACTCATGGAAGATTCTATTCATAAGATCCATGAATACAGCAAGTGCATTGGTTAACCCAAAAGGCATGACTACAAATTCATAATGGCCATATCTAGTATGAAACGTGGTATTTGGAATGTATTCTTCTTTTACTTTCAAATGATGGTACCCCGACCTCAATTAAATCTTCGAAAAATACTGAGCTCCCTGGAGCTGATCAAACAAATCATCAATATGATTCAAAGGATACTTGTTCTTAATAGTGATGTTATTCAATGCTCTATAATCAATGCAAAGTCTCATTGAACCATCTTTATTTTTAACAAACAAGACAGGAGCACCCCATAGTGATGTTCTAGGTTGAATAAAACCTTTATCTAATAACTCCTACAATTTCTTCTTTAACTCTAAAAGTTCAATTTGAGCCATTCGATAAGGGGGTTTTGAAATTGGCTTAGCATCAGGAACTAAGTCAATAGTAAATTCAACTTCCCGATCAGGTATAATACTAGGAAACTCATCAGGAAAAACATCAAGGTACTCATTTACCATTGGCACATAATTAATCTGAATAGCTCCTTTGTTTTCAACAATATTTGCAAGGTAACATTCATTTCCATCTTTTACCAGTTTATTGGCTTCCTGATATGTTATCAAAAGTAAGGGTTCATTCTTTTACACAAACTAAAAATCTTTCTAAAAATAAACCTCTTTAGCTCTGCAGTCAATCTTAGTATGATAAACATAAAGACAATCCATACCCAAAATAACATCAAACTCTACTAGAGGCAAAACAATAAGGTTTGCGAGTAGATTTTTTCCGCACACAAGGATATTAAGGTTCTTATAAATTCTTTTTGTCTCGACATTTCCTCCAGGTGTTTTTACCATAATTTCATGATTCATATCTTGAGATAGAATTCCCAATTTACTAGAAAATTTCTTGAAAATGAAAGAGTGTGTAGACCCTGAATCAAACAACACATTGTCATAATATGAACAAACAAATAGTGTACCTGATACTACTTAATTTGATGGCCCAACATCTGCTAAAGTAGTTTCAAAGGATTTCACCACCCCTTTCTACTTGTAGTCTGGCTGCTTTCCCTCAGTTGATTTCTTCGTCAGACACTCATTTTCATAATGACCCATTTTATTTCACTTAAAACATCTTACTAATTGTAAATCATATTTTTTATTACCATTACCCTGATCTTTTTTAGTGCAATTATGAGCCTTATGTCCCATTTTACCGCATCAGTATCACTTACCAGAATTCAAAAGACATTTCCCATCATGCTTTTTACCACAATTTTCACAAACTATAAACTTAAGTTTCTTACCATCATACTTTTTTGAAGAAAACTTCTCTTTTTCCTGCCACCTTGACCTCTTATTATGTTGTTTGTCAAAGAACACCTGATCATCAACAAAATCCATTTCCACCTTCTCCGCACATCAAAAAAGTTTTTCATAACTTTTGAACTCACAAGAAGCTAAATCCCTTCGATACTTTGGCTTTAATCCTGAGTAAAAATGGTATATTTTACTATCAAGATCTCGTATGAAATTTGGAGCATACCTTGCCAGTCGACTGAATTTTTCTTCATAAGTAGCCACTGAGTCATCCTCGTACCTCAATTCTAGGAATTTTTTTCCATCCTAAGTCGAACCACCTTAGGAAAATATTTCTCAAGGAACATACCTTTGAATTCATCCCAATCAAGTGCATCAATATCCTCACTATCCTTGATATTTTTTACCATCAACCACCACTGATCAGCTTCACCTTCAAAACGGTAAATAGTGAGACTAACCATTTGATGTTATGAACACCCCATGACATCAAAAATTTTCTTTAGTGCTTTTATCCACCCTTCAGCTAGCACAGGGTCAGATGATCCTTTGAATGATGGGGGATGTTGCCTCATGAAATTCTCCGCTACTAACATGTTCCTTTGTGGTTTTTCTGGCTGATCTCATGCATGGATACCACCACCATTTATAGCCTAATTCAACTATGACATTACTGCAACAAACTATTCAGTTCTGATTTCAACCATCTCAGGTTGTTGATTTGGAAGGTTTTCTTCCTCCTAATGTCGTCCCAACATAGTTTCCCTATTTCCTCTGCGGAAAACCATTCTGAACACAAAAATATCTTAGGCGAAGCAACATGGTAATCTTTAAATGTTATATCATTTCAATATTAACATAAATTAATTTATGGATATTAATTTAACAATACCCTAACTCCTAAAGTTATCTAAACTGACCTCTGATACCAACTATAAGGACCTGACCATAAAACATTACATAATATTGAATTAAATGAATAATTCACATTGAGGATCTTTTCAGGTTTAGATTTTTAGAGAATTAGGACATAACTATTACATCTCAAAATATTACAAAGTAGACACATATACTCAGTTTCCATTTTTTTCATAAAATAAAAACTCTTGAAAAAAATGAGTCATGTCTAGTTCCATGTTTTAGACAGCATGACTTTTCCTTGATCTCATCCTTGACCCTATTCTTTAAGTCATGTGAAAAACATTTCAAAACTCAGGATAAGCATAAAAAGCTCAGTAAGGGTTATAAAAAAAAGAAAGCATTAGTTCATCAATACATACATAACATAATCTCTTTAATATATCTCATGAAAACATAAGATTTATGAATAACTATGGTAATAAAAAATCATAAAGGTAAATTATGGCATCCATATCATACTTACATCGTAGCTATCACAGCTATTTACGGAGGTACATTTGGAATACCCATCATAGTATATTCCTTAAATCTCTTAGGAGAAACATTCACATTTACCTATTTCACTTTAATTAATGCATTGGAGAGCTATATCGGGCTCACCCACCCTAGGTTTATCACGGAACCACCCATATACGTAAACAATTCCCAAGAACCATAACATATTCATAACACATAAAACAAACATAAAAGAAAGATAAAATTTCCACATTCCAATCACAATATATCAATTAAATATATTAACATAAAAAATTCATTATCAAAACCATATTCAATACCAAAATACATAAAAGATTATATGGTATTTATTTTCCTTTTAAAAACATTTTGGTTTGTTAAGGAAGCCAAAGGTCAAATAATATTTGCGGTGGAGGAAAGGTAGTTGTCACTGCGTACATTAAAAAACATTTCTTTTTATCATTTAGTAAAATTCTTCGTAGAATAAGATTCTCTTTGAATGCAATGAAAATTAAAATGTTTTTATACACCGTATAAAAGAAAGTTTTGTATAAAATAAAATATTCCTCAATGGAAGGAGATTGAGATGAAGTCCCTTACCTCGTGTCCGACTTGACCCGTTCATTCTTTAATCTCCTAAATAATAAACTAAAGTTAATTTATACTTGATTAAGAACCTTTTTCAAGTTTATTATTCCTTTTATATCTCTTATTACCATGTTATGAACATTATGTAATCATTTAAGTTAATAATGGTCATTTTGTCGATATTTGGTACTTGAGTCAAAAATGGACTTCTTATTACTACAAGTTGTACATGTGGTCAAAATTTCATTATATACAGAATTATATTCATTATTTAGATATCTTATATATAATATATATATATTATATACATGTATTTATATTATTACATAACATTTGGAGGTAAGAAATGAAATGCACCGTTCATGGAGACGGTAAGTCGTACGTACGCATGAACACTACTTTCATTTCCATTTCATATTTTGATGGAATTAAAACATAATGATACATATATATATTATAATTCCATTATAATATCATATATAATATCATTAACTTCATCCTTTATACGTCCCACATAAGGCATTAACGAGTCATATCACTTTGAGGGGGCGGTAGTCCACACTTCCTAAAATGAAATTATCGTGTTTACCCATTATGGAAACCATAAAGGTATGATATAAATGAAAAATACAAAAGCATAAAGAAACCATAAACATAATATATATCATATATAAATATAGTTCCATCATAATGTACACCATGAGAGGTAGTAGAAGATAATTGAACAATCATCGTTTCGTGAGGCGTTAGTTTTCCCTCCACAGAAACATTATGTTCTTTATCCATTAGATGGAGGTGTGTGTAAGTGTAGTTATAATACTTCTCATAAAAACATCCTAGTATATTTATTATACTGGTTTTGTTATAAAATAAAGTAATAAAAAGAGTTTAGGGGTTGGAGAAGTAAAATAAAACAAAAGAACTTAAGAGAAGACGTTACCTTTAGATCGGGTAACTCCCTTTAGTTTGAACCAAAAGGGTTTCTTGAAGTGCTTTATTCCTAAGGTATGTATTCTAGGATGAAGAGAGAGATCTTGGGAGCTTATTGGGTCAGAGGTTGGTTGATCCAGGGGCTTGAGAAGTGTGAGAAATGGGTAGGAAGTGAGGTCTTTTTATAAGGGAGAGGAGGGGGTCTTTTAGAAAGTTTGAAGATATTATTTTATTATATAATGATTTTCAGTTTCTAAAGGTCCCAAAAACATTAAAGTCAGAGATAAGGTGTCCCATGTTCGAAATAAAATCATAAAATAATAATTGGACAAGTTTTGGATATTGTTTTAATTTTTATATTCTTATTTATTTAAATCATTCATTAATGATGTAAACACCGCATCATCATTGTGCCAGAAATAATTTTATTTATTTAATGTCTAAAAATTATAAAAAAATTACCATGATGTAGGAAATATTTTTATCTTTATAAATAATATTTATAGTCAAATATATTAATTATATAACCCCACATTAAAATTGTTTTAGTAAAACAATACATGTTTATGACATTTTTATTTTTACTTTAAATAAAAAGTTATTAATGTCATTATCTTACCCAAGTGGATCCATGGGGTCCCAAAATTTACTCATGGATTTTATTTGTAGTCCATGACTCAACCAATAAGGTTAGGATAAGTTTCAAGGTAATTTTATTTTATTATAACATTATTTTTACCTTAATTACCCTAATTACATTTAATCGCGGTTAATAAAAGTAAAAAATTACTATTCACCAAAAAATATTTCCATCCCATTGAAACACATTTTACTTACTAATGACAACCATGTATGTCGGATTTTTGAAATTCAATTCACAAAAGCGGTAAAATTTCATTTAAATGAAAAAATCAGTTTTTTTAACTACTACTTAGTGGCTTCACTATTCATCAAAAATTGAAGGTTTTTAGAAAAATTCCAAAAATTCACCCCAAGGTAAATTTGATATTCCAGATTAAAAAATGATGTCTATTTTACAAAATTCAAAACATAGAAGGTGCATTGATTAATTTAAAATTAATTCTCGTTGTCAAAACAAATAGCGTGTTTTTAAGAAACAATAACTATCAAAAGATTGATACTTGTTAATGTCCAATTTCAAAGTGAAATTACTTCCAATGGCCAAAATTGGGTTAAATGGTAAAAATATAATATATTTATAGTTTAAAACCAATTAAAAATATAATATAACCATATAAATAAATTATATTAAAAGGTGATTTTGAATTAAAATACAACATTTTTCACTATTCATTAAAAAAGGAACTTTATCGGAAAAATAAAAAAAAATTACACAAAGTAAATTTTGATGTCCTTATTCTAAAAAAGAATTTTATTTTATCAAATAGAACATATAATAGTGACAAAAACTAGATTTAAAAAGGGTTCTTCATCAAAAGGCGGTAAATCAACCTTTTAAATAATATTAGAGTATTTATGCTTAAAATCAGATTCTTTCTTATTTTAAGCCTCTAAAATTTATTGGATAAATGTAAAAACATTTAGCAAACATGTATAATCATATTTTAGTTAGTTTTGTTCATTCCCACCAATACAACGGCTAGTCGTTAACTACTATTTAAAATAATAATATTATATTGTTAGTGTGCAACGTAAGATTTCAAAGAAACTCGTTGTTGCGTATCGGGTACGCTATCGAACATAGAAACCCCTTTAAAGTAAAATTAATATTTAATTCGAAAATATTAATAAATATGAAATATGTATTATTCTTTATTTACCTGGGATGTTACACCTAAGATCCGCCAATGTTCATGACACACACCTGCAGCATATCCTCCAATGTCTGGATGGTCCACTCTATATGTCCATCCGTCTGAGGGTGGAAAGCAGTGATGAGGTGTAACTGAGTCCCAAAATCATGTCGTAATCCCATCCAGACTCATGAGGTAAACTGCACGTCCTGATCTGAGATGGTGGATCTCAGAACTCCGTGTAGTCACACCACCTCATCCACAAACCTCTTGTCTAAGACATCCACTATGCCCGACTCCTTAATCGCTAAGAAGTGAGCTGATTTCATCATTTGATCCACCGCTACCCAGACTGCATCATATCCTCCCTAATCCCTAGGTAACCCTATGATAAAATCCATCGAGATGTCATCCTACTTCCACTCGGTGATATCTAGGGGTTGCAAAAAATAACCGGGAACACAGTGCTCATCCTTCACCTGCTGGCACACTAAGAACTTCACCACAAACTCCGCCACTAACCACTTTTTTTTGGGCCACCAAAACAGCATCCTCAATCCAAAGTACATTTTGGAAACTCCTAGTTTTATCTTTAAAGGAAATCTATAAAACTCACAGAGAACTCCCTCGCACATCGCCATTGGAACAAAGAGCTTCCCACGAAACAATATATGATTCTGACCATCCTCCAACCATCACCCCAAAGCATCACCATAGACAGCACGATCACACATCACCTCTACCTCTGAGTCTCCCCACTAAGACTCCTCCACCCACTACATCAGAGTAGAATGCGCCATCATCTGAAAAAGACAGCCTCTACCGCCATCCATTCCTGCATCTAAGTGTAAGGCGACCAACCCCTCCATCACCTTTTAAGCATCCAAAGATTCTCAAACAACCACCTTCTACGACTTCCTACTCAAATCATCGGCCACAATATTCCCCTTACCTAAGGTGTAATAGATATTGAAATCGTATTCTTGAAGAAACTCCATCCACATCAGCTATCGCAAGTTCAGATCTCTCTAGGAAAAGATATACTTCAAGCTCTTGTGATCTGCGAAGACCAAAAATCGCTCCCCAATGAGGTAATGTTGCCACAACTTCAGCACGAACATGACTGCTACTATCTTTAGATCATGGGTGACATAGTTACGTTCATGGGGATGTAACCGTCTGGACCCATAATAGATCACTCCCCACTGTTTCATCATCACACATCCCAAGCTCATATGGGAAGCATCACAAAACACTTCAAAAATCACTCATTCCTCTAGAAACTGGAGAAATGGAGCACTGAATAACTTCCCCTTCAGATAGATGAATGTTGACTGACACTGCCCACTCCACACAAAGTCCTGGTCTTTCCTGGTCAAGGCTTTCAATAGAGATTCTACCCAAGAGAAATCGGATACGAATATCTGGTAATAGCATGCCAGACTGAAAAAACTACGAAACTCTACAACATTCTTGGGTGATTCCCAAGAAACAACAGCCTTGACCTTTGACGGTTCCACTTCTATACCCTACTGAGACACCACATATCCAAGGAAATGCACCTCTCACATCCAAAACTTACACTTGGATAACTTTTCGTTGACCTGGTGGTGTCGAAGGACCTACAAGATGATCCTGATATGCTCAGTATGTTCCTCATTTGACTTCAAGTAGATCATGATATCATCGATGAATACAATGATGAAATGGTCCAGGAAATCATGAAATATGGAGTTCATGAGCCCCATGAACATGGCTGGTGTGTTTGTAATACCGAACAACATGACCATGAACTCAAAGTGCCCATACCTATACCTAAAAGCAGTCTTCGGGATATCACCTTCCTTCACCCTCAACTGGTGATACCCAGACCGTAGATCAATCATAGAGAACCAACTTTCTCCCTTCAGTTGGTTAAAAATATCATCTATCTTCGGGAGAGGGTAACAGTTTTTTATTGTTACCTGATTCAACCTCAGTAGTCTATTCACAACCTGAGACCATCATCTGCCTTTTTTACAAACAAGACCGGAGAACCCCATAGTGAAACACTAGACTAGATATATCCCTTTATCATGTCATCTATCTGAATCCTCAACTCTCGCAGCTCTGAAGTTGGAATCCGATAAGGATCCATCGAAATTGGAGAAGCACCAGGCTGCAAGTCTATCGTGAACTCAACATCACATTGAGGGGGTAGAGTCACAATCTCCTCAGGGAAGAAATCTAAGAACTCCCCAAAAATGCTGGGAACCTCCTCCATCTCAGCATCCACCGATTCATATGACATCTCAGCCAATAAGGAAAGAAGGGGTCCCATGTGCTGACTGCCCATCTGACAACTCCGCTCACCAACTAAAGCCACACGTTGGTCATCCACATCTTAAAACACGACTATACTCCAAAAGCAGTCGATAACAACATGAACAGAGTACAACCAGTTTATACCAAGGATGAAATCATACAGTTGTATCTATAATAGAAAAATATCCCCATGGGACTGATATGGCCCCATCATCATTCTATATCCCCTACACACATCAAACAGGCTATTCTAACCTTCGACTAGCATAAGCAAGAGTACTAAACAAACTGATCGTACCTCGAACAATCTTCGTCCCTACTGGAACTACTACCTCTACAGTGTGTAAGTGACCACTCCTGTATCCTTTTCCCCTCTTTTGATGACCAACTCCTATACCACACCTAGATTGAGGTCCCTATGGAACACCTCGAGGTCAGCCTCTACCAGCTTCATCTCCCCTCAGTGGAGCATGAGGTTGTTGTCCCTGCTGCTGAAACTGCCCTATCAGAAACTACTGCTGAGGAGGGCGATGGACCTACACACCTTCACCATACTGAGCTTGAATGGCTATTGGGAACTGACTTTGAAAATTCCCACAGACTCCAAAGATAAAACACATTGGCCCTAGGCCCACAGGATAGGCACGAGGACCTGAAAGTCGAAACGAAAACTACTAAGGTCACCACCCCACCAGTCGGAACCTCAAAGGCCCTAGTGCTTGAGACCTGCTATCGATAACCTTTCCCATATAAGAACTAGGATGAATCCCCTCTTGTGGTATACCTCCTCGCGAGTGCATCCTATCAACTACTTTTGCATTTTTTGAACCTCCAAGTATGTCAGCAAGGTAAATGGAGTAACTGTGTACTAGAGAGAAGGACGAAGTGCCTCCTCTAGGCATCTCGCACGAGACTCCTCATCCAAAAAGAGATCTAGAGAAAAACAAAAGAGATCCTTGAATTTTATCCCTATATCCTGTACTGACATACCCCCCTGCTAAAGGGATAGTAACTTCTTCCTCTTCTCAGCCTTCATGGTCGAAGAAAGGAATTCTACTTGGAACTCCTTCTCAAAATTGACCCATAGAACATTAGCCTCTTTCCTCTCCCCTAGGTAAAGAATTCACCATTGATGCACATCTCCCCACATTTGGCTCACTGCTAAGGGAACCCAGTACTCTTTCAGAGCCTGGATCAAGCTAAAGGTGATCACAAGATCCTCGAGCCAACTCTCTATCGTCAGGTCTAAAACGCTTCCCTCATACTTCCCCAGATTCTATCGTTGGAAAGCAGGTAACATTTTCTACCATTTATCGTCTTCCTCCACTAGGTCAATCCTCCGTCGGTTGATCGGGTCGGCCTGCGGAGCCTCCACTTCTTGTACTACACACGGACGATGACCGGGTGCCATAAATGAAAGGTAAACAAGGAATTACTAAGCCCGATTAGTATGGAATTTTATTTAAGAATCATTTTAACTCATTTAACTCATCTTTGTTATCCATTTCAAATTCCCCAAAACACCCCAATTTAGGCAAGAACACAAGTCATTATGATTCATGTACCTTTCCTAGGGTCTCTACCCTACAAATGGTATAGCCTCACTTGTTCGTTTGGTAGGCTCAGAGTCCTTACATCAGATCACAGGGGGGGGCCTAAAATCTTGTGTCCTAGCTAGTCTTCTTTGACCTATTTCACGCACCAAGATTACCTAACATTGTTTCTCTACCAACTCATGCAATCCTCATTGTATTTTACTCCAAACTCCATCTTATCTCTCAACCATCACCTCTGATACCATTCTATCACGAGCCCCCCCCCCCCCCTCCAAAGATGCCCCTCATGAGTTGGAAATGAAGGAAAAGAGATAATGACCTCCAAGTCCCGCCTCTAATAGGCCTTGAGGTGGAGACCGGCACCAATGGTATAGAATCTCAGGAAAATGGAAGGCATTACCCTTTTTTGTAAGAAAATGAGATCGGAAGATAAGATGGTACATCACAAAACAACTCCAAGAACTATATAAAATAAAAACCAAAATCCATCCTATATGCATGTTTTAAAGTAAAATTGTTACAAATACAATGAAAAGATCCAAAGTAAATACCAAATGAACAAATCTATGAAGCAACACGGTGGTTGTCTCCAAGCCCGAGCTAGTAATGCCCAGCACGGCCCCTGTAGTCCTCCTGGAAACCTGAAAGCAATTTTATGTATGTAGGGTGAGCATACAAATATACTTAGTAGGGGAAAACCAAAGTCTCTCATGGAAAAGTGAAGAAGCATACTAATTACCTCGTAAGAAAATAGTAGAAACCAAAAGCACCTAACAAGGTATACTAACCACCCCAACCTCACTAATGGCACGCTCTCCAAATAACGCAAGTCAAGTAAAGTAATATAGAACACATTGATGATAGGGTACTCTGCACCACTTTCCCACTGATTATCCACTCTCACTCCCTAACAACAAACATCCTAGCACTACCACCTCTTCCAAAAGTACCACATCACAACCCACCCGCACACACCTGGGTCTCACAGCTAGTCCCACAACCTAGGAAAAAGAAGCTCATCACATCCCACATGCACACACCCTAGCCTCACAACCACATCCCACCTATAGACACTTGGGCCACATACCACGTCACATCCTGAAAACACTTAGGAAAGCACAACACATCTCATCCCGAAGACACCTAGTAAAAACACAACTCTCCCACACACACCTAGGCCTCACAAACCACCACCTGTCCAAAGAATCTTGGGTTATCACCACCTGCAAGAGCAAGAAGGGAATAGTGGGTTGTCAGCCATCCATCCTCCCACTAAGATGTTTGGTAAAGACATCCTCCCCCGTGACAATGGGGGTGTTCAGCACATAGTGCTCAAATAGGATGGGGTGCATATAGAAAACACAAGGAAAGTGGAGATATGTATGTATAGTATCAAATACTCAAGCCTAACCTATGGGTTCTCAATCAAACTATCAACCACCCTATGATACTACCAACTCTACTCCTACCTCTAAATGCATTTATTAACACTAACAACAGTCACTTCGAAAGTTGATAAATGAAAGACATTCACAACAAGCCACAACTCAAAACATACCCCCATCCATCTCATTTAACCAATTATCATTCTTTATTAAGGAGACCATTTATTCATTCCATTCCTACTCGGGAAACTACCAACCACATCACACAACATGCCACACGGCATAAACCATGCAGAGGAAAAAGAACCACAGTAAAGCAACCCACTTCATATTTCCACTCCATTCAACACCCATACAAACCATTGTCATCACCATTCTTCAAAGTAATCCCGCCTTATCCTTCCTCTCAACAAGAAAACCCTCAACTTACTGCCAAATCCTGCAACACACCTTATCACAACCAACCCGACAGCCCCGCTGTATAACAACATCACACCCAGCAACATAAACATAGCACAACCTGATCCTGCAACCCCGCTGCTCAAACATTCTCCATCCATTCCACAATCAATGAATCTCTCAACTTGAGATTCTATTACATCACTCGTACCATCCCACCTTAAAGTCGTGCTCTCAACACTAGCACCACACAACCACACAAGGTACAAGACGGAACAAAACCACACACAGCACACAACCACACCAAACAAGGCAGGGTGTATTCAGATTTAGTAAACACTCGTTCTTTAATTCCACTTTGATAATCCATGGGTTAACATAGAACAAGTTCGATCCTGAAGAATCCATTTATTTAACCGAATATGTGTGGTTAACCAATTTCACATTCATATGGTCGTTCACAGAGGATCAACAATAAACATCCACAAGCCGTCATAGATGCGCAAACAAATACCACCAACGACCATGATTTTCAGAAGGCATATAGCCTATACAGATCACAATATCATTGACAAATAAAACATAAGCATGCATCACTTTTCCTCAGCCCCTGTATATCGATATTAAACAGATTCGATTATCTTTATTTATTCGGAATTCTAATATCTTCACAAGAGAACATTCATATACCCACCCCACATGATACATAAATTAAAAGAGACGAAGGGATCCCTACTTGGAAGAATGGACGATCGGCAACTCCTCCTAGCGCCAAAACAGGGGGTGCGCAAGTAGCAGGAGGAACTTCCAGGGAGACGCGATCCAAGGGACTCACCACAAACGCACAATCACTCGGGGAAGAAAGGTTCTGGGATGCTCGGTAGCAAGAGTAAAGAGAAAGCGAACAAGGGAGGAAGGATCTCGGTTTTAATTATATATTTTTATATGTATTTGTATTTATATATATTAGTATTTATATTTATTTATATATATTATGTGGGTATGTATATATCTATATATATATATATATATTGATATTTATTTATATGTATTTAAATATATTTATGTGGGTAATGTTGTGGTTGAGTGGTGGTCAACCGTGGACCCACATCTAGGAGGGCCTGAAATCAAATCCCATCCCTGCAATTATTTGCCTCACATTTGGGGGTGTGATTTTGTTAGGGCGGCGTGATAAGGTGCTTTGGCATGTTAGCATTGGATTGTCGGGTGGATTGGTTGCTGGCATTGACGTTTGGAGCCGCGCACTGATGGTGTTGCGGATTCAAGGTCGGTTGCTTTGTGGACAGAAAGCGGTGGGGCGTGAAGCCAGATGGTCAAAGGCAGGCAGGGCACGGGCTGTCGGTGGCTAGTTCTTGTGGCGGCGGGCGACTTAGCGTGGACTAGGATAATGAGGGGGAAGAAAGGTCACATAATTTTTGGGCCTTCGGGTAAAAAAAAAAACGGGTCTTCCGAAAACCTCCACTAAAAAATATTTTTTTAAAAGGTTAAAATTTAAAAAAGAAAACCGCCAATAAAATTTTGAAACTGCCGCTAAAAAAACACCGTGAAATGATTTCCAACGGTTTTTGAAAAGCAACGTGACAGACATAGAAATTTGTGGTGGTTTAAACCACTATTAAACGCTAACAAAATGCCACTAAAAAAACATTTTCTGACAGTATCCTTCTTACGAGTATCCTTTGATGGATTTTTGTATATTCAAGGTTGCCCTTACATAAGTCCGACGCATAGTCAATCTCACACGATCATAATCTACATTAAGCGGTCCTTATAATACGGCTTAAAACTACATGGTCATGCTCTTATTATGATGCATAACTACATGGTTCATCCTCATGCACAACTTTAAAATATAAGTCTCATTTTTTAGAAAGAGCTTCATACCGTGCTCACATGGTTTTAAATTTCTTGTTAAGCCTTTATTGCATGAATTCACAACCACGAAATAGGATTTTATCAGCGCTAGGAAAAACCTTTATCACCGCTATAAAGCGGTGATAAAAGTTAAAAAAAATCTGGAAATTGAAGGGGTTTTAATAGCGCTTCATGCCCCTTTCATCATCGCCTATGCACCTCAGCCTTTGCCCACACACCCCAACCCCACACCTCCCACTCTTTAACAACGCTAGCGCCCCCCCCCCCCCCCTTCACCCGCGCGCACCCCTGGCTCCACTTGGTTTTGAAGCCGAGATCTCTCCTCCTGCATGTCTACACCTTTACCACTCATCCATCTAGTTAACTTGTCCATTTAATGATATATCTATTTATTTCTATATATATTTAGTCATATTTATTCATATATTATATATTTATATTAATATATACACATTTAGTTATATTTATATATTTTTATATATAATTAGTCATATTTATATATTTATATCTATTTATTTATATATATTAAGTTATATTTTTTTATCCGTATATTTATTCGTATATTAATATATATTTATAAGAACAGTTTTAAATACATTTATAAAATATGTTTTTTGTGTGTGTTTATAAATAAATAAATACATATATACAACATATGTACACACACACATATATTATATATATGTGTGTATCTGTAAGTATAATTATACATATTTATATATATTTATATATATTTACATATATTATATATTAATATGTATATACATATGTTAGAATACATAGATAATATATATCAGTTTGTTAATATAGACACACACAAATATATATAGACACACACACTTATATAAGTATATAAACACTCATATATTTGTATTTTAAATAAAATGAATATTAGTTTTTATTTAGATAAGGGTTAAATATTGAGAAATATATTTTATGTGTAAATATGTTTAATTATTTATTTATAAAATTAATTTTTTATGTGTAAATATATAAAAAATATGTATATATTGTTATATATTTGATTTATAAATAACAACACATTGTGAAAAACAATAAAATTTCAAATTCATAATATTAATATTAATGTAATCTCTAAGAATAAATTCATTCTCCACTTATAAAGGGAACCCCACCCCCTTAAATGAGGCTGAAATTCTATCGAATGTTAAAAAATTTGGGTATCCCGACTAAAAACTCAGTTTTAGAGGATTTTGGGGCCTTCTGAGGCTTGAAAAATATGACAGAGGTTTACCTTTATCATCAGCGGTGTAGAGCTCGTCACGAGCTTCGATTTGATATGTGGTAGAGCTCAAACAGACACCCAGATCAAAAGTTGTGCCCGTTTGAAGTTCGAGTTATGTTTTCAACTTATTTTAGACCTTTCATTATTATTTTTTGATTTTTTTGTGTCTTCAAATTGTTATTAAATGACTATTACTAAACAATAATTAGCAAATTATTAATTAATAATATTTTTTAATTAATTTATAAATCCATTTTTACTAAATATCTTAGATGTTAAGTGTAAATGTCTATTTATACTTATCTTAAATACATTTACAAAATATATATTATATTTATATCAATATATTAAGATTTAGATTTATATATTAATATATTAAAATATTATTTTTAATGATATATATATATATATATTGAAATATACCATTTATCAGCGCTAGTAATTAAAGCGCTGATAAAGCTCCCCCATTTATCAGCATTACTAAAAAAGCGCTGATAAAGAGAGCTTCTTTAACAACGCAAAAAAAAAAAGCGCTGATAAAATGGTACTTTTAACTGCATTTTTTAGCGTTGATAAAGGTCACTCCCCCTTTATCAGTGTTTTTTTAGCGCTGTTAAAGGATGACGCTGCGAAAACCCTATTTTGTGGTAGTGATTAAAAACAAAACCCCTGTTTATCATGGGCGAGTGTTATACCTCCCTACATGGCTTTGTAATACACACACCCCTTCAAACTAAATGGTTTTTAATTCCCTTATTCTATAAATACAGGAATCCTGGAGGTTCACTCTCAACATCATTTCCATCCTTTCTTTTCACAATAATAATGATATTCCCTATACTTTCACTCTTATGTTGCTATCCAAAGGAAATCACTATTTCTAGGAACCTCCTAAGGGATTTTTTCATCATTACCCTCATGTACAATAACAACATCAATATAAAAACTAATTTCCTTCCTAGATGTTAATAAACACATGAGAAAAACTATTCGCCTTCTTGGATGAAACTGAATCGAAATTCAACATTTATATTCATAGACGTTATGAACTATATGAGTTCCTTTCTTTAAGAATAAAATTACAAACTGTCTTCCACATTACATTAAACTATGTGCATCTTTTAGGCATTAAATGACGAGCATCTTTCATAAGACTTCAAATTGTGAGCATCTTCAACAAGACTTTAAACTATGGGTGTCTTTTGTGGGACTTTAAATCCGAAATGTATTCCTAGATGACTTAAACTATATATTTCCTTCCTATATAACTATAAATTTTAGGATTTCCCATA
This sequence comes from Viscum album, assembly GCA_963277665.1. Lineage (NCBI taxonomy): Eukaryota > Viridiplantae > Streptophyta > Magnoliopsida > Santalales > Viscaceae > Viscum > Viscum album. Next base: position 58,241,295 of record OY728138.1, read on the forward strand.
TTTTTATAATTATAAGACATTTCATTTTATTTTTATCATTCAAAGTTCATGAATATCACCTACATCTACAATTAATGGTACTTGAAGTGTTTAAACGACGAATGATGTAATTAACTGATGTATACACAAATAAGATCATGTTAGAATTCATGAATATGTCTTAAATATATAATAGAGTCTCAAATGGGTAATTAAATTCTTTGTGGGATGAGTTAACAACCATCCTATCAATTTCATCATGTACATTCCCAACCATGATATTTCCTCTCATGAAGGAGGAGATAGATGTAACACTCTGAGTTTTTATGGACTTTTTTTCCTGAATAAATTAAATTTTCATTTATATCTTGCAACACACTAATTAAAACATTCATTTCACACGAAACCGACTTGTCGTACGTTACATGCAACACCAACTTAACGCACGATACACACAATACTGAGTTGGCATACTGTACACGCAACACTGAGTTTCCACAATCTTTTTTATAATTATTTAAATGAGATAATTATAAACCAACCGTTAAACTTAGTTATATGAATGGTAATAAAAAATTTCAAATATAGTTTATAATTTTTTTATATAAATAAAACATATTGATAATAAAAGATATGATTTTTTTTGTAAAGTCCTTATATGTTCAAACATACCATTTTGTTGAATGAACCGTTTTAATGTCCTTCTATGAAAAATAATAAAATTAATTTTATACACTTTTAGAAATTTAATGTGATAAAATAAACTTGACTTTTGAATTTAGAATTTCAAAATTATCTTAGGGTGATTTTTTTTGAATTTTTCTGACAAACTTCATATGTGGATGAATAGTGATAAAAACCAGATTTTAATTCAAAACTGTTTTTAATTTAATTTATTTATAAGGTTAAATTATATTTTAAATTTGTTTCAATGTTTAATTATATAATATTTTTAATAATTAATCCAATGTTGTTCATTGGAACCAATTTCACATTGAAATTGGATATAAAAACTTTGCAACCTTTTAATCATTTTTTCTTTAAAAACCTACATTGTCAACCCGACCGCAAGATTAATTTTAAATTAATTTCTTCCACTTATGTGATTATAATTTGGGAAAATGGATTACATATTTGGAATCATAATAATTTATAATGTCTATTATGGTCAACTTTTTTTTGACCAAAAAGATTATTGAAAGTGATTAAAATTAATTACATCAATTAAGAGAAAAATTTGGTTAATAAAGTACTAAACCTTAAATATAAGACCCAAAACAACCTAGAAAATTTTCCAACACCCATTTTATGGCCATTATTTGTCAACACACCTTCCATTATTGAGTTTGGTTGGTTTGTTATGACTTTTTTTAGGTAAAAACATGGGTACACATAACTTGTTTTAAAAAATGTCAAGTGTGTCGTTTCCCTTCCCTATAAAAGGCCACCACCTCTACCCACTTACTCACACCTATCAATCCCCTTGGATCATCCAAACTCTACTCAAATAAGCTCCCAACTTCCCTCCCTTCCTCTTAGAAGCCTTCTCTTGGGAAGAAGACAACTCAAGGAAGCCTTTTGGCACAAACCAAAAGGAGTTACCCGATTAAGAGGTAACATATTCTCTCAAGCTCCTTTCCTTTATTTTCCTTCTCCACCCCTCCACTTTATTTATTTCATTATTGTATGAAAACACAAGTATCCTCAATATATTATGATTTTTTATGCTAAGGGTTTTAACTACACTCACACACACAACCATCTAATGGATATCGAACATACTGTTTACGTGTATGACGAACTACCACCTCACTAAATGATGATTGTTTAATTATACTTTACTGCCTCTCATAATGGAAATTATAATAGAAAATATGTTTATATATGTCATATAATATATTTATTATTTATTTAAACTTATTTATTCCTTTTTCAACACACATATTTTTACTTTCCATTTGGTGTAATTACGATAATTTCATTTGAGGAAGTGTGGACTACCGCCCCCTCAAAGCGATGCGATTTGTTCACACACTACATGGAATGTATTAAGGATAGGTTTAGTGAAATTATATGATATGTATAACATTATAATTATAATTTAATTATATTATATACATATACACTTTTATGTCATTTTCTTTCCTTTCTTTCAATATGAAAATTAAAAACTAAAAAAACTAAGCATAAATACTTGTTGAGAATCTCATGATGGTCTCCACTCTCTTTCTAGAAAATTATCAATGTTCAAAGTCCTAGTTAAAAACTAAAAAAATAAGCATAAATATGAAATAAAATGGTAATAATATATGTACTGGATGTAAAATTATATAAAAACACTAGCTAAGGTTGATGTAACTAGTACTGTACCTCTGAAAGTTGAACCCCTCTCATGAATATTTTGCAGTGTCTCACCCACAATATATTACACTCTTGTAAATGATCTATGATTTTTCCCTGAGTTTCCTCACTACCTTGAACACATAACCCTTCAGAGTCTTCCCCTATGAACCCCTATAACCTCTATGACCAAACATCATAGATACATTTGACATATACTCTATTGGGGTCCACTCACTCAACCACAAGATTCTAGAGTGGAATAATATTCTCATCCCCCACTTCTCTATGTCACTTTCCAAAAATAACAATGAATATATCCCATATTATTGGTAGAGTGACACTCCTTCATCTAAAAAATACAAACGAATCAATTATATCAATACTGAACATATTAAAATCACTATAATGGCTCCCTCCCCCAAGAAGATAGAGATGATAAAGTCTTACCATGGATCCCTTGACACATGTTTCTTTGATAAAAATATTCAAAAATTATATTATAACCACTTACTAATCCAATATAACCAAAATCATTCATAAAATAACCATATAAAAACATGCAATATTTTTTTTACTCTTCTCCACTAATGGTTAAATCAATGAAAATAAAATCAGTGAACCTGGCCACATAATAAAAAAAACAACTCCCTCCTTTATGTCCATAAAATTTTAACCCTTGAATATCCTTATGGACTTTTTATTGATAAAATAAAGGAATATATTATAAAATTAATCTCAGCTCAGTCACTCAATCCTCCTCACCTCAACCTCGTCATCACCTTAACTATAAACATGGATTGTTTCAACTTGTTACTTTATGTTTCCTCAAAATGATTCCAACTTTCAATGAATAAATACATTATATATCAAAATTAATAAAATAAAATTACAAGAATAGTATAAAAATATACTAGAGTGTGTCCTAACTTTTCCTAAAATTTCTAACCAAATCTACATGCCTTTCAGCCTGAAATAAGGACCTTTCTAGTGTAGGGTATGAGTAATAAAACCTAGTGGGACACCACCAACACGTCCTTAGAATATTAGAAACAAGTATATGAGAATGTATCAATTAATAGAAATATAGAAATCAAATAAGAACACATCCATTTGGGTTATTTGGCACTAACTAGGCTACAAAGAATCTCAAATATGCCCTCTTTATCTTGATTCCATAAGAAAGAGTCATCTTATATAACTAGTGCATCAAAAAAAAATATTTAAACCATCTCACTAAATGTGTGGCCTCACATCGAGTCACACATCTCATTACACATCAAGTCTTAGACCATGCCCTCTCACTCATGGGAGGTTACCCGTCAAGTACCACACTAAGTCACTCACTAGACAGTCTCACTTAGGGGAGTTCACCCATTATGTTTGAAATCAATTCCCATACAACACCCCTCACTCAGGGGAGGTTACACAATATCATTATGTTTCCCTACCCTATCACTCAACATGGCCTCAATACCTATAGTTCCATGCCATCATGTACCAATACATCGTTATCTCACTAAGGGTGTGGTCACATAACACTAGTCACAACATATAATATAACAAGTATTAAGAACATAAAATAATATTTCCATGTCAAATGGTTGAATGCTAGTCCAATGGAACATCCCAAAAACTAGGATACCACAAGGATAACCCATAATCTACTCCAAATCCAACCCCATTGGTTAATCAAAATAACCATATTTATTCACCAAACACCTTCAAAATTAAATGGTTTCATCACTAAAACCCATATGAAAAACCACTAGGTCACCCATGCCTTAACTGATATTAAAAAACTTATACTAGACCAAATATACCCAAAAATATTTCCCTACCTCAAGCTAGGGAACAAGGCATGAATTCACTATACTCGAGATGTCTTACCCATAACTACCCTCTAAGGGGTTAATTACCCCAATTTGGACCCATCCAATCTATTTGATTCCAAATGAAAAACAACAAAAAGAAAAAACACACACCTATATACAATACTTTTCTTATAACCACATATAAGTTCCATAACATAGTAAAGACCTCCTATATCAAGTGTAAGAGAGATAAATCATAAAATCATGCCACTAAATTAATGATAGAACCAAATTATCCCTAATTTTTACCATAAATCTCCATAATTATAGATTGAAAATAGAAAAAACGAAACAACTAGAAAAGAGAGAAACTAGGGCATAAATGGCATTCAAAACTCAAAGGGAAGATCACCATAACCAATGAGGATACAAATAGGTAAAATGAGAGGAAAAATGAGCCTATGAATCCATGGGATGATCCAAAATCAATCTATGATCATGTGGGGGGTAGAGGGAGGATGGTGGTATGGATAAAAAGTGTCTTGAATGTGAATTTCCAAAATTAAACATAAAAAATTACCTAAAAGACACTGGATACTTGACCCCCACATATTTTATGGTGGTTCCATAGGCCCTACAAGTCCACTGCATAGGACTATGGTTACCCATTTACCTCCCACTAGGTACCCGTTACCCCAATGTAGAAAATTATGTAAGGGGTAACCCCAACACCCCACTTCCAGCCTCACACAAGCCCCACTAACCCCGATCACATCACAAAAAATAAAAGTTTAATTATTAAAAATCCACAAACAATCCTAAAATTCATACATGGTATTCAAAAGGTTATTACAAACTCCTTTAAGGGTTCTCATCTTTAAGAATAATCTCTAGGTCCTCTCACCAAATAACTCACGTACCTAGGACTATGTGTCTGAATCCCTATCTTAAGCCTCCTTTGGGATACATTAGTGCTATACCAATATTTAGATAAGAGGTATTGTCTTCCCTCACAATACCTGCATGCCCACTCTATGATATACACCGGGTGCTCCTTAAAATAATACATCTACCTCTAACTCAATATCTTCACTACTAATAAATTATGTCAGGTTAGTCTCATACTTCCAAATCCATGACATGTGAAATGAATCATGTATAACTAGGTGTATTAGGGGAATCCCCTAATGTTAAGTAAAAACAATATCCCCTCCATAATCTTGATTGAACCAATGAAAAATTGAATGAGTTTCCCCTACCTCCTCAGATACCAATTCTCTAAATGATGCGATACGTGCAAGAATATCCATTTACCAATGAAAAATATAGGTTCCATCACCTCTTATCAGAATATGAGTGCTACCTACACAGATAATTATTTAGATACTTCTTGGTTAACTACAATTACTCAGTGGTCTCCTACACCAACATCATCCCAATCATCATTGAATATCCCACCTCCATCTAGTTGAACAAAGAGTGACATGACCTACCATAAAGATCCATGAAGGGGACCATCTAGATCATAATCTAAAAATAGTTATTATACACAATATATTCCAAGGATATATGGTATTCCCATGCCTATAAAAAAATTGATAACACTCCTTGATAATGTTCTATAGTATCTTAACCATCCTCATAGACTACCCGTCTTTCTATGAGTGGTATTTTATACTCATCTTCTTCCGAGAGCCCATGTAATTCTATAGGAACTGTTATAACCTTGATATGAAACACAAATCTCAATATGATTCCATTCTCATAGGTACCTTTTATAGCTGTATTATATCCATGATGTAATTTTTTTATTTCTCACCCACTTATTGAGTCCCATGAATATGTAAGAAATAAACAACCTATGTTAGTCAGTAAACCACCAAGAATACTGTATCAAAAACCCTAAAGGTCCTAGATAGTCCTATAAAAAATATCGTGTTCACCTAATCCCACTTCCATACTAAAACTATATAGGTTTTAAATAACCCACCTAGTTGATAGTGATTTTATTTTATCCTATGGTATGTATGAAAGGGAGAAACAAACCCCATAATATCCTTCTATACACATGACCACCAAAAATGATGCCCAATGTCATGATACATATCAATCAAACCCAAATGCACCACACAATGTGAGGAATGGGAGTCCCACACCAACTCCTCTCTCATGAATGTAAGGGACACCACCCCAAAATCGGTATGGATCACCTCATACTCATCTTTAGACCATATGGAGACTAGATCATATTATATAATCCATTCCTACAACACAACACAATCATAATCAAGATCATTTCTAGCCTTAACCCAATCCACCAATGAAGAGGTAATGACCAAATATGGATAGTTTGGATCCCGTTGTCCCTCTGACACACTAATATTTCAATATCTAGGAAATATAATAAGCTTTAACTCTTTATCACGTGTTCAAACTCCTTAATCCTAATTCTTCTTATAGATATTAGCATGATTTTCTCTATACATTAGGTATAAACCATCTCAAATTTTATGTTCTATAAGTACTCATCCAAAATCCTTTGTAAAATTTCAAGTACCAGTGGGAGAATATACACCAAAAGATTTTTTGGTCAGTGTAGATGAAAAAAGTCACACCAAAGATATAAGGATTCTTATACTTTAAGATATGTACCAAAATAGCCAGTTCCAAGTCATGGGTAAGGTAGTTATACTCATGGGTTCATGGTTGATGAGACCTATAATACATTAACCAATCTAAAAAGATTTAAAAAACTCCCATTCTAACCCTATAGGAATAACAAAAAATGGTATAACCGTTACCTATATCAGGAATAATCATAATCTAATCATACTTAAAAATTTATTTAAACTTTTAGAAATCCCCTTTACACTGATCATTGCACTCAAAATTACCCCCCAACATGGCAATCCTTTTCATCAGTACTTCCATATGGGAGAAATATTTAATGAAATATATATAATACTTTTCAAGTTCAAGTAAAATCCTAATATCAAACACATTCCATGGTCATACCTAAGATATCACCACCCACACTTTATCTGGATCAAATAATTTATTTTCTTCTAATTTTACAAGCCTAATAATTCTCACCTATTGAATTCAAAAGAAGCATATTATGTACATTGAATAAAGCCTATGTGATTGAATAATACTCAATAAAATACCCATGTTCTTGAAAATTAACTATTGGGTCCACAATCACACTAGGATATTGTCATTAAACACCATGACTAATGAGTACATATAGGAATGAAAAATCCAATTCATGAAATACATGAACCCCACCATGTATTCTTCATACCAAATGGAATCACAAGGTACATATATAACACATAACTTCTCCTAAATGTTATCTCTAGAATATTTTTTTTATTTAACCCACAACTAGTTATATCATAATCATAAGTCAATCCTTTAGTACCATAATGACCCCCTTAACATATCAAATAGACTATCTATATGAGGTATTGGACAAATGTTATGAAATATAACATGGTTCAACCTACAATAATCTACACAAAAATTAAGGCCACCATCTACCTTCTTGGGGAATAAAACTTGAGCACCCTAAGTAGGGTTACTTGATAAAATAAATACATTTTCATCAAGGTTATTCATACGCACCTTCATCTATATCAACTTGGATAGTTCCATATGATAGGAAGGTGTAAATACATGATCTTCAATTGGAATGAGGTTGAAAATGAACTTGATCACCCTGATAGATGGAAACCCTGATAAAACATCAGGGAAAACATCCTACAATTAGTCCACTATGGGATGAAATGTAGCTTGAATTATCACTTGGTCCACAATGAGAACCATACCCACCACCTACACTATAATCAATCCAATTTAACTAAGTTATAGTTATTCTCTACCTACCTCCACATTATAATATCCCATGAGAATATAATATTATACTATATTGAATGTAAAAGACACCAACCTCTGGTATCAATTGATGCGATCCTAGAAGAGCATAAAAAAACCACCTCTAAAAAGATCTCAAATCATTACATATCCAAAACAAGGAAATACTATAAGTGTCAGTATCTTCTAACCACTAGACACATGTTGGGAACCACTAAATATGAGGAAACCTCTTTATAATATGTGTATCTAGAAACAAAATACCATGGGATAACTCCATAGATAACCCCAAATTAGACACAACCCTAATGAAGATAAAAGAGTAAGACACCCCTTTATCAAACAAATAAAAAGAAATCATTTATGAAACCAAAAATGTACCTATTATGGTAGAAATACCCACTCCTTCATCATCTGAAACCTAGTATAAAGCATGAACCCCACCTGTATTGGATCCCTAGCCCTACCCTCTATGATCACTAGCTCACCTGGGGATCTGACCCATATGATGTTTATGACCATTGTGGACTGTTAGACACATGAACTGCTCCACAATGCAATCTCACAGATAAGGATTTGTTATCTTTTTGACCCACCCTAACCATGATATTAAGAAACACATATTCCTTGAGCCTCTTAATAAACTCAGTTAAGATATCCTCATACATAATTATTATAGGTGACCTATCCTACCATGTGAATTCCACTCCTTCAGCATACTCATATGCCCACAATGAAAATTCCTTATCCACCCACACTGATAGCATATAAGGGGAACACATCCTTTGGGATAAAAATATGAAACCCATGATTTCCTAGGATATCTATTACTACTGTTTCACATCTTATCAGATCTTCTCTTCCTACCACTAGAAGAGATACCACCAGATCCACTAGAGATACCACTATTTGGATCGTTGAATACTAAAAGACAGTTTAATTTACTATCCTCTACCAACACCTTATCAATAAAAATTTCCTTAAAAACCATATGTAAATATTATTTCCATTTGAAAATCCTCAATGCACACCTCAAATATGGCCAAAGTCCAATCTCTAACTTATGGGCCTGCATGGTTTCATTCACTACTGTTAAGGGTGAACATCACAGTAGCTACATAAAATGGTTAGTGTATTATATCATGGACATCTTACCCTATTGAAGCTCCATATTATATTATTCCATTTAATAATTTAGTAATTTTAGGAAAAAATCATTGAATAATAGGTCTTTGTATACCTCTAACAATAATACCTCATGCCTCCTAACCCACACTATAACACTCCACCATATCTTGGGGGGTCTTTAAAGAATATACACCACCAGTTTCACCTACTGGTCATTTGGGGTCTCTACCAGCTCAAAGACACCCTCATTAACACCAATCCTCTACTTAGTATCTTAAGTACATCCTATATTCTAGAAATATATAGGATGTTTCATTTGGGTGACATGAGAAAAAAAACACTATAGAATCCCCCCTGATGTATACATCTACCATCCACTGGTACAAAATGAAACTTTCCTAGATGAAGTGTCTCTTGAACTATAAAATTAGACTTAGTATAATTTTAATATACATCCTCATAAACATCTAGATTCATATAAACAATCATTCCCAACCTTGGTAATATCATCTATCTCATCCATTGGTGGCACCATGAGACATCATTGAGTTAGCATATTATGAAATTCCCAAACAGAGACATAAAAATATTTTTTTAATAGATTAAATATGAATAAAATTTATGCATTAATAGGAATATACACATATAAAAACCCTAGTATACATTACCTAAGTGTCTATACACAAGACATTGAAGGAACCCTATCCCCATGTCAACCAATTCCTAAGTCCATACCACTTGTACCCTTACATTAGTCACATTATTATATATAAAAATATTATAACATGATCAGGTTAAATTAACCAGATTTCATCAATAATGTATTTGAAAAAGCATAGAATATATTATCTTTAAAATTTAATTAAATTAAACCTATTCCAGTCATTGGAAATCATGTGCATGACATGTGAACCTAAATTTTGAATCATGATGCATTAACTCACACACTCTCACAACCCTAAGTAAGAGTTAAAACAAAAAATAAACCATACCTTAACTATAAAACTTGAATAATGGAATGAAATCATAATAGAGAAACCAGTAAAATCAATCCCACAAATCTATATAATAAAACATCCACTATATAGTTTTTGGCAAGAAACAAGCACAACTTCTCACCCAATTCCCAACCATATGATATCTATTATATAAAGACCCATTAATAACTTAAAATAAATGGTTCCATGATATAATTTTTTAATTACATACACTAGTTCACCAATATTGAGTTGATGTGCCACTAGGCCCCATGTATTCCTCACTGCATGCAAGAGGTTGGGACTTATTCATACAATGTTGAGATTATTCCCTCAATACCAACAATCATTAAGAATAATCATAGTTATAAAAAATGAATAAAAATAAATATAAAGTTTTAATCCAACTAGCATACGACACCACATGCTATATCTGAGTGAGATATAACTAGTCATACTACCAAGTCACAAGGATCCCCACATGAAGAGGATCAATACATGTGATAAAATTTAACAAAATAACACCATAGTCACAATTAGAAAATACCATAGAGTGTGTCTTGGTATCACCTCAAATCCTTAACCAACTCCACATTCTCAACAACCTAATATAGGTCCCTTTACCTTGGGTAAATCCATGAAAAAAAATTCTACAAGCATCACAGGGTGCTTGTGCATGGTTTAGGTAAGAAAAACTAATAGGAAACCAACATCAAATCCTTATCATAAGTACCACATGATTATGATTGTGTATTCACTAATAAAAATATATAATCAAATAATTAAACATCCTTATTGTGTCTTCATGTTCTAACCAGGACTCCACAAACCCTGACCAAACCTTTTTTCAGTTCTATAGAAAAAAGAAGAGTTATCTCACACCACCCATGCATCAAAAAACATGACCAAAACCTTCTCACTCAAGGAGATGACCCACATAAAGTCTTAAATTGGATCCAAAATTAAGTATATAAAATCACTATCCATGGTTGAGTTAACTAGAATTGCACCTTTGATAGTTGAATCCCTCCCATGAATATTTGGTAGTGTCTGACCCCCAATATATAACACTCTTGTACATGATCTAATATTTTGTCCCTAATTTTCCTGACTACCTTGACCACATAACCCTTTTAAGGCTTCCCCTATAAACTCCTATGACCACATGACCTAACCTATTAGATAACATTTTACATATACTCTATTGAGGTCCACTCACTCAAGCATGAGATTCTAGAGTGGAATAAGATTCTACTCCTCTACTTTTCTATGCCACTTTCCAAAAATACCAATAAAGATATCACATATTTTTGGTAGAGTGACACTCTTTCATCTCAAAAATACATAAATATCAATTATATCCATAAAGACCATATTAAAATAACTCTAGTGGCTCCCTCCCCCAAGAATATAGAGATGATAAAGTCTTCCCCTGGATCCCTATCCACTTTTTTCTTCAAGAAAAATCTTCAAAAATTATATTCTAACCACTTACTAGTCCAATAGAATCCAAATAATTCTCATAATAATCACATAAAAGTTTCTATAATATCAAGTCTTTATTTAAAACCATTTTAAATGTGGGTATATAAAATAATTTAACCCGGGAAAAAATCATTGGTCATAAACCAAACAAAAACCAACAATCCTTTTTTAACTCTTCTCCAATAATGGTTAAAGAAAATAATATAAAATTAGTGAACCTGACCACATAATCAAAAAAAAATCAATCCCACCTTCATTTCCTTAAAATCATCTCCCTTGACTATCCTTAGGGACTTTTTATAAAATAACTCAAGGAACAGAGTCTAAAATGCATCCCAGGTCAGTCACTCAGTCCTCCTTGCCTACACCTCACCCCTTAACTATAAACATGACTTGTTTCAACTTCTTACTTTATGTTTCCTCAAAATTATTCCAAATGTCAATGAATAAATACATGATATAACAAAATGAATAAAATAAAATTACATTAATAGTATAAAAATATTCTAGAGTGTTTCTTAACTTTGCCTCAAATTTATAACTAGCTCCACATGTTATAAAGCCCTACATAAGTCCTATTACATTGGCTGTATCCCTAGAAAAAAATGTCTTCATGTGAAATGGGGTTCTAGTGTATGGTATGAGTAATAAAACCTATTGGGACCCTACCAATACATCTTTAGAATATGTGAAACAAGTATATAAGATCCTATGAACTAAAAGAATGATATAAATCAAACAAGAACACATCCATTTTGGGTCATCCTACACTAACCAGGACATAAATAATCTCAATTATACCTACCTTATATTGATTCTAAAAGGAAGAGTATTATCATATAATTAGTCCATAAAAAAAGACCAAAACCTTATCACTAAATATGTGGCCTCACATATAGTTGCACATCACATTACACATCAAGTCCCAGACCATGCCCTCTCACTCATGGGAGGTTACCCATCAAGTTCCACACTAAGTCTCTCACTAGATATTTTCACTTAGGGGAGGTCACCAATTATGTTTGACATCAATTCCTAGACCACACCTCCTAACTTCAGGGAGGTCACACATTATCATTATGTTTCCCCACCATATCACTCAAGATTACCTCAATACCTATAGTCCCAGGCCATCATATCATGAGACACTGTACTCTCACTAAGGAAATGATCACATAACACTAGACACAATATATAATATACCAAGTAGTACTAACATCAAATAATATTTCCATGTAAAAGGGGTGAATACTAGTCTTACAAAACATCCCAAGCACAGGGATACCATATTGATAAACTATAGGCTACTCCCAATCCAACCCCTCAATGTTACTCACACTAACCATATTCATTCACCAAACACCTTCAAAATTAAAGGGTTCCATCACCCAAACCCATATGGAAAACCAATAGGTCACCCATTCCATAAATAAGATTTAAGAACATATACTAGACCAAATATACTCAAAAATATTTCCCTACCTCTAGTTGGAAAAAAGGCATGAATTCGCTATTCTTGAGTTGCCTTACCCATAATCACCCTATAAGAGGTTAATTACCCCAATTTGGACACATTAAAATCACTTTGATTCTAAATGTAGAGAAAAATAAATATAAAACACACACATATATACAAGACAGTCTTTATAACCACATATAAGTTTCATAACATGGTAAAGACTTCCTATCTCAAGTTTAGGAAAGATAAATTATAAAATCATTCCACCCAATTCATGATAGAACTAAATAATCCCTGATTTCTACCATAAAAATCCATAATTATGGATTGAAAATGGAAAATAATGAAACAACTAGAATAGAGAGAAACTAGGGCATAAATGGAATTCAAAATTCAAAGGGAAGATCATTAGAATCTATGAGGGCCCAAACAGGTAAAATGAGAGGAAACATGAGCTTATGAAGCCATGGGATGATCCAAAATAAATCTAATATTGAGTGAGTATAGAGGGAGGATGATGGGATGGATAAAAAGTGGTTTAAAGAGGAATTTACAAAATCAAACATACAAATTTACCTAGAAGACACTGGTTACCTAATGCTCCCCCACCTATTGGATGGTGGTTCCCTAGGGACTATAAGTCCACTGAATAGGCCTCTGGTTACCCATTTACCTTCCACCAGGCACCCATTACCCAATGAAGAAAATAATTTAAGGGGTAACCCCATCACCCCACTTCAAACCTCTCACAATCCCTAATACCCTAAATCACATCACAAAAAATAAAATATTAATTATTCAAAATCCAAAAATGATCCTCAAATTCATACATGGGACTCAAAAGGTTGTTAAAAAATTCTTTAAGGGTTCTCATATTCAAGAATAACCTCTATGTCCACTCACCAAATAACTCAAGTCACCAGGTCTACATATCTGAATCCCTATCCTAAATCTCCTTTGGTATAAACCAATGCTATAACAATATTTATATTAGAGGTAATATCTTCTATTACAACCCCTTCACGCTCCACTCTATGATATACACTAGGTTATCCTTAAATAATACATCCACCTATAACTCAATATCACCATTACCAATCACTTATTTCAGTTTAGGATCATACTTCCAAATCCATGACATATGAAATGCATCATGTATAACTAAGTGTCCTAGGGAAATCCCAAAATGGTAAGAAAAAAACAATATCCACTCTATAATATTGATTATACCAATGAAACATGGAATGAGTTTCCCCTTCTTCCTTAGATGATAATGACACAACTAATGTGATACATGCAAGAATACCCATTTACCAATGAAAAATATAGGTTTCATTTCCTCTTGTCATCATATGAGTGTTTTCTACACAAATCATTATTTAGCCACTTATTGGTTAACTACACTTACACAGTGGTCTCCTACACCAAGATTATCTTGATCATCATTGACTCTCCCACCTATATCCAATAGAAAAAAGAGCGATATGACTTACCATAAATAACCATGAATGGGGCTATCTAGATCATATCCAAAATATAGTTATTATACGCAAACCCATAAAAGTATATATGGTATTCACATGCCCATACAAAAATTAGGAACACTCCTTGATAATGTTCTATAGTCCCATGAAAATGACCATGTTCACCTCATCTCATTTCCATACTGGCGCTATATGGGGTTGAATTAACCCACCTAGTTGATAGTGCATTTATTTTATCCTCTTATAGGTATGAATGGGAGTTACAAATGCCAAAATATCATTATTTATACATGACCACCAAAAACGATGCCTGATGTTATGATACATATTGATCAACCATAGATGCACCACACAATTTGAGGCATGGGAGTTACGAACCAACTCCTCTCTCATGAATGTAATGAGTACCACATGACCATGGGTATGGATCACCTCAAACTCATCCTCAGACCATATCGAGACTGGATCATGTAATATTAGTCATTCCTTCATCATAAAACAATCAGAATCAAGATCCTTTCTAGCCTTAACCCAATCCACCAATGAAGAGGTAATGACTAAATATGGATAGTTTAGAGAATATTGTCACTATGACATATTAATCTTCTAATCAGTAGGAAATATGATTATCTTTAACTCCTTATCACATATACAAACTTCTTACTCCCAAGTATTATTACTAATATTACCATGATGTTCCCCATACATTGGGTATAAAGCATCTCAAATTTGATGTTATATAAGTACTCATCCTGAATCCTCTATACAAGTTCAAGTACTAGTGGTATAATATATACCACAAGATTTTGTGTTCAGTGTAGATAAAAATAATCACACCAAAGATATAAGGATTATTATACTTTATAGTGTGTACCAAAATATCCAGTTCCAAGTCATGGTTAGGGTAGTTCTGCCCATGCGGTCATGAGACCCATAAAAAATTACCTAATCTATAAACATCAAAACAAATCAGATTCCAAACCTATAGGAATCACAAAATTTTTTATAACCATTACCTATATTAGGTATAATAATAATATGAGCATACTTCAACATTTCTTTGAACATTTGGAAACTCCCTTTGTATGGATCATTGCACTCAAACTTACCCCCAACATGGAAAACCTTTTCATCAGTACTTCCAAGTGGGATAAAAATTGAATGAACTATCTATATTAATTTTATAGGTCAAGGAAACTCTTAATATCAAACACATTCTATGGTCATGACTAAGATATCACCACCCACACTTTCTCTCAATCAAACAAGTACTTTTCTTCTAATTTCACATTCCCAAGAATGTTCACCTGTTGAATTCAAAATATGCACATTAAGTACTTGGAATAAAGCCTATGTGCTTGAAGCATACTCAATACAATTCCCATGGACTTGATAATTAACCATTGGGTCTGCGGGTACACCAGGATATTATCATAAAACACTATGATGAATGAGTACATATAGGAATAAAAAATACAACTCATGAAATACATGAACACCACCATGTATTATTCATACCAAATGGAATCATAATCTACTTATATATACCATACCTTCTACTAAATGTTATCTTTAGTATATTTTCTACTTTAACCCATGACTGGTTGTATCCAAATCATAATTAAATCTTGTAGAACCATCACGATCTCCTTAAAAGATAAAATAAACCATCTATATGAGGTATTGGATACATCCTATTCAATGTAACATGGTTAAACCTCCAATAATCTACACAAAAATTAAGGCTACCATATACTTTCATGGGGATTAAAACTTGAGAACCCTAAGTAGAACATACTTGATAAAGTAAATATATTTTCATCTAGGTTCTTCATAATAATCTTCATATCTATCAACTTGTATGGTTCCATATGATAGGAAGGTATTGATATATGATTATAAACTAGCATGAGGTAAATTATGAACTTGATCACCCTGATAAAAGGTATCCCTGATAAATCATCAGGGAAAACATCCTAGATGAAGCCCACTATTAGATGAAATATAGGTTGAATTGTTACCTGATCCACAATGAAAACCATACCCACCACCTGCACTATAATGGATCCAATCTGACTAAGTTATAGTCCTTCTCTACCTACCTCCAAATTCCACTCTCCCATGAGAATGTAATCCTCTACCATATAGAAGGTAAAATACACCCACCTCTAGTATCAATTAATGTGATCCCATAAGAGCATAAAAAATCCATCCTGAAGATGATCTTAAATCTTTCCATATAAAAAAAGGAAATACTATAAGTTTTAGAATCTATAAACCACTAGAAACATGTTGAGAACCACTAAATATGATGAAAACACTTTCCAAGAGGTGTATTTGGAAAAGAAAATACCATGGGATAACTCCATATATAACCCCAAATTAGACACAACCCTGATAAAGATAAATTAAAAAGACACCCCTTAATCAAAAAAATAAAAAGAAAACATTGATGAAACCAAACTATACCTATTGTGTTAGAAATACCCACTACTTCATCAAATGTAACCTGATATAAGGCATCCACACTGCATTTTTTTGGATCCAAGGACCTACCCCCATGATCTATGGCTCACTTGGGGATCTGAACCCTAATGTGTTTACGACAACTACAAACTATTATAGACATGAACTGCTTCACAATCCAATATAAAATATGAGGATTTTTTATCTTTTTTTATACCCTAACCAAAATATCAAGGAAAAAATATTCCTTAAGACTCTACATAAGATCTGTTGAGATATACTCATATAGAATCATTTTTGGTGACCTATCCTACCATGTGAATTCCACTCCTTCAGCGGACTCATATACCCATAGTGAAAATTCTTTGTCCACCCACACTGATAGCATGTAAGGGGAACACATCCTATAGGAGGAAAATATGAAACCCATGATTTCCTTGAATGTATCTCACTACCCCAACACATATAATCATATATTATCTTCCTACCACTAGAAGAGATACCACCAGATCCATTAGAGAGACCACTATTTGGATCACATAATACTGGAAGAGTTTTTTCTATAATATCCTTTATAAGGACATTCCCAATAGTAATAGCCTTAAAAACCACATGTAATTTTTACTCCAATATAAAAATCCTCAATTCACACCTCAAAGTTGGTCAAAGGACAATATCTAACTTGCAGGCCAACATGGTTTCATTCACTACTTGTAAGGGTGAAAATCATAACATCTACACAAAATGGTTAGTGTATTCTGTCATGGCCATATTACCCCATTAAAGCTCCATAATATATTATTCCATTTAATAATATAGTGATTTGTGGAAAAATGATTTAATAATAGGCCTTTGGAGACCTCTAACAATAGCCCTTCATGCCTCTTAGCCCATACTACAACACCCCACCATACCATGGTGGGTCCTTAAAGAATATACACCACCGGCTTCACCTATTTATCACATGGGGTCTCTACCAGATATAAGATAACCTAGATAACATCAATAAACTACTCAGTATATTAAGGACCACCTATATTCTATAAATATAGAGGACATGTCATTTTGATTACATGAGAAAAATCCACTATAGAAGGCCCCCCTGATGTGTACATCTACCTTCCACTAGTACTAAATGAAACTTTACTTGATGAAGTGTATCTTGAAATACTAAAGTATCCTTGTTGTAATTCTTATCTATATCCTCATAAACATTTAGATTCAAAAAATGATCATTCCCAACCTTGGGAATATCCTATATCTGGTCCCTAGGTGGCACCATGGGACATCATTGAGTTAGCATATTCTGAAATAGACAAATAGATTCATAGAATATCCTTTTTAATAGCTTAAATATGAATAAAATTTAGTCATCAATAGGCATATATACACAATACATTATATAAGGGTCTATCCATAAGAAAGTGAAGGACCACTACCCCCATCTCAACTGATTCCTAAGTCCATACCACTTTTACCCTTAAATTAGTGACATTATTATATATAAAAATATTATAACATGGTCAGGTTAAATTTACCATATGTCATTAATAATGTATTTGAAAAGACATATAATATATTATCTTTGAAATTTAATTAATTTAAACCTATTTCAATCATCGGAAATCAAGTTCATGACATGTGAACCTAAATGTTGAATCACGATGCATTAACTGACACACTCCCACAACCCTGAGTAAGAGGTAAAACACACAATAAACCATAACTTCACCATAAAACTTCAATAATGGTACGAAACCATAACATAGAAACTAATAAAATCAATCCCACAACTCTATAGAATCAAACTTACACTATATAGTTGATAGTAAGAAACAATCATAACTTCCCACCTGATTCCTAACCATCCGATATCTATTCTATAAAGACCCAATAATAAATTAAAAGAAAGGATGCTATGATATCATTTTTTAATTCGCTAAACTAGTTCACCAAGATTGAACCGATGCACCACTCGACCCCATGCATGACTCATTGCACGCAAGAGGCTGTCAACTAATAGTGAGGGTTGTAGTAATAAATTCTAGAGATTATTCCCTCAAATCCAACAATAATTAATAATAATCATAGTTATAACTAAAGAATAAAAATAAATAGATAGTGGTTATCCAACTAACATACAACATCACATGCTATATCAGAGTGAGATATAAATAGTCATACATCTAAGTCATAAGGATCTCTACATGAAAAGGATCAATACATGTGATAAAAAAGTTGACAAAATAAAAATCATAAGCACAATTGTAAAATACCCTAGAGTGTGTCTTGGTATCAACTCAAATCCTTAACCAACTCCAAATTCTCAATAACCTGATATAAGTCCATTCCCCTTATGTAAATCCATGAAAAAAAATTCTACAAGTGTCTTAGGGTACTTGTGTAGGGTTTAAGTAATAAAACCCAATAGGACACCTCCAAAAAATCCTTACCATAAGTTCATCATGATTATGAGAGTGTATTCATGGATAAAAAGATAGAATAAAATAAGTACACATCCTTATTGTGTCTTTATGTGCTAACCAAGACTCCACAAACCCTGAACAAACATTTTTAAATTCTATAGAAAAAGGAAGAGTTATCACACACCACCTGTGCATAAAAAACATGACCAAAACCTCATCACTCAAAGTGAGGCTCTATAGTAGGTCATACATTTGATACCACATCAAGTCTAATACCATGCCCTCACACCCAATAATGGTTAACTATCTAGTCCCACAAAAAATCCTTGACCACTCCCTCTCACTCAGGATAGGTCATCCATAATGTTCCACATCAACTCCTAGACCAAACCCTCTCACTCAGGGTAGGTAACACATTATCATTCTGGTGCCCAAACCTCTCACTCATAGTTGATTCAACACCCTTAGTTCCATACCATCACATCAAAAGACATATTCCTCTAATCTAGGTCATGTTCACATAATTTCTATCATAACATATAATAAACTATATATAAAGAATGTAAAATAATCTATACATATCAAAAAGGGTTACCATTTATCCAAAAAAACACCCCAAGCACTAGGATACTAGAATTATATTCCATAGGCTACTCCCAAACCAACCCTCTTTCTTACTCAAACTAACTAAAGGTTCCAGGAACAATGATAGAATATACAGGTCCCATAAACAACATGTATTTTGTCACATTTAATGAATAATTTGCAAGAATAAGATGAATCATCATCATGTTAAATGAAAATTCCAAAAAAATTGTAAATACACCAAGAACTAAGATAGAGGATCTTTCACATTAAATTTATACTTAATATAATAATAATAATGACCACAGTCCTAAAATTATTTTTTTGATAGTGATATTTATCGATCGAACCATTTTTCAAGTTATACCACCACTTTTCTAATAGGATCCCTTATATAATCCCAAAAGTGGTGATCCACATGTGCTCCTTGATCTTTGAATAACATTGATGAAATACTGAGTGGTAGCATGGATAATTCATTCATCTTATGCTATTCGTCTTGATCTCAACACAATCCTCTGGGATTGAGGTTTCTCTCTCTCTCTCTATATATATATATCTCTCATTATCTCATTCTTGAGAGAGTGGAAGGAGGTAGAGGAGGTCTCTTAGTCTTGAGAGGAACACTAGAGATATTATTCATGAGTTAATTCTCTAGTGAGGATAAAGGTTATTCATAATGAACTGATTTTCACTACTTCTCTAAAATGATATAGTAGGGTATATATAGATCCATGGTTTAATATTTTTAATTCTAAAGAGACCATTGATCAAATAATACACCTAAAATATACCCCATTCTAATAAAAAAATAATTCCCCAAAACAAATATTTTCTTATTTATTTAAATGATACTTAAGATAATTCAATTTCTACTACTGGTCACTTAACATGAAAAAATCACCTCAAACTAAATTTATCAAGACCTCAAATAATAAAAAAATATTATTAATTCAGTAAATAGATAAATATTATATTAATGGTATTGAAAATAAAATTTTAATATTAACATAACTAAACAAATACTTATTTAATAATAAATATGATTTATTACCTTGATAATAATACAATATATAAATAAATATTTCATTCAATTTTGTTTTGAATAAATATTAATTTAAATATTCAACTCATATATAATTAGTGATTATATAATTTCAATAAGTATATTCTAAATAAATATTTTTCTTGATCTTAAGAATAATATTTATTTGAATTATTAAATAAAAATAGTATTTAACTGAGATTTATGGATATAATAATTATGTGAACCAATACGACTCTTCCTCAGGGACATTAGGAAGGCTTTCCTAAAGTCTAATATCAGCATCTAGAGACACATAAAAGAACCCATATAGGAATAGGTTAATTTTGAAATTCTTAAAACTACATATAAATACTCATTGTATAATATATTCCCTTTATCTCAATATCTCATCAAGTAAGTTGTATACTCATTTCATTAACCTTTATACTCAATATGTCTTTCTTTGACTTCCTAAAATAAACCCGTCAATTATTATGTCCTGGAATTTTAATTTGATAGTTCCATTCCAATAAAATTTCCAAAATATCATCTTCCTTAAATCAAAATTAAAAAATATTATGTGTAATTATTCATTAATTCCATATCACTCATGAATCACCTAGTGTACCTTAACTCTTCGTGAGCACATGCCATCATAGTTTTCATCAATACATCAAATCATGAACTCATGATATGAATTAATAATAATATCAAGTTTAAGAATCATTAAAAATGTTCACAAATATGAATATGTAATGAAAATTAAATATATGTAATTCCTTCTTATGGGTCTATCCTCACAATCTTCCCTATTAGAGATTACCAATTACAAAATTCATGAGATATAGTATCATCCTTTTATAAGTATCTATCACCTAAAAGTAAAAAAAAATTTATATATCCCAACCTAAAATGTTTTCCTAGCTTTAGGAAATAAGTTTAAGAATATTTTCATAAAACTTCATGGTTCTCATCATATCAAAGAACTGCTATGATGTTTTTGATGTGATATATACCCTAAAAAATTATCACATAAATGTTACAAAAAATAAAAATTAACATGTGATAAAGAATTTATCAATATCTAGGTATTTGTATAAAAATAAAATCTAAAAAAAATTTAGTTGGTTCTATGGCACCAAATCCAAAAATCCCCCACATACACTAGATACAATTTTCAATATCTTTTAGTTTTATATATCTATCTATTATATTCACTCTTATAATGAGATAAGTATTTAGTTAATGGGACCACCACATTATCCTATATAGAAACTATGATTAATATGACCTCACATGTCTGAGAAAAAGCCCTCAAGATATCATACTTCCGAAGTATGAGCTTTATCCATTAACATGACCTTGTCTCCTTAGAAGAGTCTCTACATCAATATTATCACTGCACAATATTCCTAGATCTTTACTACTAGGTGTCTTATAAAGATTTTTGATGAAGTTTCATATTAAGAATACTTCCTTAGCTACATTAAAATCCTCAATATAGTCATAATTTTCTATAAAATCTGTGACCATTTCTTTCATTGAGATCTTCTAACTTACAACTCTTCTATTAAGGGTGAATATATATCCTGATTCTGATTTCAAATCATTATAATCTATTCAGAAACCAGAATATGTATATCCACTGATGACTATCTCATCATCTCCTCTATAGTATTGGAACATATCCTTAGTACACCTTAAATACTTTATGATAGTCTTGACTACCATCGAATGAAAATCACTTAGGATATCTTGATATCTTCCTACCATGCCTAAGGTGTAGGAAAAATATAGAATGAAACATAAAATAACACACATTACTGATCCAATCACTGAAATGTATGGAATCCATGTCATCCTATATCTCTCATATTTTTCTTGAGATCAAATTTTCATGAAGATACGTATGCCACATGATAATAGAAACAATCCCCTCTTGGATTGTTCCATACTGAATCTATTTAGTATCTTATAAAATATATACCTTGTCTTAGTCAAAGAAGATTCTTAGATATATCATAATAGATCTTGATCCCAAGAATTCATGATTCTTCACCTAAGTACTTTATGTAGAATAATTTGTTCAACCATGAATTAATAGATTATAATACTAGAATATCATTTCTAATTAGTAATATATAAAAAATATGCACTATAATGAAAATGATTGCACACTCACTAAACTACTTATAGACACAAGACTCACACTCATTATTTTTTTAAACAAAATTCCCTTATGACTTTATCAAAGAGAATGTTCCATAACACAGAGGCCTTCTTCAATCCTTAAATGGATATCTATAACTTTCATACCATATTGGCATGATTTGGTATAAAAAATTCATCAGGTTGTGTCATATAGAAACCTTTAATAAGGTTCCCAATAAGTAAGGTTTTTTGAAATCCATTTTACAAATCTCAAATTCATGGTGAGATTCTATGGAAATTATAATTATAAGGTATTTAAATAAAGAAACTAGTGAAAAGGATTCACTATAGACAATTCCTTGATGTTATTTAAACCCTTTTCTAACTACTCTAGAATTATTGGTTCTGATTCAAATTTCAATGTCTTGTTTCTTCTTGAATACCCATTTATAACCAATGAGATTTACATCCATTGGAGGATATACTAATATCAAGAATTTTTATTTATACATTGAATCAATTTTAGAATTTATGGCTTATTTCCATTTAGTATCTTCTCCACTACTTACTACTTCCTTATAAGACACATACACATCATTATCAATAAATAATGAGTCACCAACCCCAATGTCTAGAAAACCATATCTTTCTAGTTCTCTAACCTCTCTAGTACTCATATATAGTACTTGTGTCTATGGAGCATCTTCTTACATGGGGTATTGTGGAATATGTTCTTATACCAAATATTGTATATCTTGAGCCTTGACTTCATCAAAGTATATCTTTCTCTTACTATATCCTTATGATATATTCTCCCTATCAAGGTATATGGCTTGTCTTTCCATTATTAACTTCTTTATTGAGGGGTCATATAGGTAATAACCTTTAGTTTAATAATAATATCCTATAAAGGTGCACTTTTTTCCTCAAGGTGAAAGTTTTTTACCTAGAGAGGCCTTAACACATATTTAGTACCCCCAAGAACATATATGTGTCAAAATAGTTTTATATCCAATATATAATTTGAATGGAACAATGTTTTACACTTTATTTCTCACTAAGTTTAGAATGTATATTGATGTTTATAATGTGTACCCCCAAAAGGATAACGAGGGACTTGTGTGGATCATAATTTATCTCTCCATGCATAACAAGGTGTGGTTCCTCCTTTTACTTACACTATTCCATTATGGTGTATAAGGAGAATTTATTTGAGATAAAATCTATAACTCTCATAGATAATCATTATACTCTTGGTTTAGATATTTTCACGAACCAACCCGGGTCGACCTTGAACCGATCACCCAAGTCGGGCCACGACATGGCCCGAGAGGCATTCCCAATCCTCCCAGGTTGGCGACCAGTGCCAGGGCATCAAAAGAGAGCAAGGGGGAATGATTTCACCCGATAAAAATAAATAAAGCAGCAGAAAGGAAATATAACAACACGAAGTAAATAAAAAACATGAAAAGAAAGAACGAACAACAACAACCAACTAACCTGACCACAACCAAGAATCATCATGACCTTGAGAGTCACTCTCGAAACCACAACCAAGTCTCACCCACAGTGAACAAGATCAAGTCAAACCTGCAAAAAAAGTACAAACAAGAAAACACTATAGGCGTGAGTATTAAAACTCAGTAGGCATTCCCAACACACTATTCCCAATGCACTACCTTTAAATAAAGAATTTACCAATTTCAGGTTTGAACTAAATTATATAAAATATGGGTTTCCAAACACATACTTCCATTTCTAAGAAAAGTAATAGTCCATTTCCCTTTTTAATTTAAAATCAAGTTTAATGTTTGAAAGGAACATGTGCATTGCATTTTAAAACATTTTTGCGAACAATTTAAAAATCCAAATTTCAGTTGTTAGTCAAATGGAAAACCACACAAAAAACACAACACACAACACACACTAAGGGAAACAGAAAAGAAGTGGCACACAGGGGCCAGATACTGAACTAGACCTCTCAATTGTCTTCCATATAAAAATAAACACTAAAGGAAACATGGGTCGAACCTAGGAGCTCATGAACAATATAGAACATACCAGACATGTGACTCATCCTGAAGGCATGCTCTAACTCGATTATGTCATAACGCCCTAACGCTCAGTATAGCCCTTCATGGCCTAACCGAGGGGCCCAATCCCATAACAGCAATAACTCAGTATTCCCCTACTATAGGGCCACTAGCCAGTGCGTAATCTAAACTAGTGCAACAATCATTCTTAGAAGATTCACTTACTATGCCAGGTTCCCATGTCAACACGTATAATAAAAATAGGGGTGAGTAAATAAAGTCAATCAAGTATCACAAACATAACACACAACTAATGTAGTCAAGGTACACCAAAGATCACCCCTGAGACACCCCAAAGAGATTTTTCCAAAATTATTTATTTTATTAAAGTTCCAAATGGGCCTTTACCAATTTTAAAGAAAATCCCCATTTCTAAAGAGAACCAAAACAATTTTTCATGCTTCAAAAGAAATCATTTATCAATAAACCAGAACTAAATTTGAAATTCCATAAATTATGTTTAAAGGCCAAATGGATATTCTTTCACTACTGGGTGTCGTTCATCAAGAAAATATTTTAAGTGTCGGGTATAAAATAAACAGATATTTTTACACCAAGTAATTAATTAAAAATTAATTATCTTATATTATTTATCATTTATTAAGATTAATAAAACATCAAGTAATTAATAAATTCTGAATTTAAAGGCGAGTGAAGTGGGGGACCTACTTCGAATCACAACTCGAACCTGCTGGCGCGTCACGCCTCGCACAGGCGCTTAAGCATGCATAATCCAACGCCTGCAGAACCACAGAAAAACCTCGCTGATAGGATGCAACACCCGAAAAAATAAGTACAAACACAAAAACATTATTTCACAACAATCCAATGAAGAAGCATCACAAAGTCACCTCGGCGCGGAGACGCGCTCGATCAGCAGAGTCGTGCGACAATCAAAAGGGGTGGCGAGGACACCGGAAGTTGGAGCGTTCTAGTTAGAAGGTCGTGCGACCGTCGGACAAGAGGCACGTTGGCCAGAAGTGTGCATGTTGTATTGGAAGGTCTAGGTGGACAACGCGTAGAGGGTCGAAAGGCATGCAACCAAAAAGGCACGTGACCGAAAGGAGGTTAGGTGGGTGCACGACTGCCGAAAGGAGGTCTGCGGCTAGTGCAGTTAAGGGGAAAGTATCGGGGTGTCGGGCAGCAGTAGGAAGGAGGGAAACAACTATGGTGCGGGCAAAGGGCCAGAGGGGTGGCGTGCTCAAGAGGGTGAGAGGGTCTGGTTGACAGGTCGTCTAGCCGCGACTGGTGCAATGTCATCGTAGGGCAGGAGGTCTACACCAGGAGGGCGGCGGGCTGCAGCTTGTCGCGGATGGTGTGGGACAAGAGACCGGTGGGCGGTCGAGGTGCTGGGCAAGGCAGGACACGGGTCATGCTAGTGGCTGGATACAGGTCAGGGGTGTGGTGTAGGGAAGCAGGGATACGGGGGAGCTGAGGCGTGTAAGAGGCAGCCCGGGTGGAGGGCACCGCATGGTGTAGTGCGAGGAGAAGGCGAAGTAGGAGGGAGGTGCAGTGTAGGCCGAAATCAAGAGGAGGGACACACTGGGAGAGCTGGGGTCATGTGTTGTAGTTGGTCAGATGTAGGGCAGGGGGTGCAGGATGCTGCCGAGCGATAAGGGCCATGGTTGGCTTGGCGTGCACAGCAAGGGGTGATGGGCAGGCCAAGGGGGAGCCAGAGCAGGCTGGTGTAGCACTGGGAGAGAAGAAAAGCATATAGGAAAAGGGAAGCGATGGGGGAGAAGGGGAGTGGTGGAACTGCATGTTCTGGGTGAGAAGAAAAAAATAAAGGGGGGGGGGGCTCTAGGGTT
Organism: Viscum album; assembly: GCA_963277665.1. Lineage (NCBI taxonomy): Eukaryota > Viridiplantae > Streptophyta > Magnoliopsida > Santalales > Viscaceae > Viscum > Viscum album. Next base: position 58,268,393 of record OY728138.1, read on the forward strand.
AGAAAAAAAAGAGAAAAGAAAAAAAAGAATGAAAAAAAAACAAAAATAAAAACAAAAATAAAAATAAATAACAATAACTCTAATCTATACCAATGATAACACTAATATTAATAATACACCAAATAATAAAAACAACTTCAATAATAATAAAGAAATGATAAAAAATAATAACTTTAATAATAATTCTTTAATGATAATCCAATATTATTATTCATGACAAATATTTTTATCATTACCCCGTAAGTTGTTTATTTAACCAAATTTTTAACTTGCAACTCATCCAATTTATTTTTATTTTCTTGCCTCAAATACAGAAACTGTACGGTACCCAGACTAACCCCCTGACTTCTGGTAGTCAAGCGGTGCCCTCGCATCGACCTAAAATAATAATAATAATAATAATAATAATAATAATTATCATTTAATCTTTAATAATAATTATAAAATTATTAACAACAATAAAAATTTTAAATAACACAACAAATAACAACTTTACCCATCTTAATTTTTTGAAGGCAGTTGGATTGTGCTGATGTCTAAGCGGTGCCGCACGGGGTATCCAAAATGTGCTCTGCCTGGGCACTCCGCAACGCCAACTCAAAATGTGCGTTTTTTGACATAACTCAAAAGTCTTTCATCTAGGACTGAACCCGGACCCCAAAAAAATTTCAAAAGTCAAAGGAAATTGTAAAATAAAATAAAAGATAGGTCTGGATGTGACAATTCTCCCCACCATAATGCTTTCCGGCCCTAGAAAGCCACGATAAGATCAAGACCCAAAGATGAAACTCCTTAAGTGTCACTCACCCCCAAAAGTTTATGCGTCTCCAGTTAATCGATCCAAACGTACACCGAAAACCCATGACACAGAACTCATCCTTAAAACACAATCACCTTAACCATCACCAAGAAGAACCCAAACCATCCATCTCAACCAAGGAACGAACAAACTTAAACTACCCCCAACAATTATTCCCATAATCTTAGTCCAACCAAACCATTGGGTGTACTCCAATCTCAACATTTACTCGAGAGGACAAACTCAGGATTAGGTGGTTCAGCATGAGACCACCTACTACAAAGCGATACATAAAAAGAAACTCTGATACTGACATGGGGAGGCCCGAACAGACTCCCCACCATAAGGATTGGGATAACTATAAATTACTTCCGGTGTAACTTTGTGAGACCCGTTGTGGGTCTCCCCACCATAATAAATGACGTGATTAACTGAACTTGAAATCTTTCTATACGGACCAGAAACCCCACCACAAGGGTAGGGGAGGGAAGGGCCCAACCAATAGAACATCAAAACTACCATCACCGCTACCTCAACGATGTCACACCCTAAGAAGAACACAAACCATGCCACACCAAAGACCAGGATTAAACCAAGACCCTTCTTCACCACTGGGGTTCTCCTGACTACGTGCCAACTTCACTCCGGGGCCTATGGCTGGAACACGAATGATTAAAGCATCTCCTGCCTCACAGTCAGGCTTTAGAAATTCCCAAACATAACATTCAAACCATAATTTTACCAAACATACTTCCAATAAAATAAAAGTTTCAAATATGTTCTATAATAACCATTATTACAACTGAAGGAAAATAACAAACACCATAAAATGATACAAGATACAACCACTACATCCAGGGAACACTACAAAGCGAAAACCTCAAACTAATCCCCAAACATTTCCCTACTCCTGCTGAAGGGATGAGGTGACCTTCAATGAGCCAGGTCTAGCTTCAGCGTGCTTCTTGGAAACACCATAGAAGAACCGCTGCAAGTGACCCAAACATCCACAGGTGTGGCAGGGTCTCATAGCACTTGGGCACATCGGCCTTTTGTGACCTTTCTTGCCACACTGATGACAGATCACGAAATTGTGCTGTGAAGAAGATTACTGGTGGTCTGAAGGCCTCTTGATTCATCTAGTAGAACCACCAGCATCAGGGCGCTTTTCATTCTTCCTCTCGCCATCCTCTGCGCTACTTCCCAAGGCTGGGGGAGGATTCACCACCTCATGTCCCCCTGCTAACTCAGATTTAGCAAGAAAGGATTACCCCACAACATCTGAGAAGGTGGTTAGGTTGAGATTTTCCACTTTTGATTGCATTTTAGGTCAGATTCCAGACTCAAATTGCCGAGCCTTTCTGGAATCATTCGCAACAAACCACTGATCATACGGAACTAGGTCTATAAAATGTCGATAGAATTCTAGTACTGATTCAGAACCCTACTCAATACAACACAACTTCATCCTATTCCTCAGCTTTGTCAACTCAGAGAAGTATTGTTGGATAAACGACGACTTGAAGAACTCCCACATTAAATCTTCCCGAGGCTTATTCCAAGACACGGACTTCCACCATTTCCATGTTGGACCTTCAAGCATAAAGGTATCCAACTTCACCTTTAACGACTCAGGCAACCCAATGAAATTGAAGTTCCTCTCAATATTTTACAACCACTCCTCCACCTCAAATGGATCTGCTTGGCCATAAATAGCGGAGGGTTTAACTTTCAGAACTTGAGGATGTAATCTATGGTTTGATCAATTAGAGGATTTTCTAAGGATGCACCACCCTAAGCTGCACCTTGGGCATCCATCGAACCTTCGTGGGGGCGAACACTAAGGAACAAGAAAACAAGGAACTTAATCAAAAAATATTCATTGCCATTTTAAATTCAAATTTTCACAATTTCAAAAATAAAACTTTACAAAAAAATTCTAAAAATTAAAGAAGACCCGAACAATTCACAAGGGGAAACTAGTGTCAATGGGTAACTCAGATATATGGTTAGCGGCCATACGCTAGTCACACCACCATCACAAGGAGCACTCTATGGTAATGTCCCCAGCTCCACATGGCTTTCCAGACCAAGTGATCCCATGAAGGTCACTTGCCTGGCTCCCATTTCATTTCCCAATACCAAACAAACCATAAGAATAAAAATACATCGACAACCCAAACATCCCATGGTAACCCGAGGTTCGGAACAGGCAAGGGTTCATGACATCCTTCTCATCCATACACCTCAAGTCCCAAAAATTATACTCCCTCTACCATGACAACCCCAAATAACGATGGGCGCTCTGAAAACAAGGTCCACTCAGATGATGACCTACTCTGATACCATTTTTTCATGAACCAACCCAGGTCGACCCTGAACTGATCACCCGAGCCGGTCCACGACATGGCCCGAGAGGCATTCCTGATTCTCTTGGGCTGGCGAACAGCGCCAGGGCATCAAAAGAGAGCAAGGGGGAATGATTTTTCCCGATAAAAATAAATAAAGCATCAGAAAGGAAATAGAACAACAAAAAGTAAATAAACAACACGAAAAGAAAGAGTGACCAACAATAACCAACTAACCTGACCACGACCAAAACTCCTCGTGACCTCGAGAGTCACTCTCCAAACCACAACCATGTCTCTCCCATGAAGAACAAGCTCAAGTCAAACCTACAACAAAACTAAAAATAGGAAAACACTATAGGCGTGAGTATTAAAACTTAGTAGGCATTCCCAAAAAACTATTCCCAATGTACTACCTTTAAATAAAGAATTTACCAATTTTAGGTTTGAACTAAATTATATAAAATATGGGTTTCCACACACACACTTCCATTTCTAAGACAAGTAACAGTCCATTTCCCTTTTTTATTTAAAATCAAGTTTAATGTTTGAAAGGAACAGGTGAATTGCATTTTAAAACTTTTTTGAGAACAATTTAAAAATCCAAATTTCAGTTGTTAGTCAAATGGAAAAACACACACAACACACAACACACACTAAGGGCAACAGAAAATAAGTGGCACACAGGGGCCAACAACCAAAGTAGACCTCTAAATTGTCTACCACATAAAAATAAACACTAAAGGAAACATGGGTCGAACCTAGGAGATTGTGAACAATCTAGAACATACCATACATGTGACTCATCCTGAAGGCATGATCTAACTCGATGACGTCATAACTCCCTAATGCTCGATATATCCCTTCATGGCCTAAACGAGGGGCCCAATCCCCATAGTAGCAATAACTCAGTATTCCCCAGCTATGGGGCCACTATCCAGTTGGTAATCTAAACTAGTGCAACAATAATTCTCAGAAGATTCACTTATTATGTGAGGTTCCCATGTCAACACGTATAATAAAAAGAGGGGTGAGTCAAAAAAGTAAATTAAGTAGCACAAACATCACACACAACTAATGCAGTCAAGGTACACTAATGATCACCCCTGAGACACCCCAAAGAGAGTTTTCCAAAATAATTTATTTTATTAAAGTTCCAAACGGGACTTCACCAATTTTAAAGAAAATCCCCATTTCTCAAGAGAACCAAAACACTTGTTCGCGCTTCAAAAGAAATCATTTATAAATAAACTAGAACTACATTTCAAATTCTGTTAATTATGTATAAAGTCCAAATGGGTATTCTTTCACTACTGGGTGTCCGTTCATTAAGAAAATATTTTAAGTGTCTTGTATAAAATAAATAGATCTTTTAACACTGAGTAATTAATTAAAAATTAATTATCTTATATTATTTATCATTTATTAAGATTAATAAAACATCAATTAATTAATAAATTCTGAATTTAAATCCGAGTGAAGTGGGGGACCTACTTCAACTCACAGCTCGAACATACTGGTGCGTCGCGCCTTGCACAGGTGCTTAAGAATGCGCAATCCAATGCCTGCAGAACCTCGGAAAAACCTCACAGATACACTGTAACACCCACAAAAATAATTAAAAACACAAAAACATTATTTCACAACAATCCAACGAAGAAGCATCACAAAGTCATCTCGGTGCGGAGACGCGCTCGATCATTAGAGTCGTGCGACATTCCAAAGGGGCGGTGAGGACACCAGAAGTTGGAGCGGTCCAGTTAGAAGGTCATGCGACTGTCAGACAAGAGGCCCATTGGCTGTAAGCATTCATGTTGTACTGGAAAAGACAACTGGATAGCACGTAGAGGGTCGTAAGGCACGCAACCAAAAAGGTGCATGGATGGAAGGGGGTCAGGTGGGTGCGCGGATGCCGAAAGGAAGTCCGCGACCAGTGCAGTTAAGGGGAAAGTATCGGGATTCCATGCAGCAGCAGGAAGGAGGGAAACAACCAGGGTGTGGGAAAAGGGCCGGAGGGGTGGCGTTCACAAGAGGGTGAGTGGGTCTGGTCGATGGGTCAGCTGGACGCTGCTGGTGCAGCGTCATCGCAGGGTAGGAGGTCTGCACCAGGAGGGCGGCGGGATGCATCTTGCCGAGGATGGTACGGGACAAGGGACCGACGAGCAGTCGAGGTGCTTGGCAGGGAAGGATGTGGGTCGTGCTGGTGACTGGCTATAGGGAAGGGGTGCGGTGTAGGGAAGTAGGGCTGCAGGGGAGTTGGGGCGTGGAGGAGGCAGCCCGGGAGGAGGGCGCCGCACGGTGTAGTGTGAGGAGAAGGCGAAGCAGGAGGGAGGCACAGTGCTGGCCGAAGGCAGTAGGAGGGACACGCTGGGAGAGCTGGGGTCACGTGCTATAGCCGGTCGGCTGTAGGGTAGGGGGTGCAAGATGCTGCTGAGGGAGAAGATCCAAGGTTGGCTTGGTGTGCGCAGCAAGGGGCGACGAGCAGGCCAAGGGGGAGCCAGAGCAGGATGGTGCAGCGCTGGGAGAGGAGCAAGGCATAGGGGAAAAGGGAAGCGACGAGGGAGAAGGGGAGTGGCAGCGCTGCATGTGTCAAATGAGAAGAAAAAAATAAGGGGGGGGGGGTGCTCTAGGGTTAGAAAAAAAAGATAAAGGAAAAAAAGAATGAAAATAAAATAATATAAAATAAAAAAAAATAATAATAATAAATAATAATAACTCTAATCTATACTAATGATAACACTAATATTAATAATCCACCAAATAATAATAAAAACTTCAATAATAATACAGAAGTGATAAAAAAAGTAACAACTTTAATAATAATTCTTTAATGATAATCCAATATTATTATTCATGACAAAAATTATTATCAACCCGTAAGTTGTTTATTTAACCAAAATTTTAACTTGCGACTCATCCAATTTATTTTTATTTGTTCGCTTCAAATACCAAAACCGTACAATACCCAAACTAACCGCATGACTTCCAGTAGTCATGCGGTGCCCGCTCACCGACCTAAAATAATAATAATAATAATAATAATAATAATAATAATAGTAATAATAATAATAATAATAATAATAATTATCATTTCATCTTTAATAATAATTATCAAATTATTAACAACAATAAAAATTTAAAATAACATAATAAATCACAACTTTACCCATCTTAATTTTCCTAAGGAAGGTGGTTCATGCCGATGTTTAAGAGGCACCACGTGGGGTATCCAAAACGCGCTCTGCCTGGGTGCTCAACAACGTCAACTCAAAACAAACGTTTTTTGACATTTCTCAAAATTCTTTCATCCAGGACTCAACCCGGACCCCAAAAAAATTTGAAAAGTCAAAGAAAATTGTAAAATAAAATAAAAGATAGTTCATGGTGTGACAATTATCCCCACCATAATGCTTTCCGCCCCTAGAAAGCCATGATAAGATCAAGAACCAAAGATGAAACTCCTTAAGTGTCACTCACCCCCAAAAGTTTAAGCACCTCTAGTTGATCGATCCAAACTTACTCCGAAAACCCATGACATATAACTCATCCTTAAAACACAATCACCTTAACCATCACCAAGAAGAACCCAAACCATCCATCTCAACCAGGGAATGAACAAACTTAAACTAACTCTAACAATTATTCCCATAATCTTAGTCCAACCAAACCATTGTGTGTAATCAAATCTCAACGTTTACTCGAGAGGACAAACTTAGGATTAGGTGGTTCCGCATGAGACCACCTACCACAAAACGATAAATAAAAAGAAACTCTGATACTGACACGGGGAGGCCCGAACGGACTCCCCACCATAAGGATTGGGATAATAATAAATTACTTTAGGTGTAACTTTGCAAGACCCGTTGTGGGTCTCTCCACCATAAGAAATGACGTGATTAACTGAACTTGAAATCTTTCTATACGGATCAAAAACTCCACCACAGGGGTAGGGGAGGGAAGGGCCCAACCAACCGAACATCAAAACTACCATTAACACTACCTCAACAACGTCACACCCTCAGAAGAACACAAACCATGCCACACCAAAGACCGGGATTAAACCAAGACCCTTCTCCATCACTGGGGTTCTCCTGACTATGTTCCAGCTTCACTTTGGGGCCTATGGTTGGAGCACCGATGATTGAAGCATCTCCCGCCTCATAGTCAGGCTTCAGAAATTCCCAAACATAACACACAAACCATAATTTCACCAAACACACTTCCAATAAAATAAAAGTTTCAAAGATGTTCGATAATAACCATTCTTACAACTGAAGGAAAAAAAGAAACACCACAAAATGCTACAAGAGACAACCACTACATACAGGGAACAATACAAAGAGAAAACCTCAAACTGATCCCCAAACATCTCCCTACTCCTGCTGAGGGGATGATGTGACCTTAGATGAGCCAGGTCTAGCTTCAGAGCGCTTCTTGAAAACACCACAGTAGAACTGCTACAAGGGACCCAAACGTCCATAGGTGTGGCAGGGTCTCGGAGCACTCGGGCACGTTAGCCTCTTGTGACCTTTATTGCCACATTGATGATAGATCACGACATTGTGCTGTGAAAAAGATGACTAGAGGTCTGAAGGCCTCTTGATTCCCCTAGTATACCCACCATCATCAGGGCACTTTTCATTCTTCCTCTCTCCATCCTCTGTGCTACTTCCCAAGCCCGGGGGAGGATTCACCACCTCATGTCCCCCTACTAACTCAGCTTCATCAAGAAAGGTTTACCGCACAACATCTGAGAATGTGGTTAGGTTGATCTATTCCACTTTCGATCATAGTTCAGGTCAGAGTCCAGACTCAAATTGCTGAGCCTTTCTGGGATCATTCGCAACAAAACACTGATCATATGGAACTAGGTCTATAAAATGTCGATATAATTCTAGTACTGATTCAGTACCCTAATCAAGACAACACAACTTCATCCTATTCCTCAGCTTCGTCAACTCAGAGAAGTATTGTTGGATAAACAAAGACTTGAAGAACTCCCACATTAAATCTTCCCGAGGCTTATTCCAAGACACAGACTTCCACCATTTTTAGGTTGGACCTTCAAGCATAAAGGTAGCCAACTTCACCTTTAACGACTCAAGAAACCCAATGAAAATGAAGTTCCTCTCAATATTTTGCAACCAATCCTCCACCTAAAATGTATTTTCTTGGCAATAAAATAGGGGAGGGTTTAACTTTCAGAACTTGAGGATGTAATCTATGGTTTGATCAATTAGAGGATTTTCTAAGGATGTACCACCCAACGCTGCACCTTGGGCATCCATCGAACCTTTGTGGGGTCGAACACTAAGGAAGAAGAAAACAAGGAACTTAATAAAAACATGGTCATTGCCATTTTAAATTCAAATTTTCACAATTTCCAAAATAAAACTTTACAAAACAATTCTAAAAATTAAAGAAGACCCAAACAATTCACAAGGGGAAACTAGTGTCAATGGGTGACTCAGATATATGGTTGGCGGCCATACGCCAGTCATGCCACCATCACAAGGAGCACTCTATGGTAATGTCCCCAGCTCCACATGGCTTACTAGACCATGTGAGCCCATGAAGGTCACTTTCCTGGTTCCCATTTCATTTCCCAATACCAAAAAAACCATAATAATGAAAATAAATCGACAACCCAAACATCCCATGGTAACCCGAGGTTCGGAACGAGAAAGGGTTCATGACATCCTTCTCGTCCGTACACCTCGAGTCCTGAAAATTCTACTCCCTCTACCATGGAAACCCCAAATAATGATGGGTGCTCTGAAAACAAGGTCTTCATAGAAGCCGACCTGCTCTAATACCATTTTGTCACAAACCATCCTGGGTCGACCCTGAACCGATCACCCGAGCTGGTCCGTGACATGGCCCGAGAGGCATTCCCGATCCTCCCAGGCTGGCAAACAGCACCAGGGCATCAAAATAGAGCAAGGTGGAATGATTTCTCCCGATAAAAATAAATAAAGAACCAGAAAGGAAATATAAGAATGCGAAGTAAATAAACAACACGAAAAGAAAGAAGGACCAACAAAAACCAACTTACCTGACCATGACCAAAACTCCTCATGACCTCGAGAGTCACTCTCCAAACCACAACCAAGTCTCACCCAGGATGAACAATCTCAAGTCAAACCAGAAAAAAAAAAACTAAAAATAGGAAAACACTATAGGCATGAGTATTAAAACTCAGTAGGCATTCCCAACAAACTATTCCCAATTCACTATCTTTAAATAAAGAATTTACCAATTTCAGGTTTGAACTAAATTATACAAAATACGGGTTTCCATACACACGCTTCCATTTCTAAGATAAGTAAAATTTCATTGAACTTTTTAATTTAAAATCAAGTTTAATGTTTGAATGGAAAGGTGCATTGCATTTTAAAACATTTTTGTGAACAATTTAAAAATCCAAATTTCAGTTGTTAGTCAAATGCAAAACCACACACAACACACAACACACACTAAGGGAAACGGAAAATAATTCTCACATGTAACGACCAAAATTTTCATTAATGGAAATCCATCTTGATCTAATTAGATGTCTCTTTATGTAAAATGTTTATATAAAATGTCAACTTCTTTGGTTTTATGTTAAGAATTGTGACAGTTTCTTTTATATCCGTTGAACAGTGATCACATGATTAGAATAAATATAGGGCTTTAAAAAATCCAATTAACTCAGATAAAGGAAGCGATGGCCTCATCCAATATAATTGCTCCATACGAAGCCCATTTGTCAGAGCTTGGAAAAGAGGTGGCATCTTTGGGCTTCGCTCTTGACCAAGCCCAAGATGAGCTTCATCATATCAAGCTCGAACGAGACCGTCTATGGGAAAAGTGGAAGTTGATAGAGATTACCACTCGAGTAATGTTATCCGAGCCACCCCAAGAGTCTGTCACCATCACAAACCTTACCATTAGGTCTTATGTGGCTGTTTTAAGGGGTTATGTAACAAATTTCTAGTACTATGTTCATGTACATTATTTTTTTATATAATAATGTATATACTTTCTTGTCATTATTGATACATTGTAAATAGTTTTTAAAGTACAAGTAGTGTTTTTAGTTATTATTTAATTAAGAAATCTATTTTATTAAATTAAGGGATTCTTGAATTAAATAATATTTTTAATAATATATTATTATTATTATTATTAAATTAATTTTATTATATATAAATGATCATATAATTTTATGAATGCAATTATAATTTTTTATTAAGGTTTGAAAGCCATTTCTGTCAAAACCCGTGAATTTTCGATAAATATCAATTTTTATTTTAAAAGTGACAATTAAAATATTTAGAAAATTATTTAAATAAAATACATGATATTTATGGAATCAGGACATCGAAATTATCCAATAGTGAATTTTTCATAATTTTCTGAGACAGTCAAATTTTTGGGTAAAAATTAAATATCGTTTAAATATATAATGTGTTTTATGACATCATAATGACCCAATAGTGATATAATAAAATAATATAAGCTTTATGTTCGTCCAATATATGTTTTACCATTAAAATAATGTGATTTTGGGTTTGTTTGACTTACTTTTCAAAGCATTAATGGACCCCTTAAGACTTATTAAACATCTTGTATTTTTAAATTATTTTCTATGGGAGTGTGACTCACCTCCACATAAGAAACCCCATTATTTTAAGAATTTAGGACTTTGGCCTTATAAAATATTGTTTTCCTCTTCCCTTTGACAAAAACCATGGGTAAAAACCATGAGCTTATTTGTGTTTTGGATTAGTTTAATGTAAGGGGTCCCAAACCTAAATAATAAAGAATTCACTCACCTTTCCTATATAAACTCACCCAAGATCCCACTTCCTCCTCACTCAAAGTCTTTAGAGCTCGTCCAACCTCTGAAATAATCTCTCTAGAATCCTTCCAAGGTTCCCCAAGCTCCCAATAAGCCTCTCTCAATCCTCTCTCAAGCCTTGGAAGCACACTTCCAAGTAAGGGTTTTTCTTCATTTCACTTTTTTGTCCAATTTTCTTAATATTGTTATGCCCTTTTAATTTAAATTATAAATGTTGGGGTATGGTTTCACACCTCACCCATACTGACCTCTTATTGTTTTAATGATGGTATACCCCTTTATCTCTCATTAAATTCCTCCCATGTACACCCGTTACTATGCCGAAATTCCGAAAGGAGATTATCTCTCTTCATTTACATTCAAGCAATACTTTTGTATCATGAATCTAAATTCCATTAAATTTTTTTAACATGTATCTATATGAACCCCTTACTGTCCATTTCATGTAAATATGATGAGACACCAATTTTCTCTCTCATCAACCATTTTTATGAATTCTTATGTCACGCCATTACGCTGCCGAAATTGCACCGATTTTCTAATCCAATGCCTTTGTGTAGTGAATACCAAGCCCATTTCTCCATCAAGGGTATTAACCTTTAAGCACATTTACTTATTGATTATAAAGTTTCATGTATGAATTCCACATTCCTTTATCATGTAATAAATGATTATGTTTAATGAATCCATGTTTTATGATCCATGTGGCACACTTATGCATGAAATGAAATGTTTAAGAAGGGTGCACCCTTATTGAGATCCAATGCATTGGGTAAAGTATAATATCATGATATGTCATGTGCAATGAGTGTTGACTCATGCTAATTCAAGTGAAATGAGGGTTTACTCGTGCTTCATATGCAATGATAATTTACTCATGCTCCACGTGCAATGAGCTTTGGCTCATGCTAATTCCATGTTAAGTGTTGTTGCCACATTTCCATGTTATGATTATCATGATTTATCATGCCTTTATGTTCATGTTTATATTTTGTTTTATTGATATAAATATTGTCTAACATGTATTGTACTCCTCATGTATTCCATGTTTATTCCCTTACTGGTCTTTATAGCTCACCCCTTTTCTTATGCATGTCCTCAGGTTATCCCATGCAATGCTAAGTACGAGGGAATGCGGTGGTCATGTAAAATAAGTTTTCAATAAAGATGTTGTATTTCATGTTTTAAGTTGTTATGTAATGATCCTAATCCCCAAAGACACTAGACCTATAGATCTTACATGTTATATCAAGTGAATAGTTTATGTAATAAATCATGTTTAAGTTTGTATAAAAAGTAGGGTTGTCATAGTTGGTATCAGAGGACAGGTTTAGTTATTTTTGGGATTAGGATTAGAAAACCCCAACAAAGCCTTAGAGACAAGACTAAGTATAATAAAAACATCCCTAAGTTTTGTTAAGTACTGAGTGAGTGGTTTATCAAGCAAATACATCCCTATCTGGATACGAGCAGGTAGAGGCGGCTCTGGCACAGATGTATCCTAGGGGTAAAACCCAAAAACACCGTTTTGAGCTAGACTCTAATGGGAATTGGTGCATGACAATGAGCCTTGCTGCACTCTTTGTTAGGACACTCCCAGGGGATATGTTTTGATAAATTACAAGCTTAGTATGAACCCTTATTAAGGGAATTAAAAAAATTCCCCTAAGAATATATGTTAGAAAGTAGATCATGAAAATCCTAGATTGAAGCCTATAGACTCATGAGTTAAGGAAAATAAAAGTTTATTTATAAGTCATCAACTTTTTTCTTTGGATTACCCTTTATGTGTTACTCCCTAACATTCCTTTTATTCCAGCCAATGGCCGAAAATAGGAGAACTCAGGCTAACAACCGATGTGAAGATCAGTGTGATGACTGTACTAATGAGATGCCCAATCCAATGGGAGCGGGAATCGTGAACTTTGTCACACTTATCTCTCATCTAACTCAAGATTTTAATAGAAACACAGTTCAAGAGGAACGTCAAACCCCCCCTAAGAAGGAACAAGTTGCTATTGAGAGATTCATGAGACAAAGGCCTCCTACTTTTAGTGGATCATCTGATCCCACGATAGCTGAACAATGGATCAACTCCATTGAAAAGATCTTATACATCCTTCAATGTTCTAAACAAGAGAAGGTTCTCCTGGAAGCTTATCATATAGAGGGTGAAGCTGATCAATGGTGGAAGTTGATAAAAAATACTAATCCTGAGGAGGAGATCGAGGCATTGGAATGAAAGGATTTCCGGAAGATGTTTTTCGATAAATATTTTCTACGCACTATAGCATCCAGTCTTTTTATAACATAAACTTTCATTACATTACACAAAACTGAGGATCTTTAAGGTTTAGTGTCTTGGAAACCAGGAATATAATACATGAAAACAACATAAAGAATTCTTCTTAAACAAATTAAAGGATTCTCCTTAGGTTCATCCTAGGTTCATTACTACATCTCATAACCTAGGGACATACATTAAAAGAAAGGGTGAGTAGAAGACCCAGTAAGGGAAACAAGAGAAACATTTTACATGTGAACTTGAGATACTTCAATAAGGTCATGAAAAGAACTTTAAGGCATGATAAACAAATCATGAGATATATCATAATAAAAATAACATTTTTTATAACTTGAAGATGTGGCTACAACATTTAATATTGACAATCATTTCGTTTCACCAAGGTCCATCCCCAAGGTGTCATTAAAAATTACCAAGGTTATTCACCAAGGTATCAGTCTAAAAAGTCATCTCTAGAGATTAAGTCTTTACCCAATGCATTGGAGTGCTATCAGGGCACACCCTTAAATTTGACTTTATTATCATGTGAGCCACATATATCATCATCAAACATTTAATAAATAACCCATATAGTATAAAATAAATGCGTTTCATTTCATAATCATAATGTTTTAAAAACTGCTTTAAAGACATGATCTTAATGTCACTTTAAATCCACGGAAAGGGAAAGTGGGTCTCATGTATGTAAATCATAGAATTTAAAATAGAAAAATTTTGATATATATGTGAATACCCTTGTAGAAATAATAGCTTTTAGTATTCACTTTATAACATAAAATAATTTTGAGAAAAGAGAGAGGCATTTTGAGACGAAAATTCTGCAGCATAACGACTATGTTTCAAGGTTTTAGAAAACATTGAAAGGAGAGGGGACATGGGTCAAACATTCATAAATGACCCATAAAATAGTAGAGTGACAGAATAAGAAGGATATATAAACATGGTAATGAAATGTTAAGGACATACCATTTGAAATGAAAAACATGGAAGGAAGACAAAAATTAGATTTCTCTTATGAAAATTCGGCAGCCTAACAGTGTCACTTAAACTTCAACAAAATGATTTAAAAAGATAAAATAGGGTCTCTCATCATGTGAAAATAAGAGTTCAGTATGATATATATAGATATCATACCCCAACATAATAAAAAATAGAACTTGAAATATTTGACATGAAAGTAGAATTTTGAAAAGAATGAGAAGGGTGAAAGAACCACTTAAAAATTCGGCAGCCTAACAACGCCACTTAAAACTTCAAAATACTGAATTGAAGAGATCAAATGGGGTCTCTCATCATATGATCCTAAAAGATAAATATGATAGATATATAGATCATACCCCAACATAATAAATAGGAACTTGAATTACTTTACATGAAAATATATCTTGAAAAATTAGAAGGGAGAAAGAATCCGTTACAAAAATTTCGGCAGCCTAACGACGCCACTTAAACATTCTTAAAACGAAATAATGAGAGTAAGAGGGGATCTCTCATTATATGAAAATTAAAAGGGCAGTAATATGGATATAAAAGAACATCCTTTAACATAATAACATCGAGCATAAAAGAAATGACATAAAATAGATTACTTGAAAAGAAAGAGAGAGGTCAGATCTCTTACCTTAAACGTAACTCTTAAAACTCAAAGGTTGGGACTTTGAGAGGCTTGAGGGCACCTTGGAAGGACTCCTTGGGAGGTAAGGAGACCATAACTTCGTTGATAGTGATTTTTGAGTCCAAAGGATTAGATAATGGCTTGGTATTTATAGGGAAATTGAGGGGACAAGGCATTAATGGCCAAGGGACACCTCACAAGTGGTTTTCTCAAAACCATGTGCTCTCCCATGATATTTCCCACGAAGTTAGGCCACATGGGCCCCCCAATACAATAATTAATCACCTTTCGTCGTCAAAACCTTAAAATATCTCATGAAATTACCATGACACCACTATGATGTCATTAAACATACCGAAACCCTAAAACTGCTTTTTTACTATTCACTGAAAATTCATTTTTTTCATAAAAAACCCCAAAAATTACCATAACATAATATCGGTGCTCTGAGTTCAAAAATAAAGTCTATTTTATAAAAATATTTTTCTAAATAATTTAATTTAATTTTTAATTAAAAAACACTATTCAACCCAAAAAACTAATACTTGACTAATAATTTATGAAACTGTTATTTACCCATTTTATTGAATCTCATTACTTAATCTAGGTGTCTAAATTATATTAAAACTTTCTTTGAGTAAAATTACTAATCCATTTGGTTACATTACTAATTCTAAGCATAAAATCACTATTCATAATTTACTATTCATCAAAAATTAAGTTGATCTTATTAGACTCCAAATTCCTTACTGAACACTTTTGCAGAAGACCATTTTTTGAAAATCATTACACATAATTAATTATTTAAGGTTTACATAAATATTTTAAAATATCCCTTTTTCAAAATTCATCAATAAAATACATCCTAAAATTATCCAGACATTTGAAATTTCAGAAACATCACTAAAGGAAGAAATCTCAATTCATTCATCCCAAAGGATTACACAAAGAATCTAGGGTCTCGTCACATAGCCCCTTATAACACCGGCATATGACCTAAGTGTAAGGTGTGCTATGGTGAGAGAATTTGAGGGAGGCTCAGATAACATTTCCCTAGTATTAATCTCTACTAACTTGAACTTCTCCCGTAGGCGTTTCCATTCAAGCTTGACATGCTGGAGTTCGGCTTGGGTTTGGTCTAAAGCGAAGCCCAAAGATGCCACCTCCTTCCCAAGCTCTGATAAGTGGGCTTCATAAGGTTCGAGTCTACTGGATGAAGCCATCGACTCCTCTTTCTACATTAACCATTAACATCTCTATTAAATCATTAAGAGTAAGTTAATATACTACTCAAAAATATTGGGTCATTACATTCTTCCCCCCTTAAGAAATTTCATCCCCAAAATTTATACTTGAGGCCTAGTCGAAAAGGTGAGGGTACTTTTGCTTCATCGTTTCCTCAGGCTCCCAAGTCGCTTCTTCATATTTATGATTCCTTCACAAAACTTTCACAAGGTGGGTAGTCTTGTTTCATAGAACCTTGTCTCTGCGGTCTAAGATCTCCACTGGACGCTCCTCATAAGAGAGGTCATGTTCCAGTTGTACCACCTCTGGGTTCAGTACATGCGAAGGGTCGGGTATGTACTTCCTCAAGAGAGATACATGGAAGACATTGTGAACTTGAGCTACGTTTGGTGGAAGTGCTAGACGATAGTCCACTGCTCCTATATGATCAAGGATTTCATAGGGGCCAATGTACCTAGGTCCGAGCTTCCCTTTCTTCCCAAACCGTGTGACTCTCTTCCATGGAGAAATTCGAAGGAAGACTTTTTCACCAACACCAAACTCCAAGTCCCTTCGACGATTGTCAACATAGCTCTTTTGCCGAATCTGAGCAGCCTTTATGTGTTGTTGGATGGCATGAACCTGTTCTGTCATCTCTTGCATGAGATCAGGCCCAAGAAGCTTTCTCTCACTAGTTTCATCCCAACAAGTAGGATTTCTACATTGCTTTCCATACAGAACTTCATAGGGTGCCATCTGAAAACTCAAATGGAAGCTGTTGTTATAGGAGAACTCAAATAATGGGAGGTGTTGATCCCATCCAAATTTAAATTTCATTAAGCATAATCTCAGCATGTCTTTGAGTGTCTAAATAGCCCTTTCATATTGGCCATCAGTTTGAGGATGATAGGCCGTACTAAAATTTAATTCAGTATTCATAGCATGTTGAATACTTCTCCAGAATTTTGATGTGAATCTTGGATCACGATTGATTAGTCACTGAAAGTGGCTAATATTAATTGTTAATATCTTTATATTCATTATTCCAAAGTCCATAAACATTGTTTTTAGTGCATTACATAACTAGAACTTCATTTCTCATCAAAAATTAAATTCATGTTTAAAATGCAAATTTGGGACCAATCATTCATTTATTTGTGGACAACATTATATTCATTTTCTGAATTTGAAATTTTGGGATATTATTTATCACTTTGTTTGGAAAATTTTATCTTTTAGGTCCGATGGATGAATCCCAAAGGAAGATGGAGAATTTTGCGCCTGAAGAAATAAACTTGCTGGAAAAATCATAATGGGCCTAAGGCCCATCAAACAAATGTGGGGCCCAGAAACCAAGCCCAATGAAGCTCAAATTTATACAGTAGAAAGATAAAAATATGAGGATCATTTTATTCAACTATTTCCAGAGATAATTTTGATTTTTTCATGATGATAAAGGGATCTGAAGTTGAGATTTAAATGGTGGACTCAACATTAATGCACAGAAATCCGTCCCACCATTTCGACCATAACTTCCAAAAGGATAAGTCCAATTTCTTGAAATTTTGAGATATTCTAGAAGACACATGGACGAATATATTTCTATTCTACAACCCCTCCATATTCAACCTTCTTCAATTTCGAATTCACACGTCAATATGGTGGACGAATCTGGACAGTTTTCCGGGTCAAATTCAAAACATCAATTTCCTTTTGATTATTCACCCTCCATTTGACTCTATTAATTATTGGGGGGTGAATTGATTGTTGGGGGTGGAACTAAGGCTCCTAATATTCCTATATAAGGAGATGGTGGTGAAGGGAATTGACATCTAACATTTTCATTTGAATCCAAGTTTTTCTTTCAATTGTAATTTCCTGCTTTCAATTTGTAATTGCATCGTCAAGTTTTCCCATGTAAGTTTTTCTTTCACGTTTATTATTTTAATAAAATTTCTTCTTCTTCTTCAATTTTTATTTTCCTTTTCTTCACACGTTGATACCGTTGAATCATGGTGTGAAATTATTCACACTAGCACTTGTGATTTCAATCACACAACGGTGGAGCGTTCGTTCTTTTAATAATTTTCTTCTTCTTCAATTCCTCCCCCATAAGTCTACATCCCACTTCCATTGGTAGAATAGCATCAATGGAGGGATAACATCTTAAGGGTTGATCCAAGGGAGTATCAAGGTCAGGGATTGAATGTTATTTCATGTACTTAATATTTAAATCTATTAGTTATTTTAGGATTTCCATTTGATGAGTTACATTCTTTCTCATCTTTGCCAACTTTAATGATGACACATTTTGAGTGCTAGTACGATCTATTTCCTTTGAGTGCTCATTAAAGTGATCCTCAAAGTGAATTAGTGATTAGACTTGGAATTGTGTAGGGATTAAATTGGTGAATGATTTGGAATAATTATCTCATTTTTTGGATATGTCTTGAATTAATGACATGAAATTTTCTAAGAAAAGAAATTAATCCAATCCACCCCAAGAAAAACCCTAAGATCAACCCACCATCAATAATTGTTTATTTCACATCATTTTTTTATATGTTATTTAAATTATATCTTTAGTTCCCCAATTAAAATCTACCTCAAAGTTGGCCACTTCATAGCCAATCCATCAATATATCATAGCGTCTCAAGGTTACTTCTTCGATCCCTGTGGATTTGATCCCTACATGTACTACATCGATCGCTTTTACCAGTAGGGTAAATTTGGGCGCAAACAAATTTTGGAGCCGTTTCTGGGGACCCAAGTAAGTACCTTAGACCCAAATCTTCTTTTCTCACCCCAAATTCTCTATTCTCACCCTAATTTCTCTTCTCTTTTCCCCTTTCTATTTCTGTGTGTCCAAAAAATCCCCAAAACTAATTTTCAATCAATTCCAATGGATTATCCTTCAAAATACCCCTTCATAAATCAATGCTGTAATCAAGTCAGAAATCAATATTGGGAAACACCTCACATAGGTAATTTCATTGACCAATCCTTAATTAAATACACCAGACCAGATGAGATGTACAATCAATGGGATGCTGAATGTTTACAAGATCAATTTCCATACCTATCAAGAATGATTGAAAAGATAAATAATGAGGAAGTACATGATGTAAAAACATATATCAAACCTAATCCTGAAAAAATTCTTTAACAATTGTGTGAACAAATGGATAAAATGAATTTAGAAGTTTCATCTTTCAGATTAGAACTACAAAGCTTTAAGACTTTTGAGGAACCCGTTCCCACTCAAGATGTTCTTTCCTCATCATTAATAGATGACTGTTTTATCCCAAAAACCTCCCATGAATTGAAAAAAGAACTAACCTTTGGATATGGGATAACTGAACAAGATCAAAGAAATGTTGAAGGGTATTTAAATCAGGATGAAATTAATTTTTTGGATTCACAAGGGGAAAATTTGTCTTCATGGATTGAGTGTTCGGAATATTGCTCCAATAACAATTTTTTAGAATCACTGATCATTGAACCATTGGGAGATATAACTAATATTGTGTCTATACCCACTCATAAAATTCAAATGGAAAATTTTGTGGATGAATCATCTTTTCAAAAGGAACCAATTCTTTCAAATGTTTTTAAATAAGAAACAATTTTTGATTCAAATTATCATTCTTATTTAATAAAATTCAATCAAACTGAACTCGATGTTTTAATAATTCCTTCCCTACTCAATAATCCCACTATTTATGATAACCAAGACCATTCAATTATCATCAATTTTCATCAAGAATCTCACCATGTAGGAATGAACCTTGAAATCATAGGAAATAATCCAGATAAAACACGATCAACCATTTTAGATATTCCTTGGATTTTACCAATCATTGTAGAAAATAGGATTTCATACGAAAAAAATTTCAAAAAAACAATCAATCTCAATCTTGTTGAAGTGGAGAAAGATGGGTTAATTAAATTTTTGAAAGTTGGAATTGGATAAGTTGGGGAGTACAAGTCGAGCTAACGACGTTAAACAAAAGCGCTGCATGGGAGGCAACCTGTAACAGCCCGAGATTTAATGAAAAATATTCTTTATAATTTTATTAATGTCTTGTGTTGTATGCTACACCAAAAGGAGCTTGCACAACATGCATCCTTGACTTTCCTTGCTTTACACGCAATCACAACCTTCCTCGATAGCGTGTGTAGTACGCAATACTGAGTTTCACGAAACAACGATATGCTATTAAAATATTATTAAAACTAGCCGTTATGAATAGTAATAACCACTTTTTAAATTTTAGAAATTTTATCTCTCAAAATGGACTTCATTTTTGGATTCGGAGTATCGAATTTAGCCTAAGGTGAAATTTTGGTACTTTTTGGATAACTTTCATATTCTGATGAATCGTGAAAATTACTAAATTATAATTAAAAACAACTTTTTTTAATCGAAATAATTAATAGTGATAAATCATTAATTTGAGTGGTTTTAAAGTATATTTAGAATATATTTTTACAATTTAATACAATGTTGGTCATTGGATGTAATTTCAAATTTAAACCAGACATAATCAAGTGTCAATCTTTTGATAGATATTGTTTCTTAAAAACACGCTATTTGTTTTAACAGCGGGATTTAATTATAAAATTAATTAATGCAACTTTTATGTTATGAATTTGGTAAAATAGACTTCATTTTTGAATTCGGAATATGAAATATAGTTTAGGATGGAATTTTGGCATTCTTCTGAAAAACATCAATTTTTGATGAATAGTGAAACTACTAAGTGGTAGTTAAAAAAAATTAATTTCTTCATAAATCTTAATTTTACCACTTCTGTGAATGGAATTTCAAAAATCCGAGAGACACGGTTGATGTCAGTAAGTAAAATATGGTTCAATGAGATGAAAATAATTTTTGGTGAATAGTAACTTTTTACTTTTATTTACCACGGTTAAAAGTAAATAGGGTAATTAAGGGTAAAAATGATATTATTATTACCCTAACACATGTCCTAATTCTATTGGAAAAGTTTAATTCGACCAAAAACAAGCTTAGGAATAAAATATGACCATTTAGGCCCACTTGGATTAGATTAGGACATTTATTATTATTTAATTCAAAGAAGAGTTAAAAGAGTCAAAATCAAAGTTTATTTACTAAAACATTTTTAATATAGGGTTTTACATAAGATAAATTCGATTGTAAATATTCATTAGAAAGCTAAAACGATTTCCTACATGATGGTATTTTATTTGTAATTTTTAGACATCAAATAATTTAATTTATTTATGACACAAAGATGATGCAGTAATTATCTTATTAATGAAATATTGACATAATTGATATTATAAATACCAAAATAAATGTAATTTGAGACTTTTTATGAATTCCACTAATTTTCTAGGTTACTATGATATATTAGTGTTTATTTAATCAACTTGGTTCGAACATATAATTCTGTTATGACTTTCACAAAAATCATGTATCAAATACGGTCAAAATTGACACAAAATAGTTTTTAAATCAAATATTATATTATTAATTGTTATTTTATTCCTAAAAATCTACGGTTCGGCCAAATGACTTAGATAAGGATATATGTATTAATAATATACAATTTGGGGTTCTTTTGGCATGTTATAGTAAGTGTATTAACCATATAGTGAAAGAAAACAAAAAGACACGGTAAAAGTTAAATTATTTAACTTAGAGTTAAATCTAATTGATAAGGTTAAAATAATACCCTAAACTTGTCTAAATCCTATTGGTTGATAGTATTTCGACCCATTCCCACTTTAGCTTCGAAATAAGACCCTTTGGAACCATTATAAACCGATTTTGACTTTAATATAAAATAATATTTTGAGATATTCCTAAGGTGCCCCTCTCCTCCCTTATAAAAGGACACCTCCTCCCCCTCCTCCTCACACCAAATTGAGCACTCAAGCTCGGCCAACCCCTGCCAAAATCTCTTATCCACTTCCCTAGTATCATCCTAGAGGTCCTGGTCTTCTTAAAATACCAATCTTAGTTCCCTAAGTGGAGGATTCAAAGAGGCGTTCCAAAGAAGAGGTAATATCCATTACCGATCTTTTTCAATTTCTTTCTTCTTAAACTTCTTCTTCTTTAGTTGTTACATGATAAAGTAATAACATCAGTATTTATTATATACTGATATGTTATTATAAATATGAAACAACTCTAATTCACCTTCTATCCATCCCACGGAAAAAAGGAAATCACCGCGCGTGCGTACGTACGGAATACCGTCTCCACGCCGTGGTGTAATCTATTTTCCGCCACCACCTTAATAGGATGGGTATAATGGTGTAATGAGTAACTATATATGATTATTATAAAGTGATATTGATACTGAAATTATATACACTTCAACACAATTCCACGACCATGGGAAAGATATCATCGCTCGTGCGTACGTACGGACTACCGTCTCCACGACGCGATGAGATTCATTCTCCATGATTAACCATTCATGAATGATTATAAAGTATATATAATATGTAATAATGAAATATATGACATAATAATGATACTGGATTTATTTATATATTTATATGTATGTCATCTACTTAATTCCATTCAATTCAATAAGGAAACGAAAACAGCGTTCATGCGTACGTACGGACTACCGTCTCCATGAACGGTGTATTTCTTTCCATTTAATGATTTATTATATATATGTATATCCTGAATATATATATATATATATATATATATATAAATCATGTTTTATGTTCTGGAATTAAGTAATCATGATCTAAGTAATCATATGAATAATTACAAGTCAAAACACGGACGACAAATGAAACAATTTTACCCAAAACGCTCTTTAACATGGAATTTACAAAAGAACGGGTAATATAAAGTCATAAGTGAACCATATATGATATCATAACAATGAATATGATTCTGTAATAAGTAAATGACATTATTTAAATCATTATACAGGAGGTTCGGACACTTACGAAGCAAATCGGACCTAAGGTAAGGGAAAATACCACAATCTCATTTTTATCCGAGATTGTTTATTCGTAAGTATTTACTGGGGTGTATTTTATCATCCACATCCATGTTTCCTCAATATGTAATGTTATTTCCATCCACCTACAATTGTTTAAATCCAATTTTACCCTTCGGTGAGTTCTTAGTAAAAGATATGAAAGGAATCTTTTGTCGTTTTTCGTACGAGGTACTTTTTTTGACTTTTCCGACAAAAGTACGAAGAATGTTTTTTTTTAACTTATACAGCACGAACGGATTTTTACGGTTTTTTAAAGCCTTATTTTCATGAACCTTCCTCCAAAATATTTCATGACTATTTTCAATAAAATCTTTTTCTTTTAAAATTGCATGATGTTTTGTGAAAAGAAATTGATTTTGAAGAAGAAAGGATATTTTCCTCAAGAATTCAATTCAAGTGTTTTATCAAAATTATTTTTCATCTAAGATAATAAAGGGTTCTGTTTCTATCCATATTTTTACATTGATTTGACTATGTTGTTATGGAATTATGTTTATGAATTCCTTTATCTTATATGAATGGTTTTATGATGTCATGTTGTTTAAGAATCCCATTTTTATTACATGGGTTATGCAATGATGTATGATTTATGATTTTGTGGCACACATAAGAATGGTATCATTATAAGATGGGTGGGACCTATATCTCCCTCCAATGCATTGGGTAAAGATTTTATATCTCATGAGATAGATAGGGCTGGAACGGTAGGTTATACCGGTTCAGTGAAACAGGACTGAAACGAGGGTTACTCGATTCAGAAAGGGACTTTGTCCACTAAGATGGTCTTGGCAATGAGTCTTGACTAACAAGAAATGATTCTCTATGATTATGTGTGAATGCCAAAAAGTTTCATGTTTTAAGTTATGATTATTGTGATTACATTTCACTACCATGATTTATCCCATGTTATGAAATTATACTCTCTTTTGCAGGTTATGATTTCCAAAATGTTATGTTCTTATGAATACGATGTGATTGATATATCTTTTGTTTACCCTTACTGAGCATTTGAGCTCACCCTTTTATGTTTTCTTTTCCCCAGGATATAAAGAAAGGTTTTAGGTAAAAAAAAGAAAATCTTTATGGGAGATGTTGAAGATCTTTCCCCACGATTAGAAGATTTTATTCCGAGTTTCCAAAGACACTAAACTATTACGATCCTTGCGTGTGTGTTTTTGTTTTGTACTAAGTATTCCGCAAAAGTAATGTAATATCCATGTACGATAAGCTTCGGGTCTCTATAGTTGGTATCAGAGGGAGGTTTAGTCAACCTTTGGAAACTAGGATGCGAGAACTTTCGTGAGATCCCTAGAGATATTTCTAAGGTATGTCTAGGGATGTCCCTAAGGTTAAGTATACGTATAGGTTATAGTACTAGAATTTCGCTAAAGATATTAGAATTTAACCTAAGATGTTAGATATTGAGGGTACTCCCCCTTTACTATGGTGTTTTCTCTAGCATGATTTTTGCCTCTCATAGAATTCTTTTTGTGTTTTAGTTAATGGAGGGAACCAGAAGGAATTTGGTTAACATTGAATCCAATGGACAAATTGGTGACTATGAGAAACAAAATTATGTAATGCCTATAGAGAAGGATATTGTGATTATGCCGAATCATTCATCGCGATATATGATTAACAAGGTGAAATTTAGTGGTATACCGAATTCATCAAAGAAGAGAAAGATAAACTATTATTCATGTTCTCATGTTGAGGAGCATAAAGAAAGGAAGATTGATATTTCTAAAGAAGGGAAGAAGAACCTTGAGGAATACCTCAAATGGAGGGACTGATGTTATGTGTGTGGAGAAAAGGGTCATAGAGTGACAGACTGTTATGGAGTTCAATGTCTTATTTGTGGAGAACATGGGCATTACCCAACTCAATGCCCTGACCTAAAAAGTTACTTCTAAATCAAGGAAGGACTTATTCCAGGACAATCATTGAAGTGGATGGACTAAAGTGTTTATGTATTGGTATTCAAGAATAATGTTGTTGAGGTACTTTTATGGTGTATTGAAATATTTATGTATTGGTCTATTGTGGTTTTCAGTAATTTTAAGGTACCGGTAACCAGGAAAAGTTATTCAAATATTTTAGAAAGTATATGATATGTGCATAATGAAGGAATAAAGAGAAAATGAAATGTTTGACATTATTCATGAGCTCATGATTGATATAAGGACTAAGTGATATCATGGTTTGATTATAAAGAATTTTGATTATTTTGGTATGTGGAAAGTGTTAACGTTTAACTGCATTCATGTTTTCACTAAGGATCAATGGGTATTCAAGAGAATACATGATTAAGGACTTTGAATGTTTAGAATGTGACCAACAAGACATATCTTATGATATATGGGGATCAACGATGGTATTAAATCTCTGGTAATTGTTTTCACTATATTATGAGAGTGGACTGCAGTATTATGGGTAAGCCTAAAGATTGGAATGGATTATGTTGGACATAAGTTAGTATTGTTTAAGGATAGAAGTTTTTTTTAGAAAAAGGACAACCTGCAGGACGGGCGATAGCCCATCGCTTCGGACAAGGCTGTGGGAATCGAACCCACAACCGAAGTGCGACTGGCCTTTATCGCCTACCACTGGCCTACAGGAAGTCCCTGTTTAGTAGAAACTAGTTTTATTATATTAAGAAGTATGATATATGAAGTATAAGTCCATTTTAGGAACCATATGTGATTAATCTCACTATAGATCGACTTATGTATATAATTTTTATTACCCTTTTGTTTGAGACAGATGGAATGACCCGTCATTCTATCACATGATCTGCTAACACTTCACGAATAACAAATTCAACTTCATTTATTTAAGAGATGAAGTGGAAATTGTTCAAGGCATGAACAACAGTGAGATTGTACCAAAATAAAGAAAGTATTTATTCTAATTCAAATTTTCAACTTTAGGGAAATGATCTTGAAAACCAAAAAATGTTGTCCTAGTGATCTTATACCTGATGAATCAGATGGTACCTTAGATCATCACAAATTTATGGATTTGTGATTGTTGGCTTTTCCATAGCCATGTTCTCTACCACTCTCCATCAGAACATGATGGTTAGATTTTTCTTCCATATCCATATTTTCACCTATGTGGAAACCCAGTGATTAGTTTATTCGGGTAACCGTTACATTTCATACTTTTGTTTTTTAAGATTGGTTTTGATATTCCTTTTTACGATGTGGGTTTCTATTAAAGAAACTTTCGATTAGTTAACCATTTATAACCCCGACGAATTTCGAGGGCGAAATTCATTTTAAGGGGGGTAGAATGTAACAGCCCGAGATTTAATGAAAAATATTCTTTATAATTTTATTAATGTCTTGTGTTGTATGCTACACCAAAAGGAGCTTGCACAACATGCATCCTTGACTTGCCTTACATTACACGCAATCACAACCTTCCTCTATAGCGTGTGTAGTACGCAATACTGAGTTTCACGAAACAACGATATGCTATTAAAATATTATTAAAACTAGCCGTTATGAATAGTAATAACCACTTTTTAAATTTTAGAAATTTTATATCTCAAAATGGACTTCATTTTTGGATTCGGAGTATCGAATTTAGCCTAAGGTGAAATTTTGGTACTTTTCGGATAACTTTCATATTCTGATGAATAGTGAAAATTACTAAATTATAATTAAAAACAACTTTTTTTAATCGAAATAATTAATAGTGACAAATCATTAATTTGAGTGGTTTTAAAGTATATTTAGAATATATTTTTACAATTTAATACAATGTTGGTCATTGGATGTAATTTCACATTTAAACCAGACATAATCAAGTGTCAATCTTTTGATAGATATTGTTTCTTAAAAACACGCTATTTGTTTTAACAACGAGATTTAATTATAAAATTAATTAATGAAACTTTTATGTTATGAATTTGGTAAAATAGACTTCATTTTTGAATTCGGAATATGAAATATAGTTTAGGATGAAATTTTGGCATTGTTCTAAAAAACATCAATTTTTGATGAATAGTGAAACTACTAAGTGGTAGTTAAAAAAAATTAATTTCTTCATAAATCTTAATTTTACCGCTTCTGTGAATGGAATTTCAAAAATCCGAGAGACACGGTTGATGTCAGTAAGTAAAATGTGGTTCAATGAGATGAAAATAATTTTTGGTGAATAGTAACTTTTTACTTTTATTTACCACGGTTAAAAGTAAATAGGGTAATTAAGGGTAAAAATGATATTATTATTACCCTAACACATGTCCTAATTCTATTGGACAAGTTTAATTCGACCAAAAACAAGCTTAGGAATAAAATATGACCATTTAGGCCCACTTGGATTAGATTAGGACATTTATTATTATTTAATTCAAAGAAGAGTTAAAAGAGTCAAAATCAAAGTTTATTTACTAAAACATTTTTAATATAGGGTTGTACATAAGATAAATTCGATTGTAAATATTCATTAGAAAGCTAAAACGATTTCCTACATGATGGTATTTTATTTGTAATTTTTAGACATCAAATAATTTAATTTATTTATGACACAAAGATGATGCAGTAATTATCTTATTAATGAAATATTGACATAATTGATATTATAAATACCAAAATAAATGTAATTTGAGACTTTTTATGAATTCCACTAATTTTCTAGGTTACTATGATATATTAGTGTTGATTTAATCAACTTGGTTCGAACATATAATTCTGTCATGACTTTCAAAAAAATCATGTATCAAATAGTGTCAAAATTGACACAAAATAGTTTTTAAATCAAATATTATATTATTAATTGTTATTTTATTCCTAAAAATCTAAGGTTCGGCCAAATGACTTAGATACGGATATATGTATTAATAATATACAATTTGGGGTTCGTTTGGCATGTTATAGTAAGTGTATTAACCATATAGTGAAAGAAAACAAAAAGACACGGTAAAAGTTAAATTATTTAACTTAGAGTTAAATCTAATTGATAAGGTTAAAATAATACCCTAAACTTGTCTAAATCCTATTGGTTGATAGTATTTCGACCCATCCCCACTTTAGCTTCGAAATAAGACCCTTTGGAACCATTATAAACCGATTTTGACTTTAATATAAAATAATATTTTGAGATATTCCTAAGGTGCCCCTCTCCTCCCTTATAAAAGGACACCTCCTCCCCCTCCTCCTCACACCAAATTGAGCACTCAAGCTCGGACAACCCCTGCCAAAATATCTTCTCCACTACCCTAGTATCATCCTAGAGGTCCTGGTCTTCTTCAAAGACCAATCTTAGTTCCCTAAGTGGAGGATTCAAAGAGGCGTTCCAAAGAAGAGGTAATATCCATTACCGATCTTTTTCAATTTCTTTCTTCTTCAACTTCTTCTTCTTTAGTTGTTACATGATAAAGTAATAACATCAGTATTTATTATATACTGATATGTTATTATAAATATGAAACAACTCTAATTAACCTTCTATCCATCCCACGGAAAAAAGGAAATCACCGCGCGTGCGTACGTACGGAATACCGTCTCCACGCCGTGGTGTAATCTATTTTCCGCCACCACCTTAATAGGATGGGTATAATGGTGTAATGAGTAACTATATATGATTATTATAAAGTGATATTGATACTGAAATTATATACACTTCAACACAATTCCACGACCATGGGAAAGATATCATCGCTCGTGCGTACGTACGGACTACCGTCTCCACGACGCGATGAGATTCATTCTCCATGATTAACCATTCATGAATGATTATAAAGTATATATAATATGTAATAATGAAATATATGACATAATAATGATACTGGATTTATTTATATATTTATATGTATGTCATCTACTTAATTCCATTCAATTCAATAAGGAAACGAAAACAGCGTTCATGCGTACGTACGGACTACCGTCTCCATGAACGGTGTATTTATTTCCATTTAATGATTTATTATATATATGTATATCCTGAATATATATATATATATAAATCATGTTTTATGTTCTGGAATTAAGTAATCATGATCTAAGTAATCATATGAATAATTACAAGTCAAAACACGGACGACAAATGAAACAATTTTACCCAAAACGCTCTTTAACATGGAATTTACAAAAGAACGGGTAATATAAAGTCATAAGTGAACCATATATGATATCATAACAATGAATATGATTCTGTAATAAGTAAATGACATTATTTAAATCATTATACAGGAGGTTCAGACACTTACGAAGCAAATCAGACCTAAGGTAAGGGAAAATACCACAATCTCATTTTTATCCGAGATTGTTTATTCGTAAGTATTTACTGGGGTGTATTTTATCATCCACATCCATGTTTCCTCAATATGTAATGTTATTTCCATCCACCTACAATTGTTTAAATCCAATTTTACCCTTCGGTGAGTTCTTAGTAAAAGATATGAAAGGAATCTTTTGTCGTTTTTCGTACGAGGTACTTTTTTTGACTTTTCCGACAAAAGTACGAAGAATATTTTTTTTAACTTATACAGCACAAACGGATTTTTACGGTTTTTTTTAAAGCCTTATTTTCATGAACCTTCCTCCAAAATATTTCATGACTATTTTCAATAAAATCTTTTTCTTTTAAAATTGCATGATGTTTTGTGAAAAGAAATTGATTTTGAAGAAGAAAGGATATTTTCCTCAAGAATTCAATTCAAGTGTTTTATCAAAATTATTTTTCATCTAAGATAATAAAGGGTTCTGTTTCTATCCATATTTTTACATTGATTTGACTATGTTGTGATGGAATTATGTTTATGAATTCCTTTATCTTATATGAATGGTTTTATGATGTCATGTTGTTTAAGAATCCCATTTTTATTACATGGGTTATGCAATGATGTATGATTTATGATTTTGTGGCACACATAAGAATGGTATCATTATAAGATGGGTGGGACCTATATCTCCCTCCAATGCATTGGGTAAAGATTTTATATCTCATGAGATAGATAGGGCTGGAACGGTAGGTTATACCGGTTCAGTGAAACAGGATTGAAACGAGGGTTACTTGATTCAGAAAGGGACTTTGTCCACTAAGATGGTCTTGGCAATGAGTCTTGACTAACAAGAAATTATTCTCTATGATTATGTGTGAATGCCACAAAGTTTCATGTTTTAAGTTATGATTATTGTGATTACATTTCACTACCATGATTTATCCCATGTTATGAAATTATACTCTCTTTTGCAGGTTATGATTTCCAAAATGTTATGTTCTTATGAATACGATGTGATTGATATATCTTTTGTTTACCCTTACTGAGCATTTGAGCTCACCCTTTTATGTTTTCTTTTCCCCAGGATATAAAGAAAGGTTTTAGGTAAAAAAAATAAAATCTTTATAGGAGATGTTGAAGATCTTTCCCCACGATTAGAAGATTTTATTCCGAGTTTCCAAAGACACTAAACTATTACGATACTTGTGTGTGTGTTTTTGTTTTGTACTAAGTATTCCGCAAAAGTAATGTAATATCCATGTACGATAAGCTTCGGGTCTCTATACAACCCATGGTTTTCTTGTTTCCAATCATTTTGAATCATTTTATTTTTCATATAATAAATTACCATAAGCTGTCGACCTGTTATTCTTTTATGAGTAAGGATTGGTATGAAAGGGGAGTGCCATATTCATCCGTGTCACGTGGTGTGATCTCTGAGTAATACCTTACCCAGAAAATATAAAGAAGACAATGTATCATCAGTTTATTTTGTTTTGTTTTATTTTTTTTATAGGTTAAAAAAAATAAAAGGACATGCTGAAATCCATAAGGAAAATCCATTCACCACCATCCAAGCCGATGAGACTCAAATCCAGGATTGAAGGGAGACTATGGAATGCGCTATCATCATCATCCACCAAGTGACTTCATTCCTTGATTTTCATTTTAAATTTCTTCATTGAACTCCTCTCCTACCCCCTTCTAACTTTTCTTTTCTTTAAACACTGGGGACAGTGTTATTCTAAGTTGGGGGGGATAAAAAATGATTTTTTTTATTTTGTGAATAAAAACATGCATGAAAAGAAAAATTCCATTAATCATAAAATGATAAACACACATTGCAAAATCTAAAATTGGATATCAAATAAATTTTGCATGCCTTGATTCTGATTTTAATGAAAGTTTAAGTTCATGAGCATAGTTTTTGGAAAGTGCGGTTGTCCGATGTGATTTTTCAATGTTTACATTTTCATCCCCTTAATAAAAATGCCATAATGCACGTTTACTGGATTGTGGGTGTAAATTTGAGCTCTCGGGTCCCTTTCATTATAGCATAGGGTTCTGGGGTCACTTTTAGTTTAATTTGAGTATCCAAAAAAAAACAAAAAAAAAAACAAAAAAAAAAACAAAAAAAACAAAAAAATTGACCACATAGAGCAATGTTTTGTCCAAATGCGTGGCGTTTGGCATTTGGGGATCATGACTCCATAGTTGTCTTGCCCAGAGTTAGACTTTATATCTCTATTGTAGAGCATAAAATTGATAATATGTGTGGCGTCCGACACTTGGGGATCGTGACTCCATAGTTGTCTTGCCCAGAGTTAGTCTTTTCATATCTATTGTGGTAAAAGAAAAAAAAATCAAAAAAAAATTGGATACTCATTTTAAGGTTTAATGTGATTCCCACCTAGCGCTTCCATTTTTTCCCCTTGAACAATAAAATGGGCCCCATATCTTTTGTGATGCACAATACTTTATCATGCTTAATTGAAATTGGATGAAATGTGGCGATGAATTTGAACAAAGGAATGGGTTTGGGCTTGGGATATGCTTATGGAACAAGCTTGTTTTTAATGATTTTGATGGGTTTTAATAATTTTTTTTTGATATTAGATATTTGGGTGAGCAATGTGTATTAAAATATTTTTGGAAAAGGGGATTTGAATTTCATATTTGTAATTTATTTTGCTCGGGACTAGAAAAACTCAAGTTGGGGGGTGTGATTAGTCACTGAAAGTGGCTAATATTAATTGTTAATATCTTTATATTCATTTTTACAAAGTCTATAAACATTGTTTTTAGTGAATTACATAAATAGAACTTCATTTCTCATCAAAAATGCAATTCATGTTTAAAATGAAAATTTGGGCCCAATCATTCATTTATTTGTGGACAACATTATATTCATTTTCTGAATTTGAAATTTTGGGATATTATTGATCACTTTGTTTGGAACATTTTATCTTTTAGGTCTGATGGATGAATCCCAAAGTAATATGGATAATTTTGCGCCTGAAGGAAGAAACTTGCTGGAAAAAGCATAATGGGCCTAAGGCCCATCAAACAAATGTGGGGCCCAGAAACCAAGCCCAATGAAGCTCAAATTTTTATAGTAGAAAGATAAAAATATGAGGATCATTTTATTCAACTGTGGCCGGAGATAATTCTGATGTTTTCAGGATGATAAAGGGATCTGAAGTTGATATTTAAATGGTGGACTCGACATTAATGCACAGAAATCCGTCCTACAATTTCGACCATAACTTCCAAACGGATGAGCCAAATTTCCTGAAACTTTGAGAGCTTCTAGAAGACACATGTAAGAAGATATTTATCTTCTACAACTCCTCCGGATTCAACTTTCTTCAATTGATAATTCACACGTCAATATATTGGACGAATCTGGACAGTTTTCCAGGTCAAATTCAAAACATCAATTTCCTTTTGATTATTCACCCTCCATTTGACTCTATTAATTGTTGGGGGGTGAATTTATTGTTGGGGGTGTAACTAAGGCTTTTAATATGCCTATATAAGGAGATGGTGGTGAAGGGAATTGGCATTTAACATTTTACATTGAATCCAAGTTTTTCTTTCAATTGTAATTTCATGCTTTCAATTTGTAATTGCATCGTCAAGTTTTCCCATGTAAGTTTTTATTTCACGTTTATTATTTTAATAAAATTTCTTCTTATTCTTCACTTTTTATTTTACGTTTCTTCACACGTTGATACCGTTGAATCATGGTGTGAAATTATTCACACTAGCACTTGTGATTTCAATCACACAACGGTGGAGTGTTCGTTCTTTTAATAATTTTCTTCTTCTTCAATTCCTCCCCCATAAGTCTACATCCCGCTTCCATTGGTAGAATAACATCAATGGAGGGATAACCTCTTAAGGGTTGATCCAAGGGAGTATCAAGGTCGGGGATTGAATGTTATTTCATGTACTTAATATTTAAATCTATTAGTTATTTTAGGATTTCCATTTGATGAGTTACATTCTTTCTCATCTTTGCCAACTTTAATGATGACAAATTTTGAGTGCTAGTACGATCTATTTCCTTTGAGTGCTCATTAAAGTGATCCTCAAAGTGAATTAGTGATTAGACTTGGAATTGTGTAGAGATTAAATTGGTGAATTATTTGGAATAATTATCTCATTGTTTGGATATGTCTTGAATTAATGACATGAAATTTTCTAAGAAAAGAAATTCATCCAATCCACCCCAAGAAAAACCATAAGATCAACCCACCATCAATAATTGTTTATTTCACATCATTTTTTTATATGTTATTTAAATTATATCTTTAGTTCCCCAATTAAAATCTACCTCAAAGTTGGCCACTTCATAGCCAATCCATCAATATATCATAACGTCTCAAGGTTACTTCTTCTGTCCTTGTGGATTCGATCCCTACATGTACTACATCGATCTATTTTACCAGTAGGGTAAATTTGGGCGCAACCAAATTTTGGCACCGTTTCTGGGGACCCAAGTAAGTACCTTAGACCCAAATCTTTTTTTCTCACCCCAAATTCTCTATTCTCACCCTAATTTCTCTTCTCTTTTCCCCTTTCTATTTCTGTGTGTCCAAAAAAACCCCAAAACTAATTTTCAATCAATTCCAATGGATTATCCTTCAAAATACCCCTTCATAAATCAATGCTGTAATCAAGTCGGAAATCAATATTGGGAAACACCTCACATAGGGAATTTCATTGACCAATCCTTAATTAAATACACCAGACCAGATGAGATGTACAATCAATGGGATGCTGAATGTTTACAAGATCAATTTCCATACCTATCAAGAATGATTGAAAAGATAAATAATGAGGAAGTCCATGATGTACAAACATATATCAAACCTAATCCTGAAAAAATTCTTGAACAATTGTGTGAACAAATGGATAAAATGAATTCAGAAGTTTCATCTTTCAGATTAGAACTACAAAGCTTTAAGACTTTTGAGGAACCCGTTCCCACTCAAGATGTTCTTTACTCATCATTGATAGATGACTGTTTTATCCCAAAAACCTCCCATGAATTGAAAAAAGAACTAAACTTTGGATATGGGATAACTGAACAAGATCATAGAAATGTTGAAGGGTATTTAAATCAGGATGAAATTAATTTTTTGGATTCACAAGGGGAAAATTTGTCTTCATGGATTGAGTGTTCAGAATATTGCTCCAATAACAATTTTTTAGAATCACCGATCATTGAACCATTGGGAGATATAACTAATATTGTGTCTATACCCACTCATGAAATTCAAATGGAAAATTTTGTGGATGAATCATCTTTTCAAAAGGAACCAATTCTTTCAAATGTTTTTAAAGAAGAAACAATTTTTGATTCAAATTATCATTCTTATTTAAGAAAATTCAATCAAACTGAACTCGATGTTTTAATACTTCCTTCCCAACTCAATAATCCCTCTATTTATGATAACCAAGACCATTAAATTATCATCAATTTTCATCAAGAATCTCACCATGTAGGAATGAACCTTGAAATCATAGGAAATAATCCAGATAAAACACGATCAACCATATTAGATATTCCTTGGATTTTACCAATCATTGTAGAAAATAGGATTTCATACGAAAAAAATTTCAAAAAAACAATCAATCTCAATCTTGTTGAAGTGGAGAAAGATGGGTTAATAAAAATTTTGAAAGTTCGAATTGGATAAGTTGGGGAGTACAAGTCGAGCTAACGACGTTAAACAAAAGCGCTGCATGGGAGGCAACCCATGGTTTTATTGTTTCCAATCATTTTGAATCATTTTATTTTTCATATAATAAATTACCATAAGCTGTTGACCTGTTCTTCTTTTATGAGTAAAGATGGGTATGAAAGGGGAGTGCCATATTCATCCGTGTCACGTGGTGTGATCTCTGAGTAATACCTTACCCAGAAAATATAAAGAAGACAATGTATCATCAGTTTATTTTGTTTTGTTTTATTTTTTTTATAGGTTAAAAAAAATAAAAGGACATGCTGAAATCCATAAGGAAAATCCATTCACCACCATCCAAGCCGATGAGACTCAAATCCAGGATTGAAGGGAGACTATGGCATGCGCTATCATCATCAACCACCAGGTGACTTCATTCCTTGATTTTCATTTTAAATTTCTTCATTGAACTCCTCTCCTACCCCCTTCTAACTTTTCTTTTCTTTAAATACCGGGGACAATGTTATTCTAAGTTGGGGGGGATAAAAAATGATTTTTTTTTATTTTGTGAATAAAAACATGCATGAAAAGAAAAATTCCATTAATCATAAACATGATAAACACACATTTAAAAATCTAAAATTGGATATCAAATAAATTTTGCATGCCTTGATTCTGATTTTAATGAAAGTTTAAGTTCATGAGCATAGTTTTTGAAAAGCGCGGTTGTCCGATGTGATTTTTCAATGTTTACATTTTCATCCTCTTAATAAAAATGCCACAATGCACGTTTACTGGATTGTGGGTGTAAATTTGAGTTCTCGGGTCCCTTTTATTATAGCATAGGGTTCTGGGGTCACTTTTAGTTTAATTTGAGTATCCAAAAAAAAAAACAAAAAAAAAACAAAAAAAAACAAAAAAAAAAAAAAACAAAAAAAAACAAAAAAATTGACCATATAGAGCAATGTTTTGTCCAAATGCGTGGCGTTCGGCACTTGGGGATCGTGAATCCATAGTTGTCTTGCCCAGAGTTAGGCTTTATATCTCTATTGTAGAGCATAAAATTGATAATATGTGTGGCGTCCGGTACTTGGGGATCGTGACTCCATAGTTGTCTTGTCCAGAGTTAGTCTTTTCATATCTATTGTGGTAAAAGAAAAAAAAATCAAAAAAAAAATTGGATACTCATTTTAAGGTTTAATGTGATTCCCACCTAGCGCTTCCATTTTTTCCCCTTGAACAATAAAATGGGCCCCATATCTTTTGTGATGCACAACACTTTATCATGCTTAATTGAAATTGGATGAAATGTGGCGATGAATTTGAACAAAGGAATGAGCTTGGGCTTGGGATATGATTATGTACCAAGCTTGTTTTTAATGATTTTGATGGGTTTTCATAATTTTTTTTTGATATTAGATATTTGGGTGAGCAATGTGTATTAAAATGTTTTTGGAAAAGGGGATTTGAATTTTATATTTGTAATTTATTTTTCTCGGGACAAACAAAACTCAAGTTGGGGGGTGTGATTAGTCACTGAAAGTGGCTAATATTAATTGTTAATATCTTTATATTCATTGTTACAAAGTCTATAAACATTTTTTAGTGCATTACATAAATAGAACTTCATTTCTCATCAAAAATGCAATTCATGTTTAAAATGAAAATTTGGGCCCAATCATTCATTTATTTGTGGACAACATTATATTAATTTTCTGAATTTTAAATTTTGGGATATTATTGATCACTTTGTTTGGAACATTTTATCTTTTAGGTCCGATGGATGAATCCCAAAGTAAGATGGATAATTTTGCGCCTGAAGGAAGAAACTTGCTGGAAAAAGCATAATGGGCCTAAGGCCCATCAAACAAATGTGGGGCCCAGAAACCAAGCCCAATGAAGCTCCAATTTTTACATTAGAAAGATAAAAATATGAGGATCATTTTATTCAACTGTGGCCAGAGCTAATTCTGATGTTTTCATGATGATAAAGGGATCTGAAGTTGAGATTTAAATGGTGGACTCGACATTAATGCACAGAAATCCGTCCTACGATTTCGACCATAACTTCCAAACGGATGATCCAAATTTCCTGAAATTTTGATAACTTCTATAAGACACATGGAAGAATATATATCTCTTCTACAACCCCTCCGGATTCAACCTTCTTCAATTGAGAATTCACACGTCAATATATTGGACGAATCTGGACAGTTTTCCGGGTCAAATTCAAAACATCAATTTCCTTTTGATTATTCACCCTCCATTTGACTCTATTAATTGTTGGGGGGTGAATTGATTGTTGGGGGTGTAAATAAGGCTTTTAATATTCCTATATAAGGAGATGGTGGTGAAGGGAATTGGAAACTAACATTTTCCTTTGAATCCAAGTTTTTCTTTCAATTGTAATTTCCTGCTTTCAAATTGTAATTGCATCGTCAAGTTTTCCCATGTAAGTTTTTATTTCACGTTTATTATTTTAATAAAATTTCTTCTTCTTCTTCACTTTTTATTTTCCTTTTCTTCACACATTGATACAGTTGAATCATGGTGTGAAATTATTCACACTAGCACTTGTGATTTCAATCACACAACGGTGGAGTGTTCGTTCTTTTAATAATTTTCTTCTTCTTCAATTCCTCCCCCATAAGTCTACATCCCGCTTCCATTGGTAGAATAGCATCAATGGAGGGCTAAAATCTTAAGGGTTGATCTAAGGGAGTATCAAGGTCAGGGATTGAATGTTATTTCATGTACTTAATATTTAAATCTATTAGTTATTTTAGGATTTCCATTTGATGAGTTACATTCTTTCTCATCTTTGCCAATTTTAATGATGACACATTTTGAGTGCTAGTACGATCTATTTCCTTTGAGTGCTCATTAAAGTGATCCTAAAAGTGAATTAGTTATTAGACTTGGAATTGTGTAGGGATTAAATTGGTGAATGATTTGGAATAATTATCTCATTGTTTGGATATGTCTTGAATTAATGACATGAAATTTTCTAAGAAAAGAAATTCATCCAATCCACCCCAAGAAAAACCCTAAGATCAACCCACCATCAATAATTGTTTATTTCACATCATTTTTTTATATGTTATTTAAATTATATCTTTAGTTCCCCAATTAAAATCTACCTCAAAGTTGGCCACTTCATAGCCAATCCATCAATATATCATAACGTCTCAAGGTTACTTCTTCGGTCCCTGTGGATTCGATCCCTACATGTACTACATCGATCGCTTTTACCAGTAGGGTAAATTTGGGCACAACCAAATTTTGGCACCGTTGCCGGGGACCCAAGTAAGTACCTTATACCCAAATCTTCTTTTCTCACCCCAAATTCTCTATTCTCACCCTAATTTCTCTTCTCTTTTCCCCTTTCTATTTCTGTGTGTCCAAAAAAATCCCAAAACTAATTTTCAATCAATTCCAATGGATTATCCTTCAAAATACCCCTTCATAAATCAATGCTCTAATCAAGTCGGAAATCAATATTGGGAAACACCTCACATAGGGAATTTCATTGACCAATCCTTAATTAAATACACCAGACCAGATGAGATGTACAATCAATGGGATGCTGAATGTTTACAAGATCAATTTCCATACCTATCAAGAATGATTGAAAAGATAAATAATGAGGAAGTCCATGATGTACAAACATATATCAAACCTAATACTGAAAAAATTCTTGAACAATTGTGTGAACAAATAGATAAAATGAATTCAGAAGTTTCATCTTTCAGATTAGAACTACAAAGCTTTAAGACTTTTGAGGAACCCGTTCCCACTCAAGATGTTCTTTCCTCATCATTGATAGATGATTGTTTTATCCCAAAAACCTCCCATGAATTGAAAAAAGAACTAACCTTTGGATATGGGATAACTGAACAAGATCAAAGAAATGTTGAAGGGTATTTAAATCAAGATGAAATTAATTTTTTGGATTCACAAGGGGAAAATTTGTCTTCATGGATTGAGTGTTCAGAATATTGCTCCAATAACAATTTTTTAGAATCACCGATCATTGAACCATTGGGAGATATAACTAATATTGTGCTATACCCACTCATGAAATTCAAATGGAAAATTTTGTGGATGAATCATCTTTTCAAAAGGAACCAATTCTTTCAAATGTTTTTAAAGAAGAAACAATTTTTGATTCAAATTATCATTCTTATTTAAGAAAATTCAATCAAACTGAACTCGATGTTTTAATACTTCCTTCCCTACTCAATAATCCCTCTATTTATGATAACCAAGACCATTCAATTATCATCAATTTTCATCAAGAATCTCACCATGTAGGAATGAACCTTGAAATAATAGGAAATAATCCAGATAAAACACGATCAACCATTTTAGATATTCCTTGGATTTTACCAATCATTGTAGAAAATAGGATTTCATACGAAAAAAATTTCAAAAAAACAATCAATCTCAATATTGTTGAAGTGGAGAAAGATGAGTTAATTAAAATTTTGAAAGTTGGAATTGGATAAGTTGGGGAGTACAAGCCGAGCTAACGACGTTAAACAAAAGCGCTGCATGGGAGGCAACCCATGGTTTTCTTGTTTCCAATCATTTTGAATCATTTTATTTTTCATATAATAAATTACCATAAGCTGTGGACCTGTTCTTCTTTTATGAGTAAGGATGGGTATGAAAGGGGAGAGCCATATTCATCCGTGTCACGTGGTGTGATCTCTGAGTAATACCTTACCCAGAAAATATAAAGAAGACAATGTATCATCAGTTTATTTTGTTTTGTTTTATTTTTTTTATAGGTTAAAAAAAATAAAAGGACATGCTGAAATCCATAAGGAAAATCCATTCACCACCATCCAAGCCGATGAGACTCAAATCCAGGATTGAAGGGAGACTATGGCATGCGCTATCATCATCAACCACCAGGTGACTTCATTCCTTGATTTTCATTTTAAATTTCTTCATTGAACTCCTCTCCTACCCCCTTCTAACTTTTCTTTTCTTTAAACACTGGGGACAATGTTATTCTAAGTTGGGGGGGATAAAAATGATTTTTTTTTATTTTGTGAATAAAAACATGCATGAAAAGAAAAATTCCATTAACCATAAACATGATAAACACACATTGCAAAATCTAAAATTGGATATCAAATAAATTTTGCATGCCTTGATTCTGATTTTAATGAAAGTTTAAGTTCATGAGCATAGTTTTTGGAAAGTGCGGTTGTCCGATGTGATTTTTCAATGTTTACATTTTCATCCTCTTAATAAAAATTCCACAATGCACGTTTACTGGATTGTGGGTGTAAATTTGAGTTCTCGGGTCCCTTTCATTATAGCATAGGGTTATGGGGTCACTTTTAGTTTAATTTGAGTATCAAAAAAAAACAAAAAAAAAAAAAACAAAAAAAAAAACAAAAAAAAACAAAAAAATTGACCACATAGAGCAATGTTTTGTCCAAATGCGTAACGTCCGACACTTGGGGATCGTGACTCCATAGTTGTCTTGCCCAGAGTTAGTATTTATATCTCTATTGTAGAGCATAAAATTGATAATATGTGTGGCGTTCGGCACTTGGGGATCGTGACTCCATAGTTGTCTTGCCCAGAGTTAGTCTTTTCATATCTATTGTGGTAAAAGAAAAAAAAATCAAAAAAAAAAAAAAATTGGATACTCATTTTAAGGTTTAATGTGATTCCCACCTAGCGCTTCCATTTTTTCCCCTTGAACAATAAAATGGGCCCCATATCTTTTGTGATGCACAACACTTTATCATGCTTAATTGAAATTGGATGAAATGTGGCGATGAATTTGAACAAAGGAATGGGCTTGGGCTTGGAATATGCTTATGGACCAAGCTTGTTTTTAATGATTTTGATGGGTTTTCATAATTTTTTTTTGATATTAGATATTTGGGTGAGCAATGTGTATTAAAATGTTTTTGGAAAAGGGTATTTGAATTTCATATTTGTAATTTATTTTGCTGAGGACTAGCAAAACTCAAGTTGGGGGGTGTGATTAGTCACTGAAAGTGGATAATATAAATTGTTAATATCTTTATATTCATTGTTCCAAAGTCTATAAACATTGTTT
This sequence comes from Viscum album, assembly GCA_963277665.1. Lineage (NCBI taxonomy): Eukaryota > Viridiplantae > Streptophyta > Magnoliopsida > Santalales > Viscaceae > Viscum > Viscum album. The sequence continues at coordinate 58,309,566 of OY728138.1, forward strand.
TTAGTTCATTACATAAATAGAACTTCATTTCTCATCAAAAATGCAATTCATGTTTAAAATAAACATTTGGGCCCAATCATTCATTTATTTGTGGACAAAATTATATTCATTTTATGTATTTGAAATTTTGGGATATTATTGATCACTTTGTTTAGAACATTTTATCTTTGAGGTCCGATGGATGAATCCCAAAGGAAGATGGATAATTTTGCGCCTGAAGGAAGAAACTTGCTGGAAAAAGCATAATGGGCCTATGGCACATCAAACAAATGTGGGGCCCAGAAACCAAGCCCAATGAAGCTCAAATTTTTACAGTAGAAATATAAAAATATGAGGATCATTTTATTCAACTGTGGACGGAGCTAATTCTGATTTTTTCATGATGATAAAGGGATCTGAAGTTGAGATTTAAATGGTGGACTCGACATTAATGCACAGAAATCCGTCCCACTATTTCGACCATAACTTCCAAACGGATGATCCAAATTTCCTGAAATGTTGAGAGCTTCTAGAAGACAAATGGAAAAAGATATTTCTCTTCTATAACCCCTCCGGATTCAAACTTCTTAAATTGAGAATTCACACGTCAATATATTGGACGAATCTGGACAGTTTTCCGGGTCAAATTCAAAACATCAATTTCCTTTTGATTATTCACCCTCCATTTGACTCTATTAATTGTTGGGTGGTGAATTGATTGTTGGGGGTATAACTAAGGCTTTTAATATGCCTATATAAGGAGATGGTGGTGAAGGGAATTGGCATCTAACATTTTCCTTTGAATCCAAGTTTTTCTTTCAATTGTAATTTCCTGCTTTCAATTTGTAATTGCATCGTCAAGTTTTCCCATGTAAGTTTTTATTTAATGTTTATTATTTTAATAAAATTTCTTCTTCTTCTTAACTTTTTATTTTCCTTTTCTTCACACGTTGATACCGTTGAATCATGGTGTGAAATTATTCACACTAGCACTTGTGATTTCAATCACACAACGGTGGAGTGTTCGTTCTTTTAATAATTTTCTTCTTCTTCAATTCCTCCCCCATAAGTCTACATCCCGCTTCCATTGGTAGAATAGCATAAATGTAGGGATAACCTCTTAAGGGTTGATCCAAGGGAGTATCAAGGTCAGGGATTGAATGTTATTTCATGTACTTAATATTTAAATCTATTCGTTATTTTAGGATTTCCATTTGATGAGTTACATTCTTTCTCATCTTTGCCAACTTTAATGATGACACATTTTGAGTGCTAGTACGATCTATTTCCTTTGAGTGCTCATTAAAGTGATCCTCAAAGTGAATTAGTGATTAGACTTGGAATTGTGTAGGGATTAAATTGGTGAATGATTTGGAATAATTATCTCATTGTTTGGATATGTCTTGAATTAATGACATGAAATTTTCTAAGAAAAGAAATTCATCCAATCCACCCCAAGCAAAACCCTAAGATCAACCCACCATCAATAATTGTTTATTTCACATCATTTTTTTATATGTTATTTAAATTATATCTTTAGTTCCACAATTAAAATCTACCTCAAAGTTGGCCACTTCATAGCCAATCCATCAATATATCATAGCGTCTCAAGGTTACTTCTTCGGTCCCTGTGGATTCGATCCCTACATGTACTACATCGATCGCTTTTACCAGTAGGGTAAATTTGGTCGCAACCAAATTTTGGCGCCGTTGCCGGGGACCCAAGTAAGTACCTTAGACCCAAATCTTCTTTTCTCACCCCAAATTCTCTATTTTCACCCTAATTTCTCTTCTCTTTTCCCCTTTCTATTTCTGTGTGTCCAAAAAAACCCCAAAACTAATTTTCAATCAATTCCAATGGATTATCCTTAAAAATACCCCTTCATAAATCAATGCTGTAATCAAGTCGGAAATCAATATTGGGAAACACCTCACATAGGGAATTTCATTGACCAATCCTTAATTAAATACACCAGACCAGATGAGATGTACAATCAATGGGATGCTGAATGTTTACAAGATCAATTTCCATACCTATCAAGAATGATTGAAAAGATAAATAATGAGGAATTACATGATGTACAAACATATATCAAACCTAATCCTGAAAAAATTCTTGAACAATTTTGTGAACAAATGGATAAAATGAATTCAGAAGTTTCATCTTTCAGATTAGAACTACAAAGCTTTAAGACTTTTGATGAACCCATTCCCACTCAAGATGTTCTTTCCTCATCATTGATAGATGACTGTTTTATCCCAAAAACCTCCCATGAATTGAAAAAAGAACTAACCTTTGGATATGGGATAACTGAACAAGATCAAATAAATGTTGAAGGGTATTTAAATCAGGATGAAATTAATTTTTTGGATTCACAAGGGGAAAATTTTTCTTCATGGATTGAGTGTTCGGAATATTGCTCCAATAACAATTTTTTAGAATCACCGATCATTGAACCATTGGGAGATATAACTAATATTGTGTCTATACCCACTCATGAAATTCAAATGGAAAATTTTGTGGATGAATCATCTTTTCAAAAGGAACCAATTATTTCAAATGTTTTTAAAGAAGAAACAATTTTTGATTCAAATTATCATTCTTATTTAAGAAAATTCAATCAAACTAAACTCGATGTTTTAATACTTCCTTCCCTACTCAATAATCCCTCTATTTATGATAACCAAGACCATTCAATTATCATCAATTTTCATCAAGAATCTCACCATATAGGAATGAAACTTTAAATAATAGGAAATAATCCAGATAAAACACGATCAACCATTTTAGATATTTCTTGGATTTTACCAATCATTGTAGAAAATAGGATTTCATACGAAAAAAATTTCAAAAAAACAATCAATCTCAATCTTGTTTAAGTGGAGAAAGATGGGTTAATTAAAATTTTGAAAGTTGGAATTGGATAAGTTGGGGAGTACAAGTAGAGCTAATGACGTTAAACAAAAGCGCTGCATGGGAGGCAACCCATGGTTTTCTTGTTTCCAATCATTTTGAATCATTTTATTTTTCATATAATAAATTACCATAAGCTGTTGACCTGTTCTTCTTTTATGAGTAAGGATGGGTATGAAAGGGGAGAGCCATATTCATCCGTGTCACGTGGTGTGATCTCTGAGTAATACCTTACCCAGAAAATATAAAGAAGACAATGTATCATCAGTTTATTTTGTTTTGTTTTATTTTTTTTATAGGTTAAAAAAAATAAAAGGACATGCTGAAATCCATAAGGAAAATCCATTCACCACCATCCAAGCTGATGAGACTCAAATCCAGGATTGAAGGGAGACTATGGCATGCGCTATCATCATCAAACACCAGGTGACTTCGTTCCTTGATTTTCATTTTAAATTTCTTCATTGAACTCCTCTCCTACCCCCTTCTAACTTTTCTTTTCTTTAAACACTGGGGACAGTGTTATTCTAAGTTGGGGGGGATAAAAAATGATTTTTTTTTATTTTGTGAATAACAACATGCATGAAAAGAAAAATTCCATTAACCATAAACATGATAAACACACATTGCAAAATCTAAAATTGGATATCAAATAAATTTTGCATTCCTTGATTCTGATTTTAATGAAAGTTTAAGTTCATGAGCATAGTTTTTGGAAAGTGCGGTTGTCCGATGTGATTTTTCAATGTTTACATTTTCATCCTCTTAATAAAAATGACACAATGCACGTTTACTGGATTGTGGGTGTAAATTTGAGTTCTCAGGTCCCTTTCATTATAGAATAGGGTTCTGGGGTCACTTTTAGTTTAATTTGAGTATCCAAAAAAAAAATAAAAATAAAAAATAAAAATAAAAAACAAAAAAAACAAAAAAATTAACCACATAGAGCAATGTTTTGTCCAAATGCGTGGCATCCGACACTTGAGGATCGTGACTCCATAGTTGTCTTTCCCAGAGTTAGGATTTATATCTCTATTGTAGAGCATAAAATTGATAATATGTGTGGCGTCCGGCACTTGGGGATCATGAATCCATAGTTGTCTTGCCCAGAGTTAGTCTTTTCATATCTATTGTGGTAAAAGAAAAAAAAATCAAAAAAAAATGGGATACTCATTTTAAGGTTTAATGTGATTCCCACCTAGCGCTTCCATTTTTCCCCTTGAACAATAAAATGGGCCCCATATCTTTTGTGATGCACAACACTTTATCATGCTTAATTGAAATTGGATGAAATGTGGCGATGAATTTGAACAAAGGAATGGGCTTGGGCTTGGGATATGCTTATGGACCAAGCTTTTTTTTAATGATTTTTATGAGTTTTCATAATTTTTTTTTGATATTAGATATTTGGGTGAGAAATGTGTATTAAAATGTTTTTGGAAAAGGGGATTTGAATTTCATATTTGTAATTTATTTTGCTCGGGACTAGCAAAACTCAAGTTGGGGGGTGTTATTAGTCACTGAAAGTGGCTAATATTAATTGTTAATATCTTTATATTCATTGTTCCAAAGTCTATAAACATTTTTTTAGTGCATTACATAAATAGAACTTCATTTCTCAACAAAAATGCAATTCATGTTTAAAATAAAAATTTGGGCCCAATCATTCATTTATTTGTGGACAAAATTATATTCATTTTCTGAATTTGAAATTTTGGGATATTATTGATCACTTTTTTTGGAACATTTTATCTTTTAGGTCCGATGGATGAATCCCAAAGGAAGATGGATAATTTTGCGCCTGAAGGAAGAAACTTGCTGGAAAAAGCATAATGGGCCTAAGGCCCATCAAACAAATGTGGGGCCCATAAACCAATCCCAATGAAGCTCAAATTTTTACAGTATAAAGATAAAAATATGAGGATCATTTTATTCAACTGTGGCTGGAGCTAATTCTGATGTTTTCATGATGATAAAGGGATCTGAAGTTGAGATTTAAATGGTGGACTCGACATTAATGCACAGAAATCCGTCCCACGATTTCGACCATAACTTCCAAACGGATGAGAAAAATTTCCTGAAATTTTGAGAGCTTCTATAAGACACATGTAAGATTATATTTCTCTGCTACAACCCCTCCGGATTCAACCTTCTTCAATTACTAATTCACACGTCAATATATTGGACGAATCTGGACAGTTTTCCAGGTCAAATTCAAAACATCAATTTCCTTTTGATTATTCACCCTCCATTTGACTCTATTAATTGTTGGGGGGTGAATTGATTGTTGGGGGTGTAACTAAGGCTTTTAATATGCCTATATAAGGAGATGGTGGTGAAGAGAATTGTCATCTAACATTTTCCTTTGAATCCAAGTTTTTCTTTCAATTGTAATTTCCTGCTTTCAATTTGTAATTGCATCGTCAAGTTTTCCCATGTAAGTTTTTATTTCACATTTATTATTTTAATAAAATTTCTTCTTCTTCTTCAATTTTTATTTTCCTTTTCTTCACACGTTGATACCGTTGAATCATGGTGTGAAATTATTCACACTAGCACTTGTGATTTCAATCACACAACGGTGGAGTGTTCGTTCTTTTAATAATTTTCTTCTTCTTCAATTCCTCCCCCATAAGTCTACATCCCGCTTCCATTGGTAGAATAGCATCAATGGAGGTCTAACCTCTTAAGGGTTGATCCAAGGGAGTATCAAGGTCAGGGATTGAATGTTATTTCATGTACTTAATATTTAAATCTATTCGTTATTTTAGGATTTTGCATTTGATGAGTTACATTCTTTCTCATCTTTTCCAACTTTAATGATGACACATTTTGAGTGCTAGTATGATCTATTTCCTTTGAGTGCTCATTAAAGTGATCCTCAAAGTGAATTAGTGATTTGACTTGGAATTGTGTAGGGATTAAATTGGTGAATGATTTGGAATAATTATCTCATTGTTTGGATATGTCTTGAATTAATGACATGAAATTTTCTAAGAAAAGAAATTCATCCAATCCACCCCAAGAAAAACCCTAAGATCAACCCACCATCGATAATTGTTTATTTCACAACATTTTTTTATATGTTATTTAAATTATATCTTTAGTTCCCTAATTAAAATCTACCTCAAAGTTGGCCACTTCATAGCCAATCCATCAATATATCATAACGTCTCAAGGTTACTTCTTCGGTCCCTGTGGATTCGATCCCTACATGTACTACATCGATCGCTTTTACCAGTAGGGTAAATTTGGGCGCAACCAAATTTTGGCGCCGTTGCCGGGGACCCAAGTAAGTACCTTATACCCAAATCTTCTTTTCTCACCCCAAATTCTCTATTCTCACCCTAATTTCTCTTATCTTTTCCCCTTTCTATTTCTGTGTGTCCAAAAAAACCCCAAAACTAATTTTCAATCAATTCCAATGGATTATCCTTCAAAATACCCCTTCATAAATCAATGCTGTAATCAAGTTGGAAATCAATATTGGGAAACACCTCACATAGGGAATTTCATTGACCAATCCTTAATTAAATACACCAGACCAGATGAGATGTACAATCAATGGGATGCTGAATGTTTACAAGATCAATTTCCATACCTATAAAGAATGATTGAAAAGATAAATAATGAGGAAGTCCATGATGTACAAACATATATCAAACCTAATCCTGAAAAAATTCTTGAACAATTGTGTGAACAAATGGATAAAATTAATTCAGAAGTTTCATCTTTCAGATTAGAACTACAAAGCTTTAAGACTTTTGAGGAACCCGTTCCCACTCAAGATGTTCTTTCCTCATCATTGATAGATGACTGTTTTATCCCAAAAACCTCCCATGAATTGAAAAAAGAACTAACCTTTGGATATGAGATAACTGAACAAGATCAAAGAAATGTTGAAGGGTATTTTAATCAGGATGAAATTAATTTTTTGGATTCACAAGGGGAAAATTTGTCTTTATGGATTGAGTGTTCGGAATATTGCTCCAATAACAATTTTTTAGAATCACCGATCATTGAACCATTGGGAGATATAACTAATATTGTGTCTATACCCACTCATGAAATTCAAATGGAAAATTTTGTGGATGAATCATCTTTTCAAAAGGAACCAATTCTTTCAAATGTTTTTAAAGAAGAAACAATTTTTGATTCAAATTATCATTCTTATTTAAGAAAATTCAATCAAACTGAACTCGATATTTTAATACTTCATTACCTACTCAATAATCCCTCTATTTATGATAACCAAGGCCATTCAATTATCATCAATTTTCATCAAGAATATCACCATGTAGGAATGAACCTTGAAATAATAGGAAATAATCCAGATAAAACACGATCAACCATTTTAGATATTCCTTGGATTTTACCAATCATTGTAGAAAATAGGATTTCATACGAAAAAAATTTCAAAAAAACAATCAATCTCAATCTTGTTGAAGTGGAGAAAGATGGGTTAATTAAAATTTTGAAAGTTGGAATTGGATAAGTTGGGGAGTAAAAGTCGAGCTAACGACGTTAAACAAAAGCGCTGCATGGGAGGCAACCCATGGTTTTCTAGTTTCCAATCATTTTGAATCATTTTATTTTTCATATAATAAATTACCACAAGCTGTTGACCTGTTCTTATTTTATGAGTAAGGATGGGTATGAAAGGGGAGAGCCATATTCATCCATGTCACGTGGTGTGATCTCTGAGTAATACCTTACCCAGAAAATATAAAGAAGACAATGTATCATTAGTTTATTTTGTTTTGTTTTATTTTTTTTATAGGTTAAAAAAAATAAAAGGACATGCTGAAATCCATAAGGAAAATCCATTCACCACCATCCAAGCCGATGAGACTCAAATCTAGGATTGAAGGGAGACTATGGCATGCGCTATCATCATAAACCACCAGGTGACTTCATTCCTTGATTTTCATTTTAAATTTCTTCATTGAACTCCTCTCCTACCCCCTTCTAACTTTTCTTTTCTTTAAGAACTGGTGACAGTGTTATTCTAAGTTGGGGGGGATAAAAAATGATTTTTTTTATTTTGTGAATAAAAACATGCATGAAAAGAAAAATTCCATTAACCATAAACATGATAAACACACATTGCAAAATCTAAAATTGGATATCAAATAAATTTTGCATGCCTTGATTCTAATTTTAATGAAAGTTTAAGTTCATGAGCATAGTTTTTGGAAAGCGCGGTTGTCCGATGTGATTTTTCAATGTTTACCTTTTCATCATCTTAATAAAAATGCCACAATGCACGTTTACTGGATTGTGGGTGTAAATTTGAGTTCTCAGGTCCCTTTCATTATAGCATAGGGTTCTGGGGTCACTTTTAGTTTAATTTGAGTATCAAAAAAAAAAAACAAAAAAAAAAACAAAAAAAAAAAAACAAAAAAAAAAACAAAAAAATTAACCACATAGAGAAATGTTTTTTCCAAATGCGTGGCGTCCGGCACTTGGGGATCGTGACTCCATAGTTTTCTTGCCCAGAGTTAGGCTTTATATCTCTATTGTAGAGCATAAAATTGATAATATGTGTGGCGTCCGACACTTGGGGATCGTGACTCCATAGTTGTCTTGCCCAGAGTTAGTCTTTTCATATCTATTGTGGTAAAAGAAAAAAAATCAAAAAAAAATTGGATACTCATTTTAAGGTTTAATGTGATTCCCACCTAGCGCTTCCATTTTTTCCCTTTGAACAATAAAATGGGCCCCATATCTTTTGTGATGCACAACACTTTATCATGCTTAATTGAAATTGGATGAAATGTGGCGATGAATTTGAACAAAGGAATGGGCTTGGGCTTGGGATATGCTTATGGACCAAGCTTGTTTTTAATGATTTTGATGGGTTTTCATAATTTTTTTTGATATTAGATATTTGGGTGAGCAATGTGTATTAAAATGTTTTTGGAAAAGGGGATTTGAATTTCATATTTGTAATTTATTTTGCTCGGGACTAGCAAAAATCAAGTTGGGGGGGTGTGATTAGTCACTGAAATTGGCTAATATTAATTGTTAATATATTTATATTCATTTTTCCAAAGTCTATAAACATTTTTTTAGTGCATTACCTAAATAGAACTTCATTTCTCATCAAAAATGCAATTCATGTTTAAAATAAAAATTTGGGCCCAATCATTCATTTATTTGTGGATAACATTATATTCATTTTCTGAATTTGAAATTTTGGGATATTATTGATCACTTTGTTTGGAACATTTTATCCTTTAGGTCCGATGGATTAATCCCAAAGGAAGATGGATAATTTTGCGCCTGAAGGAAGAAACTTGCTAGAAAAAGCATAATGGGCCTAAGGCCCATCAAACAAATGTGGGACCCAGAAACCAAGCCCAATGAAGATAAAATTTTTACAGTAGAAAGATAAAAATATTAGGATCATTTTATTCAACTATGGCCAGAGCTAATTCTGATGTTTTCATAATGATAAAGGGATCTGAAGTTGAGATTTAAATGGTGGACTCGACATTAATGCACAGAAATCCATCCCACGATTTCGACCATAACTTCCAAACGGATGAGCCAAATTTCCTGAAATTTTGAGAGATTCTAGAAGAGACATGGAAGAAGATATGTCTCTTCTACAACCCCTCCGGATTCAACTTTCTTCAATTTAGAATTCACACGTCAATATATTGGATGAATCTGGACAGTTTTCCGGGTCAAATTCAAAACATTAATTTCCTTTTGATTATTCACCCTCCATTTGACTCTATTAATTGTTGGGGGGTGAATTTATTGTTGGGGGTGTAAATAAGGCTTTTAATATGCCTATATAAGGATATGGTGGTGAAGGGAATTGGCATCTAACATTTTCCTTTGAATCCAAGTTTTTCTTTCAATTGTAATTTCCTGCTTTCAATTTGTAATTGCATCGTCAAGTTTCCCATGTAAGTTTTTATTTCACGTTTATTATTTTAATAAAATTTATTCTTCTTCTTCACTTTTTATTTTCCTTTTCTTCACACGTTGATACCTTTGAATCATGGTGTGAAATTATTCACACTAGCACTTGTGATTTCAATCACACAACGGTGGAGTGTTTGTTCTTTTAATAATTTTCTTCTTCTTCAATTCCTCCCCCATAAGTCTACATCCCGCTTCCATTGGTAGAATCGCATCAATGGAGGGATAACATCTTAAGGATTGATCCAAGGGAGTATCAAGGTCAGGGATTGAATGTCATTTCATGTACTTAATATTTAAATCTATTAGTTATTTTAGGATTTCCATTTGATGAGTTACATTCTTTCTCATCTTTTCCAACTTTAATGATGACACATTTTGAGTGCTAGTACGATCTATTTACTTTGAGTACTCATTAAAGTGATCCTCAAAGTGAATTAGTGATTAGCCTTGGAATTGTGTAGGGATTAAATTGGTGAATGATTTGGAAGAATTATCTCATTGGTTTGATATGTCTTGAATTAATGACATGAAATTTTCTAAGAAAAGAAATTTATCCAATCCACCCCAAGAAAAACCCTAAGATCAACCCACCATCAATAATTGTTTATTTCACATCATTTTTTATATGTTATTTAAATTATATCTTTAGTTCCCCAATTAAAATCTACCTCAAAGTTGGCCACTTCATAGCCAATCCATCAATATATCATAGCGTCTCAAGGTTACTTCTTTGGTCCCTGTGGATTCGATCCCTACATGTACTACATCGATCGATTTTACCAGTAGGGTAAATTTGGGCACAACCAACGATCAGACACGATGGATAGTGGTACCCCATGCAGCCTCACCACTTCCTTTACGTATATATTGGAAAGTTTATCCAGGGATAAATCTTCCCGAATAGAGATAAAATGGGCGGTCTTGGTGAGACGGTCCACAATAACCCATATCGCATTGTTTCCTTTGGATGTTTTCGGGAGACCAGTTACAAAGTCCATAGTGATATTATCCCACTTCCATACTGGTATGGGTAGAGGTTGTAATACCCCCTTAGGAAGTTGTTGTTCTGCCTTTACTTGTTAACACACCAGGCACCTTGTAGTGTAATCAACAATCTCCCTCTTTATGTTATCCCACCAATAATGATCATGAAGGTCTCTATACATTTTAGTGATTCCTGGATGTATAGAGAAAGTAGAGCTATGAGCTTCATCCATCAGTTCTTTCTTTATCTCCGGACTAGATGGTACACATAGTCTTGTATGAAATTTCAATACACCTTCTTGATCAATATTGAAATCAGGGAACTTCCCATCTTTTACAGCCTCCAACTTCTCCTGCAGCAAAGGATCTTCTTTTTGAGCCTTCTTGATCTTCTTTAGTAATGAAGGTTGAGAAATCATTTGGGATAGGGTTGATGATGTCCCTTTCCTTATAATTCCCATGTCCAGTTTTACTAGATCTATAATCAAGGGATCTCCTAGGATCCTCATTGTTTCCAGAACAACAGGGTCTTTCCTGCTTAACGCATCCGCAAGTTTGTTTGCTCTTCCAGGGTGATAATGAATTGAACAATCATAGTCTTTAATAAGCTCGAACCATCTCCTTTGTCTCATGTTAAATTCTTTCTGTGTGAAAATATAATTTAGACTTTGGTGGTCAGTGTATATATCACATTTCTCCCCATAAAGATAGTGCCTCCATATCTTTAGATCAAAAAAAAACTGCCGCTAGCTGTAGATCATGCATAGGATAATTCTGCTCATGAATCTTCAACTATCGATATGCATAAGCAATTACCTTGTAATTTTTCATGAGGACGCACCCAAGACCTTTCAGAGATGCATCGATAAAAATAACGAATCCTTCTCCGATAGAGGGTAGTGTTAACACAGGTGCAGTAACCAATCTATTCTTCAGCTCTTGGAAAATTTCCTCACACTCCCTTGTCCAGAAGAACTTAACCCCTTTTCGAGTCAACTTGGTTAGTGGATTATAAATCCATGAAAAGTTTTTCACAAACCTCCTATAATATCTTTCTAAACCAAGGAAACTACGAATCTTAGTTACTATTGTGGGTTGAGGCCACTCCTCCATAACCATTATCTTTGCAGGGTCAACTGAGATTCCTTCATTTGTTATTATGTGCCCCAAGAAAGCCACTTTTTGTAACCAAAACTCACACTTGCTGAACTTTCCAAAGAGTATCTCCTTCCATAGAGTTTTCAAAATAACCCTCAGATGATCTTTATGCTCCTCATGACTTTTTTAATATATCAAAATATCATCAATAAAAACTACCACAAAGTTATCAAGGTAGTCCTTAAAGACTCTATTCATCAAATCCATGAAAATAACAGGAGCATTAGTCAAGCCGAAGGGAATAACAGTAAACTCATAATTCCCATATCTTGATCGGAAGGCAGTCTTTGGAATATATTCCTTCTTCAACCTCAGTTAATGATAACCAGATCGAAGGTCAATTTTAGAGAAGAATTGAGCCCCACGAAGTTGGTCAAATAAATCATCAATTCTTGGAAGAGGGTATCTGTTCTTCACTGTGATCCCGTTCAGTTCTCTATAATCAATGCATAGCCGCATTGATCCATCCTTCTTCTTCACAAAGAGAACTAGTGCCCCCCAAGGAGACACACTCGGTCGGATAAACCCCTTCTCCAACAAGTCTTGGAGTTGTTTATTTAACTCTTCTAGATCCACATTTTCCATTCTATATGGGGTCTTTGATATCGGTTGTGATCCAGGTACGAGTTCAATGGAGAACTCTACCTCTCTTTCTAGGGGAGGTCCAGGTAACTCCTCAGGAAATACATCCATGTATTCCTGAACAATTGGAATATCTTCTATCTGTATGCTCCCTTTTCCTTCTTCATCATCACTGATTAACTCCATAAAGAAAGCTATAGGAGGTGCTTCTAGATAGGGATCAATTTAGGATATCTCTCCTTGGAAGATAACTGTAGGTCATTTATTCAAGACTACTGAGATTTCCTTACTTCTGCATTTGATCTTAGCATTATAATTTGAGAGCCAGTGCATCCCTAGTATAACGTTGAATTCCAACATGGGAATGACTACTAGATTTACGATAAAATTGTGCTCACTAAAGTAAACACTAGAGTCTCTAAACACTGTTGATTCATGGATAATCCCACTTGGAGTCTTGACTGACAACTCTACCTCAAGCAATTCGGGGATTGATTCTATATTCTTTTCAAACATGGAGGAAATAAAGGAATGTGTAGGAACAGAATCAAACAAAGTAGTTGCTAGTTTTGAGAGGAAAACAAGAGTACCTACTACCACGTCATTCGGAGCTTCAACTTCAGTTGTTGTGATAGCAAAAGCACGACCTTGCTCCCCTGGCCTTTGCTGAGGTTATGGTGATTCCCCTCCACTTCCCTTGGATTTGGACAGAGATTAGTATAGTGCCCAAGCTGTCCACACTTGAAGCAATGGACTTTGGGTAAGGCCATAACCATCTTCCCTCTGTCGTTAGTGTTGGGGAGTTGAGGCTTCACCTCACTACGACAATTCCGAGCAATATGGCCTCATCTTTCACACTTTTATCACTTTCCACTTCCGATCAAGCAGTTCCCCGGATGCTTATTTCCACATTTATTTCATGTGGTAAGTTGAATTTGTTTTCCACCTCTTCCCTGATCAAAAGTCTTCCCTAAACTGGGCTCCAACGATCTCTTATTTTCATTTGATTTATGAGACCACTGTGTCTCACCAAACTCTAGCTCTACTTTTATTACACTCCGCATGATCTCCTCGTAGCTATCGTAGTCCCAGTTGGCTAAATTCTTCTGCAGATGAGGTCTCAGTCCACCGAAAAATCTATCAACCTTCTGTCACGACCCGTCCTCGGGGCCCGTGCCGTGACTACCCCAAGCCCGCCTTCCATAGGCCAGGGGCTAGCGACTAGCACCAAGGCGTAAAATCCCAGTAAACAGGGAAGGCATTGCCTTTATAAGTAACAACCACACAGAGTCAGCAAGCGGAAAGTAACTACAAGTGCAGAAAAGTAAAGGGGGCCGGAATACAAGCCCAACTGAAAGTACAACTGAAAAAGTAAAGTACAGCAACTGAAGAAAAGACGGCGGCCTCGTGTCGTCCACTGGCAATCCCACCTGAAGGGTGGGTACAGATAGTCCCCAGGCTCCTCAGGTCCCACGTCCGCTCCGAGCACGTCCCGCCCAGTGGTCCACCTCCAGGTACCGTCCTGCTCCACGCCCCAACCGTGATCAGCGCTGTCCGTCGTCTGCAACCAACACAACAAGGTGCGGGCATAGCCCGTACAGGGGTGAGTACAAGCTACTCAGTAAGGACCCCGAGACCCCCGAAGGTCTCCCGAAATCCACAAAGGATATAGCACAAAAGAAAGATGCAATCACGAAGTAACATCTGACTCGACTTAGGTATATGCCCATACATATACCTAAGTCCCCAATTCTAGCTCTGCTCACGAGCTCAAGAACAACTCAATCCACAAAGGAAAGCAAGACTCAAATCCACAAGGAGAGTAAATAGTAAATCCACATAGGATAGTTCAACACAATCCACAAAGGAGAGTAACATAAGATTCAGCTCAACCAGGTATACTTTTTCAGATGACGTCAAAGATGATCACTGATCCATCTAAGTCGTCGGACCCACGAAGGATCGATAGGTACTAACCCCCGCAAAAGACCCACACAGGATCAGGCTCACACAGAACCTGTAGGCAGTGGCTCACACAGAACCAGTAGTAAGGACCCACATAGGATCGGGCTCACACAGAACCTGTAGCACTGATCCACGTGGGATCGCTGAGTGCAGTAGTCGATGCAGTCCACTGAGGATCTCTGCACAGTCGTCGCCGCAGTCCACGAAGGATCTCTACTCTGCCGTCGTCGCAGTCCACGGAGGATCTCTGCTCTGCCGTCGTCGCAGTCCACGGAGGATCTCTGCTCTGCCGTCGTCGCAGTCCACGGAGGATCTCTGCTCTGTCGTCGAAGTCACAGCCAGCGCTAGGGTTCCCGCACATAGCGAGCTCGTTTAGGAGGGTCCGCTCCACGAGCCGAGAGGCTGATACATCAACTGACACGTAGTCCGAAGTTGATGTATCCAAAAGTTCCGTATCGACAACAGGATCTCAACGCAACAGACGGCGCGTCGATCGGACGCCCGGTCTGAGAGTTATTGGCATTTTCGTCCCAGGGGCCCGGTTGGTTTTTAGGGCAAAACCAACCCGACCGTACTCCGCCTGTATCCGATCCTCGGGCGGAGTATGCCAAAAGTTCCGTCTCACTTAGAGGAAACTACCACAGCTGACGGTACGTCGATCGGACGTCCGTAGCTCAAGTTATGAGCGTTTCCGCTCCGAGGGCCCGGTTGGTTTCGTGTACGAACCAACCCGGCCGAACCCAAAGTCTTCCAAAACCTTGAGTGTAATATACCGAAACGACCGTCTCGATCCAAGGATCGCGTAGCCGCTGACGGTTCGTCAATCGGAGGTCCCAGGGCCAAGATATGGGCGAAAGACCGAAGAGGGCCCGAAACGGGGGTTCTGGGCCCGGGGTGACCCGGCCCGACCCGGCTAGGCCGGGTCCGGTCCGGCCTGGGCGCGGCCCGGCCGACCGGACCGGCCGGCTCGGTCTTCGGCCGAGCGGCCGAATGAGCCGCCGCGGGTCAAACCCGCGGCTTTGGAGAAACGCGGCCCGCGCGGGCCGCGTGCTGGGTGGCCGGACCGCGGACGCGGTCCGGCGGTTCGCCGCCGCTGCGGCTCGGCCGCGGCGGACTCCTCCGGTGGCGCGCCGGGCGCCGCCGCCTCCGGTCGCCGGCGCCGCCGCCACCTTCCGCGGGCCGCCGGAGTTGCTCCGGTGGCCCGTTTTGCCTCCCATCTGCGCCACTGTTCTTCCCGGGACGCGTCCTTCACTGCGGAATCAACAAATGGCCCTTGCGTCGTGCTTTTGCCGTCGCCCGCCAAATCCGCACAAAAAGGAAGATCGGCGGAGGGTTGCCGGGTCTTGTTCGTTAGACCCGCACCCTCCGCGTTAGTCATAAACAACGGGAGAAACAAGAAACGACCAATCAACAATTTTAAATAAATTTAAAATTGTTCCGTGATCGGTTCCTTATTTTAAAAGAAATAAAATCACGGGAAAGGAAAATATTTCAAATCAACCCTTACCTCGCAGCTGTCGTTGCCGAACGAGGGATCGTCGCGGGATTGCTCGTCGCGGAAGAAGGGGGATCGTCGCGTCGTCGCGGTATCCGGCGTCGCGTCGCCAATCTCCGGATCAAGATCAAACGGATTAATTTAAATCCGTTGATATTGAATTATAAAAAAGGGGAGAAATAAACGATTCGTTTCTCACCTTAATTGCCGAACGAGGATCGGCCGCGGAAGAAGAGGCGTTGCCGAAGAACGTCGCGGGTAAAGCTCGTTGACGTCGCAGATCTCGGTGTGCGTCGTCGAATTCCGGTCGCCGGCGTTCTTCGCATTCCTCGCGTTCTTCGCGTTCTTCGCGTTCTTCGCGTTCTTCGCGGGGAGATGAAGAAACAAAGATCCTCTCAAATCCTTTCAAAGGATTTTTAGGTTGGTCTTATTTTATAAACATGCCAACAAACGCAAAAACGTAAGTAACGACCCATCAGTTCGTTGAATTAATTCAACGAGCGAAACAGCCCATTTAATTCACGAAAGAAACAGCCCATTTAATTCACGAAATAAACCGCCCAATTAAATGGTCTGTTAAGAATTAAAGAAAACGCGTCGGTTGACTTTTCAGTTACTTTGACGGGTTTTTGCGGGTGCGTTACTTAGCGAAAGAAACGGCGGGGCTCGTGCGGGCCCCACCGCACAAATATCCTACCAAGGGGTAGGATATTTCTGGATAGCATTATATCCAGTTCAACTCAGATCAAGCCGCCTTTAAGTGGCTTCAAGTGGCTTCCAAGTAGCTTAAGTGAAATAAAATAAAGTTGTCGCACAAACTTTATTTTATTTCTGACTTAAAGCCCCAAAATTTAAAAACCATGTCTGAGCAAACGCAACTCCGGAAGAGGCGTTTCTAAGCAAATACCGGCGCTGCGATTTCATCGGTGCCCTCAGAATTCGATTCCGGGCACCGGTTCAAAAGATAGAAAAACCCGCTCGTCCGTTCACTGAACGTACCCGAGCCAAACTTCGGAAATTGATTCCGGGCACACCGGGCCTCGGAATCAGGTGCCGTCTGAAGCTGCGCTCTTGTAAAATTCCAAAGAAAATTAAGAAAAAAATTTCCTTGAAATTTGCGGGTCTTTACATTACTCCCACCTCAGGGCTTTACGTCCCCGTAAAGATACATCAAAAACTAGGGAAACAAATGGGGGTACTGAGCACGCATCTGAGCCTCCCGCTCCCAAGTGCTCTCCTGGAGGTTCCCGTGCTTCCATCTGACGCGCACAAGAGGAATCGACCGCCCACGTAGGACCCGCTCCTGTCGATCCTCGATCTCCACTGGGACCTCCACAAAAGTCACCCCATCGTCCACGTCTAGCTCCCCAAAGTCGATGATGTGTGTCGGGTCGTGCACGTATCTCCTCAGCTGAGACACGTGAAAGACGTCGTGCACCCGGTGCAACTGAGGTGGTAGAGCCAGGCGATAAGCCACCTCTCCTATCCTGCTGAGGACCTGGAAAGGCCCGATGAAGCATGGAGACAACTTGCCGCCTCGGCCAAATCTCCGTAAACCACGTCGAGGTGAGACAC
Source organism: Viscum album (assembly GCA_963277665.1). NCBI lineage: Eukaryota > Viridiplantae > Streptophyta > Magnoliopsida > Santalales > Viscaceae > Viscum > Viscum album. Next base: position 58,327,157 of record OY728138.1, read on the forward strand.
GCAAAAAGACGTGGTCGCCGTCCTCGAACTCTAGTGGCCTCCGCCTCCTGTCAGCATATGACTTCTGCCGGCTCTGAGCTGTCCTCATCCTCTCCTGGATGATCTGGACCTTCTCTGTCGTGGCTCGGACCATCTCTGGTCCCACGAGTGCTGACTCCCCAGGGTCTGTCCCGCACAACGGTGATCTGCAGGGTCTGCCGTACAACGCCTCGTATGGTGCCATCCCGATGGTGGAGTGGTAGCTGTTGTTGTACGCGAACTCCACCAAGGGTAGGTGGTCCTCCCAGCTGTGACCAAAGTCGAGAACACATGCACGGAGCATGTCCTCGAGTGTCTGTATGGTCCTCTCCGTCTGACCATCCGTCTGAGGGTGGAAGGCTGTGCTCAGATGGAGCCGCGTCCCGAACGCCTCCTGCAACCCCTTCCAAAGCCGGGAAGTGAAACGAGAATCTCGATCGGAGACGATAGACGATGGCACACCGTGAAGACGTACGATCTCCTGGACGTAAAGACGTCCCAAGCTCTCCACTGAGCCCTGCTCTCTGATGGGTAAGAAGTGTGCCGACTTGGTGAGTCGGTCGACAATCACCCAAATGGAGTCGTGACCTCTGGAAGTGCGTGGAAGTCCAGTCACGAAGTCCATAGATATGCCGTCCCACTTCCACTCCGGGACCTCCAAGGGCTGTACCAAGCCTGCTGGTACCTGATGCTCTGCCTTCACCTGTTGGCAGGTGAGGCATCGTGAAACGAACTCTGCCATAGCTTTCTTCATGCCCGACCACCAGTGCTGTCGCCTGAGATCCTGGTGCATCTTCGCCACTCCGGGATGCACCGCCAAGGGAGAAGTGTGAAACTCTCTCAGCACCTCCTCTCGTAAAGCGACTGGTACGAAGGTACGTCCTCTGAAAAGGATGTCGTGCTCTGCTCCAAGGGAGAAACCATCAGGCGCCTGACCCGAGGATATCAGTGCACGCCGGGTCTCACAGTCAGCGTCCCCACACTGAGCCTCTCTGACCCGCTGTAGAAGTGGAGGAGAGACTGTGAGAGACTGAAGAAAGGCTGCTCCGTCTCTATCCACGAAGGATATCTGCAAGGAGGCTAGCTGCTCCGTCGCCTCCTCAAGTAGCTGAATGCCCGTCCTCCTGCTGAGGGCATCGGCTACCACGTTCCCCTTCCCAGGAGTATAGACTATCTCAAAGTCATAGTCCTGGAGGAACTCAAGCCATCTCCGCTGTCTCAGGTTCAGGTCCTTCTGAGAGAAGATATACCTGAGACTCTGGTGGTCAGAAAAGACTGTGAAGCGCTCGCCCATCAGATAGTGCCGCCAAGTCTTCAGAGCGAAGACCACTGCTGCTAACTCCAGGTCATGAGTGGCGTAGTTCTGCTCATGCAGCCTAAACTGACGTGATCCGTAGGCGATCACGGCCCGTTCCTGCATCAGGACGCACCCGAGTCCAGTCCCTGATGCATCGCAGTAAACTACATATCCAACTCCCTCCTCAGGCAACCTCAAGATAGGTGTGCTGGTCAACCTCTGCCTCAGCTCCTGGAAGCTCTGCTGACATCTGTCTGACCACACAAAGGGTTTCCCCTTCTTTGTCAAGGCTGTGAGTGGTGCCGCAACTCTGGAGAAGTCTGGCACGAATCTCCGATAGTATCCGGCTAGGCCCAAGAAGCTTCGCACCTCTGTCACGCTCCTGGGTGGCTCCCAATCTAGCACTGCCTCGATCTTCGCGGGATCCACTGCAACTCCCGCCTCAGAAATGACGTGCCCCAAGAAATGGACCTCACGTAACCAGAACTGGCACTTTGAGAGCTTGCCATAAAGCTGGTGCTCTCGGAGTGTGTCTAGCACAACTCGCAGGTGGTAGGCATGCTCCTCCTCAGTCGTCGAGTATACCAAAATGTCGTCAATGAAGACCACGACAAAACGGTCGAGGTATGGCTGGAAGATCCTATTCATGAGGCTCATGAACACTGCTGGAGCATTGGTTACGCCGAATGGCATAACCAAGAACTCATAATGGCCATACCGACACCTGAAGGCCGTCTTCTGCACGTCCTCGTCTCGAACTCTGAGCTGATGATAGCCTGACCGGAGGTCTATCTTCGAGAACCACCGCGCTCCCTTGAGCTGATCGAAGAGGTCATCAATCCGTGGCAGCGGATACTTGTTTCTCACTGTCACCTGGTTCAGGCGACGATAGTCGACACACAGTCGCAAGCTCCCGTCCGCCTTCTTGGCGAACAATATCGGGGAAGCCCAGGGTGAAACACTGGGTCGGATAAACCCCTTGCTCTGCAAGTCCTCCAACTGTACCCGCAGCTCCCGAAGCTCGGCGGGGGCCATCCGATATGCTGGAGTAGATATCGGGGCTGTCCAGGGGTACAAGTCGATGTAAAAGTCTACCTCTCTACGAGGAGGTAGCCCTGGAACGTCGTCGGGAAAGACGTCCACGTACTGGTCCACCACTGCAGGAAAAGCTGGACTCCGCACGTCCACTGCTCTTAGGATGAGGCTAGCCAACTGATGAGAGATGGGCTGCACTCTCCTCCGCGGAAGTCCATCCTGTGCTGCAAAGGTTCCCTTCTCGCCGGTGAAGGTAAACCTGCTCCCGTTGGTGCGAACACACCGCACCTTGCGCCTAAAACAGTCGATCTGGGCATGAACCGTGGATAGCCAATCCATGCCCAAGATGACGTCGTAAGGCCTCGACGCCGCTACAAGGAGATCCCAGCCGAAGCTCTCGCCTCCTAGAGTAAGCTCACACTGCCGGCACCAGTGCGTAATCGTCGAGTCTGCTCCCGTAGGAGTCTCTAGCCGTAAGGATCGAGCCAACGGCTCAGTCGGAATCTCCGAGCTCCGAACAAGGGAAGAGGCTATGAAAGAGTGACTCGCTCCTGTGTCTATAAGTACTGCAGCAAGGGTGGAATAGACACAGATCGTACCTCGAATCATCTCTGGCATGTCGGGGTCGTAGGCCTCCACTGCCTGGAGCTGGGCCTGTCCCTGCCCGCCAGCTCCCTGTGGTCGAGGTGGCCCTCCTGGTGGTGGTGGGGGTAGAGCCTGGAAGCGTCGCCCACCACCCGCTGCTCGGCCAGCTCCTCTGCCTCGTCCGCCTCCTCCCTGCGGACCGCCACGGTCGACCCTCTGCCTCTGACTGGGTGGCCCCTCCACCGTCTGCTGCTCCTCTGATCGGCGAGTCGGGCAATCACGAGCCATGTGTCCCTGCCCGCCGCAAGAGTAGCACAGCCTGCCTCTCGGAAGGCTGGCACTCCGCTGTGTGCCCCGTACTGCTGAGCCGGTGTCCTGAGGCCGTCTGCGTGGGGGTCTGGTCTGCCTGGACCCGAGAGTCATCCATCGGCTACCTGCTGCCAAAGTCTCAGCTACCTGCCGCCCTGCGCTAGGTCTCGCCGCTGAAGAAGGCTCTTCCAGGAAGCTCTCGATCAGGAGGGCTCGCTCCAGCACTCCCGCCTGGGTCGGAATGCTGAGGGATATCAGCGACGCCCGAATCTCCTGTCGCAAGCCCTGCTCGAAGGTCCGGGCCCGGAAGAAGGGGTCCCGTACCATGTCGGTCGAGTAGCGAGATAGGTCAGTGAACCTCGCCGCGTACTGAGCGACCGTCATGCTGCCCTGGCGCAGTTGGAGAAGCTCCTGGATGCGCACCGCTCGGAGGGTGGCCGGGACGAACTCAGAGCGGAAGAGGCTCTCGAAGTCCGCCCAGAGCAAGGATGCCTCATCGTGAACCTGGAGCATCAGGCTCCACCATCGTCCTGCCGCCGCCTGCAGGAGGCTCGCTGCGAGGATCACCATGAGATCCGCTGGTGTCCTCACTAGCCTAAAGATCCGTACCACCGCCTCTAGCCAGTCCTCGGCGGCCTGGGGGTCCACCTCACCGCGAAACCTGGGCGGTCGCTGGCTCTGAAACTCATGCAGTGCCCTGAGGCGACGTGCATTGTCAGCGTCTGGTACTGGTAGCATCGGTGGCTCGGCGGGTAAAGCTACCGCCGGTGCCACTGCTGGCAAAGGGCCCTGCACCGAGGCCTCGTCGCTCGGTGGGCTGCCATCACGCCCTACACTCGGAACCCTAGCTGGCTGTCGTCGCGGGGCCATCCTGAAAAGGAGAACAAGAGCACCACAGTCAGAACAGTATACCTGGTGAGCTGGCACAAGTAATCACAAGGAAAACTTGAGACTTTCATAAAGCAGATCAGTATACCCGGTGAGCTGACATAAGTAATCACAAAGAAAACTTGAAACACACACGCAATCAATGTTTTCATGCATTAAGTCGGAAATCAGGATTCAGGGTCCTGGTGTACGGATACGTCGGCCGCCGCACCAACACTGGGCTCCCTGAACTGATAACCACACTCAATACACTAAACACTATTGCTTCATATAGAAAGAAAGGACGATCAAAGTCTGCGGTAGAACCGACCGCCTCTGATACCAATTTGTCACGACCCGTCCTCGGGGCCCGTGCCGTGACTACCCCAAGCCCGCCTTCCATAGGCCAGGGGATGGCGACTAGCACCAAGGCGTAAAATCCCAGTAAACAGGGAAGGCATTGCCTTTATAAGTAACAACCACACAGAGTCAGCAAGCGGAAAGTAACTACAAGTGCAGAAAAGTAAAGGGGGCCGGAATAAAAGCCCAACTGAAAGTACAACTGAAAAAGTAAAGTACAACAACTGAAGAAAAGACGGCGGCCTCGTGTCGTCCACTGGCAATCTCACCTGAAGGGTGGGTACAGATAGTCTCCAGGCTCCTCGGGTCCCACGTCCGCTCCGAGCACGTCCCGCCCAGTGGTCCACCTCCAGGTACCGTCCTGCTCCACGCCCCAACCGTGATCAGCGCTGTCCGTCGTCTGCAACCAACACAACAAGGTGCGGGCATAGCCCGTGCAGGGGTGAGTACAAGCTACTCAGTAAGGACCCCGAGACCCCCGAAGGTCTCCCGAAATCCACAAAGGATATAGCACAAAAGAAAGATGCAATCACGAAGTAACATCTGACTCGACTTAGGTATATGCCCATACATATACCTAAGTCCCCAATTCTAGCTCTGCTCACGAGCTCAAGAACAACTCAATCCACAAAGGAAAGCAAGACTCAAATCCACAAGGAGAGTAAATAGTAAATCCACATAGGATAGTTCAACACAATCCACAAAGGAGAGTAACATAAGATTCAGCTCAACCAGGTATACTTTTTCAGATGACGTCAAAGATGATCACTGATCCATCTAAGTCGTCGGACCCACGAAGGATCGATAGGTACTAACCCCCGCAAAAGACCCACACAGGATCGGGCTCACACAGAACCTGTAGGCAGTGGCTCACACAGAACCGGTAGTAAGGACCCACATAGGACCGGGCTCACACAGAACCTGTAGCACTGATCCACGTGGGATCGCTGAGTGCAGTAGTCGATGCAGTCCACTGAGGATCTCTGCAGAGTCGTCGCCGCAGTCCACGAAGGATCTCTGCTCTGCCGTCATCGCAGTCCACGGAGGATCTCTGCTCTGCCGTCGTCGCAGTCCATGGAGGATCTCTGCTCTGGCGTCATCGCAGTCCACGGAGGATCTCTGCTCTGTCGTCGAAGTCACAGCCAGCGCTAGGGTTCCCGCACACAGCGAGCTCGTTTAGGAGGGTCCGCTCCACGAGCCGAGAGGCTGATACATCAACTGACACGTAGTCCGAAGTTGATGTATCCAAAAGTTCCGTATCGACAACAGGATCTCAACGCAACAGACGGCGCGTCGATCGGACGCCCGGTCTGAGAGTTATTGACATTTTCGTCCCAGGGGCCCGGTTGGTTTTTAGGGCAAAACCAACCCGACCGTACTCCGCCTGTATCCGATCCTCGGGCGGAGTATGCCAAAAGTTCCGTCTCACTTAGAGGAAACTACCACAGCTGACGGTACGTCGATCGGACGTCCGTAGCTCAAGTTATGAGCGTTTCCGCTCCGAGGGCCCGGTTGGTTTCGTGTACGAACCAACCCGGCCGAACCCAAATTCTTCCAAAACCTTGAGTGTAATATACCGAAACGACCGTCTCGATCCAAGGATCGCGTAGCCGCTGACGGTTCATCAATCAGAGGTCTCAGGCCCAAGATATGGGCGAAAGACCGAAGAGGGCCCGAAACGGGGGTTCTGGGCCCGGGGCGACCCGGCCCGACCCCCCCCCCTTGGGTCGGCCGAACCGGGTCGGCCCGACCCGGCCCGACCCGGCGAGGCCGGGTCCGGTCCGGCCTGGGCGCGGCCCGGCCGACCGGACCGGCCTGGGCGCGGCCCGGCCGACCGGACCGGCCGGCTCGGTCTTCGGCCGAGCGGCCGAATGAGCCGCCGCGGGTCAAACCCGCGGCTTTGGAGAAACGCGGCCCGCGTGTTGGGTGGCCGGACCGCGGACGCGGTCCGGCGGTTCGCCGCCGCCGCGGATCGGCCGCGGTGGACTCCTCCGGCGGCGCGCCGGGCGCCGCCGCCTCCGGTCGCCGGCGCCGCCGCGCCGGCGACCCGCGCCGCCGCCACCTTCCGCGGACCGCCGGAGTTGCTCCGGTGGCCCGTTTTGCCTCCCGTCTGTGCCACTGTTCCTCCCGGGACGCGTCCTTCACTGCGGAATCAACAAATGGCCCTTGCGTCGTGCTTTTGTCGTCGCCCGCCAAATCCGCACAAAAAGGAAGATCGGCGGAGGGTTGCCGGGTCTTGTTCGTTAGACCTGCACCCTCCGCGTTAGTCATAAACAACGAGAGAAACAAGAAACGACCAATCAACAATTTTAAATAAATTTAAAATTGTTCCGTGATCGGTTCCTTATTTTAAAAGAAATAAAATCACGGGAAAGGAAAATATTTCAAATCAACCCTTACCTCGCAGCTGTCGTTGCCGAACGAGGGATCGTCGCGGGATTGCTCGTCGCGGAAGAAGGGGGATCGTCGCGTCGTCGCGGTATCCGGCGTCGCGTCGCCAATCTCCGGATCAAGATCAAACGGATTAATTTAAATCCGTTGATATTGAATTATAAAAAAGGGGAGAAATAAACGATTCGTTTCTCACCTTAATTGCCGAACGAGGATCGGCCGCGGAAGAAGAGGCGTCGCCGAAGAACGTCGCGGGTAAAGCTCGTCGACGTCGCAGATCTCGGTGTGCGTCGTCGAATTCCGGTCGCCGGTGTTCTTCGCGTTCCTCGTGTTCTTCGCGTTCTTCGCGTTCTTCGCGTTCTTCGCGGGGAGATGAAGAAACAAAGATCCTCTCAAATCCTTTCAAAGGATTTTTAGGTTGGTCTTATTTTATAAACATGCCAACAAAAGCAAAAGCGTAAGTAACGACCCATCAGTTCGTTGAATTAATTCAACGAGCGAAACAGCCCATTTAATTCACGAAAGAAACAGCCCATTTAATTCACGAAATAAACCGCCCAATTAAATGGTCTGTTAAGAATTAAAGAAAACGCGTCGGTTGACTTTTCAGTTACTTTGACGGGTTTTTGCGGGTGCGTTACTTAGCGAAAGAAACGGCGGGGCTCGTGCGGGCCCCACCACACAAATATCCTACCAAGGGGTAGGATATTTCTGGATAGCATCCTATCCAGTTCAACTCAGATCAAGCCGCCTTTAAGTGGCTTCAAGTGGCTTCCAAGCAGCTTAAGTGAAATAAAATAAAGTTGTCGCACAAACTTTATTTTATTTCTGACTTAAAGCCCCAAAATTTAAAAACCACGTCTGAGAAAACGCAACTCCGGAAGAGGCGTTTCTAAGCAAATACCGGCGCTGCGATTTCATCGGTGCCCTCAGAATTCGATTCCGGGCACCGGTTCAAAAGATAGAAAAACCCGCTCGTCCGTTCACTGAACGTACCCGAGCCAAACTTCGGAAATTGATTCCGGGCACACCGGGCCTCGGAATCAGGTGCCGTCTGAAGCTGCGCTCTTGTAAAATTCCAAAGAAAATTAAGAAAAAAATTTCCTTGAAATTTGCGGGTCTTTACACCTTCCCACTTGGATCCATGACAAAGCTAGAGGTATATCGTGAAAGTCGGGTGAAGTTCATCTCATAGCTTCCGACAGATTCGTTCTCCTTCTGCTTCAGCTTGAGAAACTCTTTCTCCATTCTCGTTCTCATGGAACGAGGGAAATACTTATTAAAGAATATTCCCCGGAACTATTCCCACTCTATAGCTTCCATCTCTCCTCTAGGCTTCGTGTTTTTGACCAGTGACCACCACTGATCAGCTTCTCCCTCTAGGCGATAAACAACAAGGGTGACTTTTTCTTGTTCCTTACAAAGGAGTACAGAAAAGATATTTTCAATGAAGCTTATCCATTGTTCCACAACCAAAGGGTCAGTAGATCTACTGAATGATGGTGGTCGTTGATGCATGAAGGAATCAATAGAATTTTGTTCCATTCGTGGTGAGATCAGCCTCTCAGCTTGATTCAAGTTATTACTCATAACTTGAGTCAGTTGGTTCATCATTTGCATGAATGTTTCTATTACGGCTTCCAACGGAGGTCCGTCAGCACATGGTGCATTGCGGTCACCATCTGCACGGTTCCTCCTATTGCCAGCCATTTTCCAAAAAAATAAAACTTTAGTGAGACACTTATTTAATTTATGAATCTTTTAACTAAGACTTCATTCTTAGACAATTACATTTCTCTATAATTCCTTCATAATGATTCATAAAAAGCTTGTGATTAGCCAAAAATATCCTCCAGGAGTGTCATAACCAAGAGTGCAGAAAGACCCGTTATCGTGCACCAGTTCCCGTTCGAGTCTAGCTCAAAGCGGTGTTTTCGGGTTTTACCCCTATGTACATCTGTTCCAAAGCCGCCTCTACTTGCTCGTATCCAGACATGGATGTATTTGTTTGATAAACCACTTACTCAATACTTACAAAAATACCAGGAAGTTTTCCTATATTTAAACTTTTCTATAGGGTTCTTCCTAAAGTTTTTATATCCTAATTTACACAAATAACTAAACCATCCTTTGATACTAACTATAGCATCCCGTCTTTTTATAACATAAACTTTCATTACATTACACAAAACTTAGGATCTTTAAGGTTTAGTGTCTTGGAAACCAGGAACATAATACATGAAAACAACATAAAGCATTATTCTTAAACACTAGAAAGGCTTATCCTTAAGTTTATCCTAGGTTCATTACTGCATCTCATAACCTGGGGACATACATCAAAAGAAAGGGTGAGCAGAAGGCCCAGTAAGGGAAACAAGAGAAACATTTTACATGTGAACTTGAGATACTTCAATAAGGTCATGAAAAGGGCTTTAAGGAATGATAAAGAAATCATGAGATATATCATAATAAAAATAAAATTTTTCATAACTTGAATATGTGGATACAACATTTAATATTGACAATCATTTCATTTCACCAAGGTCCATCCCCAAGGTGTCATTAAAAATTACCAAGGTTATTCACCAAGGTATCAGTCTAAAAAGTCATCTCTAGAGATTAAGTCTTTACCCAATGCATTGGAGTGCTATCAGGGCGCACCCTTAAATTTGCCTTTATTATCATGTGAGACACATATATCATCACAAAAAATTTCATAAATAACCCATATAGCATAAAATAAATGGGTTTTATTTCATAATCATAATGTTTTAAAAACTGCTTTAAAGACATGATCTTAATGTCACTTTAAACCCACAGAAAGGGAAAGCGGGTCTCATGTATGTAAATAAAAGAATTTAAAATAGAACACTTTGATATATATGTGAATACCCTTGTATAAATAAGATCTTTGAGTATTAACTTTATAATATAAAATAATTTTGAGAAAAGAGAGAGGCATTTTGAGACGAAAATTCTGCAGCATAACGGCTATGTTTCGGGGTTTTAGAAAACATTGAAAGGAGAGGGGACATGGGTCAAACATTCATAAATGACCCATAAAATAGTAGAGTGATAGAATAAGAAGGATATATAAACATGGTAATGAAATTTGAAGTACATACCATTTGAAATGAAAAACATGGAAGGAAGATAAAAATTAGATTTCTCTTATGAAAATTCAACAGCCTAACGACGTCACTTAAACTTCAACAAAATGATTTGAAAAGATAAAATAGGGTCTCTCATCATGTGAACATAATAGTTCAGTATGATAGATATAGAGATAATACCCTAACATAATAAAAAAATAACTTGAAAGACTTGACATGAAAGTAGAATTTTGAAAAGAATGAGAAGGGTGAAAGAACCACTTAAAAATTCGGCAGCCTAACAGCGCCACTTAAAACTTCAAAATACTGAATTGAAGAGATAAAATGGAGTCTCTCATCATATGATACTAAAATATCAGTATGATAGATATAGATATCATACCCCAACATAATAAATAGTAAATTGAAAGACTTTACATGAAAATAGATCTTGAAAAATGAGAAGTGAGAAAGAATCCGTTACAAAAATTTCGGCAGCCTAACAGCGCCACTTAAACATTCTTAAAACAAAATAATGAGAGTAAGAGGGGATATATCATTATATGAACATGAAAAGGGAATTAAGAGGGATATAAAAGAACATGCTTTAACATAAGAACATGGAGCATAAAATAAATGACATAAAAGAGATTACTTGAAAAGAAAGAGAGAGGTCAGATCCCTTACCTTAAACGTAACTCTTAAAACTCAAAGGTTGGGACCTTGAGAGGCTTGAGGGCACATTGGGAGGACTCCTTGGGAGGTAAGGAGACCAAAAATTCGTTAATAATGATTTTGGAGTCCAAAGGATGAGAGAAGGGCTTGGTATTTATAGGGAAAGTGAGGGGACAAGGCATTAATGGCCAAGGGACACCTCACAAGTGGTTTTCTCAAAACCATGTGCTCTCCCATGATATTTCCCATGAAGTTAGGCCACATGGGTCCCCCAATAAAATAATTCATCACCTTTGGTCATAAAACCTTTAAAATATCTCATGATATCACCATGACACCACTATGATGTCATTAAACATACTGAAACCCTAAAACTGCTTTTTTTACTATTCACTGAAAATTCATTTTTTTCAGAAAAAACCCCAAAAATTACCATAACATAATATCGGTGCTCTGAGTTTGAAAATAAATTCCATTTTATAAAAATATTTTTCTAAATAATTTTAATTTAATTTTTAATTAAAAAACACTATTCACCCTAAAAAACTAATACTTGAGTAATAATTTATGAAACTGTTATTTACCCATTTTATTGAATCTCATTACTTAATCTAGGTGTCTAAATTATATTAAAACTTTCTTTGAGTGAAATTACTAATCCATTTGGTCACATTACTAATCCTAAGCATAAAATCACTATTCATAATTTACTATTCATCAAAAATTAAGTTGATCTTATTAGACTCCAAATTCCTTACTGAACACTTTTGCAGAAGACCGTTTTTTGAAAATCATTACACATCATTAATTATTTAAGGTTTACATAAATATTTTAAAATATAATTTTTTCAAAATTCATCAATAAAATACATCCTAAAATTATCCGGACATTTGAAATTTCAGAAACATCACTAAAGGAAGAAATCTCAATTCATTCATCCAAAAAGATTACACAAAGAAGCTAGGGTCTCTTCACATAGCCCCTTATAACACCGACATATGAATTAAGAAATATATTTTATTAAATTAAGGGATTTTTGAATTAAATAATATTTTTAATAATATATTATTATTATTATTAAATTAATTTTATTATATACAAATGATCATATAATTTTATGAATGTAATTATAATTTTTTATTAAGGTTTGAAAGCCATATCTGTCAAAACCCGTGAATTTTTGATAAATGTCGGTTTTTATTTTAAAAGTGACAATTAAAATATTTAGAAAATTATTTAAATAAAATACATGATATTTCTAGAATCAGGACGTCGAAATTATCCAACAGTGAATTTTTCATAATTTTCTGAGACAGTCAAATTTTAGGGTAAAAATTAAATATTGTTTAAATATATAATGTGTTTTATGACATCATAATGACCAAATAGTGATGTAATAAAATACTATAAGCTTTATGTTCGGCCAATATATGTTTTACCATTAAAATAATGTGATTTTGGATTTGTTTGACTTACTTTTCAAAGCATTAATGGACCCCTTAATACTTATTAAACATCTTGTCTTTTTAAATTATTTTCCATGGGAGTGTGACTCACCTCCACATAAGCAACCCCATTATTTTAAGAAGTTAGGAATTTGGACTTATAAAATATTGTTTTCCTCTTCCCTTTGACAAAAACCATCTGTAAAAACCATGAGCTGATTTGTGGTTTGGATTAGTTTAGTGTAAGGGGTCCCAAACCTAAATAATAAAGAATTCACTCACCTTTCCTATATAAACTCACCCAATCTCCCACTTCCTCCTCAATCAAAGTCTTTAGAGCTCATCCAAACTCTAACCTAATATCTCTAGAATCCTTCCAAGGTTCCCCATGCTCTCAATAAGCCTCTCTCAAGCCTCTCTCAAGCCTTGGAAGCACACTTCCAAGTAAGGGGTTTTCTTCCTTTCACTTTTTTGTCCAATTTTCTTAATATTGTTATGCCCTTTTAATTTAAATTATAAATGTTGGGGTATGGTTTCGCACCTCCCCCATACTTCCCTCTTATTGTTTGAATGATGGTAGACCCCTTTAACTCTCATTAAATTCCTCCCATGTACACCCGTTACTATGCCGAAATTCCGAAAGGAACTTATCTCTCTTCATTTACATTCAAGCAATACTTTTGTATCATGAATCTAAATTCCATTAAAATTGTTTGAACATGTATCTATATGACCCTCTTACTGTCCATTTCATGTAAATATTATGAGACACCACTTTTCTCTCTCATCAACCATTTTTATGAATTCTTATGTCACGCCATTACGCTGCCGAAATTACACCGATTTTCTAAGCCAATGCCTTTGTGTAGTGAATACCAAGCGCATTTATCCATCAAGGGTATTCACCTTTAATCACATTTACTTATTGATTATAAAGTTTCATGTATGAATTCCACATTCCTTTATCATGTAATAAATGATTATGTTTAATGAATCCATGTTTTATGATCCATGTGGCACACTTATGCATGAAATGAAATGTTTAAGAAGGGTGAACCCTTATTGAGCTCCAATGCATTGGGTAAAGTATAGTATCATGATATGTCATGTGCAATGAGTGTTGACTCATGCTAATTCAAGTGAAATGAGTGTTTACTCGTGCTTCATGTGCAATTATAATTTACTCATGCTCCATGTGCAATGATCCTTGGCTCATGCTAATTCCATGTTAAGTGTTGTTGCCACATTTCCATGTTATGATTATCATGATTTATCATGACTTTATGTTCATGTTTATCTTGTGTTCTATTGATATACCTATTGTCTAACATGTATTGTACTCCTCATGTATTCCATGTTTATTCCCTTACTGGGCTTTATAGCTCACCCCTTTTCTTATGCATGTCCTCAGGTTATCCCATGCAATGCTAAGTACGAGGGAATGTAGTGGTCATGTAAAGGAAGTTTTCAATAAAGATGTTGTATTTCATGTTTTAAGTTGTTATGTAATGATCTTAATCCCCAAAGACACTAGACCTATCGATCTTACATGTTGTATCAAGTGAATAGTTTATGTAATAAATCATGTTTAAGTTTGTATAAAAAGCAGGGTTGTTATAGTTGGTATCAGAGGACATGTTTAGTTATTTTTGGGATTAGGATTAGAAAACCCCAGTAAAGCCTTATAGACAAGACTAAGTATAATAAAAACATCCCTAAGTTTTGTTAAGTACTGAGTGAGTGGTTTATCAAGAAAATACATCCCTATATGGATACGAGTAGGTAGAGGCGGCTCTGGCACAGATGTATCCTAGGGGTAAAACTCGAAAACACCACTTTGTGCTAGACCCGAATGAGAACTGGTGCATGAAAACAAGCCTTGATGCACTCTTGGTTAGGACACTCCCAGAGGATATGTTTTGATAAATTCACAAGCTTAGTATGAACCCTTATTAATGGAATTAAAAAAAATTCCCCTAAGAATATATGTTAGAAAGTAGATCATGAAAAGCCTAGATTGAAGCCTATAGACTCATGAGTTAAGGAAAATAAAAGTTTATTTATAAGTCATCAAATTTTTTCTTTGGATTACCCTTTTTGTGTTACCCCCTAACATTCCTTTTATTCCAGCCAATGGCCGAAAATAGGAGAACTCGGGCTAACAATCGATGTGAAGATCAGTGTGATGACTGTACTAATGAGATGCCCAATCCAATGGGAGCGGGAATTGTGAACTTTGTCACGCTTCTCTCTCAGATAACTCAATATTTTAATAGAAACACGGTTCAAGAGGAACGTCCAACCCCCCCCAATAAGGAAAAAGTTTCTATCGAGAGCTTCATGAGACAAAGGCCTCCTACTTTTAGTGGATTATCCGATCCCACGATTGCTGAACAATGGATCAACTCCATTGAAAAGATCTTCTACATCCTTCAATGTTCTGAACAAGAGAAGGTTCTCCTAGAAGCTTATCATATAGAGGGTGAAGCTGATCAATGGTGGATGTTGATAAAAAATACGGAGCATGAGGATGAGATCGAGGCGTTGGAATGAAAGGATTTCCGGAAGATGTTTTTCGATAAATATTTTCTACACATCCTCCGACTTAGGATGTAAAGGGACTTCCTTTCCCTCATGAAAAAAGACGAAGAATCTATTGGAGCATATAAGGAAAACTTCACAAGGATTGCACGATACGCTTCCGGCTTTGTCTTTACCCCCGAATGTAAGGTTGACCACTTCTTTGGTGGGCTGAATCCTAGCCTACGGAAAGCATTAGCGATCCGTGACTTCAACAGCTATGAGAAAATTGTCCGATGTGCCCTCAAGGTCTAAATGGAGATCGGGGAATCACAGGGGTATCATGGGGACAAGAAGCATAAGGTAGAATTCAATGCTGGTGGTCCGATGGATAAATCCAACGGTGCTAAGAAGATCCAGCACCCCACTTTCCAAAAGTGCAGAAATAAGCACCCTGGAAATTTCCTCAAGGGGACGTGGAAATGCTTTAGGTGTGGAAGAGAAGGAAACCTAGCTGTTAACTGTCGGCAAGAAAGACCCGTGGCTACGACAGAGGAGAGAAACGCTCCATTCGAACCTCAACGCATTTTTCATTGCTACAAATATAAAGAACCAGGGGATTTTGCAAATCAGTACCCTAATACAAGGGTTTTCGGAGGCAACCAACAACCTCTAAGGTAACAAGGAAGAGATTTTGCCATCACTTTTGCCAAAGTGAACCCCGACAATGAAGTGGTGACAGGTACGCTATTTATTCATTCAAGAATAGATAACATACTTTTTGATTCTGGTTCTACGCATTCTTTTATATCTCGAAATTTTAGTAGAATAATCCCACCACCACCACAAATCATGGAAGTAAAGATTTTGGTGAGTACGGCAAATGGGGAAATCATTTCATCCCATGAGTATAACTCCCCCCTGTCATAATCTGTGGATTTAATTTCCCGGAAAACCTCGTCATACTCCCTTTAGTGTAATTTTATGCAATTCTTGGCATGGACTGGCTTTCCTTATATAGAGCCAACATAAATTGTCGGGAGAGGGAAATCACACTCCATATGGAGAATCGACCCCCGATTATTTACAAGTGTAAGGAGGAAGATGGATCTCTTTTAGCTCCATCATCTCAAGCATGGATATTACTGCCCTATGAGCACGCGTATCTGGCTCAGATGATTGAGTCCAAGGAAGAAACCATCCTTGAAGAAATGCCTATTGTGAGGGAATTTGCTGAAGTGTTTCCCGAGGAACTTCCTGGTCTTCCTCCTAAAAGTGACGTTGAATTATCAATTGAACTTATACCAGGGGTGATACCAATTTCCAAGACTCCATATAGAATAGATGTCGTGGAGCTTGAAGAGCTGAAGAAAAAACTACAAGGGAATCTAGATAAAAGGTTTATACTCCCAAGTGCTTCACCATGGGGTGCACCAGTCCTATTCATCAAGAAGAAGGATGGGTCAATGCAGCTTTTCATCGATTATCGTGAACTTAAAAAATCACGATAAAGAACAAGTATCCTCTTCCATGGATCGTTTACTTGTTCGATCAACTGTGTGGAGCACAATACTTCTCTAAGGTAGATTTGCGGTCGGGATATTATCAAGTAAGGGTGAAGAAGGAAGATGTCCCCAAGACTTCTTTTCGTACAAGATACAGGCACTATGAATTCATAGTAATGCCTTTAGGACTCACTAATGATCCAAAAATCTTCATGGACTTGATGAATAGAGTCTTTAGAGATTACCTTGACAAATTTGTGGTAGTATTTATAGATGATATTATAATATACTCCAAAACCAAGGAGGATCATGAGGAGCATTTAAGAACTGTACTAGAGACTTTGCGCAAGGAGAAGCTCTATGAAAAGTAAAGCAAGTGTGAGTTCTTATTAAAGGAGGTCTCATTCTTGGGCCATATCATCACAACCAATGGGATATTTGTGGATCCCTCCAAAATAGATGCAATTGAGGGATGGCTGAGACCAACATCGGTAATGGATATCCGTAGCTTCTTGGGGTTAGTTGGATATTATCGACGATTTGTGAGAAATTTATCACAATTTTCCAACCCTATTACCAAGATAACTCGAAAGGGATTAAAGTTTACTTGGAGTGATGAATGCGAAGAAAAATTCAAAGAGTTGAAAAGGAGGCTTATCACTGCACTCGTGCTCAATTTAACAACAATTGGGGAACCTTTTGTGATATTCAGTGATGCTTCGAAGAAGGTCTTAGGATATGTGCTGATGCCGAATGATAAATTGATATCCTATGCCTCAAGACAGTTGAAAATACATGAGATAAACTATCCAATGCATGATCTGGAGTTGGCGGCGGTGATCTTTTCCTTGAAAATCTGGCGGCATTATCTCTATGGGGAGAAATGCGAGATATATACTGACCATAAGAGTCTTAAATATATATTCACACAGAAATAGCTTAATATTCTCTAGAGAATATGGATAGAGATCATCAAGGATTATGAATTTTCAATACATTACCACCCTCGGAAAGTGAACAAGGTGGAAGATGCCCTAAGTAGAAAGGACCCAACGATTCTATCAATGATGAGAATTGAGAAGGATCCAATCTTCTTTGACTTGATGAAGACGGACATGGGGATCATAAATAAGGAAACATCATCAATACTTTAACAAATGATTGCTCAACCGTATATTTTGGAAAGTTTAAAGGATGCTCAAAAGGATTATGTGGGAATTTAGGAAAAAGTAGAAGCTATCGAAAAAGGGAAATCCTCGGAGTTTAATGTTAATGAAGAAGGAATTGTGTGATTTGGGAGAAGACTATGTGTTCCGTCAAGTCTGGAGCTGAAGAAGGAACTTTTGGATGATGCACATAGTTCAAATTTCTCTATTCACCCAGGGAGCAAAAAGATGTATCGAGATCTCCGAGAAAATATTTGGTGGGATAATATGAAGAAGGAGATCGCTGTATATACATCAAAGTGCTTGGTGTGCCAGAAAGTGAAGGAAGAGAGGCAAAAGTCAAAGGGCATGATGTAACCATTGCCCATACCAGAATGGAAATGGGAGAACATCACCATGGACTTTGTCACTGGACTTCTGAGGACATCCAAAGGCAACAATGCAATATGGGTTGCGGTGGATCATCTTACAAAGACTGCACACTTCATTGCTATTTGGGAAGATTTCTCATTGGATTAACTAGAACAAATATATATCAGGGAAGTGGTAAGGATTCATAGAGTACCACTATCTATTGTGTCTAACTGAGATCCAAGATTCACCTCTAAGTTTTGGAAGAGTCTTCAACATGCTCTGGATACTGAACTGAACTTCAGTACGACCTATCATCCTCAAACTGATGTCAAATCTGAGCGGACTATCCAAATACTTGAGGACATGTTGAGAGTGTGATCAATGGACTTTAAAGGAGGATGGGATCAACATATTCCTCTATTTGAGTTCTCTTATAATAATAGTTTCCACTCGAGAAACCAAATGGCACCATATGAAGCCCTTCATGGGAAAAGGTGCAGAACACCGACGTGTTGGGATGAGGTC
Organism: Viscum album; assembly: GCA_963277665.1. Lineage (NCBI taxonomy): Eukaryota > Viridiplantae > Streptophyta > Magnoliopsida > Santalales > Viscaceae > Viscum > Viscum album. Next base: position 58,345,302 of record OY728138.1, read on the forward strand.
GGTGAACTTATGCTGCTTGGACTAGAAATGGTCGAGGAAATGGGGGAGAAGGTGAAAACCATTCAACAACATATCAAGGAAGCCCAGAGTCAACAGAAGAGTTATGCAGATAATCATCGATGAGACCTTGAGTTTATAGTTGGAGACATGGTTTTTCTACGCATATCTCCATGGAATAAGGTCATGAGGATTGGAAAGAAAGGAAAGTTAAGTCCAAGGTACATCGGCCCCTTCGAGATTCTTGATTGTGTCGGGGCTGTGGCCTATCGACCAACACTTCCACCTACCATGGACAAAGTACATGATGTCTTTCATGTATCCCTCTTAAATAAGTACACATCGAACCCTTCACATGTACTCTCTTCTGAGGTGGTACAGTTGGAGGATGATCTTTCTTATGAGGAAAAACCAGTGAAGATCTTAGATCATAAAGAAAAAGTTCTACAAAATAAGACAATGCCCCTCATCAAGGTGTTGTGGTGAAACCAAAAGTTTAAAGAAGCGACTTGGGAATCAGAGGAAATGATGAATTTGAGTTACCCACATCTGTTTTAGTGTGGGAAAAGGAAATTTCGAGGGTGAAATTTCTTAAGGGGGGAATATTGTAATGACCCAAAGTTTCATTAATGGAAATCCCTCTTGATCTAATTAAATGTCTCTTTATGTAAAATGTCTATATAAAATGTCAAATTCTTTGGTTTTATGTTAAGAATTGTGACCGTTTCTTTTATAGCCATTGAAAAGTGATCACATGATTAGTATAAATATAGGGATTTAACAAATCCAATTTACTCTGACAAAGGAAGCGATGGCCTCATCCAGTAGAATTGCTCCATACAAAGCCCATTTGTCAGTGCTTGGAAAAGAGGTGGCATCTTTGGGATTCGCTCTTGACCAAGCCCAAGCTAAGCTTCATCATTTCAAGCTCGAACGAGACCTTATACGGGAAAAGTGGAAGTTGATAGAGATTACCACTCGAGCAATGTTTTATGAGCCACCCCAAGAGTCTGTCACCATCGCACACCTTACCCTTAGATCTTATATAGATATTTTAAGGGGTTATGTAACAAATCTCTAGTACTATGTTCATGTACATTATTTTTGTATATAATAATGAATATACTTTCTTGTTATTATTGATACATTGTAAATAGTTTTTAAAGTACAAGTAGTGTTTTTAGTTATTATTTAATTAAGAAATATATTTTATTAAATTAAGAGTTTTTTGAATTAAATAAAATTTTTAATAAAATATTATTATTATTATTAAATTAATTTTATTATATATAAATGAGCATATAATTTTATGAATGCAATTATAATTTTTATTAAGGTTTGAAAGCCATTTCTGTCAAAACTCGTGAATTTTCGATAAATGTCAGTTTTTATTTTAAAAGTGAAAATTAAAATATTTAGAAAATTATTTAAATAAAATAAATGATATTTATAGAATCAGGATGTCGAAAAATTCTCCAACGGTAAATTTTTCATAATTTTCTGAGACAGTCAATTTTTTGGCTAAAAATTAAATACCGTTTAAATATATAATGTGTTTTATGACATCATAATGACCCAATAATGATGTAATAAAATACTATAATCTTTATGTTATGCCAATATATGTTTTAACATTAAAATAATGTAATTTTGGTTTTATTTGACTTACTTTTAAAAGTATTAATGGACCCCTCAAGACTTATTAAACATCTTGTCTTTTTAAATTATTTTCCATGGGAGTGTGACTCACCTCCACATAAGAAACCCCATTATTTTAAGAATTTAGGAATTTGGACTTATAAAATATTGTTTTCCTCTTCCCTTTGACAAAAAACATGGGCAAAAACCATGATTTGGTTTGTGTTTTGGATTAGTTTAATGTAAGGGGTCCCAAACCTAAATAATAAAGAATTCACTCACCTTTCCTATATAAACTCACCCAAGATTCCACTTACTCCTCACTCAAAGCCTTTTGATTTCATCCAACCTCTGCCCTACTCTCTCTAGAATCCTCCCAAGGTGACCCAAGATCCCAAGAAGCCTCTCTCAAGCCTCTCTCAAGCCTTGGAAGCACACTTCCAAGTAAGGGTTTTTCTTCCTTTCACTTTTTTGTCCAATTTTCATAATATTGTTATGCCCTTTTAATTTCAATTATAAATGCTGGGGTATGGCTTCACACCTCCCCCATACTTTCCTCTTATTGTTTGAATTATGGGAGACCCCTTTCTCTCTCATTAAATGCCTCCCATGTACACCCATTACTATGCTGAAATTCCGAAAAGAACTTCTCTCTCTTCATTTACATTCAAGAAATACTTTTGTATCATGAATCTAAATTCCATTAAAATTGTTTGGAAATGTATCTATATGACCCCCTTACTGTCCATTTCATGTAAATATGGTGAGACACCCATTTTCTCTCTCATAAACCATTTTTATGAATTCTTATGTCACGCCGTTACGCTGCCAAAATTGCACCGATTTTCTAAGCCAATGCCTTTGTGTAGTGAATACCATGCCCATTTCTCCATCAAGGGTATTCACCTTTATGCACATTTACTTATTGATTATAAAGTTTCATATATTAATTACACATTCCTTTATCGTGGAATAAATGATTATGTTCAATTGATACTTGTTTTATGATCCATGTGGCACACTTATGCATGAAATGAAATGTTTAAGAAGGGTGTAGCCTTATAGAGCTCCAATGCATTGGGTAAAGTATAGTATCATGAGACGTCATGTGCAATGAGTGTTGAATCATGATAATTCAAGTGAAACGAGGGTTTACTCATGCTTCATGTGCAATGAGAATTTACTCATGCTCCATGTGCAATGAGCCTTGGCTCATGCTAATTCCATGTTAAGTGTTGTTGCCACATTTCCATGTTATGATTATCATGCTTTATCATGCCTTTATGTTCATGTTTCTATTGTGCTCTATTGATATACCTATTTTCTAACATGTATTGTACTCCTCATGTATTCCATTTTTATTTCCTTACTGGGCTTTATATCTCACCTCTTTTCTTATGCATGTCCTCAGGTTATCCCATACAATGCTAAGTACGAGGGAATGTAGTGGTCATGTAAAGGAAGTTTTCAATAAAGATGTTTTATTTCATGTTTTAAGTTGTTATGTAATGATAATAAGCCCCAAAGACACTATAACTCTCGATATTCTATGTTGTATCAAGTGAATAGTTTATGTAATAAACAATGTTTAAGTTTGTATAAAAAGCAAGGTTGTCATAGCACACAGGGGCCAGAAACCGAACTATACCTCTCAATTGTCTGCCACATAAAAATAAACACTAAAGGAAACATGGGTCGAACCTAGGATCTCGTGAACAATCCAGAACATACCATACATGTGACTCATCCTCAAGGCATGCTCTAACTCAATGATTTCATAATGCCCTAATGCTTGGTATATCCCTTTATGGCCTAACCAAGGGGCCCAATTCCTATAGTAGCAATAACTCAGTATTCCCCTGCTATGGGGACACTAACTAGTGTGTAATCTAAACTAGTGCAGTAATTTTTCTCAGAATATTCACTTACTATGTCAGGTTCCCATGTTAACACGTATAATAAAAAGAGGGGTGATTCAACATAGTCAATCAAGTAGCACAAACATCACACACAACTAATGCAGTCAAGGTACAACAAAGATCACCCCTGAGACACCCCAAAGAGAGTTTTCAAAAATAATTTATTTTATTAAAGTTCCAAATGGGCCTTCACCAGTTTTAAAGAAAATCCCCATTTATCAAGAGAACCAAAACACTTGTTCACGCTTCAAAAGAAATCATTTATCAATAAATCAGAACTACATTTGAAATTTTGTGAATTATGTTTAAAGGCCAAACATGAATTATTTCACTACTGGGTGTCTGTTCATCAAGAAAATATTTCAAGTGTCGCGTATAAAATAAACGGCTCTTTTTACACCAATTAATTAATTAAAAATTAATTATCTTATATTATTTATCATTTATTAAGATTAATAAAACATCAATAAATTAATAAATTCTGAATTTAAAGGCGAGTGTAGTAGGGGACCTACCTCGACTCACAGCTCGAACACGCTGGCGCATCGTGCCTCACACAAGTGCTTAAGCATGCACAAGACAACGCCTGCAGAACCACGGAAAAACCTTTCTGATACGCGACAACACCTGAAAAAATAAGTAAAAACACAAAAACATTATTTCACAACAATACAATGAATAAGAATCACATATTCACCTCGGTGTGGAGACGTGATCGATCAATAGAGTCGTACGACAGTCAAAAGGGGCAGTGATGACACCAGAAGTTGGAGCAGTCCTGTTAGAAGGCCATGCAAATGTCGGAAAAGAGGCACGTTGGCCAGAAGTGTGCATGTTGTACTGCCAGGGCTAGTTGAATGGAACGTAGAGGGTTGGAAGGCTCAAAACCAAACAGGCACATGGATGGAAGGAGGTTAGGTGGGTGTGCGACTGCCGAAAGGAGGTCCGTGGACAGTGCAGCTAAGGGGAAAGTATTGGGGTGCTAGGAATGGTAGTAAAGAGGGCAACAACCAGGGTGTGAAAAAAGGGCCGAAGGGGTGGCTTGTGCAAGAGGGCGAGTGGGTCTGGTCGACGAGTTGGCTGGCTATGACTGGTGTGGTGTCGTCGCACGACAGGAGGTCTGCACCAGGAGGGCAGAGGGCTGCAGTTTTCTGCAGATGGTGTGAGATAGGGGACTGAAGGGTGGTCGGGGCATTGCATAGGGAAAGATGTGGGTTGTGCCAGTGGCTAGCTATAGGGCAGGGGTGCGGTGCAGGGAATCAGGGCTGCGGTGGAGCTGGGGCATGCAGGAGGCAGCCCAGGTGGAGGGCACCGCATGGTGCAGTGTGATGAGAAGGCGAAGTAGGAGGGAGGCACTGTACAGGCTGAAGGCAGTAAGAGGGATGCGCTGGGAGAGCTAGGGTCGTGTACTGTAGCCGGTCGGCTATAGGGTAAGGGGTGCGAGATACTGCTAAGGGAGAAGAGCCAAGGTTGTCTTGGCGTGCGCATCAAGGGGCGACGAGCAGGCCAAGGGAGAGCCGGAGCAGGCCAATGTAGCGCTGGGAGAGGAGCAAGGCATAGGGGAAAAGTGAAGGGACGGGGGATAAGGGGAGTGGCGGCGCAGCATGTTCCAGGTGAGAAGAAAAAAAAATAAGGTGGGGGGGGGGGCGCTAGGGTTAGAAAAAAAAGAGAAAAGGAAAAAAAGAATGAAAATAAAATAATATAAAAAAACAAAAACAATAATAATAATAAATAACAATAACTCTAATCTATACTAATGATAACACTAATATTAATAATACACAAAATAATAATAAAAACTTCAATAATAATACAAAAATGATAAAAAAAATAACTTTAATAATAATTATTTAATGATAATACAATATTATTATTCATGAAAAATAGTATTATCATTACCCCGTAAGTTGTTTATTTAACCAAATTTTTTACTTGCAACTCATCCAATTTATTTTTATTTTCTCACTTCAAATACTAAAACCGTATGGTACTCAGACTAACCGCATGACTTCCGGTAGTCATACGGTGCCCACGCACCAACCTAAAATAATAATAATAATAATAATAATAATAATAATTATTATCATTTCATCTTTATGAATAATTATCAAATTATTAACAACAATAAAAATTTTAAATAACACAATAAATCACAACTTTACCCATCTTAATTTTCCAAAGGCAGGTGGATCATGCTGATGTCTAAGCGGCGCCGCATGGGGTATCCAAAATGAGATATGATCGGGTGCTCAGCAACATCAACTCAAAATGCACATTTTTTGACATAACTCAAAATTCTTTCATTCGAGACTCAACCCAAACCCCAATATACTTTTAAAAGTTAAATAAAATTGTAAAATAAAATAAAAGATAGGTCAGGGTGTGATAGATATTCTTCATCATGGTTGAAGTTTTTTTATATTTTTACCAAGTTAATTATCAACTTTATTCTTGTACACCCTCAATTTCTTAAAGGAGCTGACTCATAACATATTAGGTATACATATCCATATATACTAAAGTCATCAATAAAAGTTATAACATTTGATAATCCTATTTATTATTCAATAGTAAATATTCCACAAACATCTGTATGAATCAAATCAAGAAGCTCAATGGCACTTTTACATTTTCTACTAAATGTATCTTTGTTCATTTTACCTAGAAAACAAGCATGAAATATACCAAGTGTATTTAGTTGAAAATAATCTAAATACCCATATTGATCTAATTTTTTCAAGTGATTTTCATTTACATGACCTAGTCAGCGATGCCACATTTTTTTTGTGATATGAGTCCTATGAACTAGATTCATTATCAATTTATAACACTTAGTTCTCATATTTTAACACATAAAGACCATTATTAAATTGTTTCATACCATAATATATGAAATATTTGTAAAATAATTAACTTTTATTTCAAAATATGAAAATAAAACCATCTATATTATAGAAAAATACATAAATAATGTTTTTGGAAACGCTTGGAATATAATAACAACTATTTAAAACAAATATCAACACTATTGGAAATTTTAGGTGATAGTAACCAGTAATAACTACAATGAGACTTCCTCTATTAGTGGATCATAGATATACCCCACCCCATGCAAAGTTTCTAAATCTTTATAGTTCCTATAATCTAAGATAGATGTGAGAACTATAAGTTGTTTCAAATACATATTTTTTAAAAATAGAAAGATTAAAATCAATAATGAACACTCAAAAATATTTTCCTTTATTGTTTCTCATGGATAATTTCTTCTTCTTATGTACCTTATTTCCACATTAAAAATAGATAACATCATGCTCCCTTTATTTCTCTTCTATCTTCCTCCTCTTGGTTGGGTGTTACAAAGAGGCCTTAAACTTAGAGTTAGTCTTGAGGTCTTTCACATTTCATATCCTCTTTTTCACCATAAGTATAAAAGGATTTTCATTATTTTTATCCTTACCAACATATAGAATCCATGTAAGGAGTTCTAGGAGAGACTTATTAATATTGTTCATATTAAAATTCATATCAAGCTGGAGAATCTTTAAGGGAGTGAGGCATGTATGGGATTTGTATATAATTAATTGTGTAGTTTGAATCCTAGAATGTCTACAAGATCAATATATCCAATCATCTTGACCACATGAGGTCTATATGGTGTAACTTATCCATGTTTTTATAAAAAAAGTTCCTTAGATATATTAAACCACTCATACCAATCACTTTATTGATAAATATAAAAAATAAATTTGAGTAAAGTATACGAATCCTAATTTGAATGTTACTTTTTAATTTCATAAGATATGGATGATAAAATCAAACAACATATAGCTAGTAAATCATACAAGTATTTTAAATAAATATATCTCATCCCCACGTGCCTCTGTAGTAGGAAAATCAGTAATTGGGGCTTCCAACTATTAGAACCAAAGCTGTTCTTTTCTGGAAATGGAGTATGGTTTGTGTTTTTTGTCAATCCTCTAATGGATGATCAGGGAAATTGTAAGTAAAGGGATCATACAGTTCAAGTTGAAAGTAGCATTAAAGGTGGAACAATTTCCCAGTGTTTTCCAAATTTTTGGGCCTCAAAATAAGGATTTTGGTGTTGGTAAACAAAGCCTTTTCACACAGGAGTGGATGATATGATAAATGACAAAGAAAATAAAAAAAATAAGGGAAATGTATACCTTGGAACATAGACCGCGTACCATGTTCTGGGAATGGTTTGCGGCCATATACCTGGCAGTGGAAATGGTACACGGAGCGGTGCATAGAACCAAAAATGGTTTGCAACAATGGTTTGTGGTGAAGGTGTGTGGTACAAGGAATGCTGACGGTTTTTGGGATTACTGTGGTTCTCAAAACAGGAGAGTTACGTAATGGAGGATTACAATATGCAGATGGAGTTTAGTATACAGTGAAGATTGTCCCACATAGAAAATTTGGGTAAATTAAATTAGAAAAATTTGAGACGTTATGTGCCTATTTTAGGATCTATAATCCCCTTTGTTAGTAGAAGTGATTGGCGATTAAAAATTTTGGGAATAAATCCAGTGATGTCTGAAGTGGTTCATGGCAGAGCAGGACGGTACACAGAGAGAAACATTCGCATAAGGAAAAAATAGTCCGCAAAAGATGTTATTATTGGAGATGAGGTTTTCTTTCTCCATTATAGATAGTCAGGATATAAATTAAATTTCCATTTTATATAATAAATAAATGTATATTTAGTAATTTATCTTGATTATAAAAATATGTGAGATGAAATAATTTTAATTATCTTATTAATATCCCACTGTTTTATCAAGACTATATAGCCCTCAACATTGGAATCAACATGTCCCATCACATGTACATTCTAATGGAAGTGATCCATATTTTTTTTATAATAATAGACTTTGGCCTAATTTTTTTGAATGTATTTATGTTGGTGGTCTTTCCAACTACTACTTGCAACTCCTTGATCCATTGAGTGGACTCCCTAATCTAGAAATTCTAACTCAGATTTCCTCAATACATAACTCTAATTTTCACTAAGTCTCACTATTTCAGTCAACCCTTAATGATAAATCTATTAAGTTGACCCAAAAAATTATTTAAAACTCCCTGATAATTGAAAAAAATCCTAATTTGGTACAAACAAGTACTTTGAACTATGGTTCCATTCACAACGTAAGTAATGGAAGATATTTGAATTAATATTTAATTGATGTATTTTATTATTTTTTCATAAATTAAATTTAATAAAAATATTTTTATTTTCCTTTATCTTGCATGTATTGTTATCTTATTTAAATTATGTGATCATACTTAAAATCATATAAACATGCTTCATATAAAATAGATAACCCAACACTTCAAAATAAAATAAAATAAAGTGACTCGATCATGATAATTATAATGGTTAATTTTTTGATTAGATAATAAATAAACCTATGAACCTAGGTGAAAAACTTCTTGAGATGGTGTTGGATCATGTTGTAGAATTCGACCATTGACCCTAGTATCTTCTCATTTAGTTTATCCTCAGCTTGGGTTCTGAACCACCTCCTCTCCTTGGATCTCCATCCTTTAAATATTTTACTCACACATAAGTGAGGGGAACCAAGGGTATGAGATACATAAAGTAAGATATGAACAAATAATTCCTACATAATAAGGGAAAAGAGATGAAACACATATCATCATATTTAATTTAATAAAAAATTATCGCATTTAAAATCCTTGAAATAATACTAAACTAATTATAAATCCAATGCATACATTGGCCAGTCAATATTGTGTCTAGTCACATACATGCAATGATATCACATTCATTCATGCTAGAATACATTTGTAATCACTAATTTAATTAAGATAAATTTCACTTGAATTAACAAGTAATGGTTTTATTTAGTAATTAATTCTTTATCTTAATTATTAATCCATACAGTCCTAGATATACATATAGATTCATAAACACTGTAATTTTAAATAAATAAAATATATTTTTTAAAATTACTTATATGCACAGTGTGAACTTGAAGTCAACATGGAGTGTACACATCCAAACTACATAGAATATTCTATAGACATGTGTCATGTGTTTATATGGAATATAATATACATGACATATATCATAGATACACGACATGTATATTTGTGTTTCAAGTAGAGTACTTATCTTGAAGTGTATTAAAAAACAACACATGTATAACCTACACAATATGTACCACTTAAAATGATTATGTAACATACATGACATGTAAAACCACCACATGATGAGTAGTTATGAAATCTATGAGGAAATTAATTAGGAATTTAAATTTTTTAAGCTCTGTCACACAACATGTACACTACTACACCCTATTTAGTTTTTAATGATGTAATTAAGTTAATTTCATGTAATTTATTTTAAATGGTGTATATCTTGGATTATAATGTACTTTATGTAAATGGGTATAGATTAATGGTGTGCACACCAACTACATGGCATGTAATTATATTCTTCTCCATCCCACATGACATTCTTAGGGACTCAGTGTGCAATTGATATGGGAGAATACAACGTTATACAACATGTACACCAACTACTCACCATGTAATTATGGCTGGCACAAGTTTCTTAACTGAAAATTTCTACATGGGATAATTTAAGGTGTGTAATACATCAAACTATGCATACAGTAACAAGATGGCTTCGCCACAAACTGAGTGAGACTACATAATGCGTTGTCCAACCACAATGCATGTAATCATATCATGTTTCATGCCAACTATCAATACAAATATAGCGTGTAATAATACAAAATTCATAAAAAAACCACTTGATGTGCCATAATTTTCTTGAGCGTATCCTTGTACATTAATCGAGAATACATGGTGCATACCTTCAGTTACACACCATGTAATCCTATTGAATTTAAAGAACTTGTGGCACCATTGGATGATATCTTCAAGTGTTTTCACCCATTCTTAGCACATTCTTTTTCATAAGATAGTGAAAAAACTAATTATATTAATTTAATGGATTCAGACTTAATATGTAATTGAAAACTAATCAAATAATCACAATATTGATTAAAAAATTAAATAATTAAAAATTGAACATGACTACTATGATACCACTTGAAGGCTCCTGACATAGTAGTTTCATTTTTCAACCCCATTCCAAACTTGTATTTTTTCTATTTTAATAAATAATCAACTATAAAATCTCTGTGAATTATCATATCAAACAAATATATCCAAATCATTTTGATAAGGAATCCCAAAACTAAGATAGATGATCTTTTATGTTAAATTTAAAATTGATTTAATAAGTATAATTACCTCAGTATTGAGATTCTTTCTTAAATGATGACATTGATTAATTAAATCCTAGTTAGATTTGTATCATTATTTCACTAAGATGATATAAAATATAATCCATTTAGTTGTGATCCACACATGTTCCTTGATATTTGAATAATGCTGATGGAATTTTGAATGCCAATACGAAATAATTGTTCATCATGCATTGTTTGTCTTGATCATAACACAATCCATCTGGATTAAGGATTTTCACTCTCTCATTATCTCATTATGAAGAGGGTGGAAGGATGTGGATAAGTTCTAATGATCTTAAATAGAATCTTAGAGATGTTATTCATGGAATAATTCTCTAGGGATGGAAAATTTGTGGACAATGAAATGATTCTCACCACTTCTCTAAAATGATATAACAAGGTATATATAGAGTTAGCGTTTATTATTTTTAATTAAAAAGGGGCCTTAATCAAATAAAATTCCAAACATATACCCTATGACAACAACAATAATATTATTATATAATGGAACCCATAAACTTTCCCAAATAAATTTCATTCTAAAAAATAAATAGTTCCATATTTATTTAAATTATATTTAAGATTATATCATTTTAATTAGAGAGAACGTAACAAAACCTGATCAGATTCCTCAGTATTTACCAATTCTAGAATAATAAATAAATAACAATAACTTGATAAATAAAAAATATATTATATTCATGATCATGTAGATTAAAATTTGATATTCATGTAACTAAATAAATATTTATTTTATAATAAATAATTTTTATTACCTTAAAAATAATACAATAGATAAATTAATATTATATTCAGCGCTCTTATGAATAAATATTTCTCTTTCAAAAATGGAATTCTCTTGTGTGGCCTTTTCGAACCCTCCACACAAGGAAACCCTCCTCCCCACGAAGAGGTCACTCCGGAGAGAGCCCCAGCTGGGAAGGAGCCGTTGCCAGCTGAGATAGAAGAGCGTCCCGGAGGGTGACAACCCGGGCAGCGATGGTTCGTCAAGCAATCTGTCAGCACGGGTGGGTTGCGCCTCATTTTTCCCACCCAGTCAGAAACTGGGTGACCCGACATGGCGAGTGGATCCCAAGGGAGAGGTTCGCCTCGAAAGCGGACTCCCAGGATTCGAACCCTGAACCTCCCAAAGAACAGCGTTGTTGTACCCCTCTCCTTCACCACTACGCCACCGCCGAAGCGGAAAAACGTGTTGTTGGGTAATGAGGTATTGAGCTGGCTTGCCCACCTGCGCGCCGCACGTCCCCAGCTAGGCCCAAGGTGGCCAACCCTTGGGCTTGGGCCAGTTCCACACGGAGTCGATGGGACGAGAGGATCACTGGAATATGGTGCGCGTTGCCTTTGTGAGGACTCGAACCCGGAACCACAGCGACGGGACGCCACCACCTTGAACCAACTCACCCATCCCTCGTGGGCATATAAAACGTGTTGTTGGGTAACGAGGTATTGAGATGGCCTACCCACCTGCACGCCGCACATCCCCAGCTAGGCCCAAGGTTGCTAACCCTTGGGCTTGGGCCAGTTCCACACGGAGTCGAGGGGATGAGAGGATCACTGGCATATGGTGCGCGTTGCCTTTGTGAGGACTCGAACCCAGAACCTCAACGATGGGACACCACCGCCTTGAACCAACTCACCCAGCCCCCGCGGGCTCTTATGAATAAATATTTATTTAAATATTCAACTCATATATAATTGGTTACTGAATAATTGAAATTAGTAAATTTTGGATAAGTATTATTTCTTAGTCTTAAGAATAATATTTATTTCAACTGTTAAATAAAAATAGTATTTAATTAAGATCGATGGGTAAAATAAGTGTGTGACCCTATAGACATCTTCCATAGTGGAATTAGATGTGCATTCCTATAGTCTAATACCAGTATCTAGAAACACATGAAGTCATCCATAGGGGAAGATGAAAATGTCGTAATGAACACAACCCTATACAAACACTCACTATGTAATCTAATCAATTTGTCTCAATATCTCATCAAGAAGGCAGATTACTCATTTCATCAAACTATATGCTTGATATTTCTTTCTTTGAATTCCTAAAATGAACTTTTCAATCACCATGGACATGGAATTTTTATTCCACAGTTCCATTCCAATAAAAGGGTTGAGATATCATATTCCTTATATTAGAATGTTCAAATCATATTCTAACTTATTTGTTAATGAAATATCACTAGTGGCACCACAAAAATGCGGTGATCTGAGTATAAAATTCATATATATTCCATAATATTAGATAAAAAAATAAATATATCTCATAATAACATAAACCCCAGAACCATAATGGTTTAGTGCATTTGGAGAATAGATACATAATCATCTTGTTTTATGAAATATCTTCAATATATCCTAAAAATTTCTTCTCACATAGTACCATTATTAGAATATCCTACTTAATACCTTTATTCATAACCTGGTGAAATGTAAATATAAGAAAAGGGTGAACTTAGATTCTTGGTAAGGGTAAACATGAGAGATATCAATCAATGATCACAAGTAAGAATAAGATAAGAATAAGGGTATGGGAGACTAATAAATGTATATGAGATTAACATTTGAAAATAATACCCAATAATTCATAGTTTATAAATCACGAGTCATAGAATAAGGATTTGGAATAAAATTCATGAGTCATAAGAGTGTTGAAACATCATTAAATAATCACGATCTTTGAGTGAATATCATAAGAATAAGAACATGACATAAGAATTTGGTATACACAAAAGCATAAAAAAACATATCATCACGAAAAAAGATAATTGTATCCAAGTATACACATAATTTTTTAAACATAACAATAATGACCTTACATCATGTTGTAAATATAATAGTAATTACCACACATCAAATTGTGAACATAAAAATAATTCCCACACACAAACATCCTTATATCATGATATAAAAAAAATTAACCAATGAATTATAGGTATATATAGGACCCCACCCATCACTTACTGATTAAACATACTTATGTATTCCGTAATATCATAAGGGCATTCATTAGTCCTTCATAGCTTGGTTAAATCATAGAAAAGAAAAAAGTTTTCTGAAAAAAACCTTAAAACATCATCATAAGAAATCCATAGAAAAAATATGGATGATATCACTAGATAATATCCATAAGGAAGCATAAGAATAATTTAAATGATTATGAAATAGATGAAAAAAATATTATAAAACCATTAAAAATATTTATTAAAAAAATATGAAGAAAAATCATTTTCTTTTAGTAACTTTTAAAAACTAAAAATCCATAAAACAATAGAAATATGACTTTTCTTAAAAACATGAAAACTAGTATAGAAATATTCATAATTAATAATGGTCATGATGGTTAAAAAATGTGGTTAATTGGTAAATGTTAAAAAAATATTATTTTCACACCCTTATAAATAAAGTCAAAATTTACCCATATATAAAACCTTAAAAAGACCCCTTTTAAACTATTTAAATAAAAATAAAAGATAACTGAAATTGACTATTATAAATCATTTATGTAACGACCCAAAGTTTCATTAATGGAAAATCCCTCTTGATCCAGTTAAATGTTTCTTTATGTTTTTATAAGATGTCAACTTCTTTAGTTTTACGTTAAGATTTGTGACCGTTACTTTTATAGCCGTTGAACAGTGATCATCTGGGTAGTTTAAATATAAGGCTTTAACGAACCAATTTTCTACTCAGACAAAGGAAGCGATGGCCTCATCCAGTAGAATTGCCCCTTACGAAGCCCATTTGTCGGAGCTCGGAAAGGAGGTGGCGTCTTTGGGCTTTGCCCTTGACCAAGCCCAAGCTGAGCTTCATCAAGTCAAGCTCGAACGTGATCGTCTACGAGAAAAGTGGAAGTTGATTGAAATTACCACTCGAGCAATGTTATCCGAGCAACCCCAAGAGCCTGTCACCATCGCACACCTTACCCTTAGGTCTTATGCGGCTATTTTAAGGGGTTATGTAACAAATAAGTAGCACCATGTTCATGTACATTATTTTTTGTATATAATAATGAATATAATTTCTAGTCATTTTTGATGCATTGTAATTAGTTTTTAAAGTACAAATGATGTTTTTAGTTATTATTTAATTAAGAATTATATTTTATTAAATTAAAGGATTTTTGAATTAAATAATATTTTAATAAAATATTATTATTAATATTAAATTAATTTTTATTAAATATAAATGATCTTATAATTTTATGAATGCAATTAAAATTTTTATTAAGGTTTGAAAGCCATTTCTGTCAAAACCCGTGAATTTTTTTTTATAAATGTCGGTTTTTATTTTAAAAGTAAAAATTCACATATTTAGAAAATTATTTAGATAAAATAAATATTATTTTTGGAATCAGGACGTCGAAATTATCCAACGGTGAATTTTTCATAATTTTCTGAGACAGTCAAATTTTTGGGTAAAAATTAAATACCATTTAAATATATAATGTGTTTTATGACATCATAATGACCCAATGGTGATGTAATAAAATACCATAATCCTTATGTTCGGCAAATATGTGTTTTATCATTAAAATAATGAGGTTTTGTGTTTGTTTGAATCACTTTTCAAAGCATTAATGGAGCCCTCAAGACTTATTCAACACTTTGCCTTTTTAAATTAATTTCCATGGGAGTGTGACTCACCTCCACATAAGAAACCCTAATTTTTTTAATAAGTTCGGACCTTGGCCTTGTAAAATATTGTTTTCCTCTTTCCTTTTCCAGAACCATGGGCAAATACCATGGGATGGTTTGTGGTTTGGATTATTTTAATATAAGGGGTCCCAAACCTAAATAATAAAGAATTCTCTCACCTTTCCTATATAAACCCACCCAAGCTCCCACTTCCTCCTCACCCAAAGCCCTTGAAGTTCGTCCAAACTCTGTCCTACTCTCTCTAGAATCCTCTCAAGGTGACCCAAGCTCCCAAGAAGCCTCCCACAAGCCTCTCTCTAGCCTTTGGAAGCACACTTCCAAGTAAGGGTTTTTTTCTTCCTTTCTCATTTTTGTCAATTTTCTTTAAGTTGTATTGCCCTTTTAATTTCAATTATGAATGTTGGGGTATGTTTTCGCACCTCTCCCATACTCCCCTATTATTGTTTGAATGATGGGAGACCCCTTTCTCTCTCATTAAATGCCTCCCATGTACACCCGTTACTATGCCGAAATTCCGAAAGGAACCTTTTTCTCCTCTTTTATATTCAAGCAATACTTTTGTATCATGAATCTAAATTCCTTTTGAATTGTTGGGACATGTATCAATATGACCTTATTACTGTCCATTACATGTAAATATGATGAGGAACCCCTTTCTCTCTCATCAGCCTTTTTTTATGTCACGCCGTTACACTGCCGAAATCACACCGATTTTCTAAGCCAACATCATTGTGTAGTGAATACCATGCCCATTTCTCCATCAAGGGTATTCACCTTTATGCACATTTACTTATTGATTGTAAAGTTTCATGTATGAATTCCACATTCCTTTATCATGGAATAAATGATTATGTTTTATGAATCCATGTTTTATGATCCATGTGGCACACTTATGCATGAAATGAAATGTTTAAGAAGGGTGCACCCTTTATAGCGCTCCAATGCATTGGGTAAAGTATAGTATCATGATACGTCATGTGCAATGAGTGTTGACTCATGCTAATTCAAGTTCAACGAGGGTTTACTCGTGCTTCAAGTGCAATGAGGGTTTACTCATGCTCCATGTGCAATGAGCCTTGGCTCATGCTAATTCAATGTTAAGTGTTGTTGCCACATTTCCATGTTATGATTATCATGCTTTATCATGCCTTTATGTTCATGTCTCTCTTATGATCTATTGATATGCCTATTGCCTAACATGTATTGTACTCCTCATGTTATTCATTGTGTACTACCTTACTGGGCTTTATAGCTCACCCTTTTCTTATGCATGTCCTCAGGTTATCCCATGCAATGCTAAGTACGAAGGAATGTAGTGGTCATGTAAAGGAAGTTTTCAATAAGGATGTTGTATTTCAAGTTTAAAGTTTTTATGTAATGATCCTAAGCCCCAAGGACACTAAACCTCTCGATCTTCTTTGTTGTATCAAGTGGAGTTTTATGTAATAAATCATGTTTAAGTTGTAATAAAAAGCAGGGTTGTCACAGTTGGTATCAGAGGATAGGTTTAGTTATTTTTGGGATTAGGAAACCCTAGTAAAGCCTTAGATACAAGACTAAGCATAATAAAAACATCCCTAAGTTTTGGTAAATACTAAGTAAGTGGTTTATCAAACAAATACATCCCTGTCTGGATACGAGCAGGTAGAGGCGGCTCTGGCACAGATGTATCCTAGGGGTAAAACCCGAAAACACTGCTTTGAGCTAGACTCGAACGGGAACTGGTGCACGACAATGGGCCTTGCTACACTCTTGGTTACGACACTCCCAGGGGATATGTTTTGATAAATTCACAATCTTAGTATGAACCCTTATTAAGGGAAAAATGGCCCTAAGGATATATGTTAGAAGGAAGATCATGAAAATCCCAGATTGAATCCTATAGACTCATGAGTTGAAGAGATTAAAGTTTATTTATAAGTCATCAAATTTTGTCTTTGGATTACCCTTTATGTGTTACCCCTAACTTTCCTTTTATTCCAGCCAATGGCCGGTAATAGGAGAACTCGGGCTAACAACCGTTGTGAAGATCAGTGTGATGATTGTACTTATGAGATGCCCAATCCAATGGGAGCGGGAATCACGAACTTTGTCACGCTTCTCTCTCAGCTAACTCAAGTTTTGAATAGAAACACTAGTCAAGAGGAACGTTCAACCCCCCCTAAGAAAGAACAAGTCGCTATTGAAAGCTTCATGAGACAAAGGCCTCCTACTTTTAGTGGATCATCCGATCCCACGATTGCTGAACAATGGATCAACTCCATTGAAAAGATATTCTCCATCCTCCAATGCTCTGAAAAAGAGAAGGTTCTCCTGGTGGCTTATCGTATGGAGGGTGAAGCTGATCAATGGTGGACATTGATCAAAAATACGAAGTCTGAGGAGGAGATCGAGGCTTTGGAATGGAAGGTATTCCGGAAGATGTTTTTCGATAAATATTTTCCACGCACCCTCCGTCTTAAGATGGAAAGGGACTTCCTTTCCCTCAAGCAGAAAGATGAGGAATCTGTGGGAGCGTACGAGGCAAACTTCACAAGGCTTGCACGATACGCTTCCGGCTTTGTCGTTACCCCCGAATGCAAGGTTGACCGCTTCTTTGGTGGGCTGAAGCCTAGCTTGCGGAAAGCATTAGCGATCCGTGACTTCGATAGCTATGAGGAAATTGTCCGATGTGCCCTCAAGGTTGAAATGGATATCGGAGAATCACAGGGGTATCATGGGGACAAGAAGCAGAAGGTGGACTTCAATGCTGGTGGTCCGATGGATAAATCCAACGGCGCTAAGAAATTCCAGCACCCCACTTGCCAAAAGTGTGGAAAAAAGCACCCTGGAAATTGCCTTAGGGGGACAAGAAAATGCTTCAAGTGTGGAAGAGAAGGGCACCTAGCTGTTAACTGTCAGCAAGAAGGACCCGCGGCTGTGACGGAGGGGAGGAACGCTCCGTTCGAACCTCAACGCGTTGTTCAATGCTTCAAATGCAAAGAACCGGGTCATTTTGCGAATCAGTGCCCTAATCCAAGGGTTATCGGAGGCAATCAACAACCTCCAAGACAGCAAGGAAGATCTTTTGCCATCACTTCTGCCGAAGTGAACCCCGACAACGAAGTGGTGACAGGTACGCTAGTTATTCATTCAAGAATAGCGAACGTACTTTTTGATTCAGGTTCTACGCATTCTTTTATATCTCAAAAGTTTAGTAGAACAATCCCTGCACCACCACAAATCATGGAAGTAAAGATGTCGGTGAGTACAGAAAATGGGGCAATCATTGCATCCCATGAGTATAAGTCCTACCCTGTTATAATCTGTGGATTGAATTTCCCGGTGAACCTCATCATACTCCCTTTTGTGGAATTTGATGCAATTCTTGGCATGGATTGGCTTTCCTTATATAGAGCCAACATAAATTGTCGGGAGAGGGAAATCACACTCCATATGGAGAATCGACCCCCGATTCTTTACAAGTGTCAGGAGGAAGATGAATCTCCTTTAGCTCCACCATCTCAAGCATGGATATTACTGCCTTATGAGCACACATATCTGGCTCAGATGATTGAGTCCAAGGAAGAAACCACCCTTGAAGAAATGCCTATTGTGAGGGAATTCACTGAAGTATTTCCCGAGGAACTTCCTGGTCTTCCTCCAAGAAGAGATGTTGAGTTCTCAATTGAACTTATACCTGGGGCGCTACCAATATCCAAGACTCCATATAGAATGGCTGTGGTTGAGCTTGAAGAACTGAAGAAACAACTACAGGAGAATCTGGATAAAGGGTTTATACGCCCAAGTGCATCACCATGGGGTGCACCAGTCCTCTTCGTCAAGAAGAAGGATGGGTCAATGCGGCTTTGCATCGATTATCGTGAACTTAACAAAATCATGATAAAGAACAAGTATCCTCTCCCAAGAATCGATGACTTGTTTGATCAGCTGCGTGGAGCACAATACTTCTCCAAGGTCGACTTGCGGTCGGGATATTATCAAGTAAGGGTGAAGAAGGAAGATATCCCCAAGACTGCTTTTCGTACAAGGTACGGGCACTATGAATTCATAGTAATGGCTTTTGGACTCACCAATGCTCCAGCAATATTCACGGACTTGATGAATAGAGTCTTTAGAGATTACCTAGATAAATTTGTGGTAGTCTTTATAGATGATATTCTAATATACTCCAAAACCAAGGAGGACCATGAGGAGCATTTAAGAACTGTACTGGAGACTTTGCGCAAGGAGAAGCTCTATGCCAAGTACAGCAAGTGTGAGTTCTGGTTGAAGGAGGTCTCATTCTTGGGCCATATCATCACAAGCAATGGGATATCTGTGGACCCCTCCAAAAAAAATGTAATTGAGGGATGGCCGAGGCCAACATCGGTAACTGATATCCGTAGCTTCTTGGGGTTAGCTGGATATTATCGACGATTTGTGAGAAACTTCTCACGATTGTCCAACCCTCTTACCAAGCTAACTCGAAAGGGAGTAAAGTTTGCTTGGAGTGATGAATGCGAAGAAAGCTTCAAGGAGTTGAAAAGGAGGCTTATCACTGCACCTGTGCTCACTTTACCCACAAGTGGGGAGCTTTTTGTGGTATTTAGTGATGCTTCGAAGAAGGGCTTAGGATGTGTGCTGATGCAGAATGATAAAGTGATATCATATGCCTCAAGACAGTTGAAAATCCATGAGCGAAACTATCCAACGCATGATCTGGAGTTGGCGGCGGTGATCTTTGCCTTGAAAATTTGGCGGCATTATCTCTATGGAGATACATGTGAGATATATACTGACCACAAGAGTCTTAAATATATATTCACACAGAAAGAGCTTAATATGCGCCAGAGAAGATGGATAGAGCTCATAAAGGATTATGACTGTTCAATACATTACCACCCTGGGAAGGTGAACAAGGTGGCGGATGCCCTAAGTAGAAAGGATCCAACAATTCTATCAATGATGAGAATTAAGAAGGATCCAATCTTCTTAGACTTGATGAAGATGGACGTGGGAATCATAAAGAAGGGAACATCATCAATCCTTTCACAAATGATTGCTCAACCATCTCTTTTGGAAAGGTTAAAGGATGCTCAAAAGGATGATGCGAGAATCCAAGAAAAAGTGGAAGCTATCAAAAAGGGAAAATCCTCAGAGTTTAATGTTAATGAAGAAGGAATTGTGCGGTTTGGGAAAAGACTATGTGTCCCATCAAGTTCGGAGCTGAAGAAGGAACTTTTGGATGATGCACATAGTTCAAATTTCTCTATTCACCCAGGGAGCACAAAGATGTATCGAGATCTCCGAGAAAACTTTTGGTGGGATAATATGAAGAAGGAGATCGCCGAATATACATCAAAGTGCCTGGTGTGTCAGCAAGTGAAGGCAGAGAGGCAGAAGTCTAAGGGGATGATGCAACCATTGCCCATACCAGAATGGAAATGGGAGAACATCACCATGGACTTCGTCACTGGACTTCCAAGGACATCCAAAAGCAACAATGCAATCTGGGTTATTGTGGATCGTCTTACAAAGACTGCACACTTCATTGATATTCGAGAGGATTTCTCTTTGGATCAACTGGCACGGATATATATCAGGGAAGTGGTACGGTTGCATGGAGTACCACTATCTATTGTGTCTGACCGAGATCCAATATTTACCTCTAAGTTTTGGAAGAGTCTTCAACATGCTCTGAATACTGAACTGAACTTCAGTACGGCCTATCATCCTCAAACTGATGGCCAATCCGAGCAGACTATCCAAACACTTGAGGATATGTTGAGAGCGTGCTCAATGGACTTTAAAGGAGTATGGGATCAACATCTTCCTCTAGTTGCGTTCTCTTATAATAATAGTTTCCACTCGAGCATCCAAATGGCACCATATGAAGCCCTGTATGGGAGAAGGTGTAGAACACCGGCATGTTGGGATGAGGTCGGTGAACGTAAGCTGCTTGGACCAGAAATGGTCGAAGAAATGGTGGAGAAGGTGAAAACCATTCAGCAGCATATCAAGGCAGCCCAAAGTCGACAGAAGAGTTATGCAGATAATCGTCGACGAGACCTTGAGTTTAAAGTCGGAGACATGGTGTTTTTACGCATATCTCCGTGGAAGAAGGTCATGAGGTTTGGAAAGAAAGGGAAGTTAAGTCCAAGGTATATCGGCCCCTTTGAGATTCTTGATCGTGTTGGGGATGTGGCCTATCGACTAGCACTTCCACCTACTATGGCCAAGGTGCATGATGTCTTCCATGTATCCCTCTTAAGGAAGTACATACCAGACCCTTCACATGTACTCTCTTCTGAGGTGGTACAATTAGAAGACGATCTTTCTTATGAGGAGCAACCAGTGAAGATCTTGGATCGTAGAGAAAAAGTTCTACGAAATAAGACAATGCCCCTCGTCAAGGTGTTGTGGAGAAACCACAAGTTTGGAGAAGCAACTTGGGAGTCGGAGGATATGATTAAGCTAAGTTACCCACATTTGTTTTAGTGTGGGAAAAGGAAAATTTTGAGGGCGAAATTTCTTAAGGGGGGAATGTTGTAACGACCCAAAG
This sequence comes from Viscum album, assembly GCA_963277665.1. Lineage (NCBI taxonomy): Eukaryota > Viridiplantae > Streptophyta > Magnoliopsida > Santalales > Viscaceae > Viscum > Viscum album. Next base: position 58,367,392 of record OY728138.1, read on the forward strand.
TTTCATTAATGGAAAATCCCTCTTGATCCAGTTAAATGTTTCTTTATGTTTTTATAAGATGTCAACTTCTTTAGTTTTACGTTAAGATTTGTGACCGTTACTTTTATAGCCGTTGAACAGTGATCATCTGGGTAGTTTAAATATAAGGATTTAACGAACCAATTTTATACTCAGACAAAGGAAGCGATGGCCTCATCCAGTAGAATTGCCCCTTACGAAGCCCATTTGTCGGAGCTCGGAAAGGAGGTGGCGTCTTTGGGCTTTGCCCTTGACCAAGCCCAAGCTGAGCTTCATCAAGTCAAGCTCGAACGTGATCGTCTACGGGAAAAGTGGAAGTTGATTGAAATTACCACTCGAGCAATGTTATCCGAGCAACCCCAAGAGTCTGTCACCATCGCACACCTTACCCTTAGGTCTTATGCGGCTATTTTAAGGGGTTATGTAACAAATAACTAGAACCATGTTCATGTACATTATTTTTTGTATATAATAATGAATATAATTTCTAGTCATTTATGATGCATTGTAATTAGTTTTTAAAGTACAAATGATGTTTTTAGTTATTATTTAATTAAGAATTATATTTTATTAAATTAAAGGATTTTGGAATTAAATAATATTTTAATAAAATATTATTATTAATATTAAATTAATTTTTATTAAATATAAATGATCTTATAATTTTATGAATGCAATTAAAATTTTTATTAAGGTTTGAAAGCCATTTCTGTCAAAACCCGTGAATTTTTTTTTATAAATGTCGGTTTTTATTTTAAAAGTAAAAATTCACATATTTAGAAAATTATTTAGATAAAATAAATATTATTTTTGGAATCAGGACGTCGAAATTATCCAACGGTGAATTTTTCATAATTTTCTGAGACAGTCAAATTTTTGGGTAAAAATTAAATACCATTTAAATATATAATGTGTTTTATGACATCATAATGACCCAATGGTGATGTAATAAAATACCATAATCCTTATGTTCGGCCAATATGTGTTTTATCATTAAAATAATGAGGTTTTGAGTTTGTTTGACTCACTTTTCAAAGCATTAATGGAGCCCTCAAGACTTATTCAACACTTTGCCTTTTTAAATTAATTTCCATGGGAGTGTGACTCACCTCCACATAAGCAACCCTAATTTTTTAATAAGTTCGGACCTTGGCCTTGTAAAATATTGTTTTCCTCTTTCCTTTTCCAGAAACCATGGGCAAATACCATGGGATGGTTTGTGGTTTGGATTATTTTAATATAAGGGGTCCCAAACCTAAATAATAAAGAATTCTCTCACCTTTCCTATATAAACCCACCCAAGCTCCCACTTCCTCCTCACCCAAATCCCTTGAAGTTCGTCCAACCTCTGCCCTACTCTCTCTAGAATCCTCTCAAGGTGCCCCAAGCTCCCAAGAAGCCTCCCACAAGCCTCTCTCTAGCCTTTGGAAGCACACTTCCAAGTAAGGGTTTTTTTCTTCCTTTCTCATTTTTGTCAATTTTCTTTAAGTTGTATTGCCCTTTTAATTTCAATTATGAATGTTGGGGTATGTTTTCGAACCTCTCCCATACTCCCCTCTTATTGTTTGAATGATGGGAGACCCCTTTCTCTCTCATTAAATGCCTCCCATGTACACCCATTACTATGCCGAAATTCCGAAAGGAACCTTTTTCTCCTCTTTTATATTCAAGCAATACTTTTGTATCATGAATCTAAATTCCTTTTGAATTGTTGGGACATGTATCAATATGACCTTATTACTGTCCATTACATGTAAATATGATGAGGAACCCCTTTCTCTCTCATCAGCCTTTTTTTATGTCACGCCGTTACGCAGCCGAAATCACACCGATTTTCTAAGCCAATATCATTGTGTAGTGAATACCATGCCCATTTCTCCATCAAGGGTATTCACCTTTATGCACATTTACTTATTGATTATAAAGTTTCATGTATGAATTCCACATTCCTTTATCGTGGAATAAATGATTATGTTTTATGAATCCATGTTTTATGATCCATGTGGCACACTTATGCATGAAATGAAATGTTTAAGAAGGGTGCGCCCTTTATAGCGCTCCAATGCATTGGGTAAAGTATAGTATCATGATACGTCATGTGCAATGAGTGTTGACTCATGCTAATTCAAGTGCAACGAGGGTTTACTCGTGCTTCAAGTGCAATGAGGGTTTACTCATTCTCCATGTGCAATGAGCCTTGGCTCATGCTAATTCAATGTTAAGTGTTGTTGCCAAATTTCCATGTTATGATTATCATGCTTTATCATGCCTTTATGTTCATGTCTCTCTTATGCTCTATTGATATGCCTATTGCCTAACATGTATTGTACTCCTCATGTTATTCATTGTGTACTCCCTTACTGGGCTTTATAGATCACCCTTTTCTTATGCATGTCCTCAGGTTATCCCATGCAATGCTAAGTACGAAAGAATGTAGTGGTCATGTAAAGGAAGTTTTCACTAAGGATGTTTTATTTCAAGTTTAAAGTTTTTATGTAATGATCCTAAGCCCCAAAGACACTAAACCTCTCGATCTTCTTTGTTGTATCAAGTGGAATTTTATGTAATAAAGCATGTTTAAGTTGTAATAAAAAGCAGGATTGTCACAATTTAAGTATATAAAAGAGATTTATTTAATACAAATTAAGCACATTTATATTGAGGAAAATGATTCTTAGACCAAGGGAAGAAATAAGGTTGTTTTCTCTTTAAAACATTATTTCTATATATTTTTAGTACCAAAGAGGGGAGAAATGGAAAGAATACTCGAAAACCCCATAATAACTAGAGTAGTAGAAAATATTTGAGGTTAAAGAGTAAAATAACATAAAATTAACCCAATTAAAATTAAATCATAAACAAACCTGATAAAAAGTGATATTGTAATATACACCCTTACCACAAGTCTCGACTTTGTTCGTATACACTCTAACTTCCTCTTACTTGGACATCCTAACCTAGATATCTTCTTAAGAATTATTATATTGGTCTTTCGATGTGAAAAAACTTATAGGATGTGAATAAGGGTGTTTTGAAGTGATTTTAGTAGAGTTTAGTTGAGAAAAAGTTCTCAAAGTGCATTGAGAAGTGAGGAGGGGAGGTTTCCTTTTATAAGTGAGGGGAGGGGAACCCTTACAAGTAACCTTAATATTAAAATAATATAAATTCATAATTATGGGACTGTGGAACAAAAAAATACCAATTTCAATGATATAGTGAGGGGAGGTTGAAATCCACTCATGTAATCAAATAAAGATAAGGTTTCTGTGATATTTGAATCCTGACCCCTTTGTTTAAAATTTTTTAACCCATCTTCACCCTTACTATGATGACTTAACTTTCACCATGGTAGTGTATTTTTAAGGTAGAAAAAATAAGTTATCCTTAGAATGAAATTTTATATGATGATTACAAATATAGAATTAATTTTATCAGACACAATTTCTAAAGGTGGCCGAAATTAATTCTAATATCCGCACATAAAATGAGTAAAATCATTTTTTAAAGAAAACGTATCTTTAAAACATAAAATGAATTTATTATCATTTATTTCATAGTAAAAACCATTATATTAATGTTAATTTATTTTAATTAATATAATATCTACAAATTTCATTAAAAAAATTCTTCATCAATAATTACTTTAATTTATTAAGATAGAAATACATTGCACACATAAAAAATATTTTTTGTTGAAAAATAAAGATATTTTACCTTAAAATTATTTTTAATAATTTACAACCAATAGATACTTTATGTATTAATTATTTTTAATTTTTATAAGTTTTTAATTTTTTTCCATAATTTTAATAATCTAAATAGGATAAATTAACTTTTAAATATAAATATATATAATAAAATAATTTTTGTAAAAAAAATATTTATATTTAGATAAAAATTATCAAACTAGTATTAATTAACCATTTCAATGATGTACATAATTTATTTTATTAATTATTACATGAATTTTATAAATAATTTGGAATGATATTATTCCTCAAATTTATTTAATCTAAAAAAATACATAAATCCATGAAATTGTTCAAAATAATCTCTTTAGAATCAGTAGTATTTTCTTAAGTGAATTTGACCCATTTTATTTTACAATGTTATTTATTTATAAATTTTATTTAAATATCTAGTAATATATTCCACTTTGTAAAGTAGCAAAACATTATTCACTTATCTTCAATATTACATGAATCAAAAGATATAAAAATTATCCTATTTATTTAAATGTAAAATATATTCTAAAATCTTAGAGTATTACATACTACCCCCATTACAAGAATTTCCCCTTGAAATTTTGTTACTCTAATGAAAAAATGAGGATAATTCTCCCCCATTACATCCTCTAGTTTCCACATAGCTTCCTCAATCTTATGGGTTTTCCATAAAACATTTACTTGATGGCTGGTCTTGTTCTTAAAACACTTTATCTACTTGTTTCATAATCTCCATTGGTTGTTCCTCAGAATAAATATCATGCTCTACATGTAAAAAATATGAGTTAAGTACATGTGAAAAATCAAGTTTTACATCCTGAAAACCTTTACATAGAATGAATTATGAACATGATAAAGGTTTATTGGATGTTCCAAGGGATAATCTACCATAAAAACTTGATCAATAATCTAGAAGGGACTAATATATCCAAGGTTTAACTTCTAATTATTTCTAAATATCATAAATTTATTCTAATGAGATATTAAAGGAATAAATTGTAAAAAAAATTAAAAATCTATATTTCATCCCTCTTTTATTTTCTATCAAATGTGCAACACCTCCATCCATTGAGAGTTCCCCTCAGACCTCAACCATGGAATTGAATATTATCCTTCAATCAGACTTTGATCAGACCACTATTTGTTGCATTATTTAGCCAATGGTAAGTGATTCAATACATTACCTTCCTTTTCTAGTTTATCTCTCAATATTTAGTGATATTTACAGGCAAGCTAATATGACCTTTTTTCAACGATTTTTTATATTTCTCCATTTTATTTTCTATCCTAGACCAAATCATAAGCTGATACTAGATGAGGATTCATCTACTACCATAAGGTAGTTGGTCTATAACTTTCCCTCAGTCCTCATAGTTTATATTTTTTCCATTGTACCACATGCTAGTTTTACCCATTCATAGCCTTTAAATTAAGTATTCCTTAAATTAGTTACCTAATTTGAAATGTAAACATCCTAATAGACTCCCCCTGTCCTCATTGGAAGTTAATGACCTCATTGCGAGCCACCCCTTTTGGGAGTGCCATGTATATACCTATATAAATATTGTATATTATTAACCAAAACACCCTTCAGTGTGTTTGGATCGATTTTAATAAAGGTATTTAATTAATTTAAATAAAATAACCATTGTATTGTAATTGATCAAGTATGATTCAATTTGAACTAATTATTTTTGAAATGAGATGTTTAATTATATGACACCACTTGCATTCCTTTATCATTTATAAATGAAAAGGAAATCAATTGGATGAAATGTTAATGGTACACTGGCCTAGTTTTCACATGGAATTCCAATTTTATTTAAATTTAAGGTGCGTATTGTTACTAAGGAAATTTTTCTTGTTAAATAAGTGGTCATACATAGGCTATCCTTGGATTCCTAATGGAATTTCTTAATCACTCAGAGGACGCCACCCTTATTCATTGAGTTAGTTTCTAAGGGAGATACCCACCTTATAATTAATTATTTATCTTATTATTACATTAATTACTTGGTGTAGTACCAATGATTCACTTTATTCATATTTATAAATTATAATTACTTGGATACACTCCTTGGATTTAGCTTGATGTCCTCAAACATGTGATTCCTTGGATTCTCTCATTAGTCTCTTTTCATGCTTAGCTTGGGATTTACTATGGATGAGTTCCATGGACTCATTTCAATAATTGTATAGTGTAATTATTAGAGTGTTCCCCTTATATTAAACTTATACCCATATATCTAGGCTACATGGTTTATTACTATAAGCTAGATTGACCTTCTAAGGCCAAGGATGCCTTAGTTTAAATTTGGGTTCTATCCTCCTATTATCATTACTTGGAAACCTTGGTTACAACTTGGGTCACACTTTATATATTTATTCTCATTGGAAACCTTTGTTATATTACTAAACCCTGACCATTTATAGGTCACCTTTTTAGGAACATCTGGATTAGCCCGAAGCAGGTATGGTCGACTAAGAACCCCAGGAGGAGTCGAGCTTTATATGGTTATTATTTCACACATCTTATTAAAAAATTTATTTTTATACCTTGATGCTCTTAAATTTATATAAAAAGACTATAATTATTATAGAAACCACTGATGGTGGCCTATTGAGTATACCTGACACCCTTTTAGGGCCACCGATTAGTACCCAAACATACTTCATGGGTGTAGGTAGGGATAAGGGAAAACATTCAATAATTGATGCTTGATTTTCTTATATCATGGGGGCTTATGAGAATAGGGATGATCTTGGGCTTGTTATTTTATTGTAAATAATCCTTCTAGTATTTTTTTCTTTTGATATACTTGTATTTTATATGTGATTATTTCCATGTATGACAATTCATTTTATATAACATCATGACATTGAAATAATTTTGTATATAGTATTGATTATTATTGTCCAGTCTATTTATATTTTCTACTGATATAGTTTCTCTTATTATCTTATTAAACTATCATTGTACTATTATATCATTGCCTTCCACTCTAATCATGAGATTATAATCTCCCCACTATACAAACTTAGACCCTCACTACTATTCGGTTTCCTATGGCATATGGGGAGTCATGCTTGAGGATGAGTGGACAACCAGGTTTGGTTACTTATGAGTGAACTGAGTCTAGGATGTCACACATTATTAGATACAATTGAGAGTGGTAATACATGAAACCTTACCACTTTCTTAATGTATATCCTAGAAAGTAGGTCAAGTAAGAAATCTTTACTAAGAGTAATGAAATGTTTTAACTTCTTAAGGTGATTGACTATGACCCAAATAGAGTTATTGTTATTAGATGTTTTGGGGAGTCCTATGATAGGAACAACAATGTTTTCCCCCATTTCTATATAGGTATGGGTTATTATTTCACCATCCAATTAGACTTATGATATTCATCCTTAACTTATTATCATACCAGTAATCAAGATACATACTTCAAAATATCCCTCTTCATATTGTATCTCCATAAATGATCTATGATATCTATATACATTTTTTTCTTCCATGATAGATAGATAATGATGAGATATGTGCTTCATACAATATCTCCTTCCTTAATTATGGTATAAAGGAAAAAATATCCAATTTCTAAATATTATCATTCTATTATGATCAAGGTTGAAATCTAAAACACTATCAACCTTATTTTGTAGATTCTCATCATATTTTTGGTCCTCATTAATCTTTATATAGATGGATGGTTGATTGGTCATTTGAGAAAGGTAATATTTCATCCCTATATTTATGGATTCTATCTCCCCATTTGAATATCCATGAATATTGGTTGTTTTTCAATCCTTATCATGGATAAGTTAATGTAATAATTTATATTCATAGGTTTAACCAACTTAATGTATTTTCCTAGATTATAATGTATTGAGCATTCTTAATAATTAGTCAACACCAACCATCTCCTTTGGTTCATATTAAACTCTTTCTATGTGTATACATACTTTAAACAGTTATGATCAGTATATATATATATTAAAAATTTCACTAAATATATAATTTCACCAAATAATTAAGGAAAATTTTATTGTTTCTAGTTCCAGATAATGTGTCAAATAATTTTTCTCATGGTTATTTAATTTAAATTAGGCATAATAAATATCCATGTAATCCACCATAAGAAAAAATAAAAATTATTTCCTTGAAGAATCACTATATATGATAGACCCTTATCTACTAAAAACTATTTTGAGTAGAGGTGTATTGACTTACCTCTTATTTAGTTCATTGAAACTTACTTAAAATTACTTTCCAAAGGGAATTTAACTACCTTATATGTCAAATATGTTGGAGGATTTGAAAATAATGAGAAATTTCTCACAAAGCATCGATAGTATCTGGATAAACCAAGAAAGATATAGATATTTATCACAATGGTTGGTTTGTGCCACTTTTAAAACATATAAATATTTTAATGATCAAAAGATATATCATTTTTTATAATCACATGACCAAAAAAGATACATTTTATATCCAAAATTGAAATTTGATGAACTTGGAATACAATTCCTCCATTCGTAAGGCTTGTAGCACAATCCTAAAATGATTCTCATGCTCTTAATTAATATTGGAGTATATAATAATATAATCAATAAATAACACCAAAAATTATTCAAGGTAATATGAAAAGACTCTATTTATCAGATCCATGAAGATTTTATGGTCATTTATAAGTCCAAAATGAATTACATTAAACTAAAAATTTCTATACTATGTATATAAAGATTTATTGGGTATATATTTCTTCTTTACCCTTAATTGATGAAATAATCATTGGAGATTAATCATTTATATGTATTTATCCCATCTATGTTGATCAAACAAATCATAAATATTGGGTAGAGGATACTTATTCTAAATTTTTATCTCATTATAATCATGATAATTATTACAAAGATACATTGATCCATCAATATTTTTGACAAAGAGAACTAGTTAACCCAATGGTAAAACACTTGGGTGTATTAATCCATTTTCTATATTCTCTTTGAGTTACTTCTTCAATTCCTATAACTCAATCATGCCCATTTAATAAGGAGTCTTCAAAATATGGAAAGAATTAGGTATGAATTATATTGAAAAATCAACTTCATGATTCATGGAGATTATAGAAAACTCTTCAAGAGATACATTAACACACTCTAATATAATAGTCATTTATTCAATGTTGAGTTAATTTCCAACCATTTCATCTAATATTACCTTGTTAATGGGTATTATAACTCATACTAAAAAATTTACTTCCAAATAGTGTTCATAATCACCCTTGAATAGATATTTGATAATAGTATGATTCAAGGAATATAAAGAGGCATCCTTATCCAAAAAATTGATATGATATATATAGGGAGATATAATCCATTATAAATATCCCATAAAATTAAACCAAGGGAATAAGAATGCGATATGCAGGAAGTATCTTATAACAAATTTCGATAGAATAATATTTGTATACTTTGTTTGTAATTAGTATACCACCATTTGTTTTCATAGATAATTTAATAACCAATTATTATGGTGGTAAATCAATATTCTTACAAATATTGCATAATATTAAATAATGAGTGAAAATAGAATCAAATAAGATATTCATAGATCGAGAGTGGATAATAAGTGTATCATTCACCACTTCATTATCACGATCAACTTTAGCAGTAGTGATTTCATAGGTTCTCTCATCCTACCTTGGTCTTGGATGGTGATAAGGAAAATTATACTCATTAACCCTTATATTTAGGCATTGATTTTCATAATTCCCAAAATCCTTTAACTTGGATCATTGAATTTTGGGTGGTTAATTTGGTGTGGCCTTATTATCCTTATTGTATTAATTAGAATATTTATCTCTTTATGGGAATTATAATACTAGTGGATAATACTTATACACATGAAATATTTATTTATTCATTTAAATCATTTAATAGAGTGAGACCACCCATAATTTTTACATTTAAGGGTTGATATTTCTTTCCTTCATATGATTTTTCACTAGATCCCACTTGAAACTCCATTTTATTTTTATTATCACATTTTCCATGAAAATAATGGTAGAATATAGTTTATATTTCCACATTTAGTGAACATATAACAATTTATTTATATCTATTAAATACTTCTATATAAAATTCCTTCTGGTGACTTGGTTTTAGAAAACTAAATAATCATTTAGTTTTACTTTCATGCTTGATGAAAAAACCATAAGTTTACATTGAAAGTCTAGTGAAAATTTCCTTATAGGAAACAATGGATTAAATATCGATATAATTTAGTTCTTCTAATTACCTATACATTTTAGTGTTATGATTTTAGGGAAAATACTTATATAAAAATACCTTTTTAAACTCCTCTTATTTCATGGATTCAGTTTCTCCCTCCCATGTTGTGTTCTTAATAAGAGTACACTATTAGTTATCCTCAAATGCTAAGAAATAGATGGATAAAATGAACTTATCATGGTATGATCATAGGGGAATTAAAAATAAATTTTCCACTATATTGATCCACTTCTTAGAAACCGGTGGATTGGAATACCCACTAAATGATTTTGGATGTTTCCTAAAAAAGACTCAATAGTAAGTTACTCATTCCTTGGTATGTTTGGGATCTTATCATAGTTATCATTATGATTCATAGCTTATTAAATATTTCCAAGCATTTCCATGAGGGTTTTCACTCTATCCCCTATTCCATTTGGTTTCTTATTAGGGAAATCATTGCATTGTCCTTCACACGCATTGTTAACTTGCTTCATCTTAGTTCCATCTATTTATTAAAATAAAGGAAATTGAGGGATGATTATTATTATAAAATGAAAATTATGAACTTATTATAAAAAACTCATAAATAAGGTTTATACCCTAACTTACTAACTATTATGTTTCAATCTAAGTTTTCCATAGTCATTACATATAAGTCATTCTTAACTAAATATTTTCAAATCGATTATAATAGTTCATAAAGAGAATGTGAATTAACTAAAGAATATCCCATGGGAGATTCAAACTAGGTGTACAACTTGGCACACTTTTCAAGTACGAAGTGAATATTGAGTTAGTAACCAACCAATTTTTTTTAGAGTCATTACCCCTAGGAAAATTTATTCCAGAGCCTACATCCACATATTTATACTTAGACAAGGATGTTATTTACCACAAACTATATACTTTACCAAAATTTTAGGATATTACCTATATTTAGATATATCCAATAGGATTATTAATAAATATTTATAATAATACTCTACAAAAATAACTAATATAATCTCCAAAATAAATAAAACCTATTATAATACCAACCTAGAAAACCTCTGGCATGAAATACATATATATTAAGTCATTTTAGATGAAAATATAATACATATCACAATAATTCACACCCCAAAACTATAAAGGTTTGGTTTCTTTAGAGAATAAATTCATAATAAACTTATTTTATAAAAGACATTTAACATATCCCACAAATTGATTCTAACATACTACCCTTTTTAGACATACCCTTCTTAATACCTTTCTTCAAAACCTAGGGAAATTGAAACATAAGATAAGGGTGAGCTCGGATTCTCAGTAAGGATAAACATGGGAGATATCTCTCGATGCTCATAATTGAGAATAAGATGAGCATAAGGGTATGAGATTATAATCAAGGTATATGAGTTTAACATTTGAAAATCATACCCAATGAGTCATAGTTTATAAAAAATGAGTCATGTATTAATGCTTTGTAAAAAACATATGAGTCATAAGAGTGCATAAACATAATTAATAAATCATAATACATGAAATCATATCATAAGAAAAATAATATAACATAAGAGTGTGGAATACACATAAGCATAAGAAACCATAACATTGTTTAAAAATAAAATTGTAACCATTCACAAGTCTATGAACACAAAAAACATTGACCACTCATAATTTTTTAATATTATAATAATGAACACACATAAACATACATATATCATGAGACATAAAACTTTATCCAATGCATTGGAGATAAATATAAGTCCCCACCTATCACTTATTGATAAATCATACTTATGAATTCCATACAAGAGTACTCATGTAACACCCTAATCTTGAATATATTTTTTATTTTATTTATTTAATGTTTTTTTGCATTTTCCTTGAATTTTTGGTTGATCAATTTTTAATTTCCAAAATATGGATTTTCAAAACGTGGGAAATATTAGTGTATGGTTAGGGGAAATAGCGTTGAAACCATGCATTTAGGCATAAATTTTAAGAGATCTATTTCACATAGTTAGTGCACAATTTAATAAACCATGTGATAAAATTATGCAAGGTTCCAGCTGAATCATGTAAGCCCTACATGGTTATTGCACAGTTTAGAAAACTTTGTGGCGAGACCATGCATCCTGCCCATAAAAAATGAAAAAAATTGTAGATACCAAAAAAACCCTCTCTTTTTTTACCCTAAATCACACATAAACCCATCCCCCTATTCTAATCATTTCACACCCTGAAAGGGATCCCTCATGGACCTTCCATTCATCCACCTTGGATTTCAAAACTTATCCTTTTCAATTTTAAAGAAAGGGATTCTCAGTTTAGAGTTCTTTTCCTCTCCTCTATACTTTTTATTTCACCTTATTTCCCTTATCTTTTACAATCAATGTGTTTCACACTTGAAAAACACTAGATAGGGTTTTGGGTTCAAATTCTTTGTGGTATTTATTTATAGATTGTGTGATTAATTTTTAGGATCTTACTCATATTTTATTAAAGTCTTTAAACCTTACACCTTCGATTTATTGTAGGTTGACTATTTTTTAAAGATTTAAATTCAATAATTGTAATTTCTTGTGTTTTTAAATTAATGTTTTAGATACTTTAGGATAATATTATGCATGATTTTGAAATTTTCAAAGGGAAACTTGGTTTCAATTTGTATAAATTGAATGAAAATGAGTTTTTTTTTAAAATATACAGTTTAAATCTATTTTAGTTAATTTAACACATTGATTATATGATAAAAATACCTGAATTGAATTTATAGATAAATTATGAGGTTCTAAAAGGAATTTTATTCATTGATATGTTTTCTAAAATTATTTTTGATTTTAAAAATTCATGCTTGTTTTTTAGGAGGGGTGTTTAAATATACTAAAATTTTAAAGGAAATTTATAATGATTGATAATTGGTTCTCAAACTAGTTTTATAATTTTAATTATAAAAAAATAAATATGAGGCTCGATTGATGCATTTAAAATAAATTTTAAACCTTAAATTAACATTCCTTAGAAAATAAATGGTATTCTCTTATAAATTCATCACATGAAGAACTTGGATGCGTGGTTTGAAGTTGGTTTTGGGTTTCTATTAACTTATATTTATTGTATATATAAAATTTCTTAGTGATTTTTTATATTATTTTTTATGTTTTTTGATATAATTAAAACCTTAGGGGAAGAACAGGTACATGGGTAGAGAGTCCTAGATTATATAGGGTCCATTCCATTAATTATAATGTTTCCCTGACTAGCATTTTAGTGATGTGAACATCTCAATGCCCTGTGATGTTAGAATACTATATTTTTATTCCATAAATTTAAGGGATCCATTATTAGTGACATATAAGTCATATTTTCCATTATTTTTAGTGATATTAGGGTATTTATCCCATGATGAATGCTTTAAATTATTAATTGTATTGTTGTAATCATGCTTCAGTTTTAATTTACAATATCCATGTTTATATAGCCCATTTCCCTTTCCCTTTGTAGTACTTACATTATCTTACTTATAAATTATTTAGATTAATTTTATTGAATTACATTTAATTTATCTACTAAGTGATATTTATATGTTTGGTATCTTATTTCATTGTGTTGAATTCCCTCTAAGGAATTTTCAAGAATGAATAATCTCATGATTTAGAAACAACTTATTTTTAAAGAAACAATTCATTAATTTTTTTTGGTTATGAAAATTAGTTTTAAAAATAAATCCATTGATCTGTTTTAAAAATTTTAAGGAAAAATTATTTTTTATAATGTATTTCATACCAGTTTTTAACATATCCTCTATTTTAATATTATGCCTTGGTTTTGGTTTCTCTTTAGAATATCTCCTAGGTATTTTTATGCTTATGTATATTTTATATATTAGTCTAAAGTTTTGGGTTTATCACTTGGATTATCTTGGATCTTTCATTGTTTATTACTAAATGGTGAATCATGGAGTCACATAAAGGTTAGTTGATTATTTTTATTTATTTTCTTCCTTTTCAAATCAGCCAAATTATCCATTTCCACTTTCTTTTCATTAAATTATGGTGAATTATATATGTGGATATTGGATAATGGATCTAAGAGGCTATTTATATGGGATAAATTTGTAGTGAGATGAATGTTGTTAATGTTTTAAATTGATTAGATTTTTTAATTTTTTTTCTTTTTTATTGGTTCATGGACATCCAATGTACAAAGTGGTCATGTACATTATTTTGTTGATAGATTAGTGTATTTTATGTAAAAAATAATCTCCATTGATTGAATTTGATTCCAATGAAACTTTTAATCATCATAGGGATATTGGGTATGGCCATCAAGTATGTAATGAGATGATTCATGTGTCCAATAGATGGGAAGCTTAGGCTGGCTTATGAAATAATGGTTGGGTGTGTCAAATAGATGGAGATAAAACCATTGAAACTCAAGAGATAGGATTTTAAAGATTTTCATGAGAACATACTCAATATTAATGTCAAGATTTCATGGGGTGTCAGGTTTTATGTCACGAATTACATGTTTTTTTCTTTGACAATGGTATATTTTTATTTTTTTGATGTCTATTTTGGTTTATTAAGGATTATGTAATTTATTGAATCTGTTTCCTAGATTGTGAAACATTTTTTTGTGTATATTAACTGAAATGGATAGAATTGTTGGTTTTATTGACATTTTACAGGATATTTATAAATATTTTTATCATCAGGGGTGAAGTGGTAGTTTAACCAGTGGAACATGGTGAGATTTTAGGGTCTAAAAAACCAAGTAAACCCTATGCACATGGTTCTGAATAACTCTCTATGATGGTGATGTGATTGGCATGTGTCCAGTCAACCATGTTTCCAATTATTTCATTCCCAAAAACCCCTTTTAATTTTATTTTGGTTTTTTTACCAAGCTTTAATGAATATGGAGCGTTCATATTATTTAGTCCAAGCCTGATTTTAAATGTTTTGAATCTCGGTTTAAAATGGAATTTTTTGGTTTTCAAAATAATGAGTGGGTTCTCTACAGTTTTTTAAAATTAATATAGAATTTTAATTTCTAACATGAGTTTTTAATGTGAAATATTTTTTTTAAAAAGTTATTATAAATAAAGGGTAACTTGATTTTTGGTGGTAAAAGTTAATATTAAAAAAATTATTTTTTTATGATTTATTAGGATGACATTGGTTAGTGTTTTAATATATAAATTTATTTTTAAGGGTAAATGATTTTTATAAGGATAATAAAGTATATTTCTAAGATGTTTTGAATTGAGGATGTTGTTTTAAATTTTAATGAACTTTTTAATAACAGATTGGAGAGATTATCTATAGATTTTAAAATGGGGTTTCTAATGTTTTTTGGGGTTTTATGTATAAATTTGGAAGGATATAGTATTTTTAGGCATTTAAATTAAATAATTTTTAGAGTGTTAAAATGTTTCTTAAAAATGGGATATGGTGAGATTTCAAAGTAGAATGTGCGACTTAAAATAATTTAGATAGTGTTTGGTGCTTGTGATTTATTCTCTTGAGTTATTGATTTGAGTTGGGATTTACACATGCGACTTTTCAACTTGAGTAATAGAGAATTTAATGAGTTTTACAATTATACTTTAATTTTATTCATTCCTCCCATAATATTCCCAATGGATCATAAATAATCCATATCTTATAGAAATAGTTTAATTTGTATCTCCAAGTAATCGATTGTATTATTTCAAATTGTTGATTATACCTATAATATGAGTGGATTAATGGATCAAACCCTCTTATTTGGAGTTTCCACATTTGTATTATCTTTATTCCCTGATCATTGAACATGAATTTTATAATTTTCTATACTAAAATCATTATTGGATAGTAAAATAATAAAATTTTAAGATAATATATGTTTCATAGGTTATAAATTTTATTTGGGGTGTTTATTCGTGGGATAAAAGTTATTCCTTAGAGAGACTATTTTGGGATATCCTTTTTCTTTCAGTTCATGTTTCAATTAATTTCTTATGTTTTTTAGTCTTTCATAGCTGAATCCTTGATTAAATTCCTTTTTGATGTGTCTTATTTGGTGACCCCTTATAATTTATTTTAGGGATGTTGATTGTTTTAGAACTACTCATGTTTTAGTGATTGGTTGTACCATTTGGGTTTGATGTGATGTTAAACTTATGATGAGGCATTATTCTTGAGGTGCTATGTAAAGTAAGTCTTAGAGAAGAAAATAATCTTTTTTGATTCCCTCTCTAAGAGGATAATTATGGAGGCTAACTCAAGATGATATTTTGTGATTCTAAATTTTTGTTTAGCTTTTGTTGAACCTGATTCACGTGGTGATTTTCATATCTGTTTATATAAATCCCCTTTATAATGTATCTATTGATACTTTTTTTTCTAATATTTTTTTAGGAGTAGGATTTCCTTCCTCCTAAAACTTCAAATTATGATTCAACGTATTAGATATCTGTTTTTCCTTTTGGATTATATGAAATATTGTTATCCATAGTAATTATCTACTATTGGGTTTTCTTCCAGTTATCTCACAATTTTAGATGAATTAAAAAATGGTGGGGATACTATCATAGTTTATCTTTCTTATAGATTTTCCTTTGTTACCTTTCAGGGTGTGGTGCCCAATTTTTCTAGGATTCATCTTTTCTATAAGCTAGGTTTTGAATCTTATTACCATTGGTTTTAAAAAAAATATTTTTGAAGTCACTCTTGATATTCCCTTTAATGATAAAATTTGTATATTTGAGAAAGAAGAACTCTTGAGGTTCTTCAAGTGTTGAGTGTGGCTCAATTCAGTTAGCATCCTAGTCTGTTCTTGATTTAAATTTTTATTTTCCTTGAGTTTTCATAAATTTTATTTCTCCTTAAGGTGGATTGAAATTTATATTTATTTCTTACTAAACCCTTAAAAATTGGAATTTCTTGGGATAAAAAGTGTTATGGTGGGGAGAATTGTCACACCCTAACCTTAAAATTCCTTTTTATTTTATTAATTTAAAGATTTTTGATTTTTTTCTTAAATTTCAAGTTTAACCAACTTACATTTTTGAAAATGTGGCTTTTTAGTAAACACGCATGTTTGGGACATGGTTAGGGGAAACTGTGCGGAAACTATGCATTTGGTCCTATAGTTTAACAAAGCTGTTTTTTCATAGTTGATGCATTGTTTTCCAAATTTTGTGTGGTAAGATGTGAGTCTAGTAAGCCATGCATATTTAGTGCATGGTTTGGAAAATTGTGTGGATAAACTATGCGACCTTCCTAGAAAAATATAAAATGTTTTATTATGAAAACAAACTTCCTTAATTTTACCCTAAATCATTCCTTTTAACACCCCAATATTTTATATATATTTCCTTTGAAATAAACATGAGGTATTTGATAACTTTCATTACACGAAACCCAGAGTCTAAATGAACCCATGATGTAGCATAACATTATAACATAGTAGTTGGATTGGTAGTTATAAATAACAGTAACCAAATTATGAAATATATGTATAATGGTAATAATGTTTTGATATGCACTCAATTTTAATAATTTTTTTAATGATTTAAAGACCATTTTTTTTGAAAAAATGTATTTTTATACATGTTAGGTATTTTTATCTAAAAAAATTATGTTGATTAATATAGAATTTTTTTAAACAAAATATATTCATAATTTATATAAATAATAGAATAAAAATTCACACATTTTTTATCTAAAGGATAAGAATGAAGGTAAAATCATTTAATGGAAAATCGAGTTTTTTTCAAAAAAGTTATTTTTAGGCGCACAATATTTTTTTTTAAAAATAAATTAAATAAATCTTTATATATTAATGGTTTTAAGAAAATTTAAATATTATATATTCAATAAAATATTTTCACATTCATTTTATAGTTCTTACTGGGAATGAAATGAAAGTAAATTCAGTTTTAGGCTTAAAATGATGTTATCTAAGAAATGGTTTAAATTTCATATTGAAAGTTTATTTTAAAATTTATTTTTGACACTATATAAATTGAATTTTATAAAATTTATTCCATTTTTGGAATCATAATATCCAATTTATTTAGTGATTCCACTTTCATTTTTGTAATATTGAATAGTTAAAACAGAAAAAATTTGTTACCATTGTTAGGGTTAAAATAAGTTTACGGGGGGATTAAACTAATAGATAAGGGTAATAATACCACATAAATTTTTTTAATTATTATTATTTGAATATAATTAGACCCCATATTTTCTTAAATTTTAATATTTGACAATTTTTTTCAATATTCGCAAGAAAATGAATTTTTTATTTAAATATTTTAAGTAATTCTGTGTATGTTCTCCCCCTTACTTAGAAATGGGAATGTCCTCTCCTCCATTATTCATGAATTTTGAGCCTTATATATCAAAAAATTTCTACCTAAAATACTTCATAGATTATTACTCTTCATATTATAGCCCTCAGTCTTCTCTTAGGATCAATCTTTCAAGGCTAAAGGTGCAAGACAAAGGAGGTCTCTCAAAGAAGAGGTATACATATTAACGAATCTCTTTAAAATTTATTTCTTATTCCACCTAATATAAACCTATTGTGACCATAATAATATAATGAATAAAATATCATAAATATACTAATATGTTATTACTATAATTTCACAACCATTTCCCACCTATTTTCTATCAAATGGGAAATGAAAGTATCACTTGTGCGTACGTGTGGACAACTACCTCCACTTAGTGATACAATTCATTTTCAATCACTAAATTAAATTGATGGATATAGTTATTTATTTAATAAATATATATTATATATATTATTTAATTATTATTATTTAATGATAAAATATTATTTCTCTTTCTTTCTTTTTTTCATTAGAAAATGAAAATGACATTCATGTGTGCCTACGGACTACCATCACCATAATCAATGTAATTCATTTTTCTCTCTCTACCTATTATAGAATATTATAAATATGTATATAATTAAAATATATGATATTTATATCATGATTAAATATATGAAAATTATGTAACCATGATCAATATGCAAGGAATATAACAGCTAAATCAAAACTTACATAGAAGACGAAACAATTATTACCTAGAACAGTAATTTTAATAAATAATTTTTAATGAATGAGTGGTAATATGTTATAAATAGAACATGTATGGTATTATAAGTGTTAATATCATTATAATGAATATTTATAATAAATAAAAATTTATTATATTGGATTTTAGATCACTTTAAAAAAATTTGAACTTGAGGTAAGGGTTTTATATTACAATATCATTTTTTAGGATTGTTTATGATTAAATTTAAAATAATGAAATTATATAATATATCACTTAAAAATATTATAAGTTTTATTCTCATTTAGTTATTTTTAGTGATTAAATGTTTTACTTTCATTTTCTTCTCTCTATGTACTCAGATGTATGAAAGAATGCTTTTAAAGAAAACTGACTTTGTAATTTTATTCAGTCATGAATCACTTTCTTAAATAACCATATTTTCTATAAAATGTTTTCAAGAATATTTTTACTATTCTATAATGATTTATTAAATTCATTTATTCCATGGTTAAATTTATATAAAATAGTTGAAAATGAATCTTCATTTCATTTTTTGAATGAGTTAAATTTTACCAAAGGTGGAATGAAATCTTTGCTTTAATATTTACCAAAAGAAAAAAATTTTCCATCATCATGAATACCCATTAATTTGAATATTTATTTAAAATTTTCCATTATTATTTACAAAAAAATGTATTTCCTAATATTTTGGAAATTTTTAATTGTTAAATATGTGATTTCAAAATGAAAATGGTATTTTCCTTAATAAATGTTCTAGTTATCTTTTAATGTTATTTTCATCAATGAAAACATACATTAATGTTAGTTATTATTCAATAGGAATATAATCCAATGATACCATATTTATTCATTATCTATATATTTTATGATTATGATGATAAAATTTTTATGAAACTCATTTTATTTTTCTATGGGTTAAGATATGAAAAAATGATAAATTTTTTCATGATTTTGTGACATACTTATGAATGAATTATAGTTATGTGATGGGTGAGTCTGTTATATCTTTCCAATTACTTAGGTAAATATTAATGTTTTATTATCTTAAAGGGTATGTGGTAGGTTATCCCATACCCAACAAGGGTATATTAGAGGTTATCCTATGCCCAAAGCAGGTACACAAGTGGTTAACCCAAGCCTAACATGTGATTAATGTATTATGGGTAGCCTTGACATAAGATTTATATAATTATAATTATGAAACACTTTATACCACTATTTTTATAAAATGGTCTTATGATAATGTTATAATCTCATGTACTATGTTCTTTGATTCCCTTATGACTCAATAATTATAAACATCCAAAATTTATACCATGACTCATGATTATGATATATGAATTGTTGAGTATGATTTTAAAATGTTAATATCACATTATCATACTCTTATACCTATGATATTCTTCAAAATTATTACTGATTTATATATCCCTTATTTTACCTTAATGTTCATCAAAGCTCTCCCTTTATTATGTTTCCTTTTTACTAGGATATAAATAATGGTTTTAAGAATGATTATAGTCGTGAATAACTTAATGAGAGATGATGTAGATTTTTTATGTACTGGTTTTTTATGTATATAATATTCCAAGGCCACTTAAACTTTATGGTTCTAGAATTAATCGCAATGATATATAATTAAAACTAATACAATAATATGTAGATTTATGTATCAAATTATCAGGTCACCTTTTATGGTATCATAACAAAATTTAGTTATTTCTAGAAACTAGGATGTGGAAAATTTTGTGAGAACCCTTAATAGAAGACTAAGTATAGAATAACATCCAAAATTTTGGTAAATAAACATGTGTGGTTTTCCTAGTAAATAAACCCATATTAAGATACTAGAAAGTTGATGTGGTTGTGGGATAGATTCACCTAGGGGTAACAACTCTGAATGTGACAACATGGGTATTAACTCGATCATCACCGATGCATGATGAGCAGCCTAAAGGATACACACATGGCTAGGCACTCTCAAGGGATATTTTTTAGGTTAATTTAAATTTTCCTTATAAACCAATATGAAGGATTTGAATTAATGATGAAAAAAGATTACCTAGTATAAACCTAAGGTTTCATATATTGAAAAAGGTGTCATGATTTTAACATACTATAAATGGTTTTCATGATTATATGGTTTATCACTGTGATTATCATTGCTCATACTATGTTTTTTGGTCTTAGTCAATGGATGAGAATAGAAGGAACCATGTTAATGATGAATGTGATATACAATGCAATGATAGTTCTCCTGAGTAACCTAATTTTATGGATGTTGGAATGAAAAATATCATTTTCTAAGTGTACATAACTTTCTCAATTCTTGAATCATATTGACCTTCCAAATGATAAAATAAGGGAAAAACATTTCATTGAGTCCTTCATGAGGAAAAGTACACCTTTTTTAGTAGGATATTTACTCCACTAAATTCTGATTAATGGATCCGTACCACTAAAAAGATATTTTTTTGTTCTCTAGTTCTCAAAGTATGAAAAAGTTATTTTGGATGTTTATTGTTTGGAAGAATAAATATATCAATGGTTCACCCTTATTAGGAACTTGAGTCGAAAATAAAAAATAAAAAATAACTCTATATAATGAGATGTGTTTAGAAGTTTATTTTTAAATAAGTAATTTCGTCATATTATTCATATGAAAATAGAGTAGGAATTAATTAATATAAAGTGAAATGATGATGAGTCCATTAGTACTTATGAGGAAAATTTTACAATACTTGAAAGGTATGATTATGGTAATATCATCCAACCTAAAATAAGGATTGATTGATTCTGCAGTGGCTTGAAACCAATTATCTAAATTAAGTTAGACATAAAAAACTTCTATTGCTATTAATAAATCTTTTGATGTGATCTCAAGCTATAAATAGAGATCATAGTAACCCATTAATATAATGATTTTGATAAAGAAATAATTATGGAATCTAAAGAAAATTATAATAATTAAAACAATGGAGGGAAGAATATGAGCATTCCTTTATTCTATATATGTGGAAAGAAACATAAATGAAATTGTCTTAAGGGGAATATTAAATGTGTTGGACTCACCTATTTTGATAATCTAAATTATGTTTAGATATACTTTGATAATCCCAAATAATGTCTATCTATATATTAATTATACTTTATAATTATGAAATCATACTAATGAGTTAATATGAATATAAAAATGATCATATAATTTCATTGAAATATGTTAATAAATGTTTATTTATGATTATAAATGTTTAACGATGATTAATATTGATACTAACTCAATCGGGAAATGAAATGCATAGAACAGATACTTAATAAGGATTCGAGTTTTAAAGTCACTGATACAGACAGAGATACCGATAAACAAAGGTCACTGATAGACTAAGTCTTATGATAGACAAGGTCACTGATACAAGCTACCGATAGAATAGAGCTACCGATAGAGGAAGCTACTGATAGAGAGAGCTACCGATACCGATGTTAACAGTTACTATTAGTGAGGAAGATCTACCAATAGAAGTTCACTATTATGAAGAGCTACCTATACACATGGATATACTGATATAAGGATCTAGAACTACACATGGAGCTACTGATACAAGTAAGCTATTCTTATAGAGAGTAACAGCTACCGATGCAAGACCTACTGATACAAGTCCACCACTACAAGTTCACTGATACAGAGAGCTACCGATGGAAACCAGTCATTGTTTCTCTAAACTCTATCTCTATGTTTGGTTTTTAGCAACGGTCATATTTTGTGCTTTTAATGCAACTGATATTAATTAATGATGTTTGTTGGATGTCAGGGAACCGTACCTCATACCTGCAGAAGTAATCATGCCTTATGTATGAAATTAATTAATGATGTTTGTTGTATGTCAGGGAATCGTACCTCGTACCTGCAGAAGTAATCATGACTTATGTCGAACCACCACATGAGCTATAAAAGGAAGATCAAAGATGCGTAAAAAGTGTGTGATATAGAGAATACACAAAGTGACACATACAAGAAGAGCGCACAAAGAACTCGAAGAACACTCATACACATCAAGAACATAAGTTCAAGAGGAGGTTCAAGTGCTACAAGGAATAATTTCACATTCAAGTTGAACATCTATACTGGAAGTAAAGAAACAGAACCACGACACTCTATTTTCCAGAAAATTTCCTGAGAAGGACTCAAAGCTTTATCTGTTTCAATCCAAAGGATTCTAGAGTTGCATTGACATCAAATAAGAGCATTCTAAACTCATCTTTATATTATTGATCTGTTGTGATCATTTTTATTACCTTACGATCAGTGTGTGTGATTTTGTATATTTGGACACACACTGACTCCTAATATGAACCGGAGGATATTGAAATCCTTACACGAAACTCTTTACACCTTTATGTATCCCACGTAGAACTGTGGTAGAGGTCTGAGGACCTAGACAACCTGTGTGCTGTTGTTGCTGCTTTCCCACGTAGAACTGTGGTAGAGGTCTGAGGACCTGGACAGTCTGAGTACTGTTGTAAAACCCGATCCAAGGTGTGGATCAAAGTTTTATATAAACTGTTTGAGAGGACTAAATCTCAGCTTGAGACTGAACCTCTTGGTTAAAACTACTGGGCATCTTATTTCAGTTTAAACTATTTTCAATATTCCACTGCTAATTAATTTGAAATTCAAATCTATTTTAAAGTAACTCTAATAGTTGAACTAGAAAGTGTTTGTAATTATTGCTAGACAGCAAGTTAGTTTTAAAATATAACTTAGTCTTCAGATTAAGTTAACTAAGAAATAATCAATCTTTGAGAAACTAATTTAACACTTACAATATTTATAAATTCACTACAATTTAACATGTTTTATGAATTGGGGGATTTCAATATAAATATTTTAAACAAAATTTTTTAATAGGAACTAAATTCACCCCCCAATTGAGTATCCACTCTAACCAACATTTGGTATTAGAGGGTAGTAGATAAAAGTTTTTCAAAACACTTTGTTTGTGAAAAGTTTTCAAGTGTGATTTTAGTTGTGTCTTAAAGAACTCAAAATTTATGTTATTTCTAAATTTTTATATCTTTTTAAAACTTAGTTATCATGGATAACAGATTAGAAGATGTAGCTAACAACTAGCCACCGTTCTTTAACGGTGTTAATTATACCCAATGGAAAATAAAAATAAAAATCCATTTAGAAAGGATGGTATTTGACATTTAGACTACTATAGAGACTCAATATAAGATTCCATAAATTATTAGAACTACTTGGGATAAACCTACAAAATATGCTTACAATAATTATTATAAATCCATGAATTCCCTGTATTGTGCTTTAGGAGATGAAGAATTTAATCGAATATCTTCTTGTAAGACTGCTTATGAAATTTGGGATACTTTGGTTGTTTCCCATGAGGGAACAATCAATGTTAAGTAAATGAGACTAAATAAATACACTATTAACTATGATAAATTTAAAATGAAATCTGATGAATCTATTTCTGATATGTATCTCAGGTTTAATGAGATAGTCAATACAATGAGCTCATTGGGAGAAGCTGTTCCATCAAAAGAGAAAATCATGAGGATACTGAGATGCCAACCAGACAGATGGAGAGGAACCTCTGTCTCTATACGAGAATAATCGGACATCAGAAAGATACTTGTCAAGGATCTGATTGGTAATTTGATGATTTATGAAGAATAGCTAAAGGTAAACAAAGTGGAAGATGATGGACCTAATAAGAAGTCAGTGGCATTTAAGTCTATTACCTCAAAGACCAAGGAAAATGAGAAAGTTCACATACCTGTCGAAAGCTCAACAAGTGAATGTTCATATTCATATAGTGATGAAGAGATGGCTCATATATCCAAGAGATTCAAGAAATTCTATAGAAAGAATAAATTTTTCAGAAAATCAAATTATAAGGGTAAGTATGACCAACACGGTAATTGGAAGAGATATTGGAAGAATGCTGATAAAGATGACGAGATAGTCTTTTATGAATGTAAAAGGAAAGGAAATGTTAATTCTGAATGTCCAAAATTGAATTTTAAGAAGAAATATGATTATAAGGACAAAAAATATAAGAAATATATGAAAGCTACATGGAGTGCTTCGGAAGATAGCTCAAGTAGATATGAGGCTTCTGATTCTGAGGAAAAGAATCATGCCAACATGTGTTTCACGACTGAAACATCTAAGGTAACACTTAACTCCCCTATTCACAATGATTATTATTCTTGGAATGAAAGTGATTCAAATAATGATGATAATATGTCTAAAGATGAATTATTTGAATACTGTAATATGTTAGAAGATATTTGTAATGAGTTAAAAGATAAGTACAAATCATTGAAGAAATAGTATGCTTTGACTAGTACTATTAAATCAGATCTTAATATAGAAAAGGAAAAGAATGCTCAACTGTTGAAGGAGAATACTGAACTTAAATTATCCAATGAGTAAATTATAAAAGACATAGAGAAGTTCACAAATGGAAATAATAATATCATTCAAATGCTTGGAAAACAAGTTGCACCAAAGTATACTACTGGTTTAGGATACCAACCTGGATAGAGACAGATTATTAAGAATAAATTTATTCCAAAATGTAGATATTATGCTGCTATTTCAAGTTCTGGCAATTCTTATGCCTCATCTAGCTATTCAAATTATTACAAACCTAACAAATTTTATTTATAAATTTTTTTTGAATCTGTTAATTATAGAAAACCCATTAGACAAATATGGGTGCCTAAAGTTTTACTTGTTAACCTCTCTGGAGCCAAGAAAATCTGGGTACCAAAATTATCTTCTTTCTAAATCTGTTTTGTAGGAAAATTTCTTAAAAGGTTTCTGTAGGAAGATATGGTACTTGGACAATGGCTGTTCAAGGCATATGATATGAGACTACTCATGTTTTAAGAGCTTAATCAAGGTTGATGGAGGGCATGTCACCTTTGGTGATAACTCAAAATGAAATATCATCGGCTTAGGCTAGATTGGTAATAATGATTCAATTTTAAATTCTAAAGTATTATTTGTTTATGGATTAAAATACAATCTATTAATTATTTCTCAATTGTGTGATGATATATTCAATGTGAAATTTGAAAATGATTCTTGTAATGTATTTAATTCCAAAAATGTTTTGGTATTTACTACATTATGAAATTAAAATGTATATGCTTTAGATCAAAATTCCTTAGCTAAAAAAATGTTACTTGTTTAAATGCTTTTCATAAAGAATACTGGCTATGGCATAGACGATTAGGACACTGAAATGCTCATTCACTTAGGAAACTAACTAGGAAATGTTTAGTTAGAGACCTACCCAAAATAAAATTCCCAACTGACAAAGTTTGTAATCTCTGTCAAATGGGAAAGTAACATAATGTTTATTTCAAATCAGAGAAAGAATTTTCAACTTCTCAACCTCTTGAGTTGGTTCATATGGATTTATTTGGACCATATAGGGTTTCTAGCTTAAATGAGAAGTACTATGTCTATGTTCTAGTAGATGAATTTTCTAGATACACTTGGGTATACTTTCTTTCTCACAAAAGTGAAACTTGTTCTTATTTTATCAAATACTACAAGTCTGTAGAAAACCTTAATAGACTTAGGATCAAGACCTTGAGAAGTGATCTTGACTGTGAGTTTTAAAATCAAGAGTTTGAATCTTTTTGCTCACACAATGGATATAGTCACAACTTCTCTACTCCTAGAACACCTAAACAGAATGGTGTAGTAGAAAGAAGGAATAGAACCCTTCAGGAAATTGCAAGAACTATGCTCAATGAATATGACATACCTATTTACTTTTGGGCTGAATCTATAAATACAACTTGTTATATTATAAATAGAGTCTTGATTAGACCTGTTCTTAAAAAGAACCCTTATGAACTTTAGAATAATAGGAATCCTAAAGTTAGTTACTTTAGATTTTTTGGTTGCAAAGTCTTTATTATCAATACTAAAGATAATCTTGATAAGTTTGCATCCAAAAGTGATGAAGGAATCTCTCTAGGTTATTCTATATCTAATAAATATTATTCAGTATTTAATATGAAGACCAAATGTGTGGAAGAATCTGTACACATAAAATTTGATGAAACTGATCCACATGAACCTAAGACCCCTCTTGAATATCTTGAAGAAGATATGTCAATTCTAAACCTTAATGACAAAAACAGTGAACCTGTTGTTAAGACAACCAGTTTTGGAAATCTTCGAGAACCTGTTTTTGTTGAACCCGAACCTGTAAATGAACCTGAAATTTCTATCCCTACTTTTTCTAGACCAACTAGGACCCTTAAAAACCATCCTTTATATGCTGTTGTAGGAGATTTAGATAGAGGAACTCAGACTAGGGCATCTCTAAGAAATCAGGTTGAACATAAAGCCTTTCTTTCACATTCAGAAGCTAAAAATATCAATGATGCTATAAATGATGAATTTTGGGTAATGGATATGCAAGAAGAGTTAAATCAATTTGAAAGAAAAAAATTTGGGAATTAGTTTAAAGACCTAAGGACACCTTAACTATAGGCACTAAATGGGTTTTTAGAAATAAAGTTGATGAGTCTGGAAATATAGTTAGAAACAAAGCTAGTTTAGTTGCACAAGGATATAGTCAAGAAGAAGGAATAAACTATGAGGAAACCTTTGCACCAATAGCTAGGTTAAAAGCTATTATAATTCTACTTTCTTATATTGCTCATCTGAATTTCAAGTTATATCAAATGGATGTTAAAAGTTCTTTTTGAAATGGTTTTATAATTGAAGATGGTTTTGTTGAAAAAACAAATGGATTTACTAATCCTCATTTTCCAAATCGAGTTTTTAAACTTTCTAAAGCTTTATATGGTTTAAAATAAGATCCACGAGCTTGGTATGATAGAATTAGTAATTTTCTTATTTCAAAAAGTTTTATTAAAGGGATTGCTGATCCAACTCTTTTTATCAAAAGGATTTCCAAAGATGTTTTGATATTAAAAATCTATGTTGATGATATTATTTTCATATCTTCTAAAAATTCTTTATGTATTGATTTTTCAAATAGTATGCAAAGTGAATTTGAAATGAGTTTAATGGGAGAACTCAAATATTTTCTTGGATTTCAAGTTTTTCAAAATGAAAAAGGTATTATTTTAAATCAAAGTAAATATAAAAAGGATATTTTAAAACATTTTGGTTTGGATAGTAATAAGGAAAGTGATACACCTATGAGTACCACTTGTAAATTGGATGCAGATGAAACTGGGAAACCAGTGGATCAAACCAATTATAGAGGTATGATTGGGAGTTTACTTTATCTTACTGCTAGTCGACCAGATATTATGTTTAGTGTGTGTAGGTGTGCAAGATTTCAAGCTAATCCAAAAGAGTCACACTTTCTTGCTATTAAAAGGATTTTAAAATATCTTAAACATACTACTAATTTAGGATTGTTTTATCCAAAAGGACAATTTTTTGATTTAATAATTTATTCAGATACTGACTTTTTTGGTTACAAGTTAGATAGGAAGAGTACTTCTAGAACATGTCATATTCTAGGTAAGTCCTTAGTATCATGGTGTAGTAAGAAGAAAAATTCTTTTGCATTGTCTACTGCTGAAGCTGAGTACATAGCTGCTGGTAGTTACTGTGCACAAATTCTATGGATGAAACACACTCTATTGGACTATGGATATTAATTTAGACATGTATCCATTAACTGTGACAACACTAGTGCTGTCAACATCTCTAGGAATCCAATATTTCATTCTAGAACAAAGCATATTGATGTAAGACATCACTTTTTGAGAGATAATTATCAAAAGGGTGATATTACTCTTGAATTTATAGGCACTAAACATCAATTGGATGAAATTTTCACTACGACTTAAAGTTCATAAAAGTTACGTTACATTAGACATGAGTTAAGAATGATAAAATATAAAGAAACCTCACTGATAGATAAACCTCACCATTAGGTAAACCTCACCGTTAGATGAACCTCACCATTATACCTCACTAGTATGGACCTCACGGTTATACCTCACTAGTATGGACCTCACCGTTATACCTCAGTGGTATGGACCTCACCGTTATACCTCACTGGTATGAACCTCACCGTTATACCTCACTGGTATGGACCTCACCGTTATACCTCACTGGTATGGACCTCACCGTTATACCTCACTGGTATTGACCTCACCATTATACCTCACTGGTATGGACCTCACCATTATAACCTCACTGGTATGAACCTCACCATTATAACCTCACTGTTAATGGACCTCACTGTTAGAAATCCTCACCGATATATGTTACCGCTAGTTTTCACTATTTTAAACTTCATGTTTTTCTTTTTAGCAGTAGGAATCTGTATCATTTGTATTATATTTATTATGTTTTATTTACTTATTTCTTGATTCTTAAATGATAAAACATTAGTCTTAACCTCATTTCAATCCACCTCGAACCCTTTACCTTCAAACCTTATCTCCCAAACCTTCATTTCTCTCAAACCTAAACCTTGCGATTTACAGAATGGCACAAGTGAAGAGACCGATTGTCAGTAAAGAGGGTGAGAATCCGAATGCCAAGATACTCAAAGGAGAGTCTAGTGGTGACAGTAAAGTGAATAAAACTATAAACCCGCATCTCATGAAAAGGGAAATAGTAATCGAGAAAGAACTCTATGCAGAATGGCTTATGCCTGGAAAATCTTTGATTCTAATGATTTTGTAGGAACAAGGGTGGATTGAATATTTTATGAATAACAATGGTCCTTATTATCCAAAATTGGTAAAGGAATTCTATAAGTTTTTTCGTTTTGAGAAATCTGAAAGTGAGAATAGAATGGTATTAGTGGTGAATGACAAGATAATTTATTTTTCTTCCATTGAATGGGATGAGTGCTTAAAAGTTCCACACGAGGGTGAATTTGGATATTTCTCAAAGTATGTACCTCATACTAGTGACATTTTTGAGTATGAAACTGCTTTGGAAGAGCTCACTGGAGATAGAACACAAAGAAAAGTAGTTGCTACAGAAATGGATGGAGAAAACCGGTTTCTGTTCAAATTTATCTAGCATGTGTTATGTCCAAGAAGATGGTATTTTTCAAACCTCAGATTACAAGACATATTATTGCTGTATCTACTAAGGCATGGTGTCAAAGTGATTTTTTAAGGCTTATGATGATTCAAATCAAAGATATGACTAGGAAAAAATCGAAAACAAATGCTCTATTCTTTACAAAGATGATTTCTTTGATGATCAAGGTAAAAGGAGTGGCTGAGTCTCAGGATGAGACAGTGGTTATAAGAGACAAATTTTGTAATACAAAAAAAGTTTGTAAGTACATGAAGATTGGATGGAACCCATGGAAAAGGGAATGGGAAAATGATGATGAGAGAATTTATGATAAATTTAACCGTGTTGAGCATCCCAATCAGACAAGAGATAAGAGAGATCCAGGTCCAAGAACTGATGAGGAGGAACCTCAATATAGTGATGATGATGCTGAGGAGGATACCTCTATAGGAGATAGAGGGGATCCTGATTTGCCTCCAAGCCTAGCTGTTGAAAAGGTTTCATATGGAAAGGCAAGTCCACCTAGAAGGGAAGCAGTTCAAGGAGAAACTGTTGAAGAAATCTCTATAAATGAGGAAGACCTGACTAGATAAGATCATAGGGAGAATGCTCTTGATTCCAGTAGTAGTGATGATGAAGTGGAAGAAGTATCTGAAAATGGAAGTACCTATTTGAGTCTCAGTCCTCTGATTGAGAGCTCTATTATGCATGTTGAAGAGATTCTTGAAGTGGACAGACCATTACCTATTGCTAACATACCCCAGCCTGTGCAACCTTGTTTAGATACGAATATGGTTGTATATGACTCTTCTGAAGAGGAAGTACCCAATGAGGATGTTACTAGTGCTGCTGCAGATATAGTGATGGAAGCTCAGGTTGAGGGGGAGCAACTTGTAAGGATAAGATCAGTTTCTGTGACATATGAAGTAGAAGATTGGTCTGTGGATCTGGGATATGTTGTATTGGGAATATACTATACTGATTCTGATAATGAGATACCCATTAGAAGGCATCCCATGTCTTATGATGTTTTCTTAGAGGAAGTTATTTCTCAACCAGTAGCTCCTCTAGCTCTGCTTGAAGATATTGTGAGAAAAGGAGATCTTGAGGCTCTGAAATCTATTTTGAAAACCTATTTTGTTGAATAGATAAGTAAGATGGAAAGTTCTTTGGTATCTTCTCTGGGAAGTGTTATGTAAAGTACTGTGATAGAAATAAAGGATAAAGTGAAAGTGTGTCAAAATCAGAGTGGGAGTTTGACAGAGGCTGTTGATTCTTTAAAGCAATATGTTGCTTCATTTGACACCTTTATGAGTTCTAAATCTCAAGTTGATACTGACATCAACTACATTCGAGGTGCAGTGAAATAGTTTTTGGATGTGTTTAAAGATTTTAATAAGACCATAAAAACACATGTCGGTACTTAGGATTTTTTTGTGAAGAATTTGATAAGTAGTTTGACACAATCCTTCAAAGAAACAGTAGCTTTTACTGTAAAACCTCTTAGTACCTATAGAGTTTTAGTTGACATTGAACAGTTTAGATCTGTACTGAAAGAAGAACTTGGTCAAGTTAGTACTAGTAGCTCATCTAATTCCCAAGTGATTACTACCACCAGGGATATCCGAAAAATCATCCAAGACTATATGAGAGATGCTACTGCAGCCCAGAAGTAAATCAAAGACAAAATTGATTACTATTTTTAGAGAGTGTACACCAAGAATCAGCTAACCAATCATTTCAAGCTACTGTTAGAGAATCTGAAACTGCCCCCAGTCACTCAAGCCTTCAAAGAAAAAGTCAGTAAGCTCAGAGAGTTGACTCCTTCCTTGGACAAGTTTATA
The DNA here is from genome assembly GCA_963277665.1 of Viscum album. NCBI lineage: Eukaryota > Viridiplantae > Streptophyta > Magnoliopsida > Santalales > Viscaceae > Viscum > Viscum album. The sequence goes on from OY728138.1 coordinate 58,399,406, forward strand.
GAGAACAAGAATGATTTTATCTCTGCTATGGAGAGAGGAGTAGGAATCATCAAGGATTTTAGGAACCTGTTACTGCCCTTTATGCATATGGACAACACACCTATTACTGTACCTCTAGCCCTGCCTGCCTCTATTCAGTCTGCTTCCACACCTCAGTTGACTCCAGCTCAAGCCATCATAAGTCTTACTCTGATGATCACACAAAGGAGTACTCATTATAGGACTGACAGTGCTTCAGTAGCTCAACCACCTTTGATCACCACTGGTGTTCCCAAGCCTTCACCTATACCTACCAAGCCAGAATCCTCTTTTGATACCAAAGAAAAATCCAAATTACCTATTGAGGAGGTTGATTGATTAGTGGCTAGGACATTTGATAGGAATATTTGTACTTATTGTTTTTTATTTTGTACTATCTCATGTACCTTTGTTATGTGAATTTCAAATGTCTGTTTTCTCTCTTCTTCTTTTATGCTCTGCAACATTGTTTTTTTTTATCTTTTTGCTAATCAAAAAGGGGGAGAAAAATATGGGGAGAATTACACTAAGGGGGAGAAAATTATAATATGTGTCTTTGGGGGAAATAAATATTCTATTTCTTTTTACTCTTATGTTTTTCCATAGTTTAACTCTGATACATTTGAGAATTATGATCTGAACACACCAATAAATTCCATTATATGTATTTTACTCTAATTCATTAAAGTTTATTCTGGATTATAACGTCATAATTTTTGATTATCAAAAAGGGTGAGATTGTTGGAATCACCTGTTTTGATATTTTCAATTATGTTTAGATATACTTTGATAATCCCAAATAATGTCTATCTATATATTAATTATACTTTCTAATTATGAAATCATACTAATGAGTTAATATGAATATCAAAATGATCATATAATATCATTAAAATTTGTTAATAAATTTTTATTTATGATTGTAAATGTTTAACGATGATTAATCTTGATACTAACTCAATCTGGAAATGAAATGCATAGAATAGATACTTAATAAGAATTCGAGTTTTAAATTCACTGATATAGATAGAGATAACGATAAACAAAGGTCACCGATAGACTAAGTCTACTGATAGACAAGGTCACTGATACAATATACTGATAGAATGGAGCTACCGATAGAGGAAGATACCGATAGAGAGAGATATATCTATCGATGTTAACAACTACTGTTAGCGAGGAAGAGATACCGACAGAAGTTCACCATTATGAAGAGCTACCGCTACACATGGAGCTACCAATACAAGGAGCTAGTGCTATACATGGAGCTACTAATATAGGCAAGATACCATTACAAAGAGTAACAACTACCGATGCAAGACCTACCGATACAAGTCCACCGCTACAAGTTCACTGATACAAAGAGCTATTGATGGAAACCAGTCACTATTTCTCTAAACTCTATATCTCTGTTTGGTTATTAGAAACGTTCATATTTTGTGATTTTATTTCAATTAATATTAATTAATTATGTTTGTCGGATGTCAGGGAATCATACCTCATACCTGCAAAAGTAATTACTCCTTATGTATGAAATTAATTAATGATGTTTGTTGGATGTTAGGGAACCGTAAATTGTACATGCAGAAGTAATCATGACTTATATCGAACCACCGCATGAGCTATAAAAGGAAGATAAAAGCTTCATACAAAGTGTGTGATATTGAGAATTCACAAAGTGAAACATACAAGAATAACACACAAAGAACTCAAATAACACTCATACACATCAAGAACAGAAGTTCAAGAGGAGGTTCAAGTGCTATAAGGAATACTTTCACATTCAAGTTGAACATCTATATCGGAAGTAAAGAAACAGAACCACGACACTCTATTTTCCAGAAAATTTTCAGATAAGGACTCAAAGCTTCATCTGTTTCAATCTAAAGGAGTCCAGAGCTGCATTGACATCACATAAGAGCATTCTAAACTCACTTATATATTACTGCTCTACTGTGATAATTTTTATTATATTATGAGCAGTGTGTGTGCTTCTGTCTGTTTGGAAACACACTGACTCCTAAGATGAACTAGAGGATACTAAAATACTCACACCGAACTCTTTACACCTTTGTGTATCCCATGTAGAACTGTGGCAGAGGTCCGAGGACTTGGATAGTCTGTGTGTTGTTGTTGCTGCTTTCCCACGTAGAACTGTGGTAGAGGTATGAGGACCTGGATAGTCTGAGTACTGTTGTAAACCCCGATCCAGGGTGTGGATCAAAGTTTTATATAAACTGTTTGAGAGGACTAAGTCTCATCTTGAGACTGAACCTCTTGGTTAAAACTACTGTGCATCTTATTTTAGTTTAAAATATTTTCAATATTCCACTGCTAATTACTTTGAAATTCAAATCTGTTTTAAAGTAACTGTGATAGTTGAACTAGCAAGTGTTTGTAATTATTTCTAGCCAGTAAGTTAGTTTCAAAAGCTAACTTAATCTTCAGATTAAGTTAACTAAGAAATAATTAATCTTTGAGAAACTAATTGAACACTTACAATATTTATAAATTCACTACAGTTTAACATGTTTTATGAATTGGGGGTTTTCAATATAAATATTTTAAACAGAAATTTTTAATAGGAACTCAATTCACCCCCCTCTTGAGTATCTACTCTGATCAACAAAATGATTTAAGTGTGTAAAGGAATTTCATAAAGAAAATGAATGTCAAAGTGATGGGAAAAGTTATCTAGTGGTGTGAATAGAGAGAAAGCTCTAAAACATTCACAAACCATACTCTAGTGCTTAAATGTAAGGAGTTTCTACAATATGAAAACAAGTGATCTAATTTTAGGGTTAATGAAAATAATCAATGTGATGAAATTATTGATCCCGAATACTAGGGGAAATCTCATTTGATCACCATTTTTGACATGAGGTATTATAACGATGTGGTGAAAGGTATACTTACCAACCACTCTAGAACTATTAATGACTTATTTTATTTTTTATCTTACCACTCTTTTATATATGAAAAATTTACTAAGGTTTTCAAATTACCACCTCAATGATTATATATTGAATTAGTAGTGAAAATTCTAAATGGTAGGATGTTTGCATCTCAAGTCTACGATTATTCTATGATGAAATTTTGTGGGAATGTGATTCCTGAAAATATCTTTGTTCTTCCTCTAGTTGAATTTGATGTTATTTTGGGAATCAAATTGATTTCTTTATATAGATCCCATATCAATTTTTAACGAAGGCAATTCACATTTTATATTCTAAATGAACCTACAATCCTTTATCAGTACAAGGATAAACAAGAACTTCCAATGGAAATTACATCCAATGTATGAGTCATGATTCCTATTCAAAGGGGGTATTTATCTAAGATGGTTGGGGAGAAGCTCAACATCAAAGATATTCCTATTGCATGAGATTTTTTTGATGTATTTCTGGGATTTTTTTTACTCTTCCTTTGATTTATGAAGTTTATTTTTTAACAGAACTCATACCTGGTGATACACTTATTTCATTGTATTCATGTATAATATACCAAATTGAGTTACAAGAATTGAAGAAGAAACTCCAAGAGAATATTGATAAGGGATTAATTTGGACAAGTGCTTCATCATGGGGTGCACCTATTCTTTTTTTTCAAAAGAAATATGGATCAATGTGTCTCTTCATTAATTATTGGGAACATAATAAAATTATGATCAATAATATGTATCCTCTACCCCATATTAAGAATTTATTTAATCAATTACAAGGAACTAAATATTTTTCTAGGATTCATATTCAATCATGATATTATCAATTGTGGGTCAAAAGTAAAGATGTACATAAGGTAACCTGCAGTACAAGTTATGGAAACTATGAATTTATAGTGATATAATTTGTTCTTACTAATTCCCCCACTTTCTTTATGAATTTAATTAATAAATACTTTATATATTACCATAATAAATTTATGTTATTATGTATATATGATATCCTTATATACTCCAAGGTAAAGGAAGAGCATATAAATAGAATGAGGATTATACTAATGACCTTAAGGAAGGAAATATATATAAAAAATCTACCTAGAGTGATTTTTTTGGCTACATAATGTTTCATTTTTTGGTCATATAATCTCAAGATAGGGTATATAGATTGATCCATCAAGGATGGAAGTCATTAAAAAATGGCCCATACCAACCAATGTGATTGAGATACATAGTTTTAGGGGATCAGCTGGATATTAGAAACACTTTGTAAAGAATTTATCATATCTAAAAAATTATCTCAATAAGCTAACTCAGAAGGGAATCATGTTCCTTTAGACTGATGAATATGATGAAAATTTCATGGAACTGAATTGGTGGTTTTTCAGTTCACCCGACTCACACTACTTTGCAGTGGAGAAGAATTTGTGATTTATAGTGATGCATTAATGTAAGGGTTGATATATATTCTTATGTTGGATGATATAATGATATCTTATTACCCTCATTAATTAAATGTTTATGAGTATAATTACCCAAACCCTGACCTGGAGTTATAAGTGGTAATAATTTCATTAAATATATAGAGGCATTATCTTTATGGACAAATGTGTGACATATATACTGATCATAAATTTTTTAAGTATATATTCACCTAGAAAGATTTAAATATATCCAGAGAATATGGTTAGAGTTGATTAAAGATTATGATTGATCAGTACATTACCATACTAGGAAAGAAAACACGGTGGATGTTTCTTTAAGTTGAAATAATCATGCTAGCTTATCTACTATGAGGGAAAAAAAGTTCCAATATTTCTATATTTTCAAAGGATGAACCTTGAAATCTTAATGGAAGGGAAGAAATATTATCTTTATCAAGTGAGTATATGACCATAAATCCATGTAAAGATGAAAGAGGAACAAAAGGAAGATTTAGAGCTATAAAATAAGGGGAGAATTGTTCCCAAGTTCAACCTTGATTATGTTGGAATGATAATGTTTAAGAACCAAGTATGTGTCTTGTAAATACCATATTTGAAGAAATATTTGTTGGAATAAGCTCATATCTCTTCATTATCTATTCATACTAGAAGTATAGAGATACATAGAGATCTAAATGAGTATTTATTATGGGGAAATATGAAGAGAGAGGTTATGGATTATGTATCTTGGTACTTAGTATATCAGTAAGTTAGAGCTAAAAGATATAATTATAAGGAGATGTTACAACCATTTCTCATGCTAGAACAGAAATGGGAAATTTTCATCTTGGATTTCATCATTAGAATCCCCAATTTTTTTTAAGGAAATAGTTATATTTTGGTTATAGTCAAAAAATTAAAAAACTTAGAACATTTCATTATGATAAAATGAGATTTATATCTTGATTATATTTCCATAATATAGATTAAGGAGTTATTAAGTTATATGGAGTTTGAAATTATATTGTATCTGATCGAGACCTGAGGATTACCTTGAAGTTCTAGTGAATTATTCAGAAATATATAGATACAGAGTTATTTTTTAGAAATACTTATCATCCTTAGATATATGGTCAGTTTAATAGGACCATTCAAACACTATAGGTTATGCTAAGATTTCATTCTCTAGATTTCAAAGGTGTTTGTGATCAACAACTTCTTTTTGTTTAATTATCTTAGAGAAATAGGTTCTATTAGATAATTTAGATGGATAATTATGAATACCTATATAGAAAGAAGTTCATAACTACCACATTCTGGGATAAAGTTAGAGAATGAAATAAATTGGTACCTAAGCTATCTAAGTAAATGATTGAGAAGGTTATATCTATTTAGTAGCAATCAAGTCATCCTAGAGTCGATTAAATAGCTATGATGGAAATCACCAAAAAGATCTATAATTTGAAATGGGTAAGAAGGTATTCTTGTAAAATTTTCCATGGAATAAGTTTTTGATATTCATAAATAAGGGAAATATAATCCCTAGATATATCATCCCTTTCTATATTCTTGATCAGTTTGGGATGGTTTCTTATCACTTGGAGCTTCCACCGAACCTATTTCAAGTTCTAATGTGTTAAATGTATCTTTTTTGAAGAATTAAATACCTATTCCTTTATATATACTAAAATTATTGGTTATAAAAATGGAGAATTATATTTCCTATGATGAATAAATGGTATAAATCTTGGATCATAGAGACAAAGTTCTATGGGAATATACTACACACCTGGTTAAATTTTTCTAGAGGGATGATGTTATATGTGAAACTAGGGATGTGATGAAGTAGAGATATCCTCATTTTTATATATTGAAATCAAATAATATTGAGGGAGAAATTAATTTTAATGGGGATAAAATGTAACACCCCAAGATTTTATATATATTTCATTTGAAATAAACATGAGGTATTTGATAGCTTACTTTACACACAACCCCGAGTCTAAATGAAATCATGATATATTTATAATATATCCATATGATTGATGGGTATGAATAATTGTAATCACATTATGAAATATATTAATAATGGTGATTTTTTTTGATAGTCACTCAATTTTAATAAAATCATTTAATGATTACAAATTCATTTTTTGAAGAAATACATTTCTATACATGCTATTTATTTTTATCTAAAAAAGTATACTAATATCTATTAAAAAATAATTTCTATAAAATATATTTATGATTTATATAAATAAATTAATAATCATCCGTACATTAGTCATATAAAGTTTAGGAATGAAGGTAAAATCATTTTAAGGAATAGAGAGTTATTTTTCCATAAAACTATTTTTCTATGTGAAATACCTTTTTATCATAATAAATGAAATAAATAATTATTTATCACTGATTTAAGTGAAAATAATATATTATACATTCAATAAAATTATTTAACATTAAATTTATTGTATGTACTAGGCAAGGAATGAAAGAAATTCAGTTTTATTCTTAAAAATTCATTTTTCTAAAAATGAGATTCTTTTCATTTTCTATACTTATTTTAAAATTAAAATTTCCCACTTATATAAATTTAATTGAATGAAATATATTCAATATTTTAAATCATAATTTAAAAATTTTCTAATGAGCTCACTTTCATTTTTTTCTCAACTAATAGTAAAAGTAGGAAAAATTTGTTACCACGGTTAGGGTTAAAATGAGTTTACCATGAGTGGTTAAACTAAGATATTAGGGTAATAATGACACATAAAATTATATAATTATTAATGTTTAAAGATATAATGACCCTATATTTTCTTAAATTTGAATATTTTTCTATTTGGTTCCACTTTCACAAGAAAATTACTTTACATTATTTAAATATTTTATGTAATTCCATGTGTGTCATATCCCTCACTTATAAAAGGGAACCTCCTATCCTCCCTTATTCATGAATTTTGATACTTATAGTTCATCCAATACACACCATAAAAAATTCATAGTTTTCTTCCATTCACCATAGATCAATTTTTCTTATCTTAAGACCAATCATTCAAGTCTTAAGGAGTAAGGAAAAGGTGGTATCTCAAACAAAGAGGTCTAAATCTTAACCGAACTCTTTCAATTTTTTTATTCATAAACATGATATAAAACCAATGTATCAAACATAATATTATTAATAAAATATCATAAATTTATCAATATTTTATTGTTATTATGAAACCACCATTTTACACCTCTTTTCCATTAAATGAGAAATAAAATATCGCTCGTGAGTACGTGTGAATTAACACCTCCATATAGGGATATAATACATTTTCCATCACCACCTCACATTGACTGATATAATGACTAATTTAGTAAATATATATGATATATATGATATAATTATTATTTTTAATGATAAATTATTATTTATATTTCTTTCCTTGTTTCATTTGAAAATGAAAACAACATTCATGCATACATACAAACCACCATCTCTATGAATAACGTGATTCATTTTTCTATCTATACCTTTTATGGATAGTTATAAAATTATATATAATGATTAGAAATTATGTTTATATCATGATTAAAATTATGAATATTATGAAATAATGATCAATATATAAGGACCATAACATATGAATCAAAATATACATTATAAACAAAATAATTATCACCTAGAACAATGATTTTAATAAAAAACTATTTATGAATAGGTGATAAAATGTTATAATTAAACCATTTATGGTATTATAAGTATGAATATTGTTCTGGTATAATATAATAATAAATTTAAATTTATTATATAATAGGTTATAATTATTATTAAGTAAGTTAAACTTGATGTAATGTATTTATATTACAATCACATTTTTACCAGGATTGTTTAGGAAAAAATTTATAATGATGATATTATATGATCTATATCTAAAAAATATAATGAATTTTATTGTCTTATGGTTATTTCTAGGGATTAATTGTTTTCCATTTCAACTTACTCTCTCTAAGTACTCAAAATTTTGAAAGAATATTTTTAAGTAAAATCAACTTTTTATTTCTATTAGTTCAATAATATTTTTTCCCATGTCCATATTTTCTTTAAAATTATTTCAATAATGTTTATAAAATTCTTGAATGGTTTATTAAATTTATTTTTTCTAATGTTTTATTTTTTATAAAACTGTTTAAAAGTAATATTCTTATTGTTTTCAGAATGAGGTAATTTTTAATAAGTGCGTGAATATAATATTTATTTTAAAATTTACTACATAAAAGAATTTCCCTCCTTTTAGACTACTCTTTTATTTGAAATTTCCTTTACATGTTTCCATGGTTCCTTTTAATAAAAATGTTTTTCCAATTTTTTTTTGAAATTTTTATATTTTAAATATGTTATTTCAAAATGAAAAGGGTATTTTACTCACTAAAATTTTCCATGATAATTTAAAGGTATTTTTAACCATAAAAACATCGATTGATGTTATTTCTACTTCATAGGGGATATGATATAATGATACCATATTTATTCATTCTTTGTATGGTTTATTATTATGATGATGTAATATTAGAGAAACACATTTTATTTTCTATGGGTTTTGATACTATGAAACGAAAAATGTTTTCATGATATTTTGGAATACATATGAATGGATAATGGTTATGCGATCAATGAATTTGTTATATACCTCTAATGAATTTGGTACATATTAATGTTTTATGATCTTATAGGGTACACAAGAGGTTATCCCAAGTCCGAAAAGTGTATATGATAGGTTATACCAAGCCTAAAAAAGGTACACAAGTGGTTATCCCAAGCCTAACATGTGATTAATTTCATGGTGGGTAACCTTGACATAAGATTTATAGGATTACCATTACACGACACTTTATAATACTCATTTATTAAATGATATTATATCAATGTTATGATTTCATGACTCATGTTATTTGATTTATTTATTATTCATTTCTTATAAACTTCCAAGATTTATTCCATGAAACATGATTTTGATCTAAAAACCGATCTTTATTATTTTAAAATGTTAAGTTAATGTTCTCATACTATTATTCTCATTTTATTCTTAAAAAGATTATTTATTGATATCTTAATTGTTTACCCTTACTAAGATTCTGATATCACCCTTTATTATGTTTCCTTTCCCCCAGGATATGAAGAATGGTTTTATATATGATATTTCTTAGAAGGGAACTTGTTATGAAGAACATAGCTGGAGATGATGTGGATTTTTTATATATTAGTTGTTTATGTATCCAAGTTTCCAAAGGCACTAAACCATTATGGTTCAAGTTTGGATCATAATTATATGTAATGAATATTAATCTAATAATATTTAAGTAATGAAATTCTTGGGTCACCTCACTCCTCACCCCCTCCTCCTTCTCCCACTCATTACGCAGAACCTTGGGGACCCCTCACACAACCTTGCCTTTCTCTGCCATGGATTCTAAAACTTCTTCCTTATGATTTAAAAAAGATATCATCACTATTTAGTGTTCCTATATTCTATTCTCATCTCTTTCTTCTTCATCCCTCTCTTTTCCCCAAACCATGTTGTTCCTATATTCTATTCTCATATCTTTCTTCCTTATGATTATTTTCCATTACATTAAAAGATAATTTTATCCTAAAATGTTTTGTTTAAATAAATTTTGGTTAACTATGTACACCAAAATTTTTATTAAATGATTGAATAGAATTTATAAATAAATTATTAGGATTTAAAAGATATTTTAGTCTTCAATGTTTTTTCTAAAGGTATTTTTAGAATTTAAAATGGTCTTATTTATTTTGAGGAGTGGTGTTTTGAAATACTAAAAAGTTTATATAATTTTATAAATATTTATGATTAAGTTTTAAAACTAGATTTATAATTTATAATTATAAAATAATTGTTACAAGTCATGGTTGGAACATTTCAAATAAATTCTTAAACCTTAAATTAAAATTCTGGGAAAAATTCATAAGTTTCCCTTATAAATTCATCTCATGAAGAACTTGGATGTGTGATTTGATGTATCTTTTTTGTTGTTTATCTATTTTTTTATGTTTATGGTATTTTAAAAATTGATTAGTTATGTTTTATATTATTGTTTTATGGATATTTATATTATTAAAACCTTAAGGGAATTTTTGGGTACTTGGGAAGGGGTTCCTAGATTTGAAAAGGTCTATTATATTAGTTATTGTTTCTATTTAATTGGTGATGTAGTGATGTGAAAATCTCATTGGACCTGTAATGTAGGAATTACAATAGATAGTGTTGTAGATATAGTTCTATTAAACTAATTTAGGGTCTCCCTAATTAATAATGTGGAAGTTCTAGGTTCCCCTAGATTTAGTGAACTTAGGGAATTTCTCCTATAATATAGGTTTTAAATTATTAATTTTATAGTTTACTCTTTGTTCTATTTTACTTTTACTGACCATGTTTATACTACCCTTTTCCCTTTCCCATTTTGGAACTTACATTATCTTACTTATGACTACATGAGTTTATTTTTTAGCTTCCATTTACTTTATCTGCTACATAGTGATATTTTATTGACTGGTGTCTTATTTGGATGTTTTTATTTCCCTTTAAATTATTTTTCAAGAATGAACCAAATTATCATTTAGAATTTTTTTTTCAAATAAACCATCTGATCAAATTATTTGGGTTATGAAAAGTAGTTATAAAAAAAAATAAGTGTATTTTTTTTCCAAATTATAATAATTTTTAAATAATTTATTTCAAACTGAAATGAAATAGATCATTTATTTGATGAAAATGAATGGGGTTTGTTTTCTCATTGGTATATATATAGTAAATGTTTATTCTTAGAACTATTTTATATCTTAGTCTTATGTTTTGAGTTCAGATTCAGACCACTCTTGGAGAATTTATGTTTCGGTAATGGATTGTGATTCATAGAGTCACATAATGGTTCGTTAATGATTTTTCTTTATTTAAATTCCCTTGATGCATCATAAAAATAAGACATTTCATCAATATATTCATTAATTGATGGTTCATTATATATGTGTATTTTGGTGAATAGATTTCAGGGGTTATTTCTGTGGCGGGATATAGAGGTATTCTAGGGAGTTTAAATGCTTTTAAATTATTCATATTGTTTATTTATTTTCCATTTTCAATTGGTTCATGGACATCTATTGTATAGAGTGTACAATATAAGGACCCAACCTTATTAGAATACATAATCTTTAATTTATTAAAGAACTCACTTCCTTTCAAATTTAGGATATTTCAAGTTTAGAGATTTAGATAATTGGGACATAATACATTCATAACATTACACATTAATACAGAGTGGATACCATAAAAACATTATTCATTTCTTCCAAAATATAGAAATTTTCAAATAAAACACAATTTCTTGGAAAAATATTCATAACATTTAACTTGGCTTAATTATTTGTCTTACACATACTTATAACCTATGAAAATAATTTAAAAACTTGGGATGAGCACAAAAATCTCAGAATGGGATATAAAAAGAAGAAAATAAAACATTAGTTCATGAATACTTGTAAATGCATGAAATCATTTTCAAAAAGACAAACTCATTACCCATATAAACTTCCTTTGTGAAACTTGATATTTCCATAATATTTACACAAAAAATATATAATATAAATAGATCCATAAAGGTATATTTTGGTATTAATTAGATAATCTGGTAACCCTATTGGTTACCTTATAATTTATAACCCTCACAACTACCTTACAATGTAACCCTCACGACTACCTTATTATGCAACCATCCCAGTTACACTTGGAGTAACCATAAAACCGACTTCAAAATTACACATAACCAATTAATTGGAGGTAAATATAGGTCCCAAACTTCATCATAAACAATTACCAAGAACCAAAACACTATCATAAAACTTGAATAATTTCATAAAAACATTGATTTTGAATTTTGTAAAACATAATTTTAAAAGAGGTTTTTAAAAGAAAAGTCCCTTAAAAATATCATATAATTTAGATGAGACTTAATAGAGTGAATGGAATATGTATATAAACTATAAATACACATAATTAAACATAATATATACAAATTTAATCACACAAACAAATTTAATACCCCATAAATAATGAAGTAGTTTTGTAACCCAAAGAATGGAAACCGGGTTAAGAATCCCCTTACCTTGAGTTTGTCTTACTTAATTTTTTTTAAACCTCATATATAATGGTTAAAAGTGTGTTATTAATATATTAAAGAAAAATATTAATGTTTATAACACCCTATATGGTCATTTCATAACATAATTTCACCCATTAATTATTAGTATTTTGGTCCTTCCATTGTTTTGGGTGCGTTCTTTACATGATTTCTATGGCCGGTTTGTATTTGATTTTCTTGTCATATGGAAATGAAATTATAGAAGTGGAATAAAATGGTAATAATATATTTACATAATATATAATAATACCATAAATCATCTTGTTATCATATATGATGATGGATCATTAGATAAAACATTAATGATATTTGTTTCGATCATTTTTGGCAGTTCCTCGATAATCATGAACTTTTTTCATTATATAATTTAATGGAATGCATAAAAGTTCACTAAAGAACATAAAATAGGTTAAAAAACACAAATTATATTCTTATTAAACTATTAAAAGGGGTTTAATATCATCTTTGAAGGAAGTAAAGGAAATTGAAAACACATCATCCACGATTTTGGTAAATCGGCACATCACGGACGATGTTTTTATTTTTAGAATAAGAGGGAGAGGATAGGAAGAAATATGATGAATATTTTACATTAACATGATAAAATAAATAATATAAAAGATTATAGATATTTCATACCTCCTGGATAAGTGTATGGGAAGAGATTATAAGAAAAGAAAGGAATTGAAAAGAAAACACAAGAAAAAGGAAGTGGATTCTTACCTCTCGATCTCTTCTCCTTGAGATCCTCCTTAAGGACTTTGTTTTTGGTATTTTGGTGAAACCATTAGGTCTTGGACATGGGGAAGAGACTTTGGGAGTATATTCGGTATAACTTAAACAATTATAAAGGCTTGATATGTGTGAGAGGAAGAGGGGAATGAGGGTGGTATTTATAGTGGAGGAGAGGAGGGATTTTACATTATTTTAAACATTACTATAATATTTTTGCTCAAGACTGTGAATAGTCTTGATTAATGTGACCCTAAATAGTAATAAGTTCATGTGATTTCCAACCAAGTGGTTTTACTTCATCCATGATGTCAAAAATAGCGTATTTAATTGATAATTTGAATATATGTTATTTTACTGTATTTCACTATTCATCATAAATTCAAGAATTTCAGAAAAATCCCAAAAATTCACCCTAACTATTTTTTGATGTGTAGAATTCAAAAATTATCTCCATTTTTTAAAAATAAATTTCTAAATATTATTAATTTAACTTTTAAATAAAATCATAATTTATTCAAAAATAATAATTTTAAATTTATAACTCATTTTTTAACACCTTGAAAAATTAATCAACATCTCATTATCTTATAACATTAAGAAAATAAAATAATAATATGATTTACTATTCTTAAGGTTCATATTTCTATTCATATTACTATTCATAAGGGTTTGTTACTGTTCACCAAAAAAACATGTTTGCTTTATCAGACTCTAAATAACTTACTAATAACAACTGTTGATGGCTGTTTTTTGAAATTCAAATCATAGAAGATGAAAAATTATGTTTAAAGGATAGATGTAAATATCTATTTAAAACAAAGTGTCATTCATTTTCAATTTATTTTTAACACCTTGGGGTGTTATATTATCCCCACCATCTAGAAATTGTGTCCTCACAATTTTATTTACTTATTAAACAAGTGAGGGTACCTTTCCCTCATAGAATTTTTAGACTCCCATGTTACTTCTTCAACCATATGGTTTCTCCACAAAATCTTTACCTAGTGGATTGCCGTATTCTGCAATACTTGTTCCCTTCAATCAAGAATTTGAACTGGTTTTTCTTCATAAAAAAGGTTCTCTTTCAGCTGAACTGCCTTTGGGCTCAAAACATGAGATGAATCTTGCACATACTTTTTCAATATCGAAACATGAAAAAAATTGTGTACCTGAGATAAACTCAGAGGAAAATATACTCAGTAGGTTACTGGTCCAAATTTCTCTAAGATTTCATAAGGTCCAATGAACCGTGAACTTAGCTTTCCTTTCTTACCAAAACACATAACACTTTTTCATGGTGATATTCTAAGAAAAACATGATCACCTACCTCAAAAGAAAAGTCTTTACTCCTGTTGTTTGCATAAATTTTCTACCTGCTCTGAGCTGTCCTCATGTGTTGCTGGATCATCTTCATTTTCTTAACCACTTCCTCTACTAATTATGTTCCCATCAACTTTCTTTCCCCAAATTCATCCCAAAAAGCTGGAGTTTGAAACCTCTTCCCATACAATGCCTCAAAAGGTGCCATCTGTATACTCGAATGAAAAATTTTATTATAAGAAAACTCAACTAAAGAAATATGGTGATCTCAAATTCCCTGGTAGTTCATTGAACAAGCTCAGTGTATATCCTCAAAAGTTTGAATCATTTGTTATGACTGCCCAGCTAATTGAGGATAAAAATCTATACTGAAATTTAATTCTGTTCCCAATGAATTCTGAAGTCCCTCCAAAAAATTATAAGTGAACATGAGATCTCAATCTGATACAATGGGAAGAGGAACTCCATGTAACCTGACAATATATTTGAGGTACAATCGAGAAAGATGATCCAAAGAAATTGTATCTCTAATAGAAAGAAAATGTTCAAATTTAGTCAGCGGATCAACAATAACCCAAATCACATTCTTACCTCGATAAGTCTTAGGTAATTCTACCATTAAGTCCATGGATATATTCTCCCATTTCCACTCGGGCACTGGAAGAGGCTGAAGAATCCCCTTTGGTAACTGCCACTATGCTTTAACCTGTTGACATATCAAATATTTCATGGTAAAATCTAAAATATCTCTTTTCATTCCATCCCACCAGTAATACTCTTGAAGGTCTCTTTATATCATAGTACTGCTAGGATGAACTGAAAATGGAGAACTATGTGCTTCACACAACAAATATTTCTACAATTGAGAATCACAAGGAACACACAATCTTTTTCTAAATCTCAAAACACAATCTTTATCAAGGTTAAATTATAGAAACTTACCCATTTTAACCAATTCTACCTTTTTCTGTAGCTCATGATCTTCCTTATGTGCTTTCTTAATTCTATCTAATAATGATGTCTTCACTAAAACATGAAACAAAATAGACGTATTTCCTACACCAATAACTTCTAAGACAAAATTCATCAAATCATTAATTAAGGTATCATGTTCCAAATATAACATGGTTAATGATGCATGGTGTTTTCAACTCAAAGAATTAACCACTTTGTTTGATTTTCCTGGATAGTAATTGATCGTGCAGTCATAATATTTTATCAATTCAAGCCATCTTCTACACCTCATGTTTAATTCCATCTGTGTGAAAATATACTTCAGAATTTTATGGTTAGTATATATTTGACATTTGGATCCATATAAATGATGCCTCAAAATTTTCAAAGCAAAAACCACAACTGCCAATTCCAAATCATGTGTGGGATAATTGAAATCATGAGGTTTTAGTTGTCTTGAAGCATAAGCAATTAATTGATCATTATGCATCAAAACACAACCAATTCCTTTTAATGAAGCATCAATGTATATGAAAAATTCACTATTTCAGGAAGGCAATACCAAAACTGGAGCATTCACTAATCTATTCTTCTATTATTGAAAACAAACATCACATTCTTATGTACAAATAAATTTGAACCCTTTTCATGTTAACTTAGTTAGTGGGATAGATAACTGTGATTTTTTAACAAACCATAAGTAATAACCTATTAATCTAATAAAACTATGAATCTATGTAACATTAGTATGTCTTATCCATTCATCAACTACTTTTGTTTTGGCAGGATCAACTGTTATTCCATCCTTATTTACAATGTGCCCAAGAAAAGAAATTTGTTGTAGACAAAAATCACACTCTAAATTTTACATACAATTTATTTTCCTTTAATATTTGAAAAACAACCCTTAGAGGTTTATCATGTTCCTCCTTACTCTTAGAAAATACCAAAATTTCATCAAAAAACACAACCAAAAATTTATCCAAGAACTCATGAAATATTCTATTCATAAGATTCATGAATACAACAGGTGAATTAGTTAACCCAAATGACATAACGACAAATTCATAATTCCCATATCTAATAAAAAAATATGTTTTCAAGATTTCATCCTCCTTTACCTTCATAATATGGTATTTGGATCTCAAGTCAATCTTTGAAAAGTACTTAGCTCCCTGGAGCCGATCAAAAAAATCATCGATATGAGGAAAATGATACTTGTTTTTAATAGTGATGTTATTCAAGGCTCTATAATCAATGAGATGTCTCAAGGAACCATCTTTATTTTTAATGAAAAAACAGGATCACCCCATGGTGAAGTTCTAGGACAAATTAATCATTTATCAAGAAACTCCTACAACTAATTTTTCAATTCAATAAATTCAATTTGATCCATTTGATATGGGGTTTTGAAATTTTCTTAGCATTAGGAACTAAGTCAATTGTGAATTTGACTTTCTGATCAGGTATAACACTAGGTAAATCATGAGGAAAAATATCAATGTATTCATTTACCACTAGCACATCATTAATCTAAATAGTTTCCTTGTTTTCAATAGTATGAGCAAGATAAATTTCATTTCCATCTTTCAATAGTTTCTCAGTTTACTAATATTTTATCAATTGTATGGGTTTGTTCTTGTATAAAAATTGAAACACTTTTTAAAAAACAACTTCTTTAGCTCTATAGTAAATCTTATCATGATAAACAGAAATCCAATCCACTCCCAGGATGACATCAAACTCCACTAAAGAAAAAACAACAAGGTTTGTAGGTAATTTCTTTCCACATACCATAATAGAAATATTATTATAATTTTTCTTTACTATAATACTTCCCCCTGGTGTGTTAACAATAAGTTCCAGTCTCATTTTTTGAGGTGATATTTATAATTTACCAAAACATTCCTTAGAAATAAAGGAATGTGTAGACCCCGTATCAAACAAAACTTTAGAAAAATCTGAGTAAACAAACAAGGTACTTGATACAACTTCTTTGGATTTCCTGATGTCTGCTGACGTAGTCGTAAAGGATCTCACTACAAATTTTTTCTTATAGCCTGGCTTATTTTCATAATTCAAATCTCTCTTTGGGTAGGCATTTTCATAATGAACCATCTCTCCACATTTAAAACACTCAATAGTTTGCTTATGAGGATTAGTCTTAGGATTATTTTCATTACAATCTTGGGCCATATGTCCAAACTTACCACATAGAAAACACTTCCTAGTTTGGGTAAGGCATTCCCCAGGGTGATTTTTTCCACACTTTTCACAAACTGGAAACTAAAATTTCTTACCATCAGATTTATTTGATGGATTCTTACCCATAAATTTCCATCTGGACCTCTTCTTATCCTTGTTTTCAAAGTACACGTGATCATCATAAAACTTCATATCTACCCTCTAATCACATCAAACAAGTTTCTCTTAACTTTTGAATTTACGAGATGCCAATTCCCTTCAATACCTTGGCTTTATTTTTCTATCAAGATCCAAAATAAGATTTGGATCATACCTTGTTAGTCAGGTGAAGTTTACATCATACACAGCAACTGAATCTTCCTCCATTTGCTTCAATTCTAGTAATTTCTTCTCTATCCTAAGTCACACCACCTTAGGAAAATATTTTTCAAGGAAAATAATTTTAAATTCATCCCACTATAAGGCATAAATCTCCTCTCTATCCCTGATATTTTTGACCATTGACAACCACTAACCAGCTTCGCCTTCAAAATGTTAAATATAAAGACTTACCTTTTGATTATATGAACATACCATAACATAGAATATATTTTTTAGGGCTTTAATCTATCTTTTAGCTACTACTGAGTCCAAAGACGCACTAAATGAAAGAGGGTGTTGTCACATAAAATGTTCCATTATCATCATGTTCCATTGAGGTACCTCTGGTTGTTCTATTGCATGAATTACACCACCATTTATTTCCTACATTAGATAATACATTAATTTCACAAACTTCTTGGTTCTAATCCTCACCATTCTGGGTTGCAGATTTGGAAGGATATCATTCTGTCGGTGCCTCTCCTCTTCAGCTTCCCTATTTCTTTTACCGAAAATCATTCTGAATAAACATATATTAGTTGAAGAAACATGGAAATCTTTAAATTATATACCATTTCAAATTAACCATAGAGTAAAAATCATTTATGTTATTCTATTAACATAATCCTAACCCCTAAATTTATCTAAACCATCCTCTAATACCAACTATAAGGACCCAACCTTATTTCATTACATAATCTTGAATTTATTCAAGAACTCACTTCCTTTCATATTGAGGTTCTTTTCAAGTTTATATATTTATAGAATTGGGACATAATATATTCATAACATTACACATTAATATAAGTGGATACCATAAAAACAATATTCATTTCTTCCAGAATATAAAATTTTTCAAATAAAACACGACATCTTTGACAAATCTTTATAACATTTTACTTGGATTACTTCCTTGTCTTAAAAATCCGTATAACATATTAAAATTATTTAAAAACTTGGTATGAGCCCAAAAATATATGTAAGGTATATAAAAATAATAAAAAAACATTAGTCCATGAATACTTCTAAACTCATGAAATCATTTTCAGAAAATACATACTTATTACCCAAAAAAACTTTGTGAAACTTGAGATTTCCATGAGATTTACACAAAACACATAGAACATAAATAGAACAATAAATTTATAATGGGTAATTAATTAAATAATCTTGTAACCCTACCGGATACCTTATAATTTTCAACCCTCATGGATACCTTGCAATGTAATCCTCATGACTACCTTATTGTGTAACCATCGTAGTTACACTTGGAGTAACCATACAACTGAACTCTGACTTACACATACCCAATGAATTAGAGGGAAATATTGGTCCCACCCTTCAACATAAAAAATTCCCAAGAACCATATCATAATAAAAAAAACATGAATAATTTCATAAAAACATTGATTTTGAGTTTGGTAAAATAGAATTTTAAAAAAGGTTTTTAAAAGAAAAGTCCCCTAAAAATATCATATAATTGAGGTGATACTTAATAGAGTGGATGGAATATGTATATAAAATGTAAATGAACTTTATTAAATAGAATATATTCAAAATTTATCACACAATAAAATTTAATACCATGTAAATAATGAAGTAGAATGTTAACCCAAAGAATGAAAATCGGGTTAAGAATTCCCTTACCTTGGGTTTTTATTACTTAAAACTTGTTTAAAACTTCTTTATAATGGTTAAAAGAGTGTTATTAATACATTAAAGAAACATATTAATGTTTATAACACCTTATATGGTCATTTAATAACATAATTTCACCCTTTAATTATTAGTATTTTGTTCCTTCCATTGTTTTGGGTGCGTTCTTTACATGATTTCTATGGCCGGTTGGTATTTGATTTTCTTATTATATGGAAATGAAATTATGAAAGTGGAATGAAATGATATTAATATGTTTCCAAAATATATAATGATACCATAAATCATGTTTTTATCATATATGATGATGGATCATTAGATAAAACATTAATGATATTTGTTTTGACCATTTTTGGTGGTTCCTCGATAATCATGAACTTGTTTCATTATATAATTTAATTTCATGCATAAAAGTTCATTATATAACATAAAATAGGTTAAATAATAAACTTTAAGTTCTAATTCAACCATTAAAATGGTTTTATGACCATCTTTGAAGGTAGTAATGGAAATTGAAAACACATCGTCCATGATTTTGGTAAATGAGCACATGAGAGACGGTGTTTTTATTTTTAGAATAAGAGGGAGTGGATAGGAATAAAGATGATGAATATTTTACACGAACATGATAAAATAAATAATATAAAAGATTCTAGAGATTTTATACCTCCTAGATAAGTGGAGTGTAAGAGATTATAAGAAAAGAAAGGAATTGAAAAGAAAACACATGAAAAAGGAAGAGGATTCTTACCTCTTGATCTCTTCTCATTGAGATCCTCCTTAAGGCCTTTGGTTTTGGCCCTTTGGTGAGACCATAAGGTCTTGGACATGGGGAAGAGACTTGTGAAGGGTATTTATCATAACTTAGAAAATTCTCAAGGCTTGAGAGGTGTGATAGGAAGAGGGGAATGAGGGTGGTATTTATAGTGGAGAGGAGGGATTTTACATTATTTTAATCATTATTATAATATTTTTGCTCAAGACTATGAATAGTATTGATTCATGTGATCTAAAATAGTAATAAGTGCATTTTATTTTGAATCAAGTGGTATTAAATCATACATGATGTTAAAAATAGTGTATTTAACTGATAATTTGAATATATGGTATTTTACCATATTTCACTATTCATCAAAAAATCAAGAATTTCAGAAAAATACCAAAAATTCACCCTAACCATTTTTTATGTGTATAATTTAAAAATGAACTCCATTTTTTGAAAATAATTTTCTAAATATTATTAATTTAATTTTTAAATAAAATCATAATTTATTCGAAAATAACAATTTTAAATCTATAACACATTTTTAGCACCTTGAAAAATTAAACAACATATCATTATCTTATAAAATTATGAATATAAAATAATAATATGATTTACTATTCATAAGGGTAATATTACTATTCATACTACTATTCATAAGGGTATGTTACTATTCACTAAAAAAACAAGTTGGTTTTATCAGACTCCAAATAACTTACTGATCACAACCGTAGATGACCATTTTTTTAAATTAAAATCATAGAAGCAGATGAATTATGTTTAAAGGCTAGATATAACTATCTACTTAATACAAAGTCTCATAAATTTTCAATTTATTGTTAAAACCTTTGGGTGTTGCATTATCCCCATCTTCTAGAAATTGCGTCCTTGCAATTTTATTTACTTATTAAACAAGTGAGGGTACCTTTCTCACATATCATTTTCAGATTCCCATGTTTCATCTTCAACCATGTGGTTTCTCCACAAAACCTTTAACTAGTTGATTTCCTTATTCCTTAATACTTGTTCCCTTCGATCAAGAATTTTAACTGGTTTCTCTTTATAAAAAAAACTCTCTTCAAGGTGAACTACCTCTAGGCTCAAAGCATGAGATAAATCTAGCACATACTTTATCAACATCGAAACATGAGAAACATTGTGTACATTAGATAAACTCAGAGGAAAAGCTACTTAGTATTTGATTGGTCCAACTCTATCTAATATTTCATAAGGTCTAATTAACCATGGACTTAGCTTTCCTTTCTTACCAAAAACACATAACACTTTTACATGGTGAGATTATAATAAAAAAATGATCACCTACCAAAAAAGAAAAGTATTTCCTTCTGTTATATGCATAACTTTCATACTATCTATGAGCTATACTCATGTGTTACTGGTTCATATTCAGTTTCTTAGCCACTTCCTATACTAATTATGGTCCCATTAAATTTTTTTTCTTGGATTTATCCAAAAAACGTGGAGTTCAACACCACTTCATATACAATGCATTAAAAGGTGCCATTTTTATACTAGAATGAAAACAATTATTTTATGAAAACTCAACTAAAGAAAGATGAAAATACCAAATTCCCTGGTAGTCTATTAAACAAGCTTGAAGCATGCCCTCCAAAGTATGAATTTTTCATTCTGACTTCCCATCAGATTGAGGATGAAAAGCTATACTTAAATTTAATTTTTTTCCCAATGACTTCTAAAGGCCCTTACAAAAATTAGAAGTGAACTAAGGATCCCAATCAGATAAAATGGAAAAATGAACTCCATGTAACCTAAAAATATCTTGGAGGTATAGTTGAGAAAAATGATCCAAATACATTGTATTTCAAAATTAAGGAAAATGTACAGATTTAGTCAGCTGATCAACAATAACAAAAATCACATTGTTACCTTGAGAAGTCTGAGGTAGTCCCACAAAAATGTCCATGGATATATTCTCCCATTTCTACTCTAGCACAGGAAGAGGCTGAAGTATCCCCTTCAGTAACTTCCACTCTACTTTAACATGTTGACATGTCAAACTTTTCATGGTAAAATCTGCAATATCTCTTTTCATTCCATCCCACCAATAATACTCCTGAATGTCTCTATACATATTAGTACTTTAAGGATGAACTGAAAATGGAGAACTATGATCTTCACACAACAAATATTTCTTCAATTGGGAATCAAAAGGCACACACAATCATTTTCAAAATCTCAAAACACAATCTTTATCAAGGTTAAATTCTTGAAACTTATCCATTTTAACCAATTATACCTTTTTTCTATAGCTCATAGTCTTTATTATGCACTTTATTAATTTTTTCTGATAATGAAGACTACATTGAAACCTGAAACAAAATAGAGGTATTTCCTGCACCAATAACTTCTAAGCCAAAATTCATCAAGTCATTAATCAAGGGATCATGTTCCAAATGTAACACAGTTAATGATACATGATGTTTTCATCTCAAGGCATTCACCACTTTGTTTTATTTTCCTGGATGGTAATTGATAATGCATTCATAATATTTTATCAATTCAATCCATATTCTCGACCTCATTTTTAATTTCTTTTGAGTGAATATATACTTCAGACTTTTATGGTCAGTATATATTTGACATTTGGATCCATATAAATGATGCCTCTAGACTTTAAAAGTAAAAACCACAAATTCCAATTCCAAATCATTTGTGGGATGATTGAACTCATGAGGTTTTAGTTGTCTTAAAGAATAAAAAATTACCTGATCATTCTGCATCAAAACACAACCAAGTCCCTCCAATGAATCATCTCTATAGATGAAAAACTCACAATTTCAGGAAGGCAAGGCCAAAACTGAAGCATTCACCAATCTCTTTTTCAGTTCTTGAAAACAAACATCACATTCTTCTATCTAAATAAATTTATCCCCTTTTCATGTAAACTTAGTTAACAGGCTAGATAACCCTGAAAAGTTTTTAACAAACCATCAATAATAACTGATTAATTCAATAAAACTACGAATCTCTGTAACATTTTTAGGTCTTGGTCATTCATCAAATACTTTTTTTGGAAATATCAACTGTTATTCCAACCTTATTTATAATGTTCCCAAGAAAAGAAATATGTTGGAACCATAAATCACACATTTTGAATTTTCCATATAGCTTCTTTTCCTTTAAGGTTTCAAAGACAACCCTTATATGTTTTTCATGCTCCTCCTTACTCTTAGAAAATACCATAATTTCATAAATAAACACATTAAAAAATTTATCCAGGAACTCATGAAATATTATATTAATAAGATTAATGAATACAATAGGTGAATTAGTTAACCCAAATGGCTTAAAAAAAAATTCATAATGCCCATATCTAGTAGGAAAACCTATTTTTAGGATGTCATCCTCCTTCACCTTTAGCTGATGATATCTAGATCTCAAGTCAATCTTAGAAAAGTACTAAGCCCCCTAGAGGTGATCAAACAAGTAATCAATATGAGGAAAAGGATACTTGTTTTTAATAGTGATGTTATTCAAGGATCTATAATCAATGAAAAGTCGCATGGAACCATCTTTATTTTTAACAAAAAAATCGGAGCACCCCATGGTGATGTGTTAGGACGAATAAATCCTTTATCAATAAAATCCTGTAACTAATTTTTCAATTCAATAAGTTCTATTTGATCCATTTGATATGTAGGTTTTGAAATTGTCTTAGAATTAGGAACTACTTCAATTGTGAATTTGACTTCCCAATCAGGTATGACACCGGGTAACTCATCAATAAAAACATTAACATATTCATTTACCACTGGAACATCATTAATCTAAAAAGTGCCTTTGTTTTCAATAATATAAGAAAGATAACTTTCATTTCTATCTTTTAACAATTTCTTAGCTTCCTAATATGTTATCAATTTTATGGGTTCTTTATTGTATACATACTAAAACTCATTCTGAAAAACAACTTCTTTAGCTCTATTTTCAATCTTAGCATGATAAACAGAAATCCAATCCATTCCTAGAATGACATCAAACTCTAATAATGGAAAAACCACAAGGTTTTAAAGTAAAGTCTTTCCATATACCATAATATAAATATTCTTATAATTCATATTTTCTATAATATTTTCCCATGGTGTTTTAACAATAAGTTTTTGTCTCATTTTTTGAGGTGATATTTCTAATTTAGCAGAAAATTCCTTAGAAATAATGGAATGTGTAGACCCCATATCAAAAAAAACTTTAGAAAAATATGAGTAAAAAACCAAGGTACCTGATACAACTTCATTGGATGGCCTGACGTTTACTGACGTAGTCGCAAAGGATCTCACTAAACCTTTATTCTTATATTATGTCTTCTTTGGATTATTTAGATCTCTTGTTGGGAAGACATTTTCATAATGACCCATATCTCCACATTTAAAAAACTTAATAGTTTTTTATTAGGATTACTCTTAGGATCATTTTAGTTACCATATCAGGCCATATGTCCAAACTTACCACATTGAAAACACTTACTAGTTTTGGTAAGGCATTCCCTAGAGTGCTTTTTTCCACACTTTTCACAAACTGGAAACTAGAATTTCTTACGATTAGATTTATTTGATTGATTCTTACCCATCACTTGCCATATGGACCTATTCTTATCCTTATTTTCAAGGTGAAAGTGATAATACAAAAACTCCATATCTACCCTCTCAGAACATCAGAAAAGTTTTTAATAAATTTTTAATTTATGGGAGGTCAATTCCCTTTGATACCATGGCTTTAATCCTGAGTAAAAAAGGTTGATTTTCTATCAAGATTCCGAATAAGATTTAGAGCATACCTCACCAGTTGGGTGAAGTTTTCTTCATAAAAAACCACTAAATCTTCCTCCTTTTGATTCAATTCAAGTAATTTCTTCTCCATCCAAAGTCACACCACCTTAGGAAAATATTTTTCAAGGAAAATACTTTTAAATTCATCCTACTCTAAGGCATCAATCTCCTATCTATCCCTAATATTTTTGACTATTGACCACCAATGATCGACTTCACATTCAAAATTATAAATGGAAAGACTTAACTTTTGATTATCTGAACATCCCATAACATCAAATATCTTTTAAAGGGCTTTAATCCATCCTTTAGCCACTATCAGGTCTCAAGATCCACTACATGCAGGAGGATGTGGTCTCATAAAATGTTCCACTATCATCATGTTCCATTGTGGTAACTATATTTGTTCTATTACATGGATTAAAACACCATTTAGTACCTGTGTTAGTTGATCCATTACTATCACAAACTTATAGGTTCCAATCACTACCATTCTAGGCTGCAGATTCAGAATGATATCATTCTGTCAGTGCCTCTCCTCTTCAGCTTCCCTGTTTCTTCTGTGGAAAACCATTATGAACAAACATATCTTAGTCGAAGGAACATGGTAATATTTAAATTCTATATCATTTCAAATTAAACATATAGAAAAAATAATTTATGTTATTCTATTAACATCATCCTAACCTCTAAAGTTATCCAAACCATCCTCTCATACCAACTATAAGGACCCAACCTTATTACATTAGATAATCTTGAATTTAGTCAAGAACTCATTTAATTTTACATTGAGGATATTTTAAAGTTTAGAGCTTTAGAAAATTGGGAAAAAAGAAATTCATAACATTACACATTAATATAGAGTGCATACCATAACAGCATTATTCATTTCTTCCAAAATATAAAACTTTTCAAATAAAACATGATTTCTTTGACAAATATTCACAACATTTAACTTGGATTACTTATTTGAATTACAGATCCTAATAACCAGTGAAAATAATTTTAAAACTTGGGATGATCAAAAGAATCTCAGTAAGGAATATAAAAATAAGAAAATAAAACATTAGTCTATGAATACTTGTAAACACATGAAATCATTTTCAAAAAAGACAAACTTGTTACCCATATAAACTTACTTTTTAAAACTTGAGATTTCTAGGATATTTCCACAGAACATATAGAATGAAAATAGAACCATAAAGGTATATTGGGTCATGAATTACATAATCTTGTAACCCTCTTGTATACCTTATAATTTTTAACCCTCATGGCTACCTTACAATGTAACCCTCACAACAACCTTATTGTGTAACCATCACAGTTACACTTGGAGTGACCATACAACTAACATACAACTTACACATACCCAATGAATTGGAGGGAAATATAGGTCCCAAAATTAATCATACAAAATTCACAAGAACCATAAAATAATCACACAATATGAATAATTTCATAAAACCATTGCTTTTTAATTTTATAAAACAGAATTTTAAAAGAGGTTTTTAAAAGAAAAGTCCCATAAAAATATAATATAATGAGGTAAAATTTAATAGAGTTAATGTAATATGTATATAAAATATAAATAAACATAATTAATCATAATATATACATAATTCATCACACAAAAAAATTTAATACCACATAAATAATGATGTAGAATGTTAACCCAAAGAATGGAAATCGGGTTAAGAATTCCCTTACCTCATGTTTTTATTACCTCAAACTTATATAAAACTCCTATATAATGGTTTAAAGAGTGTTATTAATATCTTAAAGAAACATATTAATGTTTATAGCACCTTATATGGTCATTTCATAACATCATTTTACCCTTTAATTATTAGTATTTTGTTACTTCCATTGTTTTGGGTGTGTTCTTTACATGATTTATATGGCCGGTTTGTATTTTATTTTCTTTTCATACAGAAATGAAATTCAAGAAGTAGAATAAAATGGTATTCATATGTTTCTAGAATATATAATTATACCATAAATAATTTTTTATCATATATTATGATGGATCATTAGATAAAACATTAATGACATTTGTTTGGATCATTTTTGGCGGTTTCTTGATAATCATGAACTTGTTTCATTATATAATTTCATTTAATGAATAGATATTAATTAAAGAACATTAAATAGGTTAAAACATAAAATTTAAATTATTATACAACCATTAAAATTGTTTTATTATTATCTTTTAAGGAAGTAATGGAAATTGAAAACACACTGTCTATAATTTTGGTAAATCTGCACATTGCGGATGATGTTTTTATTTTTAGAATAAGAGGGAGGGGATTGGAAGAAAGATGATTAATATTTTTCATAAACATGATAAAATAAATAATATAAAATATTTTTTATATTTCATACCTCTTGGATAATTTTAGGGTAAGAGAGTATAAGAAAAGAAAGGAATTAAAAAGAAAACACATGAAAAAGGAAGAGGATTCTTACCACTTGATATCTTCTACTTGAGATCCTCCTTAAAGCCTTTGGTTTTGTCCTTTTGGTGAGACTATATGGTATTGGATGTGGGGAAGATACTTGGAGAGGTTATTTTTTATAACTTAGAAAATGGTCAAGGCTTGAGATTTGTGATAGGAAGATGGGAATAAGGGTGGTATTTATAGTGGAGGAGGGGAGGGATTTTACATTATTTTAATCATTATTATACAAATGTTTGCTCAAGAATATGAATAGTATTTATTCATGTGACCCCAAATATTAATAAGTGAATTTTATTTCTAACCAAGTGGTCTTACATCATCCATGATGAAAAAATAGTGTATTTAAATAATAATTTGAATATACAGTATTTTACCGTATTTCACTATTCATCAAAAATTCAAGAATTTCAAAAAAATCCAAAAAATTCACCCTTACCATTTTTCAAAATTTAGAATTAAAAAATGAACTCCATTTTTTGAAAATAATTTTCTAAATATTATTAATTTAGTCTTTAAATAAAATCACAATTTATTAAAAAATAACAATTTTAAATATATAACTCATTTTTTAACACCTTGAAAAATTAATCAACATCTTATTATCTTATAAAATTTAAAAAATAAAATAATAATATGATTTAATATTCATAAGGGTCATTTTACTATTTATATTAGCATTCATAAGGGTATGTTACTATTCACCAAAAAACAAGTTGGTTCTCTCAGACTCTAAATAACTTACTGATCACAACCATAGAAGACCGTTTTTAAAATCCAAATCATAGAAGTGAAAAAATTATGTTTAAAGGATAGATATAAATATCTACTTAAAACAATGTTTCTTGAATTTTCAATCTATTTTTAAAACCTTGGGGTGTTACAGTGAGGCTAATTTTTTTTTCAATTTCTTGTTTATTTTATTTTATGAGATAAATTATCCCCCACAATTTCAATTGATACCAATGTTTCTTTACATCAATTTGAGGGGATCAAGGATCCCCCTCAGGTATATCTTGGTCTAGTTTAAAAAACCAATGGAAGGATGAATCATGTTGGTTTGTGAAAATTCATCAATATTTAGTAGCTTGATTTACCCATGGAAATAAAATGGGTCTCAGGAAAACATTCTTTAAAAATAATTATAAGAATTCCATAGAAAGAAGGTAGATGATTTCTATAGAGCATATACCCAATGAAATATAATAATCATTTAAAGGATTTTTATATATAATAAAAACTATTTTATAAAAGCATTTAAAATTTTAATTAAAAAAATAAGAACAAAAATTCTTCTGTTTTCTAACTATTAAAAGATAAAAATTCCCAGAATAATGAGAATAAGATTTTCTTTGAGAAAACATGGAAACATGGAATTTAATATTCATAATTAATAACGTTTGTGATAATGAAAAAAGTAGGTCTTGTGGTAAACATTAAAAATATTCATTTTATATATTTATAAATAATGCCAAAATTTACCTGCTTGGAAAATATTGAAAGGATTCCATTTAAAATTTTGAATGAAGAGTCAAAGATTAAAAAAATTAACCTCTATAAATAATTTAAGTATAGAAATTAATTTTCTTTAATCAAAATTAAGAACAAATATATATATGAGAATAATTCCCATCCTAAAGAAAGAAAAAAAATCATACTTAGCTTAAAAACATTCATTCGGTCCTTTTAAGTACCAAAGAGGGTGAAATGAAAATAATTATTAAGAACTGGAAATATAACTAGAGTAGAAGAAAAATTTGAGGTTAAAATTACCCCAATGGAAATTTAAATGAAAAAAACTTTATAAAAAGTGAGAGTGTTACATAAAACCTCACCTCAAGTGCTGACTTGCTTCATATGTGCTCTAACCACATCTTCCTTGGATATACACATTTGGATATCCCATTATGACTTTTTTGTTTGAATTTTTTTGTGGGAACATAACCTATATAACATGGATCAGGGTTTTCTTAATTTATTCGGTAAGATCTTGGTCGAGATAAGGTTCTCAAAGTGTGTAAAGAAGTGAGGAAAAGAGGATACCTTTTATAAGTGAGGGGATTTGAACCCTTAAAAATACCCATTACTTTAAAATAATATATATTTTTTCATGTGAAATTGGAAAAAAATATGTCAAATTTGTAATATAATTTGATTAAATGTCTATATATACTCAACCAATCAAATAAATATAACATCCTCATGATATTTTAAGACTTATCCCTTTATTTCGCCCCTTTTAACCCATTTTAACCCTTACCGTAATGAAATAAATTTTACCATGGTAACATATTTTTATGAACAAAAATTAAATTGAACTTATAACCAAATTTGAACATGATAATTTTAAATATGGAATCTACTGTACCATATTCAATTTCTAAAGGTTGTATAAATTAATTCTAATATATTCGTACAAATCACGTAAAAACCATTTTTAGAAAAACATGTATTTTTGAAGCATAAAATAAATTTAATCTCATTCCTTGCATAGTAAAACCATTATATGGATGATAATTTAATTTATTTAATATATTATATAAAAATTTATATAAAATCATTCATTAATAATGATTACATTAATTTATTAAGATAAAAATACTTTACCTACATAAAAAATAGTTTTCGGAAAAATAACTCTTTTTACCTTATTACGATTTCATCTTCATTTAAAACTAGTTGATAATCAATTTATGAATTATTATTAATTTTTAAAATGTAAAAATAATAATTTTACATATTTTTAATACTACAAATAATATAAAATGAGTTTTAAATAAAAATATATGTAATAAAATAATGTTTGTAAAGAAAACATTTCTTTTTAGCCAAAAATCATCATACTGATATTACTTATCCATTTCATGGATGACATTAATTGGTTTTATTAATTTGTATATGAATTATATTTTTTACTTATATAATTATTCAAAAGTATTAAATCTAAAAAAAATACAAAACTCAATAAAACAGTTAAAAATAGTCTCTTGGGAATCAACTGTATTTTCTTAATTGAATTCAAACACTTTTATTTTAAAAACTTTAAGAAATAAATTTCATTTAATGGTAAATATGTCATGAAAATCATATATAAACATTGATTCCATCATTATAAACAGTCTTGATAGATGGTAATTAAAAAAGAACTATATCGTTCGCGAGGAGGTAGTCTGCCGTACACACGAATGAAATATTCATTTCCCATCTGATGAAATTGGGGATGAATTTAGGTGATGATATTAACATAATAAAATATCATTATATTTAGGATACTGGATTTATTATTTCATTTTAGAAGAATAATATTTAAAGAAATTAGAAGAATAAATAAAATAGAAACACTTAAACAAAACGATACCTCTTCTTCGGTTGATCACCTTTGAAGAACACCTTAACACCTCTAAGAAGGGTGTTATGCCTAAAATAAGACCTCAAGAAAGCGGGGAGGGATTTTAGTAATGGTTTTTGGTAGATATTAGAAGAATCGAATGGTTATTAAAGTCTGAGTATTAGAGAATAGTAGGTACCATTTTTTATAGGACAGGGGAGGGGCACCCTTGAAAACTCTTAAAATATTAAATTATTATAAATTAATTTTTTAATCCAAATGAATCCAAATTGAGATATGTCTAAGATAATAATAGGATATTTTGAAATTGTATCATGTAATAATTTTTTGAAATTTATTTATTTTATTTTAAACTTTATCTTTTCGGTTTACCCTTAATTATTCTCTTTTAATTTTAATTGCGGTAACAACATTTTAAATATTAAGAGGATATAAATTTTACTTATATGTGGTTAATTTCTAATAATTATAAACTTAATGAACTTTTAGAACTTATCATAGTTACTTTCTGATTTTAAAATATTTATAGGATATTTAAATAATTTAATAAATTATTATTTTTATAAAACATGGATTATATAACTTTTTACACTATTTATTTCATTAAATTTAAATAAAATCTAAAAAGAGAGATAAATTAAAAAAAATTGATGAATAGACTTATAACATGTCATAGTAAGATATAAAATTCATAGATAACATAAACTATGTCAAATAATATTTATTTTATTATTTATAATATCATTTATTTGACTCATTAATTAATAAATATATTATTGCATCATCTTTGTGTCATAATTTAATTTAATTATTTATTAGCTAAAAATTATAAATAAATTACCATTATGTAGGTAATATTTTTATTTTTTTAATTACTATTTATAGTCAAATATATCACTTATATAACACCATATTAAAATTGTTTTAGTAAGAAGAGACATGATTATGACATTTTTGCCTTTACTTTAAATTAAATGTAAATGTCATAATCACACTCAAGTGTCTTCCAAAGGCCACCATTTCGATCCAAAGATTGTATTGGTCTTCAATGACTCATCCAATATGATTAGGAAAAGTGTTAGAGCAGTTTTATATTATTATAATATTATTTTTACCTTTAATTACCTGATTTACCTTTAACCATGGTAAATAAAATACTAAAGTTACTATTCACTAAAAATTATTTTGATCCTATTAGATCAAAATTTTCAAACTAATTACAACCATGTATGTCCATTTTTGAAAATTTAATTCACAAAAGTGACTAAAATTAACTTAAAGTTAATCCCGTTGATGGATTGAGGAAACAAGTTTTTAAAAAAGTAAAAACCATCAAAATATTGACATGTGTTTATATCCAATCTAAATGTGAAATTACTTCTAATGGAAAAAATTGGATTAAATGATAAAAATTGAATCTAATTATACCTTAAAACCATGTAAAAGGATAATATAATAATATAATGAAACTAGAATAAAAGACAGTTTTGAATTGAAATATAGTATTCTTCACTATTCATTAAAAATGAATTTTATTAGTAAAATACCAAATATTCAACCAAAGTGAATTTTGATGTCCTGATTCTTGAGAAAAAGTTTATTTTTTCAAATATAATATATAATAGTGATAAAAAATAGATTTAAAAATGGTTCGCCATCAAAAGGTGGTAAAACTACCTTTTAAAAATATTAGTGTTTTATGCTTAAAATTGGATTTATTCTCATTTTTAACCTCTAAAATTTATTAGAAGAAAGAAAAATCTTTTAATAAACATGTGTAAACATAATATAGGTAGTTATTTTCATTCCCACTAATACAATGTCTAGGAATAAACTACCATTTAAAATAATGATATTAATAATGTATTATTTTTTGGTTTATCTCAATCTTATGTGCAACATAAAATTTTTGAAAAACCCATTGTTGCGTGTCGAGTATGCTATCAGACTAAGTGTCCCTTTTAAATTGAAATCAATATCTAATTCATAAATATTAATATATATGAGAATTTATTATCCTATAATTTTTTGGGATGCTAAATCCTTCCCCTCTTTTAGAAATTGTGTCCTCAAAATTTCATTCACCTATAAAATAAGTTGGGGTATTTCTCGCTCATAGAATTTTCAGATTCCCAGGTTTCCTCTTAAATCATTTGGTTTTTCCACAAAATATTAACCTGATGAATCACCTTATTCCAAAACACTTTCTCTTTGCAGTCTAGAATCTGGACTGTCTATTCCTCATAAGGAATATTATCTTCCAATTGAACTAGTTTTGGACTCAATGCATGAGATGGATCCGTCATATACTTTCTTAAAATTGAAACATGAAAAAAATCATTTACCTAGGATAAAATATGAGGCAAATCCAATTGTTAGGAAACTTATCCAACTTTATCCAGTATTTCATAAGGTTTAATGAACCGTATAATTAGCT
The DNA here is from genome assembly GCA_963277665.1 of Viscum album. Lineage (NCBI taxonomy): Eukaryota > Viridiplantae > Streptophyta > Magnoliopsida > Santalales > Viscaceae > Viscum > Viscum album. The sequence continues at coordinate 58,433,029 of OY728138.1, forward strand.
TCTCGTTGTTACCAAAATACATCAGACTTTTCCAAGGAGAAACTTTGAGAAAGATATGATCACCTAGCCTAAAAGAAATATCCTTCCTCCAGTTATCCACAAAACTTTTCTGTCTACTCTGGGCTGTCCTCATGCATTTCTGAATCAACTACACTTTTTATGCCATCTCTTTTACCAATTATGGTCCCAAGATCTTCCTTTCACATATTTTATCTCAAATAGATAGATTTCGACATCTCTTTTCATCTAATTCCTCAAATGGTTCCATATGTATTCTAGAATGAAAACTGTTATTATCATAAAACCCAACTAAAGAAGTATGTTGGTCCCAACTTCCCTAGTAATCCATTGAACACACACGTATCATATCCTCTACTATCTGAATTGTTCGTTCTGTCTGCCCATCTGGTTGAGGATGAAAAACTGCACTAAAATTTAATTAAGTACCCAATAACTTCTGGAGACCTTTCCAAAAGTTAGAAGTGAACTTGGGATCACAATCAGATATAATGGAGAGAGTAACTTCATGTAGCCTATATCTTTATGATACAACCAAGAAATTTGATTTGGAGACAGTGTATCTCAAATAATAATAAAATCAGTAGATTTAGTCAATCGATCAATAATAAACCAAATTTCATTGTTATTTTGAAAAGTCTTTGGTAATACTACTACAAAATCCATAGATATATTTTCCCATTTCTACTCTGGTACTTGAAAAGGTTGAAACATACCTTTTTAAAACCATCATTCTTCTTTCACCTACTGACAAGTCAAACACTTCATAGTAATGTCAGCATTATCTATTTTTCATTCCATCCCACCAATAATACTCTTGATAGTCTCTGTTAATCTTAGGACTTTCAGGATGATCTGAAAACAGAGAACTATGAGATTTATATAACAACAATTTCTTCAATTTTGAATCTCAAGGAACACATAACCTCTTCCTAAATCTGAAAAAACAATCCTTATCAATGTTAAATTTAGGTAACATACCCTTATGAAAAAATTATAACTTTTTCTACAACTCACTATCTCATTTCTGTGCTTTCTTAATTCTATCTGATAGAGATGATTTCACTAACACCTGAAATAAATCAAAGGAATTTTCTATACCAACAACTTCCATGAAAAAGTTTATAAAATGATTAATCAAAGGGTAATGTTTCAAATGTAACATAGTTAATATAACATCACTTTTCTAACTCAAAGCATTGACCAATTTGTTTGATTTTTCAGGATGGTAATGAATCATGAAATCATAATCCTTGATTAATTACATCCATCTACTCTATCTCATTTTCAATTCTTTATGAGTGAATATATACTTCAAACTTTTGCGATCAATATATATTTCACACTTTACGACTTAAAAATAATGCCTCTAAATTTTTAAATAAAAAACTACAATAGATAATTCTAAATCATGTGTAGGGTAATTTAACTCATGAGTTCTCAAATGACATGAAGCATAAACAATTACCTGATCATTATATATTAGGACACAATCGGGTCCTTTCAAGGAAGCATCATAATAGATAACAAATTAACCATTTATAGACGGTAATGCCAATACTAGATCATTCATAAATATTGTTTTCAATTCCTAAAAATAATCATTACATTATTTTTTCCAGATGAACTTAAAACTTTTTTTGAGTTAACTTAGTTAGTGTGCTAGATATCCGTGAAATTTTGTCAACAAACCTCTGATAATAGACTTCTAAACCAATAAAACTATGGATATCAGTTATATTTGTGGGTCTTGGCTATTCTTTAAAAATTTTTATTTTACCAGGATTAATAGTTTTTCCATCTTTAAAAATAATGTGACCAAGGAAAGGAATTTGTTGTAACCAAAACTCACACTTACTGAATTTACCATATAGTTTTTTTCTTTTAAGGTTTGAAAAACAACCCTTAGATGACTTTCATGATCCTATTTACTTTTAGAATATTTCATAATATCATCAATAAACAAAACCAAAAACTTATCCAAGAACTCAGAAAATATTCTATTAATAAGATCCATGAATACAATAGGTTCATTGGTTAACCCAAAAGGCATAACTAAAAATTCATAATGGAAATATCTAGTACAAAATTAAATCTTTAGAATTTATAATTCCTTTAATTTCAACGGATAGTACCCCAACCTCAAGTCAAACTTCAAAAAATATTGTGCACCCTGGAGCTGATAAAAAATTTATCGACATAAGGAAAATGATACTTATTCTTAACAGTGATTTTATTCAAGGCTATATAATCAATGAAAAGTCTAATCAAACCATCTTTCTTGTTAGCAAACAATATATAAACACCCCATGGTGATGTGCTAATTTGAATGGAACCTTTATCTAATAACTCACACAATTTCTTCTTTAACTCTAAAAGTTCAATTTGATATATTCGATAAGGGATTTTTGAAATTGGAATAGAATAATGAAGTAATAAATTGTAAATTAAACTTATTGATTAGGTATAATACTAGGAAACTCATTAGAAAAAACATCAAGATACTCATTTACCACTAACACATCATTAATCTGAACAGTTCCTTTGTTTTCAAAAATACGTGAAAGATAACATTAATTTCCATCTTTCAAATATTTCTCAGCTTCCTGATATGTTATATGAGGTAAGGGTTCATTATTGTACACAAAATGAAAATATTTCTAAAAAGAAACCTCTTTATTTCTATAGTCAATATTAGCATGGTAAACAGAAATCCAATCCATACCCAAAATAACATCAAAATCAACTAGAGGAAAAACAACAAAGTTTGTAGGTAAATTCTTTCCACAAATAAGGATAGGAAGATTATTATAATTTCTTTTTAGATTAACATTTCCCCATGGTGTTTTTACCATAAGTTATGTATTCATTTCTTGAGATGGAATTTTCAATTTACTAGAAAATTTCTTAGATATTAAAGAATGTGTAGACCCGAAATAAAAAAACACATTGGCATAATATGAATAAATAAATAATGTACTTGATACCCCTTCATTTTATGGCCCAACATCTTTTGAAGTACTTGCAAAGGATTTAACCACACCTTTCTACTTATAGTCTGGATGGTTCCCATCATCCATGTTCTAAATCAGACACTCATTTTCATAATGACCCATCTAATTACACTTAAAACATTTTATTGACTATAAATCAGATTTTATCTTACAACTACCTTGATCATTTTCAATGGAATTAAGAGCCTTATGTCCCATCTAACCACATTATAAGCACTTACCAGAATTCAAAATAAATTTCCCAATTTGTTTTTTACCACAATTTTTGAAAACTATAAACTTAATTTTCTTACCATCAGACATATTTGAAGAATTCATCCATTTTTCTTGCCACCTTGATCACTTATTATGCTATTTTCCAAATAGCACCTGATCATCAAGGAACTCAATTTACACTTTCTATAGACATAAAATAAGTTTTCATAACATTTTAACTCATAATAATCCAATGCCCTTAGATAGTTTGGCTTTAATCCTTAGAAAAAATGATTGATTTTACTATCAAGATCATGAATGAAATTTGGAGCACACTTTGCAAGTCGAGTGAATTTTTCTTCCTAAGAATCCACCAATTCATCCTCCAACCAAAATTCCAAGAATTGTTTTCCATCATAAGTCAAACCTCCTTAAGAAAATATTTCTCAAGAAACATACCTTTGAATTCATCCCAACCAAGTGCAGAAGTCTACTCACTATCCTTGATATTATTAACCATTGACCACCAATGATTGTATTTACCTTTAAAATGGTAAACATAAAGACTAAATTTTTTATTTTCTGAACACTCCATTACATCAAAAATATTTTTCAATTATTTATTCCTCCCTTCAGCTAGCACAAGGTTAGATGATCCTCTGAATAGTGGAGGATTTTGCCTTATGAAATTCTCCACTACCAATATGTTCCTATGTGGTTGATCTGGTTGATCGTGTGCATTGATAATACCACCATTTATATCCTGAGTAAACTGCTCCATCACTACAACAAACTGTTCAGTTATAATTCCAACTATCTATGGTTGTTGATTTGGAAGGTTTTTTCCCTCTTGATGTCATCCCAACATAGATTCCCTCTTTCCTCTATGGAAAACCATTCTGAAAAAAATATCCTAGATGAAACAACATGGTAATATTCAAATTATATATCATTTCAATTTTACCATAAACTAAAAATCATTTATAGATATTCTATTAACAATATCCTAACCCCTAACATTATCTAAACTGTCCTCTAATACCAACTATAAGGACCCAACCTTATAAATTTCATAATATTGAGTTTTAATCAAGAATTTACTTTAATTCACATTCAAGATTTTTTTGCTTAGAGTTTTAGAGAATTATTCCACAACTATTAAATGAAATATCAAATATTACAATTTATACAATTCAACTTACTATCCATATTTAAAAAAAATAAAACTCCTTAAATTAAAAAATGATTTATTATTCTTGATAAAAATATTCATAAAATTCATCTTGATTTATTCCTTCCTCTTACACATTATTATACCCTGTGGAAAAAATTTCAAAAACTTTGGATGAGCATAAAAATATCACTAATATAAATAAGATAAGGAAAGAAAACATTATTCCATTAATACTAATAAACCCATGAAGTCATAATTTTAACCCATAAAACACAAGATCTTTTACATACCTCATGAAGTCACAAGATTCATGAAAAACGTCTATGAAATCATAAATCATAAAGGAAACTTTTGGAATCTATATCATACTTACATTGTAGCTTTCATAGCTACATAGGGATTAACCTTCATGGTTTTATTTAAATTACACATCATAGTATATTCACTAAATATCTTATTAGAAACCCTATTGTTTAACTATATATTATTACCCAATGCATTAGTGAGATAAAATGGGCTCACCTACCCTTGGTTTATCATGGAAACACCAGTATACATAAATAATTCCCAATAACCATAACATAATCATAACACATAAAACAAGAATAAAGGAAAAAACATTTCCACATTGCAATCACACGATATCATTTCATGATATTGACATAATCAATCCCTTATCAAAACCATTTTCAATAACAAAATATATGAAAATAGAATATGTTATTTATTGTTCTTTTAAAAACATTATGGCTTGTATAGGAAGCTAAATATCAAATAATGGTCATGATGGTAGAAATGTCATTGTCACCATGTATATTAAAAAAACATTCCTTTTTTAATTTAATAAAATGATTCATAGAACAATATTCATTTTAAAACCTTTGAATGAAATTAAAAGTCAAAGGGATTTATTATGCACCGTATAAAATAAGGTGGTGTATAATATCAAAATATGCCTCAATGAAAGGAGATTGAGACGAAGTCCCTTACCTTGATTCCGACTCGTCACATACAATTATTATATTTATGAATAATAATATTAGGTAAATTTATAAGTGATTGAGAACATTTTTCAAGTTTATTATTACTTTTTATCACTTATTATCGTGTTATAAAACTTACATAATTATTTAAGTTCATATCAGACATTTTGTTGATATTCGATACTTGAGTCGAAATTGAACTTGTTATGATATAAATTGTCCATGTGGTCATAAGTACAACATCTCCATAATAGTATTAATGACATAATCATAAATTTTATACATTAATCATACTTTTTAAATCAAACTATTAATTATGGTTATGAAAAATAAACAATGTTTTAATCAAGGCGATGATAGGCCGTACGTATGCACGAGTAACGTTTTCCATTCTTCATTGATCATTATGGAAATAAGTTAATTATTATTTTATCTTTATATAATTATTATAATATTATTAAAATCATAATAATAATTTAAATATACTTATATATATTATACAAGTGATGTGGTGAATAAAAATGATTCACATCGTTTCGTGGAGGTGATAGTTCGCACGTATGCACGAATGACGTTAAAGTTTTTATTTTCATAGAAGGTAAGAAAATAATTGAGATATTATTCCTTTAAAATGATAAATATGTAATGAATATATAATATAAACATTGATTCCATCATTATAACCAGTCTTGATAGATGTTAATGAAAAATGAACTATATCAATTCGTGAGGTGGTAGTCCACCGTACACATGAACGAAATGTTCATTTCCTATTTGATGAAATTAGAGATAAATTTAGGTGATGATATTAACATAATAATATCTTAGAATATTTAGGACACTTGAGTTATTATTTCATATTATAATAAGAATATTTAAAGTAAGTGAAAGAATAAATAAAACAGAAACACTTAAAAAAACAATACCTCTTCTTCGATTGATCACTTTTGAAGAACACCTTAACACCTCTAAGAAGAGTGTTATGCCTAAACTAAGGACTCAAGAAATTGGGGATGGACTATAGGAAGGTTTTTGGGTAGATATTTTCTGATAAAAATGGTTCCTAAAGTGTGATTATTAGAGAATAGTGGGTACCTTTTTTATAGGAGAGGGGGAGGGGCACCCTTGAAAACACTTAAAATATTAAATTAACATAAATTATTTTTTTAATACAAATGACTCCAACTTGAGATATTTCTAATCTTAGATGATTATAGTTCTAAATAATATCATCCAATAACTTTTTTACATGCATTTATTTATTTTAAACCTTATCTTGTTGGTTTACCCTTAATTATTATCTTTTAATTTTAATTATACTAACAACATTTTAAATATTTTAATGGATATAAATTTTACTTATATAGGGTTTATTTCCAATAATTGGGAACTTAATGAAATTTTAGACCTTATCATACCCACTTTTTGATTTTAAAATATTTTTAGTATTTTTGAATAATCTAATAAATTATTATTTTTATAAAATATTAATTATGTCAACTTTTACACTATTCAATTCGTTGAATTTAAATAAAATTCAAACAGAGAGATAATTTCAAAAAAAAACTATTGAATAGATTTATAACATGTCATAGTAATCTATAAAATTTGTTTATGTTAAAAATTATGTCAAATAATATATATTTTAATATTTTTAATATCATTTATCTGATTCTTTAATTGATAAATCTATTACTCCATCATCATTGTGTCATAATTAAATTTAATTATTTATTTTATAATTTTTTTAAATAAATTTCCATGATATAGGTAATATATTACTATTTCTAATTACTATTTGTAGTCATGTATTTCACTTATATTACCCCATATTAAAATCGTTTTAGTAAAAAGAGACATGATTATGACATTTTTGCCTTTACTTTAAATATAATGTTATAAATGTCATAATCACACCCAAGTGGATTCCAAAGGACACCATTTCAACCCAAGGATTGTATTTTTTGGACATTAATCATCCAATAATACTAGGACAAGTTTTAGGATAGTTTTATGTTATTATAATATTATGTTTCCTTTAAATATCTGATTTACCTTTAATCGTGGTAAATAAAATATTTACTTTACTATTCAAAAAAAAGTATTTTAATCTATCTAGATCACATTTTTCATACTAATTACAACCATATATGTCCATTTTTTAATATTCAATTCACAAAAGAGAGTAAAATTAATTTAAAGTTAATTCCATTGAGGGATTGAGGAAACGAGTTTAAAAAAACGTAAAAACTATTGAAAGATTGAAATGCGTTTATATCCAATTTAAATATGAAATTAATTAAAATGGAAAAAATTTAATTAAATGATAAAAACATCATCTAATTATACCGTAAAAAAATATAAAATGATAATTTAACAATATAATTAAATTAGATGAAAAGGCAGTTTTGAATTAAAATACTGTATTTTTTCACTATTCTTTAAGAAATGAATTTTATCATAAAAATACCAAAAGATAAACTAAAGTGAATTTTTATGTCTTGATTCTAAATAATAAGTTTATTTTATCAAATATAATATATAAAAGTGACCAAAACTATATTTAAAAATGGTTCTCCCTCAAAAGGCAGTAAAACTACCTTTTAAAAATATTAGAGTGTTTTATGCTTAAAATTGGATTTAATCTCATTTTAATCCTCTAAAATTTATTAGAAGAAAATAAAAACATTGTATAAAAATGTGTAAAAATAATATAGGTAGTTATGTTCATTCCCACCAATACAAAAATTAGGTGATAAATACCATTTAAAATAATAATATTAATAATGTAATATTTTTCAGTATATCTCAGTCTTATGTGCAACATAAGATTTCAGATAAACCCATTGTTGTGTGTTGAGTACAATATTGAAAAAAGAGACCATTTTGAAGTAAGATTAATATCTAATTCATAAATATTAATATATATGAAAATTTATTATTCTATGATTACCTTGGATGTAACATAAGGAGATTAGATATTTATGAGAGAATCTAAAATCTAGCTAAGATAGAGTGGGGGTCAAGGGGGGAGTATGGGAAGGATAAAAATGTTTTTAGAGGGAATTTGTAAAATTAACCCATGTCTTTAGTTTCACTAGGTACCTGATTACCCATCACCGAGTACCTACTTTTCTCTTTGGTTGGTTGGTGGGGCTTCAGGCCCTACATAACCACTAGATAGGCCTCCGGGTACCCTATAACCTTCCATTGGGTACCAAGTACCCATTTATAGAGAATTTTATAGTGGTTGACCATAATAATCCACTACAAGAAACTAACAGACCCCACTAACAATCTATCATGTCCCAAAACAACCAAGAATTATTATTCAAAATCCAAAAATGATTCTTAGATTCATATATGAAATTCGATGGTAGCTACAACTTCCATGATCACAACCACTATAATCTTTAATAATTTAGGAAAACTAATGCATGAATTACCTCATTTAAATCATGTCTTGAATCAAAGTATAGTTATAGTATATAATTTATTCCATGTCTGTATAATTTTAGATATCCACCCTTATGAAATACCTGAAGCCTGAAACTATCACATTCTCAATACATGATTATCAGTAATATAATATTTATAAAAATTGCCTCATGATTTTGTAATAACTAATCTATATTATGTAGATTCACTTCCATGATTTTCTCACTTACAATGATCAAATACCCATTTATATAGATCTAGTTCCCTTTTACATAGCCCTTAATACTATACAGTTTCATCAGTATCATTCTTAGCTACCAGACCAATTCATTTCTTCATCCTCATATACGCATTCACATACACTATTATATTGAATTTGGTAATATTTCTATCTCACTTACACAAAATCAAGAATATTTTTTCTTTCCTTCCTCACTCAAACCAATATAAACACTATTATTATAAATTTCCCGTACATCTATATAATTAATGAAATTGAATTTCAAGCTAAATCAACTTCTTCATAATTATTTTTTCTTTATTATCACCCACATATTTAACATGCTTCAACTCAATATACTAACTTTATTAGCTATCCCAACTCCATCAATATAATATAATAATCTCTCATCACAAATATTAAAAATAGTAATAATATAAGTTGATAATAAATACAACACTACTAGATTCCATAGGATTTAAAACATTATACTATCAGTCTCCTCCTTTATATTTTTATCACTAAATTTTTTAAAACTCAACATCATTAAAATAATTTAACTCTATTAATTTGTTACAAATAAATTTAATTTTTGAATTTATCAATATATTATTCCCATTATTGATAATAATTAAAAGGGTAATTATAGTGATATATACTATTGGTTAATAGTCTATTGAGTATCCTTTGTGAGTTTTAACTCAAAATATTTTCTCAATAAATAGTTATATTAATTTATTTTTATTACTTATAAATAAGTTATAAATTATTTAAGGATTATTATACTTGATCTATATCAATGTATAAATAGAGAGTAATAAATTAACTATTAAATATTATCTATAAAAGAATTTACTTCTCATTAACTTAACATACTTTTTTTTCCTTATGTAAATTTCACCCATATAAACAACCCCCTGATTAAGAATTTATTTATTTATCAATAATGATGGTATATATTACCTTCATTCCATGAAATATTCACGAAGAAACTTATTGAACTAATTTTTATCCATTTTTTTTGTAAATTTATAAAATTTTCCCTTCTTTAATGTTTGGTGTATTATTCTCATCTCAAAACATCTCCCCCTCAATGTGAAGTCTTCTTCAATATTATTTAAAACTTATATCTTCTCCCTTTAACAACAATTAAACATTCACAAAAGGGAAACTTTCCTCCAAATTTTATATTTTTTTACCAAAATATAAAGATTAAATTTACTTAAAACCACTTGTTAGACACCGGTTTTCAGGATAAAACTAATAATTTCAAAAACCACATATCCTTTGATCGAACTATATTTGGTATTGCACATCTAAAAAATAGAAAAATTAAAATTAAATTCAATCCTTCTTCCTTCGTAATCAATATGAATTTTCCTATAAACTCTTTTAATTATTATTATATCTTTATCATGGTTTTTTTATTTCTCAAATAAGAGTTTAAAATTTAATCATTATACTCATCAATAGTTTTCAAAATATTTTTATAGTTTTTTTGTTTCAAATATTTATTGAATAAAACATTTTGAATGTTAAATAGTTTCTAAATAGTCTCAATAACTCACCATATTTTTTTGGATATAGCCACACTACTAAAAATTAAGGATTTAATAGTGCTAGTTTAGGGGTTTTATCAGTTCTTAAAAAGTGTTGATATTATGAGTGATGTTGGGGGGGGGGGGGTTAAAAGTGATAAAAAATCATTGTTAAAGGAACCATTTAACAGTGCTAAAAAACACTTATAAAGGCACCCTTTAACAATTATTTTTTAGCACTATTAAAGGGTGCCTTAAAAAACACTTTTTTAGTTCTGTTAAAGGATGTCTTTTAACAGTTCTAAAAAAACACTGTTAAAAAATATGATAAAAAAATTATTTTTTCACGCACCCCCAACACCCACCTTTCTCAGTGCTTATATAACCTTTCTTAGTTCTTTTTATTAATCATCCACCATCACACACCCAACCCCACTTCTTCAGTACTATAAGGCTACCTCAAATTCCTTCGTGTGGCTTGATTTGATCCCCAGACCTCCTTTATGCGACTAAAGCTCTTTACCACTATGTCATGCGTGTTTTGTTGAATATTTAACAACTTTTCAATTTATTTGTGTGTTTTTTAAAAATTGTGATATATATACAAAAAATTATATTTATTTAAATATATTAATATTAATATTCATTTATATATATTATAATATAAAAATATATATAAAAAATATATATATATATATTAATACACACACACATATGTATATATAAAAATATATATACATATTATTTCATTTTTATAAGGTAAAAAATGGATTATTTTTTAATTTAAATAAAATTAATAATAAATATTTATTTTATATATTTTAAAATACATTTCTACATAAATTTAGTGATATATATATTTATACAAGTGGTTTATTATATGAAAATACAATAGAATATGCATATATTTAATTATAAATAAAAACACATTATGAGAAATGATAAAATTTCAAAACATTAATATCAATATGAATCTAATAAATGGGAATAAATTCATCCCCTACTGAAAATAGAAACAATTCCCCCTTAAATGAGGCTGAAATTTCATAGAATGTTAAAAAATTGGGGTACCCCAACAAAAATCTAAATTTTAGAGGCCTTTGGGGCCTCTTTATTCCCCCAAAAATAGTTTACCAAGTCCCCCTTGGTCAAAAAAATGTAGATATTATTAAAAGACTTGATTTGATATGTGGTAGATCCCAAATGTCAACCTAGATCAAAAGTTATGGCTGTTTAAATTTTGAGTTACGTTTTAAAATTATTTTTGATGTTTTGTTAAGTTTTTGATTTTTTGATTTTTAAATTGTCATTAAATGAATATTAATATATAATAATTATAAAAATATTAAATAAAAATATTTTTTAATTATTTTATAATCTAGTTTCACTAAATAACTTATATATTAAGTGTAAATGTTTATTTAACCTTATCTAAATATATTTAAAAAATATATATTGTATTTATATCCATATAAATATATTTATATATTTATATATTAGTATATATTTTTTGAAATATACCCTTTATTAGCAGTAGTAAGAAAGCACTAATAGGCGGGGTATTTATCAGTGCTTCTAAAAAAGCGCTAATAAAGACCCCCCTTTATCAATGATTTTTTACAAGCACTAATAAAGGCCCTCCTTTATTAGTGATTTTTTATTATATTTGATAAAGGGAGGGTCATTATCAAGAATTTTTACAATATTTGATAAGGGGGGGGGGGATTTATCAACACTTTTTAAAAAATGATGATAAGGGAGAAACTTTATTAGTTCTTTTTTAGCATTGTTAAAGACCCCCTTTACAAGCACTAAAAAAAGAGCTATTAAAGACCCACATTTATCAATGCTTTTTATAGTGCTAATAAAGGGGGTCTTTAATATTGCTTTTATCTAGCATTGTTAAATACCTAGAGCTATTTAAACCCAAATTTATAGTATTAACACTTTTCTTATCTTTTTTTCTCTCCCATTTAACTCACCACCATCAATTACCAATATAGATTGATAAAAAATTACTGGGAAGAATGAGGATTCTAATTCACATCATTAGGGAAATTATAAAGATTGAGACAATTTTTTTAATCCTAAAAATAATTTATTTTTATCTCCAAGTTTGAAATAACTCCACATTCATGATCATCTATTCATTTAATGGAAAATTTTCTTGGGTAACATGAATTTCTTCCTCATCGCAACTTTCTCCCTTTATAAAATTTCTATTTTCTCTCCATGAGTATATCATATTAATTTCCTAATGAATTATTCATATTCCTCAATATCTTTAATTGTGTAGATAATATGATAAGTTTTCTTTCATCATTATGTCTAACTTATACTCACTTTACACATAACTTATGAAGAGTATTTATTTCACCATATTTCAGAAAGATATTTAGAAATTCATGTTCTTCCTCTTTTGTTATTTATCATACTCATAGGTGTCTTTCATAAAACAAATTAGCCCCTTTGGCTCTTAGAATAGTTCTCTTATTTAATCCAAATTTTTTACTTTAATAAAAGTATTTATGAATTATAGGCAATTATCCATGATACTTGCTTTTCATCCACAACCGGTTCATCCTCATCTTGACTTTGGTGAGATAATATATTTAGTTTTCCTGGGTGTATGTTTCTCAAACATATATTCCAGTACCTTTTTTAATATGAACTCATATTTATTAGGAAATTTCTTCATGATCAACATATACTCTCATCTTAATTTAATATTTTTCAATATATTATTATTTTAGTTAAATAAGAATTATTCTATACAATGACCACTTATATTGCATCTTCTAAAAATATTTTATTTTAAATTAACTCAAGATTAAATTATTTTACAATATTTTCATTTATATAGTATTCATTAATTTAGAACAATTTTTCATGTAAACAGATTTCATACCTATTGATATAGGATTTTTAGGAATCTCAGTAATATATATTATTATTATAATAAAATTATTTATTCCAAAATCTCTCAAAATACCAACAACAACCATAAAACCCTAATTTTTACATATTGAAATAGACTATATCCAATATTTTTACCATTTTATTTTTCAGACAAGAATACTATAAACCAGTATTTTTTTTGGAACCAAAACAATTGATAATGATTTCATTTCAAATTGATCATTTCATTGATTCCCCATGATTTTTCTCAGCCTCAATAAGTACTAAATTTGATTTTAATACCACATTTTCATCAAAAAAAATTTATTACATTTTTATACTTTAGATATATAAATTTATTTATTTAATTTGGAATCTATACTACATTCATAAGTAGATAAACCTAGCACATTATTTAATTAAATGTGATGTATTTTAAATCATACAAAATCCTCTAACACTTTCATGGATTTCTTTCATTTCTTATATAAATTAGAATATTATTCTTAAATTTCATATATAGATTAAAACTTCACTTCTAGATTAATAAATTTTAAATTTTTGGTATTATTATTAGATTCAATAGTTTATAATCTTGTTAATATAAAGTTTTTCACCTTCATGAATTTTATTCGTTTTGTTCAAATAATTGTGATTATATTTAATACTTTTGACTTTGATCTCTAATTGAGTATTAATCATAAGAATAGAGGATTTATATACCTCTTAAAGTGAAAGGTTATTTTTATCAATATATATTTTTATAATATTTATATTAGTTTATTCATGAAATTTTATTTTCCATAATTGATTATATTTTACACGATCAAAAATATAATTCTTCACAGATAAACATTCTTAGTGATATTTTTTCACATTATCATCTTATAGAAAAATAAATTTTATAAATAATTTTTACCCATATCTAACTATTTTATCTCATTTTATAGATCTTTGAATAGATCACAAATAATTTTGGCTAATCCATAAGGAATATTATATATATATCTATCACAAAGTTAGAATAAAAATCACTAATAAATTCCATAACCCAAACTCGTTAAAACTTATGCTTGATTCATGTTGATTGAAACCTTTTAAAAAATTTAGTAACCTATTACCTTATTTTTTTTGAATGAGTAATGAATCCTCTTATTCTTTTTTACAATAATAATGACTCCTTTATATTTTTATACTCTTTCTTATTTCATTTTTTAATTTTTATTGTAAAAACAACCACAATATTCTCCATATGATATGTTTCAAATTTACTTGAGGATAATTCTTAAAAATGTATCTTCATAATTATATAAATATAAATATTAAATAATTTACTAAAAATAAATAAATATATCATTAGTATAAAAAATTAATTGATACCACAATATTGGTCCATGGGATAAGTAGTGTCACAATAATATTGGGGAGTGGATCATTATGACATTATTTTTCCCCATTTTAAACTTTAGAAATTACATTTTACTTGTCATATTATGGATATGATTTTATATATTTCTCTCAATTCACTCTAAATTTTTATTCATTTAAAATAATAGTTTAAACATATATTTATTATGTTTACCAACTAGATGTGAGTGTTTAGTACTTAGAGTGATGGGGTTTTATATCTATTTTTCACAAAATTGATCACTTATTATCTAAATACAAAAAATAAGAAAATGGTATGGCCTTTAAACCCTTATAATTATTTATATTGGAACCCAATAGTGTCACATGCATCCCAACTTTCTTATTCATTAGTTTTTGAAAACACCTGAGTTTGAACAAATTCCTTCTTATTTTTTCTATATAAATATTCAAATAATAAATGCTTGTGTATCTTTTGAAATATGAATCAATAAATATAATTTTTATATAATAATCATAATATTATATTCTAATAGAATCCTTTATATAAAAAAATAGTATATTTATGAAATTATACACATCCAGACCATAAGTCTCAGCGTATTTTTCTTATTCTGACATGAGTTCTTATTTTTCTCTTATAAAATCCTCTCTATATTTTCCCTATTTCATTGGCTTATTTTTTTTAGAGAACATTTATTTCTTATAAACCTTTTATTATATCCAATGATATATATATTTAGATTTATCTCTATAATTTTAGTATATAACCACTCCATTAACTAAGATGAAATAATATTGAATAGGTTTTCCATAATCATCAATAGTAAATCATATTTACTAAATGAATGGCCTTTTTAAATCATAACTTGAATCAAGGAATATATAAAATATATAATTCATCCCATGTTTGATAATTTTTTCTCAACACTTATATTTTTCCAAAATCATGTAACTATAACTTATATATCACACTATTGTCACTGATACAACCTTCATTAGTGACACAACAACCTTACATGAAAATTTATATAACTTATATAACATTACATTTGTGTTTTTCTAAGATATGAAGATCAAATCCTTCTTTCCTTAGATCTAGTCCTCTTTGACATAACCCTTATTTTTTTATTCTAATTTAAACAAAATCATTATATTATTATTTATATAATTTATTCTCCATTTGAATCACTCTTGTGGCTAGTTTATTTCTCCATTCTCAATTAAAACCATTACAATACCTCATTCATATTTCTGTAACACTCATGTAGGCCCTCAAACTCATACTCAGATTTACTTTTTTTCCTTTCTCTTTCAATATCTATGAATTCACTTCCTAGACACCCAATAAACACTAATCACCTCAATATAATTACATGCTATAATTCAACAAATTCTTTATCATTTATTCATTAATCATTAAAAAAAATAATTTATTTCCTTCAAATTTATATACTCAATGTATTGAATTAGCCAAATCCCTAAACATAGATAAAAATCCATCCACCTAAATTTTAAAAATAATTAGAAGATATATTTATAAAAAATAAAACACTACAATATTCTCTAAAACTTAAATCTTTAGACTAATAAGTGGTTTGAATTTGAAATTAAGTGGTTGAATTAAAATGGGTTTTTTGTATTTATAGGATGTTATGTTTGAGTAATTAACATTTGAGGGGGGATTTATCATACATACATATATACATATATATATATAGGTCTTTTGTAGATACCCTATCTTTACATACATGAAAATTACATTTATTTTGCAAAATACTTAAAACATTACAAAAATATATTCCCAAAGACTGTATTAATTTAGTTTATTTGGAAAATCGAAACATAATCTTCTAACTTGGTGAAATATCTTCAACATCTCCCATAAATATCTTCCCCTTTTTTCCTACCTAAAACATTTCTTTATATCCTGGGGAAAATAAAACATAAAAAGGGTGAGCTCAAATTATCAGTAAGGGTAAACATGGAGAACATAAAATAAACCATAAATATTTGAATGTAAAAACATGAACATAAAGTTTAAACTTCAAAATATCGAGACATGAAATAAATCTTGGTAGTATGTAAGACATAGATCATAGAGAAACATTAACCACGATAGAATAGAATAGGCATAAACAATGTATTTATAGAAAACTAATAAGCACATAATATGATTTCCATAGTAAACAAGGCATTTCTACCAAGACCATCATAGTGGAAAAAGTCCATTACTGAATTGAGTTTACTTGTCGTTCCAACCATGTATTAATGAACTAAATTTACTTTCCATTCCAGCCCTGTATTACTGAACCGTATTTTCTTTCCATTATAGTCATGTTTATCTCATGAGATATAAATATTTTCCCAATGCATTGGAGGGAGATATAGGTCCCACCCATCTCATAATGAAATCATTTTTACATATACCACAAAAGATAAATCATTCATCATAGCATAACCTCATAAATAAAATGGGTTTCTTAAACATCATTCCATCATAAAATAATCCATATAAAATATCATTCCACCATTAAAATTATAAAATAATATTAATAATAGGGATATAAACATAACCATATTTAAAGAGCATTATCTTAGATGGAATATATTTTTGATAAAACACTTGAACTTAATTATTGAGGAAAATATCCTTTCCTCTTCAAAAACATTTTCTTTCTATGAAATTTTATAAGAAAAGAATTTAGTTCAAAATAAAATTGAAAAATTGTATAGGAATCTTCATGGAAATAAGGAGTTATGAAGATGTAAAAATCCTTTCATGTTGTGTAAGTTAAAAAATATTATCCTTGTACTTTTTTCGGAAAAGTCAAAAAGTACCTCGTATGGTATACAAAAGAAAGATTCCTTTAAAACCATGTAGTAAAAGTAAAAATGGGTAAAAATAACATTAAACATACATAGAATAATAATAAATATTTTATGAGAATATTCTTATAAAACATGGAAATGGATGATAAATATACCCTCAATAAATACTTACGCATAAACAATCTCGGATAAAAATGAGATTTGCAATGTTATCCATTACCTTAGGTCCAATTTCTTCCATATGTGTCTAAAACTTTTATATAGTGGGTTTAAAAATATTATTAACTTGTAAAAGAACCATAATAATATTTACGATATCATATATGATTCACTTACGACTTTATATTACCCATTAGTTTGTCAATTCAATGTCCAAGCAACATTTTGGGTAATAATCATTTTATTTATCGTACATGTTTTGAATTGTTGTTTTTGATTTTATTGTTTTTTAATGATTTAATTGCTTCAATATTGTAAAATATTTTTTATATATTATATATATTCAGTATATATATATATAATAGATAGATAAAAGAAATGGAATACACTATTCATGGAGACGGTAGGCCGTACGTACGCATGAACACTGTCTTCATTTCCTTTTTAAATTGAATGGAAGTAAGTAAATGACATATATATATATATATATAAACATAAATAAAGTAGACTTATTATGTCATATATTTCATTATTATTTATTATATATACTTTATAATCATTCTTGAATGGTTAACGCGGAGAATGAATCTGATCGCGTCGTGGAGACGGTAAGCCGTACATACGCACGAGTGATGATATCATTCCCATAATTGTTAAATTGTATTGAAGTGAATGGTTTTTAATATATAAGAATTACTATAATGTTATAATAATAATATATAGTTATTATTTCCAACATTATATCCATCCAAGTAAGGTGGTGGTGAAAAACATATTACACCACGGCGTGAAGACGGTAAGCCGTACGTACACACACAATGATTTTTTAAGAGAATGGATATAAGGTGAAATAGATTTTTTTAATATTTATAATAAAATATCATTATGTGAGTGCTGCTTATGTTATTAATTTATAATGAAACAAATAAATTAGAGGAAGTAGAAGAAGAATGAAATTTGAAAGAATCGATAGAAGATATTACCTCTTCCTCGACGTGCCTCCTTTAAATTTCCTCTTAGGGCACTAGAGTTGGTATTTTGAAAAGACAATAACATATATTATATAACTAGAAAGGTTTAGAATATAAATGTTCAGGGATTGGATGATATTTAAGGCTCAAAATGGAGTGAATAGGAGAGGTAGAAGGTGCCCTTTTATAAGATATAAGATGGGAACTTTAGGAAACTCTCAAAATATTAATTTATTACAAAATTATTTTCGGTTTCAAAAGATCCAAAACACATTTAATTAAAATATAATATGGGTATTGTTATACATAATCTACAAAAATAGGCTTTAGAAAAGTTTAGGTCTCAAATTTAACATTATCTTTTACCTTTAAACCTTAGTTACCTAATTTTACTCTTAGCATGTCTTCTAATATATTTATACTATATGGTTAATACAGTTACTATAAAATACCAATTGAACCTCAAGTGATTCATTAATGAAATTTTAAACATTATCTATTTTATTTTTATGAATATTTTATTTTTAGTACTATTATATCATTTAATAAAATAATATTTATTTTAAAAACTCATTTATGTCAGTTTTTACACTATTCATATCACCACTTTTTAAAAATCCATAACAACTTGATTCTTTCCAAAAAACTTCTTTAATTCAAATATAACAAGTCATATTCATATATAAAATTCGTTTATGGTATAAAAAAGTTAAAAATAAATTTATTTTAATATTTATAATTTAATTTATTTAAATGATTCATTAATAAGGTAATCACTACATCATTATTGTGTCATCAATAAATTTATTCATTTGGTGTCTAAAAATTATAAATAAAATACAATTATTTATAAAATATTTTTAGATTTTTAATGAATATATATACATATATATCAGTTATATAACCTTAAATTAAAATTGATTTAGTAAAAGATATATGTTTAGGTTATAATTATCTTTACTTTAAATTAATTCTTATAAAATGACATTTTCACAACCAAGTGAATCCATGGAGTCCCAAAATTGACCCAAGGATACCCATGTTCAGAAATATCTCATCCAATAGGATTAGAAAATGTGTTAGGGTAGTTTAATATTATTATAATATTATTGTTTACCCTTATTTACTAGATTTACCCTTTAACCATGGTAAATAAAATAATTACTGAAGTTACTATTCATAATGTCCAAAAATAAATGGTACCTATTTACAAAATTTCAATATTCTAATTATAAATATGGAATCCATTTTCCAAATTTAGAACACATAAGTTGTAGTAATTAATTTAAAATTAATTCCCATTGTCAAAACTAAAAAGCATGTTTTTTAAAAAGTAAAAACTATCAAAAGATTGTCCTGTGTTTATGTCCAATTTAAAAGTGAAATTACTTAAAATGACAAAAATTATATTAAATGATAAAAATATAATTCAATTACACTTTAAAACCAATTAAAAAGTTAATCTAACTATATAAATAAATTATATAAAAATGCAGTTTTGAATTTAAATGCAATATTTTTCACTATTCATTAAAATTTGAATTTTATCAGAGAAATACCAAAAATTCAAAAAAAGTAAATTTTTATGTCTAGCTTACAAAGAATAAGTTTATTTTTTCAAATTTAACTTATAAAAGTGTCAAAAACTAGATTTAAAGTGGGTGCACCATCAAAAGGTGGTAAAACTGCATTTTTTTGAAAACTACTTATTGTTTAGAAGGGAATTCCCTTGTGTGGCCTTCTCGAACCCTCCACACAAGGAAACCCCCCTCCCCACGAAGAGGTCACTCTGGAGAGATCCCCAACTGGGAAGGAGCCGTTACTAGCTGAGATGGAAGAGCGTCCTGGAGGGTGACAACCCGGGCAGCGATGGTTCGTCAAGCAATCCGTCAGCACGGGTGGGTTGCGCCTCATTTTGCCCACCCATTCAGAAACCGGGTGACCCGACAAGTCAAGTGGATCCCGGGGGAGAGGTTCACCCTGAAAGCGAACTCCCAGGATTCGAACCCTGAAGCTCCCAAAGAACGGCGTTGTTGTACCCCTCTCCTTCCCCACTATGCCACCGCCGAAACGACAAAACGTGTTGTATGGGTAACGAGGTATAGGGCTGGCCTGCCCACCTGCGCGCCGCATGCCCTCAGCTAGGCCCAAGGTGGCCAACCCTTGGGCTTGGGCCAGTTCCCGCGGAGTCGAGGGGATGAGAGGATCGCTGGCGTATAGTGCACGTTGCCTTTGCGAGGACTCAAACCTGGAACCTCGATGACGGGACGCCACCGCCTCGACGACGGGACACCACCACCTTGAACCAACAAAAATTGAGTTTGTTCTCATAACATGTTCTAGAAAATGTGTAATATAAATTCTAATGTTATAAAAAATTCAAAATGTGGTTAATATTATTCATAATATCAAGTTTTTATCCCATTAAATAATAATATTTTAATAATATATAGTTTTTTAGTGAAACTCAGTATTGCGTACAATGCAAACTATCGAGGAAGGTCACTCTTGTGTGTAACACAAGCCATGTCAGTGTTGTGTATAATGAGATATTCCTTTGGTATTGCATATAAAATAATAAAAAATTACTTCATTTATAAATTGAAAAAAATCTATACTCAATGTTGCGTGAAATTAGTTCTATCAAAAGAAATTGAAATTGTGTGTAACACAAGCCAAGAATAGTGTTGCATATACTGCAAGCTAATATGGTGTTGCTTATAACACAATATAATCTTGGTGTAGTGTTCAACACATGTCATAAAAGAAATTTTAAAAAATACATCTCTTAAAATCTCAAGGTGTAACATTCTACCCCCCTTAAAATTAATTTTTCCCTCAAAATTCGTCAGGGTTATAAATGGTTTACTACTTGAATGTTTCTTTTATTAAAACCCACATCATAAAATGGGATACTAAAAATTAATTTTAAAAAGGAAAGTTATAAATATAATGGTTACCCAAAGTAACTCATCACTGGGTTTCCATATAGAAGAACATAGGAGGTAAGTGAAAACATGGATATGGAAGATAAATCTAACCATAATGTTTTGATGGATAGTGATAGAGAATAAGGTTTAAAGAAAGTTAACTACAAGAAAATGATAAATCTACGATTATTTAAGAGACCATCTGATTAATCGGATAAGAATGTACTAGGATAATTTTTTTTGGTTTTCAAGATCCTTTCCCTAATTTTGAAGTTTTTTCATGAGAATAAATACTTACTTGATTTTGGTACAATTTCACTGTTTTTCATGACTTAAACAATTTGCCACTTCATCTCTAATTTAAAGAAATGAAGTTGAATTTTCATTCTTGTAGTGTTAGCAGATCATTCGATATAATGATAGGTCATTCCATCTGTCTCAAAAAAAAATGTTAGCACAAGTAATCAAATATGTATAAGTCTACCTATAGTGAGATAATACATTAATCAAACAAAATTCAACTGGAATATAACTTATATTATCCATAAATGGATAACATTACAATCCTTCCAAAAAATAAAAATATAAAACTTTAGAAGGAGGTGAACTAAATCTACTTAACATTTTTCACCCTCATCTAATAAGGTATTTCTTGGTTGTCACATTCCAAACACGTGAATACCTTAACCATGTATTCTCTTGAAACAAGAATTACCATAGAACCTTAGTGAAAAAATTAATGCTGTCAAAAGTTAACTCTTTCCACATAATAAAATCCCAAAAATTCTATATACTCAAACCATGATATCACTTTTTTATTATACCATTAATGAGCTCATTAATATTACCAGACATCTCATTATCTTCTTATCTCTTCATTATGCTCATATCATGTGCTTTACAAACATATCTGAATAACCTTTCATGGTTACTGATACTATTCAACTTATACTTTCAAATACTTAAGGAAACAAAATCAACAATGTAACAATCCTTAGATGTTTCTTTATTCCATAGTACCATTAAATTACTTATACATCATTATTCTTGATAAACATATAATCATTCCACTACCTTATTATACCATTGACCAAGCTTTATCATTTTATTCCTTAACACTTCTTTCATCTCATATATCATTTGTATTCTCTTCATCATCAGAAACATTAATATTACCAATACAAACATTCTGATTCAACTCATGATATTTTACCTTAGTGCATTAATTTTCATAATGCCCATAAATTTCACATTTAAAACATTTAACCATAGTTTATATCTTAGCAATACCATTATCCTTGTCTGTTGTGTAAACCAAACCTTTTTCTTTATAATTACTATATTTGTGTCCTTATTTTTAACACCTAAATAATCTTCCAATTCCTTTGAAACATTATCCTTGATGCCTCTTCCCACATGATTTACATGAGGAAAATTGAACTTTATTTCCTCTATGATCATCATGAAACTCCATCTTTCTCTTATTACCTGCTTTAGGAAACTCACTAAAGTTAAGATTATTGATCATATTATGAGATTGCTGATTAGGCATAATAATGATGTTTCTCCTTCCAATTCCCATTTCATTTGGACGCTCATGAAGAATATCATTCTATTGTCCATCATATTCTCTATTAACATGAATCCTCCTGTTTCCATCCATTTTCTAAAACCCAAAAAGAATAGTGTGAGAGGAAAAAATCATAATAGGAAAACAATATAATCAAGGTAGAGTATTTTCAATCTATAACATCTTAGGTTTAATCCTAGATTATTCAAAATCATTACCATAAGGGATGTCACTAAAATTTTCACATCCTAGTTTCCAAAGGTTAACTAAACCTTCTCTTTAATTCCAATTGTAGAGACCCTATTTTGACATACATGGAATTTAAATTTATTTTTCGGAATACTTAATACATTACAAATATATATTCCCAAATACTGTATTTGTTTAGTGTCTTTGGAAACTCAGAACATAATATTCTAACATGGTGTAAGATCTTCAACATCTCCCATAAAGATCTTCCCTTTTTTACTTCCTAAAACCATTATTTATATCCTAGGGAAACAAAAACATAAAAAGGGTGAGATCAAATGCTCATTAAGGGTAAAAATGAAGAAAATAAAACAAACCATAAATATTTGAATGTAAAAACATGAACATAAAGTTTAAACATCAAAATATAGAGACATGAAAAAATATTAGAAGTAAGGCATATATCATAAAGTAACATTAACCATGATAGAATAGCATTGGAATAAAACAAGTAATTGGGTAAAAATAATAATCACATAATATGATTTCCATAGTAGCAAAGGAATTGCTTCCAATACCATTATAGTGGAAAAAGTACATTATTGAACCAGGTTTACTTGCCTTTCCAGCCACGTATTACTGAACTGGATTTACTTGCTATTCTAAAACTATACTACTGAACCAGATTTACTTTTCATTCTATTCATGTCTATCTCATGAGATATAAATCGTTGCCAAATTTATTAGAGGGATATATAGGTCCCACACATCTCATAATGAAATCATACCCACATGAGCCACAAAATACAAATCATTCATCATAGCATAACCAAAGAAATAAAATAAGTTTCTTAAACATCATTCCATCATAACATAATACATATAAAATATCATTCCATAATTAAAATAATCAAATATTATTATTCATAGGTATAGAAACATAACCCTATTTAATGAGCGTTATCTTATATGGAAAATAATTTTGATAAAACACTTGAAATTTTTTTTGAGGAAAATATTCTTTCTTCTTCAATTTTTTTTTCTTTCCACACAATTTTAAAATAAAATAATTTAGTTGAAAATAAAATTAAAAACATGTAGATTATGATTCATGGAAATAAGTAATTATGAAGATGTAAAAATCTGTTCATACCATTAAGTTTAAAAAAACATTATCCTTGTACCTTTGCTAGAAAAGTCAAAAAGTACCTTGTATAGTAAACGTAAGAAAGATTCCTTCCAAAACATGTAGTAAAATTAAAAATGGGTAAAAATAAATTAAAAAATAAATAGAATAATAGTAAAAAATTTATGAGAATATTCTTATAAAACGTGGAAATGGATGATTAATATACCCATAGTAAATACTTACATATATACAATCTCAGATAAAAATGAGATTTGCAAAGTTACCCCTTACCTTAGGTCTGATTTATTCCATATGTGTCTAAAACTCCTATATAGTGGGTTTAAACATATTATTAAATTTTAAAAGAACCATAATAATATTTATGATATCATATATTATTCAATTACAACTTTATATTACCTATTCATTTGTCAATTCCATGTTAAAACAATGTTTTGGGTAATAATCATTTTTATTTATCGTACATGTTTTGAATTGTTATTCTCGATATTATTACTTATATCATGATTTACTTAATTCCAGAATATAAAACATGATTCATATATATATATATATATTCAGTATATAATTATATATATAATAGATAGATAAAAGAAATGGAATACACCGTTCATGGAGATGGTAGGCCGTACGTATGCTTGAACACTGTTTTCATTTCCTTATTAAATTTAATGGAAGTAAGTAAATAACACATATATATATACATAAATATAGTATAATTAATATTTCATATATTTAAATATTATTTATTATATATACTTTATAATCATTCTTGAATGGTTAACATGGAGAATGAATCTCATCGTGTTGTGGAGACAGAAAGCCATATGTACCCACGAGCGATAATATCATTCCCATAATTGTTGAATGGTATTAAAGTGAATGGTGTATAATATATAAAAATTAGTATCATGTTATAATAATCATATATATTTATTATTTTCACCATTATACCCATCCAAGTAAGGAGGTTGTGAAAAACAGATTACACCACGACGTGGAGACGGTAAGCCGTACGTACGCACACGTGGTGATTTTTTTCGTAGGATGGATAAAAGGTGAAATAGGGTTGTTTAATATTTATAATAACATATAAGTATATTAGTAATACTGATTTAATTAATTTATAATTAAATAACTAAAGAATAGGAAGTAGAAGAAGAAAGAAATTTGAAAGAATCTGTAGAATAGATTACCTCTTCCTCGACATGACTCCTTTAAATTTTCTCTTAGGGCACTAGAGTTGGTATTTTGAGAAGAACCGAACCTATATAATTTAATTAGGGAAGTTTAGAAGAGAAATTTTCAGGGTTTTTATGAGCTTGAATGTAACATCCCAAGGTTTTCTAAAAATAAATTGAAAATGCTTGAAATTTTGTTTAAGGTATATATTTATAAGTATCCTTTAAACATAATTTTATTTCTTCTATGATTTGAATTTCAAGAAACTCTCATCTACAATTGGGTTCGGTATGTTATTTAGAGTCTGATGAAACAAACTTGTTTTTTTGGTGAATAGTAACATGCCCTTATGAATAGTAATATGAATAGTAATATGAATAGTAATATGACCTCATTAATAGTAAATAATAATATTATTTTATTTTTCCATGGCAATAGGATAATGGGATCATAATTAATTTTCTAATGTCACATGAAACTAGTTGCACTTAAATATTGTTATTTTTCGAATTAACTGTGACCTTATTTAAAAATTAAATTAATAATATTTAGAAAATTATTTTTGAAAAATGGAGTTCATTTTTTAATTCTACACATCAAAAAATGGTTGGGGTAAATTTTTGGTATTTTTCTGAAACTCTTGAATTTTCGGTGAATAGTGAAATACGGTAAAATACCGTATAATCAATTTATCAGTAAAAATGCACTATTTATGGCATCATAAGTGATGCAAGGCCACTTGCTTCAAAATCACATGATATTATCACTATTTAGGGCCACTTGATTTGAGTTTATTCATAGTCTTGATAAAAATATTATCATAATGATTAAAATAATCTAAAAAACCTCCCCTCATCCACTATAAATATCACCCTCACTCCCCTCTTCCTCCCACACCTCTCAAGCCTTGAGAATTGTCTAATTTCTTCCAAATTCCCTCTCCAATATTCTTCCCTACGTCCTAGAGCTGCTGGTCTCACCAAAAGACCAAGACCAAAGCCCTTAAGGAGGATCTCAAGGAGAAGAGATCAAGAGGTAAACATCCTCTTTCATTTTCATTCTTTTCTTCCATTTTATGTTGTTCTCTTCCTTTCCCTTTGTCTTTTGTTGGGATATTTCATTAAATGTTTCCCCTTACTGTCCAAAGTTTGTATGATGATGAGATATTCCATTCCTCTCATCAATCTTATTTTTATGAAATTTTAAGAGACGCCGTTAGGCTGCCGAATTTTTGTAAGAAATTTCTCATGTTTTCTTCATTTCATGATTCCTTTCTCTTCTTTCTTCACCCCCTATTATCCAAGAGGCATGAAATCTCCAGAATCATGTATATTCTGGATGTTTTAATGTTTATGGAAAATTAAAAATCATTTTTCCTCTCCTCACTCACTTATTTAAAGAATAAAAAAAAACATTGTCCATTTGTGTCGAATTACCGATATCGTGGATGATGTATTTTCAATTTCCATTAATTCTTTCAAGTCTGGTTGTGAAACCATTTATATGGTTGAACCAGGTTATAAGATATGTTTTATGACTCATATAAGGTTCTGGAATTCTTTTTTACTCATGATTCAAATTTATAAGACTAAATGAAGTTGTAATTATCAAAGAACCACTTAAATGATCTAAACAAACATAATTAATGTTTTAACTTATTAATCATCATCATATAAAGAATCAAAGTGATAAATGGTATAAATTATGGTACTGGAAATATGTAGATACTAATCCATTCCAATTCTGGAGTTTCACTTCCAATCAACAAGAACGATTCATCATGAACCGATCGTGAAAATCACAAAAGAACTCACCCAAAATAATGCAAGGAACAAAATACTAACAAATAAGGGGTGAAATGAGGTTATGAAATTACCATATAAGATGTTATAAACATGAAAATGTTTCTGTAAAATACTAATAACACTCTTTTAACCATTATACAGGAGGTTTAAAAAATTTTGAAGTAAGGCAAGCCCAAGGTAAGGGAATTCTTAACCTGATTTCCATTCTTTGGGTTAACCTTCTACTTTATAATTTATGTGCTATTTAAATTGTTTGTGTGATGGGTTCTGTTTATATTATGCTTAATTATGTGTATTTACAGAGTATATACATATTCCATCCACTCAATTAAGTCTCACTTCAAGTATATGATGTTTATAAGGGACTTTTCTTATAAAATCCTCTTTTAAAATTCTGTTTTATAAGATTCAAAGGCAATGTTTTTATGCTATTGTTTATGTTGTATGATTATGTTTTGGTTATTGGGAATTGTTTATGATGAAGGGTGGGACCTATATTTCCCTCCAATGCATTGGGTATGAGTAATTTGGAGGTCGGCCGTATGGTTACTCCAAGTGTAACTGTGATGGTTACACAAAGTAAGGTAGCCGTGAGGGTTACAAATTTTAAGGTAGCCAAGATGGTTACGAGATTATGTAAGTAATTCCCCAATATACCTCTATGATTATAATTATGTTTGTTTTGATCTTGTTTAAATCTCATGTTACACAAAGTAAGATTTTATGGGTGGAGAGCATGTCTTTTGAAAATGTTTTCATACGTCATGCGTATTCATGGACTAATGTGATTTTTCCTTCTTTTTCATACCTTATTGAGATTTTGTGCTCATACCAAGTTTTTAAATGATTTTTCACAGGTTAATGATGAGTAATACAAGGAAAGAAGACATGTTAAATGTTGAAGAATTGTCAAGGAGTCTTGTTTTGTGTTTTAATGTTTTATATTCTGAGGATAATGGAAACTGATTTTATGGTATCCACTATGTAACAATGTGTAATGTTATGAATGTTTTGTCTTAATTCTCTAAAGCTCTAAACTTGAAAAGATCCTCAATGTATAATGAAGTGTTTTCTTGAATAAATTCAATATTATGTATGAAATAAGTGCGGGTCCTTATAGTTGGTATCAGAGGATGGTTTAGATAACTTTAGGGGTTAAGGTGATGCTAATAGAATACCATAAATAATTCTCACCCTATGTTTAATTTGTTATAGCATTTAAAGATTACCATGTTGCTTCATCTAAGAAATGTTTGTTTAGAATGGTTGTCCGCAGAAGGAACATGGATGCTGAAGAGGATAGGCACCGAAAAAATTCCATCCTTCCTAATCAACAGCCTGGAATGGTAGGGATTGGAACCGAGCAGTTTGTGACAGTAATGGCTCAGCTAACACATGCAATAAATGGTGGTGGCATCCATGCAAGAGGACAAATAGAAGTACCCCAACGGAACATGACAGTGGTGGAACATTTTATGAGACAACATCCTCCTGCATTCAATGGATCTTCTGACCCAGTGGCAGCAGAAGAATGGATTAAATCCCTTGAAAAGATATTTGACGTTATGGGATGTTCGGACAATCAAAAGGTAAGTCTTGACATTTATCATTTTGAAGGGGAAGCTGATCAGTGGTGGTCAATGGTAAGGAATATCCGGGGTAGAGAGGATTTTGATGCCTTAGTGTGGGATGAATTTAAAAGTCCTTTTCTTGAAAAATATTTTCCTAAGGTGGTGCGACTTAGAATGGAGAAACAATTCCTTGAACTGAAACAAAAGGAGGAAGATTCAGTGGCTATGTATGAGGCGAACTTCACCCGACTGGCGAGGTATGCTCCAAATCTTATTCTGGATCTCGATAGCAAAATCAACCGCTTTTACTCAGGATTGAAGCCAAGGTATCAA
The DNA here is from genome assembly GCA_963277665.1 of Viscum album. NCBI lineage: Eukaryota > Viridiplantae > Streptophyta > Magnoliopsida > Santalales > Viscaceae > Viscum > Viscum album. The sequence continues at coordinate 58,462,567 of OY728138.1, forward strand.
AGGGCGTTGGCCTACCGTGAATTCAAAAGTTACGAGAAACTTGTCTGATGTGCTGAGAGGGTAGAGATGGAGTTTGCTGACGATCACATGCAATTTGGAAACAAAGAGAGGAAGAGGTCCAATTGGAAAGCAATGGGTAAGAATCAACCAATGAAATCTGGTAGTAAGAAAATACAGTTTCCAGTTTGTGAAAAGTGTGGCAAGAAGCACCCTGGGGAATGTCTTATCAAAACTGGGAAGTGTTTTAAATGTGGTAAGTTTTGACATATGGCCCGAGATTGCAATGAAAATGATCCAAAGACTAATCCTGATAAGCAAACTGTAAAGTGTTTTAAATGTGGTGAGATGGGTCACTATGCAAATGCCTGTCCAAAGAGGGATCCAAATGATGCAAAGAAGCCAGACTACAAGCAGAAAGGTGTAGTGAGATCCTTTGCGACTACGTCAGCAGATGTTGGGCCATCCAATGAAGTTGTATCAGGTACTTTGTTTGTTCACTCAGATTTTGCTAAAGTTTTGTTTGATACAGGGTCTACACATTCCTTCATCTCTGAGAAATTTTCTAGTGAATTGGAAATATCACCTCAACAAATGATACCTGAACTTGTTGTTAAAACACCAGGGGGAAATGTTATAGTAAAGAGGAATTATAAGAATATTTCTATTGTGGTATGTGGAAAGACTTTACCTGAAAACCTTGTTGTTTTACCCTTAGTCGAGTTTGAAGTTATTCTGGGGATGGACTGGCTTTCTGATTATCATGCTAAGATTGACTGTAGAGCTAAAGAAGTTGTTTTTCAGAAAGAGTTTCAGTTTGTATACAAGAATGAACCCATACAATTGATAACATATCAAGAAGCTGAGAAACTACTGAAAGATGGAAATGAAAGTTATCTGGCTCATATTATTGAAAACAAGGGAACTATTCAAATTAATGATGTGCCAGTGGTAAATTAATACCTTGATGTTTTTCCTGAGGAGTTACCCAGTGTCATACCTAAACGAGAAGTCGAATTCACAATTGACTTAGTTCCTGATGCTAATCCAATTTCAAAACCCCCATATCGTATGGCTCCAATAGAACTTCTTGAATTGAAAAATCAGTTGCAGGATTTTCTTGTCAAAGGCTTCATTCGTCCCAGTACTTCACCATGGGGAGCCCCTATTTTGTTTGTTAAAAAGAAAGATGGTTCCATGAGACTTTGCATTGATTATAGAGCTTTGAATAACATCACTGTTAAAAACAAGTATCCTTTTCCTCATATTGATGACTTGTTTGATCAGCTCCAGGGAGCTCAGTACTTTTCCAAGATTGACTTGAGATCCGGATACCATCAGCTGAAGGTGAAGGAGGATGACATCCCGAAAACAGCCTTTCGTACTAGATATGGGCATTATGAATTTGTTTTTATGCCATTTGGGTTAACTAATGCACCTGCTATATTCATGAATCTTATGAATAGAGTATTTCATGAGTTCTTGGATAAGTTTGTGGTTGTATTTATTGATGACATTCTGGTTTTTTCTAAAAATAAAGAGGAGCATGAAAAACATCTAAGGGTTGTTTTACAAACTTTAAAAGAAAAGAAACTATATGGAAAATTCAGAAAGTGTGATTTTTGGTTGCAATAGATTTATTTTCTTGGGAACATTGTAAATAAGGATGGAATAACAGTTGATCCTGCCAAAACAAAAGTAGTTGATGAATGGCCAAGACCCACAAATGTTACAGAGATTCGTAGTTTTCTAGGCTTAGCAAGTTATTACCGATGCTTTATTAAGAAATTTGCACGGTTATCTAGCCCAATAACTAAGTTAACACGAAAAGGGGTTAAATTTGTTTGGACAGAGGAATGTGATGTTTGTTTTCAGGAGCTAAAGAAGAGATTGGTGAATGCTCCAGTTTTGGCCTTACCTTCCCGGAATGATGAGTTTGTCATCTACAGTGATGCTTCTTTGAAGGGACTTGGTTGTGTTTTGATGCAGAATGATCAGGTAATTGCCTATGCTTCAAGACAACTTAAACCTCATGAGCTGAATTATCCCACACATGATTTGGAATTGGCAGCTGTGGTTTTTGCTTTGAAAATATGGAGGCATCATCTATACGGAACCAAATGACAAATATATACTGACCATAAAAGTCTTAAGTATATATTCACTCAGAAGGAATTAAACATGAGGCAGAGAAGATGGCTAGAACTGATAAAGGATTATGACTGCACGATTAATTACCATCCTGGAAAAGCAAACAAAGTAGCGGATGCCTTAAGTCGAAAAAATCATGCATCATTAACCATGCTACGTTTGGAACGTGATCCCTTGATTATTGATTTGATAAATTTTGGCTTAGAAGTTGTTGGTGCAGGGAATATATCTGTTTTGTTTCAGGTTTCAGTGCAGTTTTCGTTGTCAGACAGAATTATGAAAGCGTAGAGGGAAGACCGTGAGCTACAGAAAAAGGTAGAATTGGTTAAAATGGGTAAGTTTCCAGAATTTAATATTGATAGAGATTGTGTTTTAAGGTCTGGAAAAAGGTTGTGTGTGCCTTGTGATTCCCAGCTGAAGAAAGAATTGTTGTGTGAAGCTCATAGTTCTCCATTTTCTGTTCATCCTGGAAGTACTAAGATGTACAGAGACCTTCGGGAGTATTACTGGTGGAATGGGATGAAAAGAGATATTGCTGATTTTACAATGAAATGTTTGACATGTCAGCAGGTTAAAGCAGAGCGAAAGTTACCGAAGGGGATGCTTCAGCCTTTGCCAGTGCCAGAATGGAAATGGGAGAATATATCCATGGATTTTGTGGTGGGACTACCAAAGACTTCTCGAGGTAACAATGCGATATGGTTTATTGTTGATCGGCTAACAAAGTCTGCTCATTTTCTTTCTATTCGAGATACAATGACATTAGATCAGCTTTCTCGATTGTACCTCAAAGAGATTGTCAGGTTACATGGAGTTCCTCTTTCCATTGTGTCTGACCAAGATCCCAGGTTCACTTCTAAATTTTGGAAGGGACTTCAGAAGTCTTTGGGCACAGAGTTGAATTTCAGTACAGCTTTTCATCCTCAATCAGATGGGCAGTCAGAACGAACGATTCAAACTTTGGAGGATATGCTTCGAGCTTGTTCAATGGACTATCAGGGAAGTTGGGATCAACATCTTTCACTAGTTGAGTTTTCTTATAATAACAGTTTCCATTCCAGTATTCAGATGGCACCTTTTGAGGCCTTGTATGGAAAGCGGTGTCGGACTCCTGCGTTTTGGGATAAAGTCGGTGAAAGAAAATTGATGGGGCCAGAATTAGTAGAAGAAGTGGCTGAGAAAGTGAGGATGATCCAGCAACACATGAGGACAGCTCAGAGCAGGCAGAAAAGTTATGCAGATAACAGAAGTAAAGACTTCTCCTTCAAGGTAGGTGACCATTTTTTCCTTAAAATATCTCCTTGGAAAAGTGTGATGCGTTTCGGTAAGAAAGGGAAACTAAGTCCACGGTTCATCGGTCCTTTTGAAATCTTGGATAAAGTTGGAACAGTTGCATACCTCGTAGCTTTGCCTCCGAGCTTATTTCAAGTACACAATGTTTTTCATGTTTCGATGTTGAGAAAGTATGTTCCAGATTCATCACATGTCTTGAGGCCAGAAGAAGTTCAGCTAGCAGAGAACCTTTCTTATGAAGAAAAACCGGTTCAGATTCTTGATCGAAGAGAATAGGTATTTCAGAATAAGGTAATCCACCAGGTAAAGGTTTTGTGGAGAAACCACATGGTTGAAGAAGCAACATGGTAGTATGAAAATGCTATGAGGGAAAAATACCCTCAGTTGTTTAATAAGTAAATAAAATTGCGAGGACACAATTTCAAGAAGGTGGGGATAATGTAACATCCAAAGGTTTTCTAAAAATAAATTGAAAATTCTTGAAATTTTGTTTAAGGTATATATTTATAAGTATCCTTTAAACATAATTTTATTTCTTCTATGATTTGAATTTCAAGAAACTGTCATCTACAATTGGGTTCGGTATGTTATTTAGAGTCCGATGAAACAAACTTGTTTTTTGGTGAATAGTAACATGCCCTTATGAATAGTAATATGAATAGTAATATGAATAGTAATTTGAATAGTAATATGACCTCATGAATAGTAAATAATAATATTATTTTATTTTTCCATGGAAATAGGATAATGGGATCATAATTAATTTTCCAATGTCACATGAAACTAGTTGCACTTAAATATTGTTATTTTTAGAATTAACTGTGACCTTATTTAAAAATTAAATTAATAATATTTAGAAAATTATTTTTGAAAAATGGAGTTCATTTTTGAATTCTACACATCGAAAAATGGTTGGGGTAAATTTTTGGTATTTTTCTGAAACTCTTGAATTTTCGGCGAATAGTGAAATACAGTAAAATACCGTATAATCAATTTATCAGTACAAATGCACTATTTATGACATCATAAGTGATGAAAGGCCACTTTATTCAAAATCACATGATATTATCACTATTTAGGGCCACTTGATTTGAGTTTATTCATAGTCTTGATAAAAATATTATAATAATGATTAAAATAATCTAAAAAACCTCCCCTCCTCCACTATAAATATCACCCTCACTCCCCTCTTCCTCCCACACCTCTCAAGCCTTGATCATTGTCTAATTTCTGCCAAATTCCCTCTCCAATATTCTTCCCCACGTCCTAGAGCTGCTGGTCTCACCAAAAGACCAAGACCAAAGCCCTTAAGGAGGATCTCAAGGAGAAGAGATCAAGAGGTAAACATCCTCTTTCATTTTCATTCTTTTCTTCCATTTTATGTTATTATCTTCCTTTCCCTTTGTCTTTTGTTGGGATATTTCATTAAATGTTTCCCCTTACTGTCAAAAGTTTGTATGATGATGAGATATTCCATTCCTCTCATCAATCTTATTTTTATGAAAATTTAAGAGATGCCGTTAGGCTGCCGAATTTTTGTAAGAAATTTCTCATGTTTTCTTCATTTCATGATTCCTTTCTCTTCTTTCTTCACCCCCTATTATCCAAGAGGCATGAAATCTCCAGAATCATGTATATTCTGTATGTTTTCATGTTTATGGAAAATTACAAATCATTATTCCTCTCCTCTCTCACTTATTTAAAGAATAAAAAAAAACATTGTCCATTTGTGTCGAATTACCGATATCATGGATGATGTATTTTCAATTTCCATTAATTCTTTCAAGTCTGGTTGTGAAACCATTTATATAGTTGAACCAGGTCATAAGATATGTTTTATGACTCATATAAGGTTCTGGAATTCTTTTTTACTCATGATTCAAATTTATAAGACTAAATGAAGTTGTAATTATCAAAGAACCACTTAAATGATCTAAACAAACATAATTAATGTTTTAACTTATTAATCATCATCATATAAAGCATCAAAGTGATAAATGGTATAAATTATGGTACTGGAAATATGTAGATACTACTCCATTCCAATTCTGGAGTTTCACTTCCAATCAACAAGAATGATTCATCATGAACCGATCGTGAAAATCACAAAAGAACTCACCCAAAATAATGCAAGGAACAAAATACTAACAAATAAGGGGTGAAATGAGGATATGAAATTACCATATAAGATGTTATAAACATGAAAATGTTTCTGTAAAATACTAATAACAATCTTTTAACCATTACACAGGAGGTTTAAAAAATTTTGAAGTAAGGCAAGCCCAAGGTAAGGGAATTCTTAACCCGATTTCCATTCTTTGGGTTAACCTTCTACTTTATAATTTATGTGCTATTTAAATTGTTTGTGTGATGGGTTCTGTTTATATTATGCTTAATTATGTGTATTTACAGAGTATATACATATTCCATCCACTCAATTAAGTCTCACTTCAAGTATATGATGTTTATAAGGGACTTTTTTTCTAAAATCCTCTTTTAAAATTCTGTTTTATAAGATTCAAAGGCAATGTTTTTATGCTATTTTTTATGTTGTATGATCATGTTTTTGTTATTGGGAATTGTTTATGATGAAGGGTGGGACCTATATTTCCCTCCAATGCATTGGGTATGAGTAAGTTGGAGGTCGGCCGTATGGTTACTCCAAGTGTAACTGTGATGGTTACACAAAGTAAGGTAGCCGTGAGGGTTACAAATTTTAAGGTAGCCAAGATGGTTACGAGATTATGTAAGTAATTCCCCAATATACCTCTATGATTATAATTATGTTTGTGTTGATCTTGTTTAAATCTCATGTTACACAAAGTAAGATTTTATGGGTGGAGAGCATGTCTTTTGAAAATGTTTTCATACGTTATGCGTATTCATGGACTAATGTGATTTTTCCTTCTTTTTCATACCTTACTGAGCTTTTGTGCTCATCCCAAGTTTTTAAATGATTTTTCACAGGTTAATGATGAGTAATACAAGGAAATAAGACATGTTAAATGTTGAAGAATTGTCAAGGAGTCTTGTTTTGTGTTTTAATGTTTTATATTCTGAGGATAATGAAACTGATTTTATGGTATCCACTATGTAACAATGTGTAATGTTATGAATGTTTTGTCTTAATTCTCTAAAGCTCTAAACTTGAAAAGATACTCAATGTATAATGAAGTGTTTTCTTGAATAAATTCAATATTATGTATGAAATAAGTGCGGGTCCTTATATTGAAGGCTCAAAATGGAGTGAAGAGGATAGGGAGGAGGTTCCCTTTTATAAGAGAGGAGAGGGGCGCTTTAGGAAACTTTCATAATATTAATTTATTAAAAAATTATTTTCAGTTTAAAAAGGTCCAAAAATAATTTAATTTTAATATAATATGAGTAATTTTCTCAATCCTATCAACCAATAGGTTTTATACAATTTTAGGTCTCAAATTTAAGCTTATCTTTTAGCTTTAACACTTAGTTACCTAATTTAGCTCTTACCATGTCTTCTTGTATATTTATACTACATGGTTAATATTGTTACTATAAAAAGACAATAAAACCTCAAGTGGTTCATTAATGTAATTTTAAACCTTATATAGGTAATTTTGACAAATCATATATTTTTAGGACTATTATATCATTTAATAAAATAATTTTTGTTTTAAAAACTCATTTATGTCAATTTTTATACTATTCATATCATGACTTTTTAAAAAACCATAACTTTATTCTATCTAAAAAACTTCATTAATTAAAATATAATAAGTCATAATCATCCATAAATTTATTTAATGGACTAAAAAGGTTCAAAATAAGTTTATTTTAATATTTATAATCTCATTTATTTAAATATTTCATTAATAAGGTAATCACAACATCATCATTGTGCCATAAATAAATTTATTTATTTGGTGTCTAAAAATTATAAATAAAATACCATAATATAGTAAATATTTTTATATTTTTAATTAATATATATATACATATAGATCAATTTTATAACCATATATTAAAATCTATTTAGTAAAATATATATGTTTAGGTTATAATTATCTTTACTTTAAATTAATTCTTATAAAATGTCATTTTCATATCCCAGTGAATCCATGGGGTCTCAAAATTGAAAAAAATATGGACATGGTCAGAAATATATCATTCAATAGGATTAGTACATGGGTTAGGTTAGTTTAATATTATTATAATATTATTATTTTACCATTATTTACCAGATTTACCCTTTAACCATGGTAAATAAAATAATTACTGAAGTTACTATTCATAATGTCCCAAAATAAAAGGTACCTATTTACAAAATTTGAGCCTTATGATTCAAAATATGGAATTAAATTTTCCAAATTAAAAACACATAATTTGTAGTAATTAATTTAAAATTAATTTCCGTGGCCAAAACCAAAAAACCAAGTTTTTTAAAAAGTAATAACTATCAAAAGATTGACATGTGTTTATATTAAATTTAAAAGTGAAATTAATTACAATGACCAAAATTATATTAAATGATAAAAATATAATACAATTACACTTTAAAACCAATTAAAAAGTTAATCTAACTATATAAATAAATTAGATGAAAAGATAGTTTCGAATTAAAATGCAGTATTTTTCACTGTTCATTAAAATTCGAATTTTATCAGAAAAATATCAAAAATTCAAAAAAGTAAATTTTAATGTACCTATTCCAAATAAGAAGTTTATTTTGTCAAATTTAACTTATAAAAGTGTCAAAAACTAGATTTAAAATGGGTGCACCATCAAAAGGTGATAAAACAACATTTTTTTTTAAAAACTACTTCTTTTATCCAAAAAAATGATTTTGTTCTCATATAATGTTCTAGAAAACGTCTAAGATGACTGATAATGTTATATAAAATTTAAAATTTGGTTAATAATATTCATAATTTCTAGTTTATATCCCATTAAATAATAATATTTTAATAATATGTAGTTGTTTAGTGATACCCGATATCACTTACAACGCAAGCTATCAAGGAAGGTCACTCTTGCATGTAACACAAGAAAAGTTAGTGTTGTGTGTAATAAAAGATTCCTTTGGTGTTGAATATAACATAATACAAACTTATTTCATTTCTACATTGAACAAAATCTGTACTCAGTGTTGCGTGAAATGAATTCTATCAAAAGAATGTGAAATTGTGTATAACACAAGCAAAGAATGGTGTTGCATTTACTGAAAGCTAATACGGTGTTGCGTATAGTGAAATCTAATCTTGGTGTATCATTAAACACAATTCATAAAATAAATTTAAAAATAATCTATCTCATAAAATTTCAGGGTGTTACATCTTTACACTCTTATTTCCCAAAAAACTGACACTTTAACCTCTCTTCTCTCCTTTGGAATATTTTTTTGAATCACTCATTGTATAGTGAATCAAGGGTGATAAATTATAAATGAGTTGTGATGGGTATATAATGATAGAATATTAATAGTGAATCTTTTTTTAATTAATATAGATGACTCCAATTGTTTATCTATTTTTAATCTATATGAATTTAGAATGGTCATGTTATTATATAATGGGTAGGCAATTAAAGATAATATTTGAATGATATTATATTTCTAAATAAAAAAGGATATATGATAGAAATTATTATTTATGGATATTAAAATGATTTATAATTGATGGTGGTAGTTTAAAGGATGAATTTTTATATATTGAAATAACGGTAAATAATTATGATAATATTTATCATGGATAAGTTAGATTATAATTAAAAATAGGTGTTAAATTATGGGGTTATTATGAAATATATGAGTGGTTATTAAATTATTTATTTAACAAATATAATATGGAATAATGATTTATTAAATTATTTTCAAAATTTTATAAATTTGTTTTGCTTAATTTTTTGAAATAATGTTAACTCCATGGTGATATATGAGAATGGTTTTATTAAGATAATTGTATTTTTATCCAAGTGTTTGTAATTCCATATTTTCGAAATTTGGAACAAGGTAATGTCCAATTTAATGGGGATATGATAAATGGAAAAAAATCTTTTCAAATTGAACTAGGGTCATGCCACTCTCTGGAAGAAACTAATGGTGACCATTCTACTTTTGATGATGAGATAATAACCTATACGAGAAAATATTGTGCATGATAATATTCAAGATTATGATTTTTTTTATGATTATGATACCTCTATAAGGAAAATATTGAGCATGAACTTTGTTGAGAGTAGTATGAAGTAATAAATGGGTTATAACCACCCAATGAATTGTATTATTGACAGATTATGTGAAATGAATCAATGAAAAAATGGATGGTTTGGGCTAAATATATTCAAAACTTTTAAATTGATCATATAAGGGATTATAGTGGTTTGAATCCATTAAATAATCTTAAATTTCATAATAAACATACAATTATTGAACTTAATATTATTTAGTAGTGGTTGAGAGAATTATATCAATATTTTATTCAGACCAGCTTACCCATATGAGGTACATGTGAAATTTGATGAACTAGATCAACAAATGGTGAGGCATGATCATAGTTTCCTTCTTATTTCCCCAGTGGAGGCTTCCGTAGTTACTTTCCACTACAGTGCCAAATGTAATAATTTTAACACATTCCCATCACATTTATTCACATCAATGATATGATAAGTATTAACAAGCATGGATTCCAACTACTGTATACAAGAACCTTATATTATATGGGTCTCAATTAATTTGAGTGATATCATAATACAAAACAATAGATTATTAGATGTTATAGAATATAAATAGGATCCAATCATAATATAATAAAAAAATCTAAAAAACATGTGTTTGTTCATGAAAAATAACACCATTAATTTAAATTAAAAAACTATATAAGTTGTTGTTTAAACTTTTAACAACCAATCCCTATTTATTAAAATGGTGATCAATCACAAATTAAATAGTAATTTCATGTGAATCCTATATTAAAAATATTATCCATGAATATAAAATACTTTCAACCTTTTCCAATAGTAAAACAAATATGATAAATCCCACATCATATTTGTTAACATCTCAAAATCATAACTCTCAAAAACCAAGAACAACACTCTTATACCTAAAAACATGGTGTTTCCCAATATATTGGTCACCTGGTCCCATGAATAGGGTCCATACCAATATCTAACAATATTATACTTACAAATACCATAGAAAAATATCAAGAAAAAACATAATAATGCTCTAATATAACTTTTTAATGTCCTCGACTTGGATCATGCTAAGCGTGACCAGACCAGAGAAATATATAACTCAATTGTTCTTCCCCATATACTGGAGGCTTTTAATAAAAAATTAAGTTCTATATGTTATCTTAGTGAGACTATAGATCTAGTATAGATAACAATAAATAATACGAGAAATAATAATAATAAATAGTCATCATAGTATATTAGAAAAATTTGGATATTACATCTTTGAGCCACCCATAAGTAAATAATATCCCTTATACTATATAAAATGAAAAAACATAATTCCATACATTTCCTAGGGAAATAAAAAAGATAAAATGTGGGACAATCATATAAAACATTGAACAAAATGGAACCAAAGTTTGGAGGTTTCTATAAAACTAGACTTGAGTCCATGCCCTATCCTACCTCCTAGCTCTGATTATACATCACTAGCTTATCTATAAATAGTTAGGAACTTACCCATATATATTTCAATGAAAATAAAGTTTATACACACATAAATATTCCAATACATGGTTGGAGTCAAAAATAGTAGACCATTACCAATGGTATCCCATAAAAAATTTAGAAAATCCATGTGATGTACATAATTAAACTCTAATAATAAATAAATAAAATAAATAAATAAATGTCACACCATCAAGTGAAAACAATAAACCTCATGAGTAATCATACCTACCTTTATAATTGACCTAAAAATTTTTAACATATCACAAAAATATCATATGGTTAGTGGGGTAATACATTACCATTCTAATGATGATCCTAGCCCCAAGGGAAACTCGACCTGTTCTCAAAGTAATAGTAAGAAAAATTGGAAAGACAACCATGTCTATAAAAATTAAAAAACACAAAACATTATTGATATGTTTTACTATTTTAAATTCTCCTCAAACTTGTTTTTTTCATTGATTAACAGGTAATGGTTTTGTTTATGGGGATTTGGAGAGGCTCCAGGAGCGTTTTGGGGGTTAATGACCTAAAAATATGAAAAATGGGATTTAAAATTTGGGGAACATGGTTAAAAAACAATTAATACTATTTGTTAATCCCATCCATAAAGAAATAAATGACGATATATGGTTTCATTATCCTTATTAATTGTTAAAATAAACTTTGAAAAACTAGTAGTATATTGTAGAGGTGTTTCACATGATTGGTGTGTGGTTTAACTAATAGTATGACCAAAATGCTTAGAGTATAGTTCTTAAAATAGTGGGATTTTATGGTTGGTTCATGTATTACCTAATCTTGCAACCAAATAGTGCTATGTTTGGATTTTGAAACTGTGGGAACCACATGGTTGGAACACAATTTGCGAAGCCATATGGCCAAACCATGATACTTTCCCAATTAATTAAAAATTTAAAAATTGAAAGTTTTACCCTATGAATTAATATATTTTAATCCATTTATTCTCCACCCTCATGAAACCCAATAGCTCCACACACACACATTACTCTTTCTTTCTTTTTATTGATGGTTTACCTTAATTAATTCGTGGAATAAACTGTCATGCATTGAGATAGAAATATTGAGTTAAGGATAGTTTTCCTTTTATGGTATTTCTTGGTATATTTTACTATTAAGAAGTCTCAAATCATTTTTTCCATTCTTAAATAGTTTTTTTCTTTTCTAATTCATATAATTTGTGCTCGAATCAGTGATACAGTTTCAATGAGTTTATATCTATGAGTATATAATAGGTGGTCTTGAAGCTATTTTTTTAAAGTCATAATATTTCACATGTGTGTATGATATGTTTTCGCACCAACATACTTTATGTTCAACCTAAATTAAAAATAAATTCTTTATAGACTTAATTATAGAAATTAAACCTTCCCCATGGGTAATGAGTAGTCCATTGGCATGTGTAGACCAAAATCACAGCCACCACATGAAGTGTACTTGAATTTTTAACTAAATGGGTAATTAAAGGGTGAATCTAAGGGTTCCTTAAAAATATATTGATGTATTTGTGAATATATAAGGATTTCTAGGAGGTATTCTAGATTCTGATGGAAATTATTACTTTAAAAGACCTAAAATATATATATGAAATAAGTGATAAATGAACTACATATTTAAATAGTAATTCCTCAAACACATTTATAGGATTCATCCTTAAGCCTAAGGGCTTATAATTCCTTGTGGAAACCTCCCTTGGATTCGACCTTGGGCATGTTGACATATAATTCCTTAGGGGAATCTCACATAGATTCATACTTGGGACTATTTTAAAAAAATACATTATGGAAATCACCCATGAATTTAGCTTGATTTTCAGTGACTTATAATTCCTTGGACACATGCCTTCATTTTGTTATTTTTACTAAAAATTGTGAACACCCTAGGCACATTCCTTGGATACATCCTTGAGAATATTTAATAGAAATGTCTTGAAAACGACCCATGGATTCAAAATTTGGCTTATTCATATGTTATATTGTGATTATAGACATTAAAAACTATATAGAGTTGGTATTATCGATCATGGGTGACATCATGGAAACCGAGGATTGATGATGGTTATTTATTTATATTGTTTTATTCATTTTATTATGTAATAAAAATCTATATAGAAAGATAGGATATACATTAAATGATGTTGGTGGTAGCCTACTGAGTCATACTCACACCCTGATCAGGACCCCATTAGTACTCAAGAAGACATCATGGTTACTCGAAAGGATAATGGAAATTGAGGTATGATAAATGGATGATCTATCTGACTGGGACGGAACATAATATGCAGAGTTGAGCTTGATTTTGGATTGATTTTAAGATTTTATGTTCATATGAATGTTTTATTTCCCTTTTAGGGTTTTATTGATGAATTTGATCTATCCAAAAGGGATATATTTTGTATATATGACTACCTGAAATTGTATCACCATTATTTTGATATAGCACGAGTTATGTTATTATTGGAAAATATCATGTTGTAAACTTTTGATATCCATTATCTTATTCATCTTATATATGATCTTGGTATTATTTACTATTTATTTAACTATGGTATTAGGGTATAGTATTTACACTCTATCACATTAGAACCATGTTTATAGTCAACATCCTCTGGAATACATGGAGGTGATCTAAAGGATTAGTAACTCCATTGGCCAAGACACCAATTCATGGTATATGAACTATGTATGTTACAAAGTGGTATTAGAGACCTTTTTTTTCTGAGTATTTGGGTAAGGTGGAAATGAGATTGGGTTTTATAAAAAAATGGTATAGAACTCATTCATAGAAGTAACTAACCCACATATGTGGAAATTACACATTTCCAAGGATAAGATTTCTATTTAGTTTTCATATTTTTTGTTGACCTATTTTACCTTTTGTGATACACATAACTCCATTGGTCAAGACACCAATTCATGGTATATAACCTAAGTATGTTACAAATTGGTATTAGAGACCTTTTTTTTATGAGTATTTGGGTAAGGTGGAAATGAGATTAGGTGTTATAAAAAAATAGTATAGAACTCATTCATAGGAGTAACTAACCCACATATGTGGAAATTCCACATTTCCAAGGATAGGATTTCTGTTTAGTTCTCATATTTTCTGTTGACCTATTTTACCTTTTGTGACACACATAACTTTTAAATTTATGATTCATTGGATTTTTGTATAATAGATATAATGTAAATAGAGAATTTATTCATGCATCATATTAGGAATATTGGATTCACATGTATTTACATGATTACTTGTGATTGGGTACTTGGATGTGACACCTTGGTCTAGTCATTTAAAGCATTGAAATCAACTTATATAGTGTTTTATCATATAAATTTATAGTGTAATATTATCTAAATAATTATTTAATCCATTTAAATTTTAAATTATTGAAATTTGATCTTGGTTACTTCAAGGTGTTAGTTAAATAAATTACAAAATTCAACTTTAAAGTATTTTTAACTATTAAATGTATTTAATGTTTTATTTAATTGAGCCTCAATTATGTTAAATTTGGTTAAATTAAAATAGAGAAATGTGATAATTTGGACCTTATATGTACGATATTGAACTTATGTGTAAATAGTAATAACCCTATGTACTGGTATAAGGGGTTAGTGAGACCACATGAGTTATAAGGTTCCTGATATGTGAGATATAGAGAATAATAGGGCATCAAGACTATTACCACTTCCCTTAAAATTTGTTATCAATAATGGCTATTTTAACTTTTTATGATGTGTGTGTTGTGAATGATATAAAAATACCTCTATGATTTCCTTCATTTGAGTGACATAAGGCTTAGGATAATAAATCTTTATAGGTGGTTGGGCTAGATACCCTATAACACTAGGTCAAAATTTGAATATTCTGTTTTCATAGATCTTATTATGGGGTTTTTAGTAGATGGAGAGAGATAATCAACAAGCCATGTCAACAACGAAAAATCTTATCATATGTTTATATTTATAAAACCCACCACTATTATTAGGGGAGGGAGGTCCCCATGAGACTTATATTTGGGTAGAGTTTTTGTGGATGACATCTGACTGTAATGCTTCGACCCCAGTTACCCAGAGTCGGTGCATTATTACATAACATTGGCATGATATAAGAAAATCATGTCTCGAAAGACTGATTAGTTTATTATCCTTAGAAATACTAGATACATTCATAAGTTTTACATTATATTATAAAATGAAAAAATAAAACAAAATTGTTTCCATAGACCACACTCATATCCCCTTAGACTATCCCAGCAGGTCAGTCATAAAATACTTCTTCACATCCTGGGAAAAATAAGACATAGAAAGGGGTGAGCTCAGATGCTCATTAAGGATAATAATATAGCAGAAACTTTCATAAATAAGCACAAACATTTAAGGCAATGTATAAGACTAAAACAAAAGCCTTTTAAAAATAAACTTCCGCATAATATGGAAAAGATAAAATCAAATAATATGATTTACTTATTCACATGGATATTATACTAGTCAAATAATCACATGCAATATCAATAGCCACTTTTATAATGATGGAATGAATAATTCCATACTTCATAACCACATAGTCAAGGCCTTGTGCCAAGAATACAAATAAGATTTTGTCAAGGCCTTATGACAAGACACTAGTTTGTTTCATGAGACTTACCGATGCATTAAGGAGCTATAGCAGGCTCCACCTGTCACATACTATGTCCAATGCATTTCTTATATGAAAAGGTTTAAACATAACCTAAACATTCATATTAAAACTAGCATAAGAAATGTCAATAATTTATCCATAAACCATGAATGGCATAAAAATAAAACATCCATAGTCACACATATCACAAAACCTTTAATGAAATATGAAAGTTTTCTATCATAATAAATCAACTTCAAATAAGCTTAAAATCCATCAAAGGATATTGACATAGATGAAATCAAAACCTTTTTTAGAGAAATATATCTTTCTATTTTTAAATAATTTAAAATCTATATAATTATAAAATAAAACATTTATTTTGGAAATATTCTTATAATTTTGTAAGTGAAGCTTTGATGATGTTATAATAGCGGAAAATAGCCTCACCCCCCGTATAAGTTAAAAAAAAACATTCTTACCTTAATTTTGTCAAAAAGGTCATAAAGTACCTTGTTTGGAAAATGAGTGAAAGATTACTTTAAGAACATATAAGGTTAAATAAGGGTATAAATGACTTTAATACATTGTTTATTAAATAGTAAAAATGTTTTGAAATACATTTTTAAGAAACATGGATGTGGATGATAAAGAGATCCCAGTAGATAATTACATATAAACAACCTCAGATAATGAAGAGATTGTGAAATTAACCCTTACCTTATTATTTTCCTTGGTAGAGGGTAGGTTATAATCCTGTATAATGGTTAAATAATTGCTATTAAATTATAAATGAACCATATGCATTAATATGATATCATATATGATCGTCTTATATTGCTTTGTTAATGATATTTTAGTAGTATCATCGTTTCAGGTGTTAGCTGATTCATTTTCCTTTATATGATTTGTTACATAGGTAATGTTTGTTGTGGATATGATGTATCTTATTCATATTCAGAATGATATTTATTCTTTAAACATTATTTTTAATCACCAAATTAAAATTATCCTTGAATGGATACGATGATGAATGAATCTCATCGCTTTTGTGGAGATAGTAATCCGTACGTATGCACGAGCGACAATATAATTCATTTGATTTTAAAATAATATATAATTTGATGGTATATAATATATACAGAATCATTATCATGTTATATTTATTATTTACATCAATTATACATCATTATTATACCCATCCAAATAATAAGGTATTGAATAACAACTACACCATGATGTGGAGACAGTAAGCCGTACGTATGCACGTATGGTGACATGTCGTTCAAAAAATGGATAGAATGATGAATATGGTTGTTCCATATTTATAATAACATCAAATTATATAGAAGATACTGGAGTTATTATTTTAGAATGTAAACAACAAAGAAAGAGGAAGTGGAAGAAGAAAAGAATTTGGTAGAGGTGATGAAATATTTACCTCTTCTTCGGGTTCTTCCTTTTGATTTGATCAAAAGGGATCCTTAGGTTGGATTTATGACTAAAGTAAGGCATCTAGGATGAATGGAGGACATTTTAGAGGATATTGTGGCAGGTTTTGGATGATCCAAATGGATTTTAAGGTATGAATTTGAGAGAAGGGGAAGTGCCCTTTTATAAGAGGGGTGAGGGTCACCTTAGGAAAACATTGAAATATTATTTTATAATAAAATAATTTTCGGTTTCTAATGGCTCCAAAATGATTTATTTAGAATATACGGTTGGTATGGGTAGACAACCACTCAACCAATAGGTTTTAGATAGGTTTGGGTCACTATATTAACCTTATATTCTAGATTTAACTCTTAGTTAATTAGTTTGACATTTACCATGTCTCTTTGTATTTTTATATTATATGGTTAATAAAATTACTATAAACATGAAAGGGAACCTAAAGTGGTTCATTAATGACATATATAATATTATTTATGACCTTTTTCAGGACATTATTTTTTTAGGAATAAAATATCAATTAATAATATAATATTTGTTTTAAAAACTCTTTTATGTCAATTTTGACACTATTTGATATTTTGTTTTTGTTAAATTCCTAACAGCATTATTACTTCTAAAAAAACCAATTTAATAAATACTAACATGTAAAATTAACATATAAAATTCGTTTATGGCATTAAAACTTTAAATTATATTTATTTTAACATCTATAATACCATTTATACGATTCTTTCATTAATAAGAAAAATACTGCATCGTCATTGTGTCATAAATAAATTTAATTATTCAATGTCTAAAAATTATAAATAAAGAAAAATTATGTAGGGACTATTTTTATCTTTCTAATGAATATTTATAGTCAAATATATAACATATATAACCCTATCTAAAAATTGTTTTACTAAAAGATATATGCTTATGTCATTTTTGTATTTACTTTAACTTAATTAATATAAAGTGTCATTATCACTTACAAGTGGCTCCACAAGGTCCCAAAATCATCCCAAGTATGCCCATGGTTGGAAATGTATCATCCAATAGGGTTAGAAAACATGTTAGGGTAATTTAATATTATTATAATATTATTTTTTACCCTTATTTACTGGATTTACCCTTTAACCATGGTAAATAAAATATTTACCGAAGTAATTATTCAAAATGTCTAAAAATAAAATTTACCTATTTACGCAATTTGGACTTCATGATTCTAAATATGGAATCCATTTTTCTAAATTTAAAACACAGAAGTGGAAGAAATTAATTTAAAATTAATTCCCATTTTCAAAACAAAAAGCATGTTTTTAAGAAATAATAACTATCAAAAGATTGACACTTGTCTATGTCCAGTTTAAATTTAAAATTAAGTCCAATGAAAAAAATTGGATTAAATGGTAAAAATATAATATAATTATACTTAAAAACCACTTAATATTATAATTTATCACTATAAATATTTTTGATTTAAAAAGTTGTTTTTAATTAAAATTTAGTATTTTTCACTATTCATCAAAAACTGAATGGTTTCCAAAAAATACCAAAACTTCTCCCTAAGATAATTTTGATATTCCAGACCCAAAAATGAAGTCCATTTTTAAAGATAAAATTTATAAAATTTCAAAAATCAGGTATTACTATTCATAACGGCTAGTTTGATTGGTTGTGATGTGTTAGAATCTCGAAGTTGCATACAATGCAAGCTATTGCATTATTAAAAGGGAAACGTACCATGGAAACTTGGGGTGTTACACTGAACATCTCAATAAAAATTCATAAAGGAGGGTGAAACTATCTATGTATATGATTTGAGGACTAGTGAGGGATGTTGGGATGCACTAGTATAGGAATACCAACATGTTTGGATGGATTGGAGGGACTTTCAGACCAGGGTCTTTGATTATTACTTCACTGAGACCCTAAAGGAATATAGGTCTAGGGAGTTCATGCACCATGAGTGGGTAAGCATGTTAGTGATGCAATATACCATTAATTTCCTTGATTTATAGTTAATTTCCCCAATGGTGACAGGGGATAAGGTAATGAAATAGATGTGTTTTGAGGACAACCTCTAGTATTGGATATGAACTTAGGTGAATAATTTTCACATGTATACTATTTTAGAGAAGGTGAATCAAGCCTTTATTTTTTAGAGTAACCAAGGGAAGCCTAATGTTATGGGTAAGTAGCTTCAGCTATAGGGTTTGATAGTGTGTCATTAGGAAGAATGAAACACTATTTCAATAGATCCCACTAGGATAGTAGTGGGAAGGGTAGGCAGAATGATAGTTTGATGTAGTACCACATGTGTGGTAGGCTTGGCCACATCTAACATCAGTACAACCAAATTACACTAGATTAATAATATTTTTGGAGTGCAGAACAATTTTAAATTTTTAGAATGATTTTTAATGGTACATACATTTATAAGAGATCTAAACTAGTTCAGGGTTCCAAAGATGGGTCAGCTATGTCACTGTAAGGGGAAAACTAGTGTTTGATAGGCTATTCTTGTCAGGGTAGAGGGTACAATGTTCAAGGGTAGGGGAAACACTTCCAGTAAGGTAGTGTAGCTTGGGGTAGTCAATTAGAGGCTTAGTTCCATGTTATTGTCTAATTACATGTTGTACATCCAACTAATATAGGTCAAGATGTTGGACCTTCTATAGTTCATGGTACAATTATGGAAGCCTCTACATTATCATCTACTTTATTTGACATAAGATAATTGGATTCCATTATCTCTACTCATTTTTTAGAGGGATCACAACTATCCATTGAGTACATATATGATGTTATTTCCATAGACACAATGTTGGGAGTTCTATCTAAGGGAATTCACTAGTGTGTCAAGTATTCCCTAGAGGTTGGTGACTATAGGTTTCTATGGGATGTATTTTTATTGTAGATGACTATTTTTTATTTTATTCTTTGAAATGAGTGGTTAGAACTCTAACTATCCCACATCAGCTTTTACAATTGATGGGTGTGTTTCCCATTTATCAAGGGTAGAATTTATGTTTACCTTAGAGATTTGGATATTCAATCTAGTCACACAAGACTTAATCATTGATAGTAGGGTAGGTTTACCACCCAGGATGCTAGTATTGTATTAGAAAATGAGGGAATTAATAATTTAGACTTCCCTCCTATTGTTGATCAGTTCAAAGATTCATTTTATGAATATTTCTCAAAATTTCCACAAAAAATATAAATTTAGTTTACTATCTGACACATGTTGGGTGTAGATATTTTTTAATTCCACCTTATAAGATAGATCATGTGGATGTATGAGAAATTAATTCATAGTTGGATAAAATGAAGAAAAAAATATTTTTTTGGATGAATAAATATCCTTGGGTTCTCAATTAATTTTCTCCATGAAGGTAGATGACTCTTTGAGGTTACATGTAAACTATCAAGGATGAACCAAATTATAGTTCAAATCTGGTTTCCACTTCCATGTATTAATGAATTTTTTTACTAGATAAGAGTATTCCAAGTATTATATAAAATCAACTTGTGATCATGCTATCAGTTGTTGAGAGTGATATATTTAGATATATCTAATAGTTTTTTTAGGAGAAGGTATGGTCTTTAATAGTATATGGTTATGTTGTTCACTCTAACGAATTTACCATTTGTGTTTATAGCTTTGATGAAATGATTTTCCATCCATAATTGGAAAATTTTGTAGTCATTTTTATTGTTGATATTCTCATGTACTCTAAGTTAAGGGAGTAACATGCACACCATTTCGATATTGTTTTGATCACACTTTGGGCACATCGGCTATATTAAAAAATCTCAATGTGTCACTTTTTATATAATTGGTACACTAATTGAGGAATAATATATCTATGATAGGAGTATCAGCATACACTAATAATCATAGAGTAGTTTTTTATTTATATAATCCCTAGATCATTTTTATATAATCAAATTTTTGGGATTATCCAGTTATTACCAAATGTTTTTCCAAACTTCTCCTATTTCATAGAATCGATGCCTAGATAACCAAAATGTAGTGTTGTTAATCCATTTAGATTCTAATGATAGAAAATTTTAGGATCTAAAAGAAAAACTTACTAAAATGTTTATCCAGACCTTACTCGAGTTGGGTGAGGAGTGCACCATATATTATGATGCATTAGGGGTCTGTCTAGGAGTAGTATTAATGAAGTAAGTTCATGTAATTTATTATTGGTACAGGATTCAAAGGACACATTAGTGAAATTATACAATGATTTATCTTGATATGGAAATAAATACATGTTTTTAGTTATTAGAGGGATTACTTGTTGAGTAAGATATTTTTTGGCATACCAATCCTAAAAACCTAAAATATATCATCACATGACAGGACCTGAGCCTTTGGTAGTGGAGGTGGGTTAAGTATATATAGTCCATTGATTTCAATCTGGCATATATCCTTGGGAAGTAAAATCTGATTATAGATGATTTATGTTATAATACACAAAATTAGGGGATCCTAGAGTATAGATGTGATTAGATGTTTATTTCCCTCGTTGTCGAGATACATTTGGATGTGTGGGAGTACCCTGGTTGAAAAAACCTTACATCTTTATCCATTTTCCTTAAATTATTAGTAGGATAAGGAGGAGAAAATTGTTGGATATAGAGTTCCTATCCTTGAGGGGAAACATATAGGTGGGGTGTCACCAACATTTTAAACCCTTAATAACAATGATATCCTTCATGTCTATGGTCGTGTCTTGGTTCCCATGTGTATTTGTGAAGACTTGATGGGGGATTCATATGATTTAAATTAGGACATATTTATATATCTTATGAAGATGTATTATTACATAAATAGAAAATATTGATGGATGAGGATAAATAAGGACGTAGAAGATTTTTTTTGGTGGTCCTCCACACATCAGTAGGTATAGGCTGAGCACCAATGAACCACTAGTATCTTTTAAAGGTTACCTATTCATGAGTTTAAATTGGAAACATAAACACATACTTTAAAATAGGGTTAACAAGGATACCCCATGCTAGTGATGCATTATGGGTGACTATAGATTCAATAATGAAAGTGACATTTTCCATCGATATTAGATAACTTTTAAGTGGATGAGCTGGGTAAGCTCTATATCTAGGAGGTAGTAATATTACATGGGATTTTTTAGTGTATTCTTATGAATCAAGACCCTCACTTTACATTACATTTATACTATGTTTTTTAGAATTTTATTGATATAATTCATTATACAATCATTTCTTATCACCACAAATAGATGGAATGTTTGAGAAAACTATTCATATTCTGGTGGACATACTGAGAGCATGATTCCAGAATTTTGGTGGTTCATTGGAGAGTCACATGGGATTTCACTTTCAATAATAATTATCAATCATATATACAAGTTGCATCTTACTAGGCTCTATATGGTAGTCTGTGTTGTTCTTCTCTCTATTAGTTGGAGCCTAGTGAGTCCTTGATGATTAGAATGGGTATTGTGTAAGATACCTCAAAAAATATTCAGATAATTTAGAGATGGATGATGACTACCTAGAGTAGAAATTGGTTAATTGCATACTCGAGATACATACTTCTTGAGTTTTATGTGGGTGGAAATGTGTTCTTATGAGTGTCACCAAGGTTTTTACACCATTATATTTAGATTTAAGGAATGAAAGTGTCTAGATATGTGGGGTTGTTCAAGATCTTAGAGAGAATGAGTCCAGTGGTGTACAAATTTTCTCCCCCACATCGCTTTAGTTCTATGAAATATTCATTCCATATATCGCATCTTTGATGACACTTTCCAAATCCCAATCACATGATCGACACTAATGATGTCTATATTTAAGCTTATGTGTCCTTTGAGGAGTGTCCAATTTGTATAATAGATCATAATGAGAACACTCTTCATAGAAAGATAAATCCTATAGTATGAGTTTAGTAGTATCATATGTGTATATAGAAGGACACTTGAGAATGATAGTTAGATATAATCGATTAGTGGATAGAGTTATTCATTGATGAGGCTCGATGATGTTTAGGGGTACAACTTAAGGATAAACTATTATATGGTTGGGATGTTGAAAAAACTTATACTTTATTGATGTTAGTTTTTATATAATTTTTTACCTAATATAATTTATTTCCTTGGTTAATGTCTGATAGTTGTATTTACAGGTAGTTGGAAAGGATCTAGGAGTATTTTGGGGGTTGGTGGCCTAAAAATATGAAAAATGGGAGTTAAAGACTCGGGTGTAAGGTTAGTGCTTACCACTCCCCCGCCCAATTTTGAATATGGTAAATATTGGTACATGTTTCCTTTAAGGATGTGAATTTTTCTAAATAAACCCTAATAACATTTAGTAAATTACATTGGTGTTTTACACACTTTGTTCATGTTTTAGAAAACTATGTGGAAGAACCATGGAGAGAATTGTTCTTAAAATAGTGGGATTCACATGATTATCACATGGATTTCAAAACCTCATGGCCAAACAATGTAAATCTTATCCTGTGAAATTGTGGGAATCAAAAATTGGAACAAGGTTTATGAAACTATGGGGCCAAACCATCTGACTTTCATAGTGACATAAAAATTTAAAAAATTAAAAGTTTAACCTTGAAAATTACTATACCATAATACCTATATTATTATCCATTATTTGACCCAGTATCCCAAAAAACACCATATTCATCCTTCAACCTTTTTCTTATTGGTTCTCCTTAGATTATCTATAGAATAAACCATTGTTCATTGTGATAAAAATCTTAAGGTAAGATTGTATGTATTTATTTTATATATCTTGTTTTATTTCACTGTTAAGTAGTCTCTCATCCTTTATTCCCTTCTTCCAGGGTTTTATAACTTTTCTAATTCTCTTCATTTGACCTAGAATTAATGAATTATTTTTAATGAGTGGAGATCTATGAGTATAAGGCACGTGGTTTTTAATATACCCCTTACATGTCTAACCATTTATCCTATGTGTATATTTTTTAGATGTGCCAACATACCGTGCATTCAACCTAAATTAAAAAAGACCATTGTATTTATCTAATTCATGAAATTGAGAATTCCCCATGGGATGTGAGTAGTCTTTTGACAATTTTAGACCAAAATAATATCCACCATGTAAGGTGTGATTAAATTTTAAATTAAATATGAAATTAAAGGGATACCCTAAGAGTGGATTGGGATTAGGCTAATGACCATGTGAATTTATGATGATTAATGGGATTTATTCTAGGATCTGGTTGACATGTTTACTATTAATTCCCTAAAATCATTAAAACAAACATGTGATAAATGAATTTACTATTTAAAAATGAATTCATTGGACATGTTCATTAGATTTTGTAATGGGACTACTAATTCTTAATGCCTTAGTGAAATCCCCCATGGAATCAACAGTGGGCCTATTTATCTATAAATCCATGAGGAAATCCTCCATGGATTAGGCCTTGGTATCATTATCTTAAAACACCTTGGGGGTAATCCCCCTTGCATTTAGATTGATTCCTAGTAACTTGGAATTCCTTAGAAACATTGCTTATATTCTACATTGTACCTAAATATTATGAATGTCATAAAAACATTCCTTAGAATCAACCTTAATCTTATTGATTGGGAATGCCTTGGACATGCTCCTTGTGTTCAACCTTGGGCCTATTCATATGATATTTTTTTATTAGAGACATATGGAACTAGATAAAGATGGTATAGTGGATCCAGAGTGTCATTGTGGAACCCGAGGATCAATGATGACTATTTATTTATGTTATTTCCTTTATTTTATTGTGCACATAAGTATGCACTATTTAATCATACTAGTTATTCTTTAGATATTGTTGGTTATGGACTGACAATCATACTAACACCCGTATTGGCCCACCATTGGCACTTGATCATACTTCATGGCCTGTGTTAAATATAAGGGAAAATTACCTATGATCTATTGTTGATCGGTTTGAAATGGATGGAGCATGGGGTATGAGATAGGGATAGAATTAGGATCAATTTTGGTATTTTATTTTTGTCTAGATGTTTTGTTTCCTTCTTTGGGTTTTCATGATGAATGTGATCCACCCATAGGGGATCAATTTTTTATATATTATATCATGTCATTATATATCCCTCATTTTGATATAGAATGAGTCATGTTATTATTAGCACTTGTTGTATTGTCTTCTTATAAAGAATGTTCTTTAATTAATCCACTATATTTTATTGGTATTATTACCACTATTAAAATAATTTTATATGAAGGTATAGTCTTTCTACTATACAACTACATACCATTGTTTTTAATCAGATGTCTCTGGTGTACACAGAGCTGTGCTTGTGGTCAAGTAGCTCCACTAAGTGAGACATTGATTATTGGTCTCCAATAAGGGGATGCTTCACTAATCTCTACATATAAGTATATCGACTACATATAAAAATAATAATGAGATAATTGGAATTATGACCTATTTCTATAATAATATTAGGCCAAAGGCATCTTGACCCCATCAAAAGATAATAATATGATAATAGGATTGGTGTTGAGTGGATCCTTATAACTTTACTTGCTATATTTTTTATAATTACATAAATCTCTCATATTTATTTTATTAATGTCTATTAGTTTTTATTATCATGTTAATTTCATATTTCTATTTGAATATTTAACTTATTAGTGAAGTAAATAATGTTTTTTTCTCTGATGGGAGTTTTTTTTATGATTACAGTCTTACATATATTGAATATGCTAGAGGAACATATTACATACAAATAGAATGTTACATATACTTGGAGTTTAAGGATAATATTTTTTTTTATACTGATAAAACACTATTTTAATGAATATTTTATTAATAATAAATGATATAATTTCCTCACATTGTGCTAAATATGTTTATTTATAAAATATTTGGGATTTGATCATTCATTTGAAAATTTAGTGAAAATTCCAGTTTTACCCTTTATAGTGCACTGTAGTATTTTGAAGATAAATATTTTTATATTTCTTATATGAATTTGAAATTTTGTAACAGTGTTCATAACTTAATTTTAGACAAATTTTATTCAGGATACTAGAGATAAAGAGTGAATTTGGTTATTGAAAATGGGCCATGAAGTCAAAGTTGGGCTGGACTCACCAGAATGGACATATGTTCTGTATTTGGGCCATAACTTCTTAATACATGATTTTATTCGGCCCAAATTTTGAGAGGATATCTAGGATTAATTTTTACACAAATAATAATTCTGTAAGAAGAGATGGTTCACGCGTTTTAGAGGTAAAATGGGCAGTTCAAGTTGTATTAAAATATTTGGCCGAGATTTCCCATTCACACTTGAAACCTCTTTAAACCTAGCCTCCCCTCCACTCTATAAATTAGTGTTTTTCTCATTTTGAGTGGTTGGGACATAACTTAGAGGATTGGTAGTAGAGGTGAAGTGGTTCCTTGCCATTTCAATTCACCATTGGAGGAGGGAATCTTTCAAGCTATCATCTCCTTCAAATTGCTCTTCTCTTCCTCCTCTTTGTTGTAATGTTTTTTCTCTTTCAATAAACTTCTTAGTTACTCTTTTAATTTCTTCTGTTTTCCTATGTTTTTTTCATTTTTTTTCTTAATTAATCTTCATATTTGTGATATAACTCAATATTAGAAGCGTTATTGGGTTATACCCATTCTAAACCGTTGCAAATGCAATTCGCTTCTACGATGACTACACCACCCATGGAAGAGTAGTTATTTTTAGTAATCGATCTACCTCTAACCTTCTTCATTAATTTATTTTGAATAAATGATATAATATAATTCAATAAACATGATCAATTAATTTAGTTTTCAAATTATAAGAAACTAAGTGATCAATTGAACAATTAACACAAAACGTGCGAGGTCGGGATTTGTGTGAATTGTGAGAGCGCGATCTTAATCGGTAATACAAGACCACACAGGATCAATTTGCAGAGTTCAAATACAATACCTAAACTCAATTAATCCTCAAATACAGAGTGGTGATGCGCCTTAATTTACCACTGACCATAAGCTATCCTTAGAACATCAATCAAAGCAGGGTGCTACGATAGCATGTTCCGAAGCTAGCCTAAGGTTTAATTAATTTCATCTTTGTGGTAAGGTTAATTATCATAGGGTTTAGGGGTTAACAAATTAAGGGATCATAATTAAGTGAATATTAATTTAAATTATAATGATTAATAAATGATTGAAGAGGTAGAGTTATATCGATTATGTATTTTAAATATTGTCTAAAAAACATCTTTTTGTTGTGTCATTTTAATCGAACTTCATTTCAAAACAAAAAACAAAAAAATACAATCTTATTCTAGAAAAATTCTTATAGATTCATAAACTATAACCAACCCTTATACTTTAAAGTAGTATTTTTATTCTATTTGTTTTATTTTTAGAATACCTTTAAAAAGTTGTTTTAAATCTACTTCCCCCTTTGAGAAACGACCTTGGTCAGCCACTCTGTTGCACCTAAGTACCTCAAAAATCACATTAATCATTTGAGGGCGCCCACATCGCTCTTTCATATACTATGAAGATGGGAAGAAAACATTTGGTTTGGAATTTTATAAAAGTATATGATATTACATATCATTATAATATATGAAAATACATTATGTTTTGATATTCATACAAAGAAAAATATCTTATGCATTGACTAGAAGTATATTTTGTATAAAGGTTATTTTAAATTTTCTAAAGGAAAATATGTTAAAATTTAATAATTTATTATGCATTAAGAATATGGTAATGTAAATATATTACAAATGATACATATTGAGTTTTTCATAAATGTTGGTTTCTTATATTTGATGTGTTGATGATTTTTTCTTATATATTGAATTGGATGTTGAGGTTTAAAAAGTTTGATATTATAATGTAGAATATCTTATATATCAATATGTAAGGAAAAATCTCCTACAAAAAATATATATTATAGGAAGTGAGAATGTATTTTATCTTTTTGTTATGTTTACTGGAATTTAGATAATTTTTGGTTACTATTTTATTTTATTTCATATCTTTTTTAACTCAATGAATATTTTTAACTATTGCGTAGTTATTAGTTTTTTTAGTTTTATATAAGAGGTGTTTATTTTTTGAGTATTAACTATTATACTATTTCAATAGAAGTAATCTTGGATTGAGGGGGAGATATTTTTATTTTTAATCTTTTAATTATACATGATTTTAGGGGGATTTTTTCCTTTAAACTATTTGTAAATTTATATTATGATTTCTATATATTATATGTTCAATATTTTATACTATTTAAGAATGCATGTTTACTTTCAGATAATTAATGTTTACTGTATTTATTATATTTCTTGGGAGAGATATTTATTCCCTTATTTATTTTTTATTTTTCTATTATTGAACTATAATTCATTTTTAATTATCACTTTTATTATAATAAAAATGGGATGATTTGTTCAAGATTGAGATTGTAATTATCAAAATGGGGGAGGATACTATGTTTCATTAAACCACTTTATTTACTATGTTGTTTATAATTACATATTGCTGTCATATTAAGTTTATTATTATTTATTATTTAGTATCATTGTGTTATTATAAATATTTTGTTCAGAGGATTCATTACTTATAATAGAAAAGAAATATTTCAACTCTAATTTGAATTTTTTTAACATCCAAAATCTTATGTATGTTGAAGAAGTTGGAAGAAAATATTACAAATATATCAAATATAATGTAATCTTGGTTCTGGAGGATAGTATCTTACATATTATATATAGCTAGGAAACAAATTTTATATCTAGAATTTTAGAAAATCAGAGGATACTATGTATCATTATGGGTTATTTAAATATCATACATATTGATATTTTCATAAAGGAAAATATCATATACATTGATTAGAAGTATATTACATATGAATATTGGTAGAAATTTTTCTAAGGAAAATATATTATTTATTTTCGAAATTGTAATGTTCTAATAATCTATAAAAGAAAAAATATTATGAATAAATTATATTTTTTTATAAAGAGAATTTTGTTACATATGTGGTGTTATAGATTTTTTATTATGTATTGATTCAGAATCTTAGTTTTCAAAATTATAAAAAAAATACATATCATAAAAAAATTAAATATGAAGAAATTATGGAGAAATTATTTATCAAAACTTATGGAAAAACTATTTATCATATCCTATGACTGATATTCTAAGAATATGGTATTAAAATTCAAATGTTTTGATTTTTGAATTCATTTAATTCACAAGATTAATGATAATGATTAATTGAAATTATTATGGGAGTGCTTAATGATGTATTAAATGATTTTTTTAATAATTCTAATCATGTCCATTATATGATTTTGAGAGAATTAAGGAAATACCACATGAAAGTTTTGACCAATAATTTAGATAGAAGATTGTGGAGATTATAACTATTGAAGTTTTTCTATTTAAAAGTCCAAAGCAATAATATAGATAAAAATAGACACATGATTTCATTATTAAAGTTAAAGATATATAATATTTACACTAATTTTATATGTTATTTATGGATTTACTGAGATTCATAGTTCCTCTACTACATCAATGGATAGTGATTAATTTTATAAACTATCACTTCATCAAAACTTATTGTGATTTCTTTATTTTATATTTTTGTACTAGAGTTGTTTTCCCAGTAAAGTCTTCACACACCGGTTATACAAACATTAAAAAGTGTCTAGTTGGTTCTTCCACATAACGAAATTAATTTTATGTAGGTTTTCCATAAACTTAATAAATTTTTGGTATAAGTTACATAAACTTCTTAGAATGTCATGGGTTAGGTTTGATCATATATAGAAGACTGGGTTTGTTCGACACCCTTTTTAAAAATATGGGTTTCATATTTACCCATTGTGAAAGGTTAGGTTTGGTGTGAAACCCTTGTAAAAGGCTATATATATGGTGGATACCTATACTATTGGGTTGATAGTTTGAAGAGAAGATGCTGAATCATTTTAATTTTTATTATTATAAATCACATGTGATCCCTTTTTTATGTTTACTACTTCAACACTCCATACTTTGGTTGCATCACATATTATTATTGAAATGTTTATATTTATTATCCACAAAATTACACATTATAATTTAATTTACATTGATTAATTTTAGATTAAAAAATCACCCCCTCATAAAATTTTCATATAAATTATAGAACCTAACAAAATAGAGACCATTTATTTTAAAATCTTAGCCCTAAGACATATAGACCTCATATCAAAATTATAATAAAACATTGGGAGACATATACCATGACTGTAATATTATCATTTCATATGAATTTTAAACCGTGTTTATAATAATATAAAGAAATCTGTAATGGTGTCGCCATGTCTATAATATTTTTACCCCTAAAGCATGGTGATCTAGGATTATAAAAATTAAATGGGATGAAAAAAGTGGATTCTGTCAAGAATGATATCAATACTAAGGAACCTCTATCCTATCATTTAAATTTCAATAGACTAGGGGTATGATATCTATTAACACTCACCATGACATGGAATAAAAATAATAATAGACCATAATAATTCATTATAATGAGGTTATAGTTTCCAACTTCTTAAGGAATCAACACTTGGTTGGTCCTCACATACTAAACCAATTTCCAATAACTCATGCATAGGATATAATTTCCTCACAACCAATTAGTTTAAGGTAGGTAGACAGTCACCTCCTGATAAATGAAAAAAATAAAAAGTTGATATTTAACAACCCATTAACACATTAAGAAGCTAAACCTGAAAAAACTAGGGTAAGTATATATAACTTTATTAAGGGAAGTTATTTTAAACTAAATAAGGTCCAATATAACATAATATGAAACCAAAATCACCTTATTGGTTTGCATTCATAATTTCTATCACACTTTATCTCAAGTCTATGGTTATCGTTGACTAAAAGATTAAGGCATAACATAGAGGACATCTCAAGGATCTAAACATCATTACGTTACTCATAAGTAGAAAACGGTGAAATTTTAGATTAGTTTTAGGTTAGACATAAAAATTTTACATGACTACACAAACTTCATCACATGAAAATTAAATATATCAATAATAAAGTTTCATCTCCACCTACCATAACTACATATAATCCCTCCTAGTTAAGATTGTTAGAAAAATAATATTTAATCTATGTATTCCCCATAATCAAATAAAATCCCTATAATTATGGATATATAGAGAGTAATATTGAAATTGTAAGAAATAGAGTGAAATAATAGATAAGAGAGGTTAGTGTTACCTATAGCAATCTACCTGGATTAATATAAATTAAATTTGAGAAAAAAAGGGGAAATATAAACATAGAGGAAGAAGAAAATGAGAAGGAAGAGGGAGCAGTCATGTGACCTTATTGGAGAGAAAATGTGGGGATTCATATTTTAATCAAAGATGAAACAAATTAAATAATTAATTAAAATTTAGAAAAAATAATACAAGGGACACTGAGTTTCCGGTCCCCTATTAGCAGTTACCTAGTACCCCACCAGGTACCCATCCCAGGGCCATCAATTAGGTAGTGTCCCCCTAGGGGATTCCCCATTTCTCACAGGGACACCATATACCTGGTCCTCTACACCAGGCATCTGGTATAGTAATTGACAAAGGTTGAGTTTCCCACCCAAGATAAAGTCTCTTAAAAACCAACCGCCAGACTCTATTTACTCCTTTAATGTCCCAAAATAATCTAAATATAAATGTTTTAGTTAAAAAATTTTAAAAATATTTCTCATTATTGAAGGGGAATTAAATTATAATTATAAGTCTTATAATTATTAAAAATATAAATAAATAATTTTCCACCTCAACTACATAACATTTCAGACTAACCATCCACAATTAAATTTTTATTAGTGAAGAAACCATGAATAAGATGAAGTAATATTTCAATTTCATCAATAATAGTTACATTTAACCTTTCAAAGAATTTGAATTATTGGATGTTCTTAAATTTTCTTTATATCACCAATAAATATTATATTAAATAAGTAATTATATTTTATAATGATGATTAATTTGAAGAATAATGAACATGGAATGAAATTAATGTACTTTACCTTATAAAGTTATTGATCATGTAATTATAAAATAAATAAATGGTGAGTCAAAAGTTATAAACATTCATTAGAAGAAAAATAATATTCCACCATAGGTACCTTATAGGTAAATGAGTTTAGGAGAAGAATTAGCCATGTTTTTTGCACAACCACCTCTCTTAACGAAACAAAACATTTTACCTTCAGAAGTGGAAGATTGATTCAAAACAACAACATCAGAAAAAATGAAGGAATAAATCTGAAGGAAAAGGATAAAAGGAATATAGAAGGGAGTTAAACACACTCTAGTGGTTGAATATTCAAAGAAATAGAAGTACCTATCACTGAATAAAGTTACATCTCCCACACCCTTTACAAGATTTGAAACTCTTCATAGATATCTAAATCCTTCACAAGACCTAACTCCAACTATAAATCTCACTCCTCTTTCAGTTCCTATACCTTTTCCCCTTATAATCTATATCCTTCCATTAAGAAATTAAGAGAACCCATTATTTTCAAACTAATCATAAGAAAGATGAAAACTATAGAAACATGTATATGAGAGATTTAATATCGACGAACTAAATATGAATTCTTGGATCATAAATATAGGTATTAAAAAGGGTGTAATGCATTCATAAAATTATTTAGTTAAATTTTGGGAAATGGTGTAGGCATATGTCAAACAAGAATTTTTTTACTCATACGATGCGTGAAAACTAATTTAATTTTGTTATTATGTTAAAAAAAACTATAATAATTATTTTGGATGTGTTGTGTAAGTGATAATATTATGAGTTTTGATTATGATTTTCTATAAATGAGTCTGTTTGCTTAGAAACTACATAATCTATTAAGAAAAAACATATAGGAAACTGAAGGATTAATGAAAATATTCACATGAACCCTAACAGGTCAATTTTCAATGTTTCTTAAGTGAAACAAATATTCACACGAACCCCCATAATCTGAAATTAATATGTTAGTGTTTTAATGTCTGTGTATAAATCAATTTACTTGTGAAATAATAAAACTTTATAAATACATGTCTTTTTAAAAAAATCAAGTCTTAATCATGATGATACCACATTTAACTAATATTAGCAATTTTGATCCATTTTCACATATTTCATACTTTACACACACTCATCCAATTCCCCAATCCCAAATATCTTTTATGTTACCTATGCACTTTTCCATGGGTTACCAATTCTATCCCATTTATATCTTGTATGGATTAAGATAAATTTTGAACTGCCCTTAGTAAGGTCATAAAACTTCACCAAATTTACCCATTACCCAAAAAATTTGGGATACTTTTTTCAAGGTTGAAAACATGGTCTAAATTTCATGTTATTAAATTTAATAGAGTTTACCTTACTATATGACCTAAAACAATATAGTTTAATCAATTTATTTATAAAGTTATATTGTATAGTAAATGTTTTTAATTTATGGATTCTAAATTCATGCTGTGATTTCTTATATGACATAAAATTACATGAAAAAAATCATATGGGTTGTATTATGACCTATGTATACAGTTTATATAGTACATCATTACCTTCTTGTATGGACTAAAAATACAAGGAACATTTCAAAAAAAAATAGTAAGATACCATGATACACAGATTTATACTTCACACACTCACACTATTTGAACTATTTTGATCAAGATTCATAGGAATCCTATGTGTGGTTCAATATCAATATTATTTCAACACATTAATTTCCTTTTCTCTTAAACTTTCCAAAGGATGTATCTATTTTATAGTACTTATAAAATGATTCCATCATCACATTTAAACATGGTACTATAATTTAGAGTTACATTAACACCTTCATATACATCTTTAAAATCTATAGTAAATATCATCCCCTCTCCAGATGGAAGTAAACTCTAAAAAACATGATATCCTTCTTGAAAAATATTTAAAATCTAGATAAATATTATCACACTATTGGATGTATTTAATCCCTAATGTAACTATCATAGTATTTGGATGAAATTTCATACTAATATACCTTCTAATAAAGGTTAATTTTCTTAGAAAATTTATCCAATTTCTATATAAAGTTCTTTATATAGGGAATTAGACCATTTTTTTCCTGTGACTTAAAATCATGTTGTTCCGTAATATATATCTTCAAACCATAGAGTGTGTCCATATAAATTAAAAACATGTAGTTATTTTCAATGAGGATATAATTCGAAGAGTTTCCACCCATAAATTAAAATCATGTAGTGTCTTCAAATAAGGATTTCAAATATAAAGAATCTCATAAGGACCTAAACTCACATTTCATATTCCTATAGGAATTTAAACTATAGATAATCACCTCAAGTCTTAAATTCATAGAGTTCTTTTTCATTAGATTTTAAATTTCTGACTATTATATTTTTTATATATGATGAATATAAGAAACCACCTATAAAAAGTTATGTAGTATTTCATTATTTATATAATTATATATATATATATGAATATTGATTATTTAGTAAATCAAATCTATTCATTTAGTTTCAATAGTAAATCAAGTAATTAATCAATGTCTAAAAACATGACTTCATAAAGGATTTCACTAATACTATTATATAAATAAAAGAGTTACTAAATTGAAAATAATATCCTTTATAGGGTGAATAGACCTCATATGATCTCAGTTTAATTTATTACATTCCAAAAATCAGGATTTATTTTTTCCAAAGGATAAAACAAGAAAGGGGATGAAAATTTAAAAAAAAATTAAACCTGACTTGAAATTATTTTCTTTATTTAGATACTTGGGTATAAATTCATAGTCTATCATAGAACATGAAAATTATTATTTTATTTCCATTATATATACCACATAATATATACAAAGAAAAATTATGATATAATGAGACATTTTATAGTTGCTCATAAAAAGAATAAGATCACATAAAGAAGTTATTAATGTTACTACCATTATTTGGTGCTTTCATGGGGTAATCCTTTATAATTATGCCACTATTATCATTGCTTTAATGGATAATGAGAATTCCATAACCCTCTCTATAATATAATTAAAAAATAGTTGTTTATCAATATTAATGTTAAGGTGAAGTTTTAGCACATCAGATCTTTTAAATGAGTTCATAAGAACTCAAACCACAATATCTAGCTTCAAAATAAATTATGGCAAAGGTATAAGAGTCCCCCATTATCATTTCAAACCATTATGGGAAAATATCTCCTGAACATGTTATAGGTGAAAATAATATGTTATAATTTAATCTAATTAAAAATATATCTGATATTTAATTAGTAAAATTATTATGAATATATTATATATTTTGTAATTTTAGTTTTATAACTTCATTTTAGAGATAACATGTCAATTTTAGTGTTTTTAGAGTTTTCATTTTAATTATGATATATTTTTTACTTTTAATATTTTTTTATAGGAAACATGAAAACATAGTAAGATGTTAAGGAATCCATGACATGTATATCCTTCAGGATTTAATATGACACCAAGAAATTTTATGGAATATATTTTTTGAATAAATTTATTTCTTTTATAGCTTGCGTTACATGAAACAACATGTCTAAACAATCTGTGATATACTATTAGAATATTATTATTATATGTTATCACCTAGTATTTGTTGTTGTGGTTATGAATAGGATTAATGAAATCATTAAAATGAATTTATAACACATTTATAAAATTAATTCATTGTTTTTAAATTAATTAGAAATGAAAATAAAATCAGTAGAAAATAAAGGAGATGTTTTTCTAAAAAAACCATTTTTATGTGCGTAATGTATTTTTATCCCAATAAATAAAATTTACCACTTTTTTTGAATAATTTTAAGGAAAATTATATATAATATATTCAATAAATTTTTTTAGACATTCATATAATAAGCATTA
This sequence comes from Viscum album, assembly GCA_963277665.1. Taxonomy (NCBI): domain Eukaryota; kingdom Viridiplantae; phylum Streptophyta; class Magnoliopsida; order Santalales; family Viscaceae; genus Viscum; species Viscum album. Next base: position 58,498,755 of record OY728138.1, read on the forward strand.
GATAAAAATAAATCTAGTTTTATGCTTAAAAATTATATTTTTCTAAAAAGTAGTTTTTTCATGTTTTGCACACATATATTAAAATTAATTTCATCCAATTATAGGTATTGAAATTTTTAAAATCAATTAGATAATTATAATCAATAAGTTAAAATTTGGTAAATATTTAATTTTTTTGGTCATTATGGATAGTAACTGTGGTAAAATTTATCACCTTAGTAAAGAGTATATCAGGTTAATATGGGTTAAAACTAAGTGATGTGGCAATAAATTTTAATCTTAATTATTATTGTATTAATTTAGTTTTACCATTATCACATTTTTCTTGAAATTAATTTTTTAATCGATACTTTTCCATGAAAATTAAATTTATAATATTTAAAATCAATAAAGTTACAAAGTGTCACTCTCTTAGTTTTAAATAAATTTTATGTGTTCACATAGGAACACAAATAGTTATGAAGGAATATTGATAATAATTTTAATATTAATGAAATTATTTTCATGATATAATTTTTTTATTAATTATATAATGACCTTAAATTTTTATGCATCCCAATGCATGATTTCTCCAATTGATAAAAAAAATATAAAAAGTGATTTTAAAAATATTATAAGTAATATAATTTGAGTGAGTTAATGCATTAAATGATTTTTTAGATGAATATGAAATATCATTATTTTTTTAAATAATTATATTCTAATTAAAACTTTTTATTTATGTATTTTAAGTCTAATTAAACGAATAGTAGAAAATTGACATTAATGATATTTTATCAAATTATTATTTTTTAAATTAAATAAAATTAATAAAAATATTAAATGATGAAAAAGGGAATAAGATATTGTTTAAAAGGTCATATTATTTCCATTTATATACCATTTGAAACTTTTTTTATTGAGAATGACTTAATTATAATTTAATATTTTATGAAATTCCAAGTGTATCCTCTCCCTCCCTTATAAAAGGACACCCCTTATTTCTATTATTCAAACCACATTGAGACATATAGATCAAATATAACCTAATAAATTGTATTATCAACATCCTTATACAATTGTTTCATGTGGTTATATTCCTAAAAGTCCAAACCTAATTTACTTAAGAATGGATCTAAAGGAGGTATCTTGAAAGAGAGGTAGTTCGCTTACCTGACCACTTTCAATTTTTTTTCTACATCCTATAAATATGTGGTATTTATCATAAAATTAATTCATTAAATTAAATATTATAAAATGTTATTATGATTATGGAACTACCATTATCCACCCTATTTCCATCCAATGGGAACTAATAGTATCGCTCATGCGTATGTATGGATTACCGTCTCCACGTCTTGGTATAACTCATTTTCTATCACCATATTTCATAGATGGTTATTATGATGGTTTTAATGTTAAAAAATTATATTTATTAAATAATTATTCTTATATATTTATAATATAATATCTATCTTCTTACCTTCCAAAATGATGGAAAAAGATAACATCTCTCGTGCATACGTGTGCATATCACCTCTACAAAGCGATGTGATTCATTTTTCATTTCTATTTAACATTAATTGTAAGAAGGGTGGATATGATTAATATATATGATCTATATTATATAATTATTATTATTTAAAGTTGAATTATTATTTACCTTTCTTTCATTATATCTATTAAAAAATGAAAACAAAGTTCATGCATACGTACGACCTACATTCTCTATGAATGGTGTAATTACTTTTTTATATACACCATTATATATGAATATCTCTATATATAATGAATATATATGATATAATCAGTTTTTATGGGATTAGGGTATATAATTATAAAAAATTTAAATTTATTAAATAATATTTTAGAACGCTTTCGAATCAAGTGGAACTCAGTGTAAGAGATTTTTTGTCTCACTTATATTATTGTGGGAATCATGCTTTATAAATTTATTGTTTCTTTTGTGTAGTGTATATAATACCCATGAATTGTTTTTATGATTATTATTATGAAAATTTTGGGGATTTAAATATCTATATAATGTTATTTCTTTCATGGGACTTATGATTCAAATGTTACCAAAGTTGTAAGGGTTTTATATAACAATCTCTTTATTCATGAGGATTTTTTTGATTAAATTTCTAATGATGATATTTTATGATATAAAACTCAATAAAATTATAGATTTTATTATAATATTATTATATATTTAAAATATATTTTTTCATTTCATTTTACTCACCTTAATTTTTCTATGGACCAAAAATATGTTTTTATTAAAAAATCGACTTTATTTATCTCTTTAGTCGAAAAAAAATTTATTCCATAAATTTTTTTTATAAAAATGTTAAGAAGGTTTTTAATAATCTCATATTATTTTTAAGGACATATTTACCCATGTTTTAATTTTAAAAGTGTTTCAAAATAAATATTTATGTCATTTTCAGAATGATGTACTTTATGATTTGTTTAAAAGTGTAAAGGAATGTTTTCTTTTAACTTATATAGAATGAATAGAATTTTCCCACCATCATGAACACTAAATTATTTGTAGATTATTTTAAAGTTTTACTTGTTTATTTTAAATTAAAATTTTCCATAATGTTTTGTAATTTTTTAGATTTTTATGAAGTGATTTAAAAATGGAAAGGTTGTTTTCCTCAAGAAATATTCCATGTGATATTTCAAAATAATTTTACATCTAATGTGACATTATTTGATATTACTTAATCCTTATTTGGGTTATGATCCAATGATAACGTACTTATTATTTCTCTAGATGATTTATGTTTATGATGATAAGATTTTTATAAAACCCATTTATTTTCCAGGGGTTATGCTATAATGAAATGTGTATGGAACACATTTCATTTCATGGGTTCTGATATAATGAATATTTTATGATCCTATAACACAAATATATATGATTTTCATTATGTGACTGGTGAGATCTATATATAAATTTAATTAATTAAGTAATGATTAATTTTCCATGATCTCAAATGGTATATATGATGTTATCCCAATCCAAAATAAGGTTACATGAGTTTTTATCCCAAGGTTGAAGCATGTAGATGGGTGGTTAGTGTAACACCCAAAGGTTTTGTGAAATATGTTTTTTGAATTAATTTAATATTTTGATATTTTTTCATTTCACACAACACTGGAAATAATATTTCACTAATTCAAACATTCCTTTCACATGGAATCATCTTGGTATACGTTACATGGAACAACATGGTTAGCATATGTTACACGCAAAGTTTACCTTCCTCAACGACTTTCATAACACACACAACTGAGTATTACCTAACTATAATATATTATTAAAAATATTATTATAATGAGATAGGACTTATATATTAAGTTGATGAATATGAATATTATTAAATAAATTATGAAAATATGTGGTTTACACAAATATTAGATGAATTCATAGTTTACCAATTAATTAGAAATAAATATGAAAACCGATTGAATATAAAGAATAATATCATTATGGTCAAAAATATGTTTTAACATAAAAAATTAAATTAATTAAAATTAGTGACTGATATTAATTTAAAACATATTATATATATCCAGTAAAATATTTTTTATATTCATCCAATATATTTGATAGACATAAGATAAGAACAAACCCATTTTTATGCTTAAAAAACAGTATTTTTATTAAGGCGTTTTTACCACCTTTAATGAAGAAACCATTTTAAAAGAAATTTATAACATTTTACAGATTTAATTTGTCACGATAAACTTTATATTTGGAATAAAAACATAAAAATTAGGTTAGGATATATTTTTGGTATTTTTATGTAAGGTTTCATCTTTTAATGAATAGTTAAAAATAGAGACTTTTAATTCAAACCTGCTTTTTCATCTAAATTTTTTAGAAGATTAAATTATATTTTTAATTGGTTTAATAGTTTATATAGACAATATTTTTATAATTTAATATAAAATAGGTCCTTATAACCAATTTCACGTTGAAATTGGATATAAAATCTTAGCATACTTTTGGACATTTTTACGTTAAAAACCCACAGTGTCATTCCGTCAGTGTGATTAATTTTGAATTAATTTTTTCCACATATGTAATTATAATTTGGTAAAATGGATTATATATTTGGAATAATCATAATTTATAATGTATGGTAAGGTAATTTTTTTACAAAAAATATCAGTTAAATTGATTAAAATTAATTACATCAGTTAAGAGAAAAATAAGGTTAATAAAGTACTAAACCAAATATATAAGACCCAAAAATACCTAGAAACATGTAAAAAACCCATTTTCTGGCCATTAATAGGCCATTAAACGTCTTTTATTGAGTTATTTTTGGTTTTTTATGAATCGTTTTAGGTACAAATGTGGGTACACCTAAGCTGTTTTCGAAAATTCCAAGTCTGTCCTTTCCCTTCCCTATAAAAGGCCACCACCTCTACCCACTTTCTCACACCTCTGAAGCCACGTGGATCACCCAAAATATGATAAAATAAGATCTAAAATTAAATCCCTTACTCATATAATCCTTCCCTAAAATATAAGGAAACTCAAGGAATCATTTTGGAAGAAACTAAAAGGAGTTACCCGATTAAGAGGTAATGACTTCTCTCAAGATCATTGCCTTTATTTTCCTTATCCACCCCATACACTTTTTTATTACATTATTTTATGACAAAAACATTATCCTCAATATACTATGATGTTTTTGTTCAAATTTTTTATCTTACACTTACAACCACCTCCATCTAATGGATATCGAACACACTGTTTCTGTGTATGGTGAACAACTGCCTCATGAAATGATGATTGCTCATTTTTCCTTTACGACCATTGTTGGTGGCCATTATAATGGAAAATATGTTTATTTATTTTATATATAATATTTATTATGTATTTAATATTATATATTCCCTTTTACAACTCAAATTTTTTTTACTTTTCAATTGGTGTTAATACGTTAATCTCGTTTGGGGAAGTGTGGACTGCAGCCTCCTTAATGCGATGTGATTCATTTACACAACACATGGAATGTATTTAGGATGGATTTAGTGAAATTATATGATATAATAATGGTAATGAAATAATTATATATATATAAATATATATATACATGTCATTTATATAACGACCCATACTTTACATACATTTTTATTACTTCAGAATTGAAGCACACTTATTACAACATATAACAAAACCAAGAAAAGACCGTATAGGTATAGTGTTTTTAGAAACTGGGAAACATAAACAATTGGTTCATAAAGCATCTACATTGCCTCCCATTTATTTCATCATATCTAGAGTCCATTTTTGGCATATTCTACTTAATAACCTTCTTCCTGACCTGGGGAAATAAAACATACAAAAGGGTGAGCTAAAATGCTCAGTAAGGGTAAACAAAAGAAATATCAATCACATCATATACATAAGAACATAAATTTTGGAAATCTTAACCTGCAAAAGAGATCATAATATCATAACATGGGATAAATCATAGAAGTGAAATGTAATCCCAATAATCATAACTTAAAACATGAAACTTTGTGGCATACACACATAATCATAGATAATCATTTCTTATTAGTCAAGACTCATTGCCAAGACTATCTTAGTGGACAAAGTCCATTTCTAAACCGAGTCACCCTCGTTTCAGTCCTATTTCACTGAACCGGTATAACCTACCATTCTAGCCATGTCTATCTCATGAGATATAAAATCTTTACCCAATGCATTGGAGGGAGATATAGGTCCCACCCATCTCATAATGATACCATTCTTATGTGTTCCACAAAATCATAAATCATACATCATTGCATAACCCATGTAATAAAAATGGGATTCTTAAACATCATGACATCATAAAACAATTCATATAAGATAAAGAAATTCATAAAAATAATTCCATCACAACATAATAAAATAAATGTAATAATAGGGATAGAAACAGAACCCTATATTATCTTAGATGGAAAATAATTTTGATAAAACACTTGAACTCCATTCTTGAGGAAAATATCCTTTTTGCTTAAAAAAACACTTTTACTTTCTTAACATGTCATACAATTCTAAAATAAAAGAAGTTGATTAAAAATAAACTTGAAAACTTGTAAATGAAGCTTCTTGGAAATAATGTTTTAAAGATCCATTCATACCGTATAAGTTAAAAAAAACATTCTTCGTACTTTTTTCGGAAAAGTCAAAAAGTACCTCGTACGAAAAACGACAAAAGATTCCTTTCATATCCTTTACTAAAAACTAAACTAAGGGTAAAATTGGATTTAAAAAATTGTAGGTAGATGGAAATAATACTACATATTGAGGAAACATGGATTTGGATGATAAAATACACCCCAGTAAATTTCAAAGTATAAACAATCTCGGATAAAAATGTGATTGTGATATTTTCCCTTACCTTAGGTCTGATTTGATTCGTAAGTGTCCGAACCTCGTGTATAATGATTTAAATAATGTTATTGACTTATTCCAGAATCATACTTATTGTTATGATATCATATATGGTCATATTCTTAGCTTCTTATTAGTAATATTTCATTGCTACTTGTTATTCGGGTGTTTATAACTTTTTGTTCTTATGCGTGTTTTGTCAAATAAATTCTTATTCTTCTCTTTAGGTTATAGATACCTCATTTCCAGAATTTTATTAGTGTAATATATATCATATTCATTCATTCAATTCATTTATATAATCATTATGAAATGAAGATCATGTAGAATGAGTCGCATCACATCGTGGAGACGGTATTCCATACGTACGCACAAGTGATGATATCGTTCCTATGATCATGGAATTGTATTGGAGTGTATGTATACTATTTCAGAATCAATATCACTTTATAATAGTCATATATAGTCATTATTTACACCATTATACCCATCCAAGTAAGGTGGTGGTGGAAAATAGATTACACCACGGCGTGGAGACGGTATTCCGTACGTACGCACGCGCGGTGATTTCTTTCTCCGTAGGATGGATAGATGGTGAAATAGGGTTGTTTCATACTTATAATAACATATCAGTATATGAGTGATACTTATGTTATTACTTCATAATGAAACAACTAAAGAATAATAAGTGGAAGAAGAAATAAAGATGAAAGAATCGGTAACGGACATTACCTCTTCTTTGAAGTGCTTCTTTGAGACCTTCTTTTAGGGCACTAAAATTGATCATTGAAGAAGACCAGGACCTCTAGGATGTCTCTAGGGAAGTGTAGAGGAGAAATTGTCAGGGGTTGTCCGAGCTTGAAGGCTCAAAGTGGTGTGAGGAAGAGAGGGAGGAGGTGCCCTTTTATAAGGGAGGAGAGGGGCACCTTTGGAATACCAAAAAATATCATTTTATTATAAAGTCATGTTCTGTTTTAAATAGCTTTAAATTGAGTTATTTCTAAGATAAGGTGGGGATGGGTCGAAATCCTCTCATAAAATAGAATTTATACAAGTTTAGGTCATTATATTAACCTTATCTTTTAGTTTTAACTCTTAGTTAATTAGATTGACATTTACCATGTCACTTTGTATTTTTATATTATATAGTTAATAAACTTACCATATACATCCAAGAGACCACCAAGTTGTGTTTTATTAATATATATAACCTTATTTAAGTCATTTGTCCGAAAATTATATTTTTAGGAATAAAATAACAATTAATAATATAATATTTGTTTTAAAAACTATTTTATGTCAATTTTGACACTATTCAATAGTTGATTTTTTTGAAACTCATAACAGAATTATTCCTTCTACCAAAGTTAATAAAATAAATCCTAACATGTCATATTAACCTAGAAAATTAGTTTAATTCATAAAAAGTCTCAAATTATACTTATTTAGGTATTTATAATATCAATTATTCAAATTTTTCACTATTATGGTAATTACTGCATCATCATTCTGTCATAAATAAATTAAATTATTTAAAGTTTAAAAATTAAAAATTAAATATCATTATGTAGGAAATAGTTTTATCTTTCTAATTAATATTTATAGTTGAATTTATCTTATGTATAACCTTATATTAAAAATGATTTAGTTATTAAACTTTGATTTTAACTATTTTAACCCTTCTTTAAATAAATTAATAATAAATGTACTAATCTAATCCAAGTGGGCCTAAATGGTCATATTTTATTCCTAAGGTTGTTTTTGGTCGAATTAAACTTGTCCAATAGAATTATGACATGTGTTAGGGTAATAATAATATCATTTTTACCCTTAATTATCCTATTTACTTTTAATTGTGGTAAAAAAAAGTAAAAAGTTGCTATTCACCAAAAATTATTTTCATTTCATTGAACCAAATTTTAGTCCTTGATATTAACCGTGTCTCTAGGATGTTCGAAATTCCACTCACAGAAGCGGTAAAATTAAGTTTTATGAAAAGTTCAGTTTTTTTAACTACCACTTAGTGGTTTCACTATTCATCAAAAATTGAAAGTTTTCAGAAAAATACCAAAATTTCACCCTAGGCTAATTTCAATATTACGAATCAAAAAATGAAGTCCATTTTGAAAAATAAAATTTATAAAATTTCAAAAAGTGGTTATTACTATTCATAACGGCTAGTTTTAATAATATTTTAATAGTATATCGTTGTTTAGTGAAACTCGGTATTGCGTACGACGCAAGCTATCGAGGAAGCTCGCGATTTCGTGTAAAGCAAGACAAGAAAGTTTTGTGTGTAGAAAAATATTCCTTTGATGATTTATATAACATAAAAGTCTCGGGTGTTACATTCTACCCCCCTTAAAATGAATTTCACCCTTGAAATTCGTCACTTTGTAACAAACAGATGAGGATACCTGTCTCTCATCATATCCTCAAGCTCCCATGTAGCTTTTTCTAATTGGTGGTTCCTCCATAAAACTTTCACCAATCGAGTGGTCTTGTTTCATAGGACTTTTTCACTACGATCCAGAATCTCTATCGGTTGTTCTTCATAAGAAAGATCTTGCTCCAGCGGTAGAACTTCTGAGCTGAGTACATGTGAAGGATCAGATATGTACTTTCTCAGAAGAGATACATGGAACACATCGTGAACTTGAGAGAGATTCGGTGGAAGCGCCAATCGGTAAGATACCTTCCCAACACGATCCAGTATTTCGAAAGGACTGATATATCTAGGGCTCACTATCCCCTTCTTTCCAAATATCATAATCCTCTTCCAGGGAGATATTCGTAAGAACACTTTATCACCCACTTCAAAATCTAGGTCTTTTCTTCGGTTGTCGGCATAACTTTTCTGTCGACTCTGAGCTGCTCTTATGTGTTGTTGAATAGATCTGACCTTTTCTTCCATTTTATCAATGAGATCAGGTCCTAATAGCTTTCTTTCCCCAACTTCATCCCAGCAAGTTGGATTCATGCATTTCTTTCCATAGAGAGCTTCATAAGGAGCCATTTGAATACTGGAGTGAAAGCTATTATTATAAGAAAATTCCACCAAAGGTAGGTATTGATCCCAACCACCTTTGAAATCCATAGAGCAAGCTCTCAAGATATCCTCTATAGTTTGAATTGTTCTCTCAGACTGACCGTCTGTCTGAGGATGATAAGCAGTGCTGAAACTCAACTCTGTATCCATAGTATGTTGAATACTTCGCTAGAACTTCGAGGTAAATCTCGGATCCCGATCAGATATAATAGAAAGTGGTACTCCATGCAATCTTACCACTTCCTTTACATATATCCTGGCAAGCTGATCCAGAGAGAAATCCTCTCTAATAGCAATTAAGTGTGCAGACTTTGTAAGACAATCAACTATGACCCAGATAGCATTATTGCCTTTGGATGTTTTAGGAAGTCCTGTGACAAAGTCCATAGTGATGTTTTCCCATTTCCATTCGGGTATGTGTAATGGTTGTAACATCCCCTTATACTTCTGTCTCTCAGCTTTAACTTGTTGACAAACCAAGCATCGAGAGACATATTCAACAACATCTCTTTTCATGCCATCCCACCAGAAGTACTCTTTCAGGTCACTATACATCTTCATGCTTCCAGGACGAATAGAGAATGAAGAACTATGAGCCTCATCCAGCAACTCCTTCTTTAATTCAGGGATGGGAGGAACACAAACCCGATTCCTGAACTTTATTATCCCATCGCAATCAAGGTTGAATTCAGAAACATTTCTCACCTTCTTTTGTAACTCGACATCTTCTTTCTGTGCCTCTTTAATCTTCACATGTATAGATGGTTGAACATTCATTTGAGAAAGATAATATTTTTCCCCTTCCATTATAATTCCAAGATCCATTCTTTGTAAATCCATAAATATTGGATCTTTTGTGATACTCATCGTGGATAAACTGGTATGGTCTTGTTGACTTAATGCATCTTCCACCTTGTTTGCTTTCCCAGGGTGGTAATAGATTGAGCAGTCATAATCCTTAATCAGCTCCAACCATCTTTTTTGGCGCATATTCAGCTCCTTTTGTGTGAAAATATACTTTAAACTTTTATGATTAGTATAAATATCACACCTTTCACCATAAAGGTAATGCCTCCAAATATTTAATGAAAAGATTACCGCAGCTAACTCCAAATCATGAGTTGGGTAATTTTGCTCATGTATTTTCAACTGTCGTGAGGTATAAGATATCACCATATCATTTTGCATAAGAACACACCCCAATCCCTTCTTGGATGCATAACTGTAGATCACAAACCTTTCTCCACTTCAAGGCAGTGTGAGCACAGGTGCATTGGATAAAATTCTTTTCAACTCCTTGAAATTCTCTTCACATTCCTCCATCCAAACAAACTTAACTCCTTTCTGAGTCAACTTGGTGAGTGGATTAGATAATCGTGAAAAATCTTTCAAAAAACGTCGATAATATCCAGCCAAACCAAGAAAACTTCGGATCTCGGTTACTGTTTTTGGTCTCGACCATATTTCGATAACCTTTGTTTTTGTTGGATCCACAAATATCCCCTCTTTTGAGATTATGTGACCCAAAAATGCAACTTTTTGAAGCCAAAATTCACACTTGGTAAATTTGGCATAAAGCTTCTCCTTTCTCAGGGTCTTCAATATAATTCTCAAGTGATCTTCATGTTCTTCCTTGCTCTTTGAATATACAAGAATATCGTCTATAAAGACTACCAAAAACTGATCAAGATAGTCTCTAAAGACTCCATTCATCAGATCCATGAAGATAGCAGGGGCATTAGTAAGACCAAATGGCATCACTATAAATTCATAGTGTCCATACCTTGTACGGAAAGCCGTCTTTGGTATATTCTCCCTTTTGAACCTTAATTGATGATACCCTGAACGAAGATCAATCTTGGAAAAGTATTTATCTCCGCGTAGTTGGTAAAATAGTTCATCAATGCACAGGAGAGGATATTTGTTCTTGATAGTGATCTTGTTAAGTTCTCGATAATCAATGCAGAGTCTTATTGATCCATATTTCTTCTTAACAAACAGAACAGGTTCTCCCCAAGGTGACGCACTAGGGCGTATGAACCCCTTATCAAGATTCTCTTGGAGTTTCTTATTCAATTCCTGCAACTCAATTGGGGCCATTCTATAAGGTGTCTTTGAAATATGCAAAGCACCCGGTACAAGTTCTATTGAAAACTCAACTTCACGATTCGGTGGAAGACCCGGTAATTCATCCGGAAAGACATCATCAAACTCCCGTACAATGGGAATATTCTTAATCGTGATTTTCTCACCAACCATTTGAGATAAATAACCTTCATTTAGTGGAATCAATACCCATAAAATGGAAGAAATTTCCACTAGAAGGTTATGTTCATCCTTGCATCGATAGATGATCATAGATTGATCTGGAATATGAAATGTGACTTCCCTTCTTTGGCAATTGATATGAGCTCCATGTAGAGAAAGCCAATCCATGCCAAGAATCACATCAAATTCCACTGTAGGAAGGATCACAAGATTTGTAGGAAGCACTTTCCCACAAACTTCAATCGGAGAATAATTGTAAACTTTCGATGTGACTGTTGTGCCATTAGGTGTTGTCACAGCTAACTCAACATCTAATTGTTGAGGTAATACGGTGATACCCTTAGAAAATTATTCAGAAATAAAGGAGTGGGTGGATCCAGAATCAAATAAATCATTTGCTACTTTAGAGTGGATGGTAAGTGTACCTTTCACCACATCGTTATCGTACTCCACATCGCTGATAGAAATTTCATGTGACATTCTTTTGTCTTTAGCCTTAAGAGTTTGTTGACGTCGACCATCATCATCAACCCTTGGATTAGGGAATTTATTGGCATAATGTCCCATCTCCTTGCACTTGAAACATTGAAGTGTATTAGGTTCATTATGTGTATCCCTTCCATTGTTTGAATCATTAGACATCTTCTTCCCATCATCGCGGCATTCAAATTCCCGATGACCTTCCTTTCCACATTTGAAACATTTACTTGTCCCTTTAAGACAACTCCCTCCATGTTTCTTTCCACACTTTGAGCATAAGGGAAAGCTCATATTCTTTTCAGTGTGCTATTTAGATTTTCCTTTGAATTCCATTTTCCTCTTCTTATAAAACCCATATGACTGATGGGTTACTCCAATCTCCATCTCAACTTTGAGATCACATCGAATGATTTCCTCGTAGCTAATGAAGTCCCTTATGGCTAAGGCCCTTCGAAGACTTGGTTTTAAGCCACTAAAGAATAGATCGGTCTTACTCTCAGGTTGGATAATAATACCAGAAGTGTACCTTACAAGTCTTGTAAAATTTTCTTCATAGGTACCAACAGATTCATCATCCTTTTTCTTCAGTTCAAGAAACTCTTTCTCCATCTTTGTTCAGAGAATATGAGGGAAGTACTTATTGAAAAATAAGTTCTTGAACTCATCCCATTCCATGGACTCAATTTCATCCCTTTTCCTTGTATTCTTAATAAGATTCCACCATTGATCAGCATCACCCTCCAAACGATACACTGCTAAGATGACTTTATCATGCTCAGAAAATTGAAGAACTGAAAATATATTTTCAGTAGTACTAATCCATTGTTCAAAAACTAATGGATCAGTAGACCCGCTGAATGAAGGTGGATGCTGTCTCATGAAGGATTCAACAGAATGTTGCTCCTTCCTTTGCTCGTTTGGAAGTCCTGCATGATTCATAGCTTGAGAAAGTTGTGTGAGCATGGCTACAAGATTTTGCATTCCAGCTCCCATAATGTTTGGTTGCTTAGGGGTTCAATCATTTCATTGCCCGTCACATTCCTCATTAACACGGTTCCTTCGGGTTCCAACCATAGACTAAAACCAATAAGAATAGTGTGAGCAACACTAATTATAATAGGAAAACCACATAATCAAGAATAAAATTTCACACTTAAGGTCTTATCCTAGGTTATTCATGGCCATTTCTAAAACACTAAGATTGTGTTCTATGCTTAGACTTATCCTTAGGGTTCTTACTAAGGCTTTCACATCCTAGTTTCCAAAGGTTGACTATACCTTTCCTCTGATACCAACTATAACGACCCATACTTTACATACATTGTTATTACTTCAGAATTTAAGCACACTTATTACAACATATAACAAAACCAAGAAAGGACCGTATAGGTATAGTGTCTTTAGAAACTGGGAAACATAAACAACTGGTTCATAAAGCATATACTTTGCCTCCCATTTATTTCATCATATCTAGAGTCCCTTTTTGGCATATTCTACTTACTAACCTTATTCCTAACCTGGGGAAATAAAACATACAAAAGGGTGAGCTCAAATTCTTAGTAAGGGTAAACAAAAGAAATATCAATCACATCATATACATAAGAACATAACTTTTGGAAATCTTAACATGTAAAAGAGATCATAATATCATAACATGGGACAAATCATAGAAGTGAAATGTAATCCCAATAATCATAACTTAAAACATGAAACTTTGTGGCATACACACATAATCATATAGAATCATTTCTTATTAGTCAAGACTCATTTCCAAGACTATCTTAGTGGACAAAGTCCATTTCTGAACCGAGTCACCCTCATTTCAGTCCTGTTTCACTGAACTGGTATAACCTACCATTCTAGCCATGTCTATCTCATGAGATATAAAATCTTTACCCAATGCATTGGAGGGAGATATAGGTCCCACCCATCTCATAATGATACCATTCTTATGTGTGCCACAAAATCATAAATAATACATCATTGCATAACCCATGTAATAAAAATGGGATTCTTAAACATCATGACATCATAAAACAATTCATATAAGATAAAAAAATTCATAAAAATAATTCCATCACAACATAATCAAATAAATGTAATAATAGGGATAGAAACAGAACCCTATATTATCTTAGATGGAAAATAATTTTGATAAAACACTTGAACTCCATTCTTGAGGAAAATATCCTTTCTGCTTAAAAAAAAATAATTTTCCTTTCTTAACATGTCGTACAATTATAAACTAAAAGAAGTTGATTAAAAATAAACTTGAAAACTTGTAAAGGAATCTTCTTGGAAATAATATTTTAAAAATCCATTCATACCGTATAAGTTAAAGAAAACATTCTTTGTACTTTTGTCGAAAAAGTCAAAAAGTACCTCGTATGAAAAACGACAAAAGATTCATTTCATATCCTTTACTAAAAACTCAACGAAGGGTAAAATTGGATTTAAACAATTTTAGGTGGATGGAAATAATATTACATATTGAGGAAACATGGATTTGGATGATAAAATACACCCTAGTAAATTTCAAAGTATAAACAATCTCAGATAAAAATGAGATTGTGATATTTTCCCTTATCTTAGGTCCGATTTGCTTCGTAAGTGTCCGAACCTCCTGTATAATGATTTAAATAATGCTATTTACTTATTCCAGAATCATACTTATTGTTATTATATCATATATGGTCATATTATTAGCTTCTTATTAGTAATATTTCATTGCTACTTGTTATTCGGGTGTTTATAACTTTTTGTTCTTATGTGTGTTTTGTCGAATAAATTCTTATTCTTCTCTTTAGGTTATAGATAACTAATTTCCAGAATGGTATTAGTGTAATATATATCATATCCATTCATTCAATTCATTTATATAATCATTATGAAATGAAGATCATGTAGAACGAGTCGCATCACATCGTGGAGACGGTATTCCGTACGTACGCATGAGTGATGATATCATTCCTATGATCGTGGAATTGTATTGGAGTGTATGTATACTATTTCAGAATCAATATCACTTTATAATAGTCATATATAGTCATTATTGACACCATTATACCCATCCAAGTAAGGTGGTGGTGGAAAATAGATTACACCACGGCGTGGAGACGGTATTCCGTACGTATGCACGCGCGATGATTTCTTTTTCTGTAGGATGGATAAATGGTGAAATAGGGTTGTTTCATACTTATAATAACATATCAGTATATGAGTGATACTGATTTTATTACTTCATAATGAAACAACTAAAGAAGAAGAAGTGGAAGAAGAAATAAAGATGAAAGAATCGGTAACGGACATTACCTCTTCTTTGAAGTGCTTCTTTGAGACCTTCTTTTAGGGCACTAAAATTGGTCTTTGAAGAAGACCAGGACCTATATTATGTCTATAGAGAAGTGTAGAGGAAAAAGTGGCAGGGGTTGGCCGAGCTTTAAGGCTCAAAGTGGTGTGAGGAAGAGAGGGAGGAGGTGGCCTTTTATAAGGGAGGAAAGGGGCACCTTTGGAATAACTAAAAATATTATTTTATTATAAAGTCAAGTTCGGTTTTAAATAGCTCCAAATTGAGTTATTTTTAAGATAAGGTGAGGATGGGTCGAGATAATCTCATATAATATAATTTATACAAGTTTAGGTCATTATATTAACCCTATATTTTAGTTTTAACTCTTAGTTAATTAGATTGACATTTACCATGTTACTTTGTATTTTTATATTACATAGTTAATAAACTTACCATATACATCCAAGCGACCCCCAAGTTGTGTTTTATTAATATATATAACCTTATCTAAGTCATTTGGCCGAACTTTAGATTTTTAGGAAAAAAATAACAATTAATAATATAATATTTGTTTTAAAAACTATTTTATGTCAATTTTGACACTATTCAATAGTTGTTTTTTTGAAACTCATAACAGAATGCTTACTTAGACCAAAGTTAATTACATCAATCCTAACATGTCATATTAACCTATAAAATTAGTTTAATTTATAAAAAGTCTCAAATTATACTTATTTAGGTATTTATAATATCAATTATTCTAATTTTTCACTATTATGGTAATTACTGAATCATCATTGTGTCATAAATAAATTAAATTATTTAAAGTCTAAAAATTACAAATAAAATATAATTATGTAGGAAAGCTTTTTATATTTCTAATTAATATTTATATTATAATTTATCTTATGTATAACCTTATATTAAAAATGATTTATTTATTAAACTTTGATTTTAACTATTTTAACCCTTCTTTAAATAAATTAATAATAAATGTCCTAATCTAATCCCAGTGGGCCTAAATGGTCATATTTTATTCCTAAGGTTATTTTGGGTCGAATTAAACTTGTCCAATAGAATTAGGACATGTGTTAGGGTAATAATAATATCATTTTTACCCTTAATTACCCTATTTACTTTTAACCGTGGTAAAAAAAAGTAAAAAGTTACTATTCACCAAAAATTATTTTCATCTCATTGAACCACATTTTAGTCCTTGATATTAATCGTGTCTCTAGGATTTTAGAAATTCCACTCACAGAAGCGGTAAAATTAAGTTTTATGAAAAATATAGTTTTTTTAACTACCACTTAGTGGTTTCACTATTCATCAAAAATTGAAAGTTTTCAGAAAAATACCAAAATTTCACCCTAGGATAATTTCAATATTATGAATCCAAAAATGAAGTCCATTTTGAAAAATAAAATTCATAAAATTTCAAAAAGTGGTTATTACTATTCATAACGGCTAGTTTTAATAATATTTTAATAGTATATCGTTGTTTAGTGAAACTCAGTATTGCGTACGACGCAAGCTATCGAGGAAGCTCGCGATTTCGTGTAAAGCAAGACAAGCAAGTGTTGTGTGTAGAAAAATATTCCTTTGATGATTTATATAACATAAAAGTCTCGGGTGTTACAATTTACATACTTTCTTTCAATATGAAAATAAAAATTGAAACAACATTCACGCGTACGTACGACTTACCGTCTCCATGAACGATATATTCCATTTCACAATTCTTTAAGATATTGATTATTATAATATAAATATAATTTATATAAATGATATTTATAAAATTATTTAAATTATTTAATCATGATATAAGTATAAGTATCAATGATATAACAAATTAAGATACATGCGAAGAACAAAACAAATATTACTCGAAGTGAAACCGTAACATAGGATCGTTAAAAAGAGGGTAATATAAGGTCATAATGAAACCATATATGGTATTATATATAAGAATATGATTATATAAAATATTTATAATAAAATTATATTTATTATTCATGATTTTTTTACGATTAGAAAGAGATTTAAGAAATAAGGTAAGGGGATTTCATCTCACTTTGTTTCTCATGAGATATATGCTATGTTCGATGCTCTTTCCTTTTGTGTGGTGTATGTACTATACATGAATGTATTATATTTAATTCACACTTAAATTTATGAGTATTCACATATTAATTTTATGATCCTTAATTCATGGGGTTTATGTCTCAAAAGTTACCAAATTGGTAAAAATGTTTGTTCTCAATTTTCCTTCTTTGAGACTCATGTTTTATTATTCACACAAACTATTTTTAGAGGTGTATATACTTCAATTTTACATGTAATATCAGTAATATCCTTATTTTAATGATATTTTAAGATTCATTTAATTTAATTTTATTACATCGAGAGTATTATTCCAAGTTACCAAGTTATAAGAGTTTATTGAGACAATCACATCGCTTTTCGATATTGTTTATGTTTATGCTTCTTTTGATGAATTCTTATATTCCATATCTCAAAAAATTCATGAATTTTATTATCCTATAGTTATTAATGATATATTCATTTAGTGGTAACATTTTATAGTCTTTGGTACATAAGATAGTTAAGAATGGTTTTTTAAGAAAGCCTGACTTTACCCTCTCTTCGGTCAGAAATTCATGTTCCTTGAAAACCATGTTTTCTAAAAAGCATTTCCAAGAATATTATACTAATATCATATGATCATTAAAAGAAATTTTTACCCTATTTTTCTTTTACTAATGTTTTCAAAGGATCATTATTGTAACTTTTCATAGGATTCAGTTTTTTAATCCTTTTTACCATGAAAAGGGAATATTATTTTTACCTCTTACGACATGTACAAATTTATCCTCCGTCAATACTTTGAAGCTTTATTTACATATTCAAAGATTATTTTTTTAAGAAAATGTTTTTAAAATATATTTTAAAAGAAAATGGTTTTCAAAATGTTTTCAAGATTATTTTATATGTTTTTAAGTAAAATGGGTTTCAAATTTTTTTTAAGATTCTTTTATAAAATTTCAAGAAAAATGAATTCCAAAAGATTTTCAAGATTCTTTTATAAGTTTTCAAGAAAAATGGTTTCCAAAATTTTTTTAAGCTTCTTTTTTAAGTTTTCAAGAATAATGGTTTCCAAAATGTTTTCAATATTCTTTTATCATTTTTCAAGAAAAATATTTTCCAAAACATTTTCATTCTTATTTTATATGTTTTTCAGAAAATTATTTTCAAAACATTTTCAAGATTTATTTATATGCTTTCAAATTGTTTTATAATAAAAAGATTTATATAATATTTTGAAGTTTATTTTATAAGTTTTTATAGAAAAAGGTGTCCAAATTATTTGAAGTCTTATTTTTAAATTTTAAAGGTATTTTCTTTGAAAAATATTTTCAAATGGATTTATGTATTAAAAATCCTTTTTTGAAAGAAAAAAGGAAAGTTTCCATAAAAAATGTTTTTGAATGATATTTCAACATTATTTTCCATCTAATATGACATCTGTTGATGTTACTCATTCCATTATAGAAAATGATATATGGTTTCCATTTATATTTTTTTATGAATGGGTTATTATTAATGTCATGGTATTTATGAAACCCATTTATCTTTGAACGGTTATATGATTTTAAAACCCACTTATTTTAATGGGTTATGTTTATGATGAAATTATTATGAAAACTGTATTTTTCCACAAGATATGATATGAATATATGTTTATAGTACCCATTTCATTTCATGGGTTGTGATATGATTATTCATGATCTTATGGAACATGTTTGTTTGATTTAATTATGAGATGGGTGGGACCTATATGTCACTCTAATGAATTGGGTAAAGATTTATATATCATGAGATAGACTAAGATGGACATGCGACTGAACCATGACTTCCAAGATGGTATAAGGAGTGAACTCATGCTAATAATATAATAATGGGAGTAAACCATAACTAGAAACATGGTATGAGTAGTAAACCCATACTACCTAGATGGTCTTGGAAGTAATTTCTTGGATACTATGGAAATCATGTTATATTATTATCTATTTTCCACAATTCCATGTTTTATTTATATGTTATGATTTCATGTATTATTATCTTTATTTCATTATGATTCATGTGTTATGAAATGCCAATTTTTATTCCATGATTCCTATTATGATATTTTATATGCAGGGAATGATCTTCTATTTTCATGATCACATTCTCATACCATTAATCTCTTGTTCATTCTTACATGTCTCTATTTTTTCCCTTTACCAAGCATCTGAGATCACCCTTTTTTATATTTACTTTACCCCAAGTTATGATGATATGTATTATGTTTGAGGTGTCTAAGAAGGGTTCTAGTCAAGAAGAACCTAGTGGGAGATAATTTATCTTTCTCATGTACGAGTGTTTATATTTTCATGTTTCCAATGGTACTAGACTAAATATTGTATTTGAGCATCTGTTTGAATAATGTTTAAGTATTTTGACAAAGTTATGTAATTTTTATGTTTGAAAAGAGAGGGTATATATAGTTAGTATCAGATAAATGGTATATTTATCCTTTGTAAGCTAAGATGAGAAAACTTTAGTAAGATCCCGAGGTTTATTTCTAAGAATTTGTTTAGGGGATGTCTCTAAGGATAAGTATAAGGATGAGTTAACATTTAGGAAAATGTCCTAGAATTTTGGTAAAGGATAAAGAAAGTGGTTTCCTAGAAATACATCCATGTCTGGATAAAACAAGTGGATGTGGATCTGGAACAGATATACCTATGGGTAAAAACTCCAACAAGATGTTCTGGGCCTAACTCAGGGTAATTTGGTACATGACAACGGGCCTTGGTGCACACCTAGTTTGACATTCCTAGGTGATATTCTTTGGAAAATCACAAACTCTTCACAAAACATCATAAAGGATTTAAAAATAAGTTGGATATTAATAACATAGGGTGTTATAAATTAAGGAAGGTGTCATGATATCCTATAAGTAATTATTTTCATGACTATGTGGTTTTATACTATGATAAGTAACACTCACAATAAGTTTCTGATTTTAGTCAATGGAGGAAACCAGAAAAAACTAGACTAAATTTGAATGTGATGGAGTATTTTTTGATGAGAAGTCATGTGGAATGATTATTGGAGTAAAATATGTTGTGATCACGCCTAATAATTTTCATGGAACATGATTAACAACATTGACCTTAACTGACTTTCAGAATCACCAAGGAAGAGAAAGGAGTTCACTGAGAGTGTGGGTAATGAAGACCATGGAGGAAAGAAGATTATATTACCTTTATGTTAAGAATTTGGAAATAATAAATTAATTTAATATCTTAGAGTAACAAGAATATGTTTTTACTGTGAAAATAAGTACACAAACCAATTGACTATAAGGGAAAAATGAAGAGTTTGGTTAAAGAAACAGATGAGAATATTGGCCTCCCTAATACATCATCAAAGGTTAAGTGTTTTAAGTGTGTAGTAAATGTTCATTATGCAACTCAATGTTCCAAGAGAAAATTTCTTAAACATAATTAGCAAGGTGGTGTGAGTAATGGTTACATTGAGGATGATGACGAGACTATAGATGAAATGTAAAAGTAAAGATGTATTATGTAATAGGATGAGGTAACATTGTTAATGGATTAAGGATGAAGTAATCAAAGTTATTATGTTTTTGGATTCAAAAGATATGAATGATGAAATATAAAAGTATTTTTCTACTTATGTTTTTATGCTTCGTATTTACAAGTTTATATTGAATGTTCCTGATGGACCAGTGAAGTGATTTAATAACAAGGTGATATTTTGACTAAGGGAAGGTTACCCTTAATATTTTATTTATATTAAGATAATGTTTTATGGATAAAGGTATGTGGATATGGATAATTAAATTTGATAGTAGTGATTTCCTTTTTAACTAAGTAATGATTTATTGATAGGTGGTTTATGTTATCATTGATGATGTTTAATTTTTTTTGGATTTAAGGAATATATCCAATATACTTTGGAATAAGGAAACATGCTTGTTTTCCGAAATTATTTATGGTAATTCACATGTTTGGAATGTGATAACCAATATATACTTTATGATATATGGGGAAATAAATGTTAAGCTTATTTCATGACTCTCTTTCTAAAGTTTTGTATTTTCATCTTTGATAAGGGTTATAATGCTAACCATTCATGAAACGTTTAAGTTAAACTTCAGAGGAGGTATTTATGCATTGAGTTTGTATTGAAAACCTTGGTTAAAAGGCTATTTAGTGATTAATTTTTTTTAAGGATATCCATATTATAAATTTTGAAAATTATATTAGTGTTTTTTTAAAAATGACATTATGTATGATGGGTGATAACCAGTCAATTCCAAAAAGTCTACGGGTCTTGAAACCATGACCAAAGGACGAAAAAGGTTTCACACCAACCACTGGACTATTTGATGTACTGGTAAATGAATCATTATTTTTGGTGAATAAATATTAATGATGAATCAGAAGTGTTACTTTTTATAGATTAATGAAAATTGATTTTGAAGAGACAAATAGTTATACTTTTCATTCTTTTATGGGCCTTAAGATCCATTAAAGGTGTATTTTATTGCTTTATGTATCAAATTTAATTTTCGGACATTAATTCCTTATGGTAATGTATGTATTTAAAAAATTTCAAATAACAATAAAATAATGAATTTTTTATAAATATATTAATAATTACTCAACGTTTTGAAAGTGATAAAAAAATAATGTTGTCCTAATACCTTAAATTTTGTTGAACTGATGGCTTTTGAAATCATTACAGAATTATGAATTTGAGGTCCTCCAATTTTCTTTTATTGTTCAATTTTTTCTGATTGATGACCTTAATCAATACCTATAAATATTTACTCTTTTTTCCTTCATGTACAATCTTCACTCCAAACCTATGTTCTCCCTATGTGTAAAACGTATTATATGTTACTTTGGGTAACTGTTATGGTTCCAACTTTCCCATTTTAAGGGAAGTTTTAGTATCTATTTTTATGATGTGGGTTTCTATGAATGAAACTTTCAAGTATTAAACCTTTGATAATTTAGATGAATTTTGAGGGTGAAAATAATTTTAAGTGGTGTGGAATAAAACAACCTGAGATTTTGTGAAATATATAATTTTGAATTAATTTAATATTTTGATATTTTTTCATTTCATGAAATAATAAAAATAGTATTTCACTATGTCAATCATTCCTTTCACATGGAACCATCTTGTCATATATTACACAGAATAATAAGGTTTCATACATTACATGCAATGTTGACCTTCCTCTATGGATTTTGTAACATGCAAGACCAAGTATTACCTAACTATAATATATTTTTAAAAATATTATTATAATGAGATATAACCTAGAAATTAAGTAGATGTATATGAATATTATTAGATAAATTAGGAAATTACTTGGTTTAAATAAATATAATATTAATTCACAGGTTACTAATTACTTAGAAATGAATATGAAAATAGATTTAATATAAAGGAAAAATATTATTATGGTCACAAAGCTATTTTAAAATAATAAATTAAATTAACAAAAATTAGTGAGTAATATTAATGTAATAAATATTATATATATCCAATAAAATATTTTTAATATTCATCCATTAGATTTGATAGAAATAAGATAAGAAAAAACCCAATTTTATGCTTAAAAACCTATATTTTTATTAAGGCATTTTTACAACCTTTAATGGAGAACCCATTTAAATTAATTTTTTTATAATTATTATAGATTTAATATTTCAAAATAAAACTTATATTTGTAATAGAAACATAAAAATTTGGTTAGGATAAATTTTTGGTATTTTTATGTAAGGTTTCATCTTTTAACGAATAATTAAAAATACTGGATTTTAATTCAAAACTACTTTTTCATCAAATTTTTTTATAAGATTAAATTATATTTTTAATTTGTTTAATAGTTTAGTAAGATAATATTTTTATCAATTAATACAATTTAGGTAATTTTATCCGATTTCAAATTGAAATTGGATACAAAAACATAGCAAACTTTTGGATGTTTTCACGTTAAAAACCCGTAGTGTCGTTTCGTTAGCAAGATTAATTTTAAATTAATTTTTGCCTATTCTATGATTAGAATTTGTTAAAATTACTTAAATATTTGGAATCATAATACTTTATAATTTTTAAAAATTTCAACTTTATTTTTGACAAAAAATATTAGCGAAAGTGTTTAAAATTAATTACATCGGTTAAGAGGAAAATAAGGTTAATACAGTAATAAACCATAAATATAAGACCCCAAAAGGACTAGAAACTTGTAAAACACTAATTTTATAGAAATTATTAATCCATGAACCTTCCATTCTTGATTTTGGTTTTTTTATTATTTATTTTGGTAAAAACTTTGGTACACCTAACTTTTTTTTAAAAATGCCATGTGTTCCCTTTCCCTTCCCTATAAAAGGTCACCACCTCTATCCACTTACTCACACCTCTAAAGACCCTTGTATCACCCAAAATCTTATACAATAAACTCCAATATTCTAGAACTTCATCTTAGAATCTTTCCATTTGGGAATAAGTCAACTCAAGGAAGCCTTTCGACCCAAACTTGAAGGAGTTTCCCGATTAAGAGGTAACGTCTTCTCTCAAGATCCTTTCCTTTATTTTATTTTTCCACCCCATCCAATCTATTTATTCCATTATTGTATGAAAAAATAGTATCCTAAATATAATAGGATATTTTATCCTAATTTTTATACCTACACTTACACACACCTCTATCTAATGGATATCGAACATACTGTTTCTATGTACGGTGAACTACTGCCTCGCGAAATAATTATTGTTCATTTTTATTTTACCACCAATAATGGTAACCATTATTATGAAAAATATATTTATATCTATTATATATAATATTTTTTATGTACTTAAATTATTTATTCCTTTTTATATCTCATAACATTTTACTTTACATTTGGTGTTAATACAATAATCTCGTTTGAGGAAGTGTGGACTACCGCCCCCTCAAAGCGATGTGATTCATTCACACACCACATGGAATGTATTAAGGATAGATTTAGGTAAAATATATTATATAATAATGATATTTTAATAATTATATATATATACACACAATTATACACACTTTTAATTTACACACTTTCTTTCAATACTAAAATAAAAACGGAATCAACGTTCATGCGCAAGTATGACTTAACGTCTCCATGAACAGTGTATTACATTTCATACTTATTTATGATATAAATTATTATAATATAAATATACTGAATATAAATGATTTTTATATCATTATTTACATTCTTTAATCATGATATATGTATAAGTACCAACGATACTACAAATTAAGACACATGCGAAGAACAAAGTGAATATTACCCGAAGTGAAACCTTAATATAGGATCGTTAACAAGAGGGTAATATAAAGTCATAATAAAACCATATATGGTATTATGTATATGAATTTTATTATATAAAATATTTATAATAATCTTATATTTATTATATAGTAATCTTGTATGAGTACGAAGAGAGTCAAGACACAAGGTAAGGGGATTTCATCTCACTTTTTATTTTCGTGAGATACATGCTATATTAGCCACTCTTTCCTTTTTTTGTGGTGTATTTACTGAACATGATTGTGTTCTATGTATATTATATTTAAATTTATGGGTATTTATATATATATTTTATGATCTTTCATTCATGTGGTTTAAGTTTTAAATGTTACCTAATCCTTAAGAATGTTTTGTCTCAATTTTCCTTCTTTGAGACTCATGTTTTCTTATTCACCTATACTATTTTTTGATGAGTATATAATTACATTTTACATGTTCTATCATGAATTTAATTCTTTTAATGATATTTTAATCTTCATTTAATTTCAAATTATTACATATAGAGTATGATCCCTTGTTACTAAGTTATAAGAGTTTATTGAGACAATCTCATCACTTTTTGAGATTATTTACATTTATGATTATTTTGATGAATTCTTATGTTACGTATCTCATGAAATTAATACATTTTCTTCTTATATGGTTATTTATTCTATATTCATGTTTTGGTAAAAATTTTCTACTCTTTGTTACATAAGATAGTTAAGAAATTATTTTTAGGAAATCCAAAATTTTCCCTCTCTTCGGTTGGAAATATGAATTCCTTCAAAACCAGATTTTCTAAAAAGATTTTATAATAATTTTATATTAATATACTATGATCATTAAAAGACATTTGTACCATTTTTGTATTTTACCAATGTTTTTAACGAAATATTCCCATCACTTTTTGAATTAGGAAATTTTATATCCCTTTTAATGTGCAAAAGGAATGTTATTTTTACCTCGTATGACATGTAAGGATTTATCCACTATTAATCCTTTGAATCATTCTTTCCATTTTTAAAGGTTATTTTTTTTTCAGAAAATGTTTTAAAAGATATTTTCAAAGAAAATGGTCTTAAAAACCTTTTCAATCTTCTTTTATAAGTTTTCATGGAAAATGGTTTCCAAAATGTTTTCAATCTTCTTTTATAAGTTTTCAAGAAAAATGGTTTTCAAAACATTTTCAAGTTTCTTTTATAAGTTTTCATTAAAAATGGTTTAAAAAATGGTTTCAAGGTTTTTTTTATATTTTTTCATGAAAAATGATTTCCAAAACTTTTTCAAGCTTCTTTTATATGTTTTCAATAAAAATGGTTTCCAACACATTTTTAAGCTTCTTTTATAAGTTTTCAAGATAAATGATTTTCAAAAAGTTTTCAAGCTTTATTTATAAGTTTTCAATGTGTTTTCTAATATTTTTTTTTTAAAAAAATTTGAATCTTATTTTATATGTTTTCTAGAAAATGTTTTTAAAATGATCTCAAATATTCTTTATAAGTTTTGAAGGTATTTTTTATGGAAATTATTATATAATGGTTTCATTTATTAAAAAGTATTTTTTTATAGAAGAAATGATATTTTATTCAAGAAATGTTTTTGAATGATATTTCAAAATTATTTTCTATCCAAGATGACATCTGTTGATTTTTTTTGAAAAAAAATTGTAATTCATAAATGAAGAAATTGAACAGAATACCCACTTCAGATATGACAAAATTGAAGCCATAACCACAACTAAGACCCGGCGATGCCATTCAGACCATACATGTCTTCGATCAGACTTCCCCTTCCAGCACCGATCTCCCTCAACCTTCCCCCAGATTTAAACACCATGCGACATGACCTCAATGATACTCTCACAGAACAATGCTCAGCTCTTTAGATTTTCTCATCTCGGCCTCATCAAAGCCTTCAGATCGATTGAACCCTTACTATGACCCCATCGACCTCAGGTCCCCAGGCGTGCTTGTGAAAACCTCAACATAGGACCCTGACATCAAGATGACATCTGTTGATGTTACTCATGGACTTTTAGATAATTATGTAAAGGTTTCATTCATAAAATTTCTATGAATGGGTTATTGTTAATATCATGGTCTTTATGAAACCAATTTCTATTTCACAGGTTATATGTTTTTAAAACCTATTTCTTTTCACTGGTTGTGTTTATGATGAAATGATTATGAAACCTATCTTTTTCCATAGGTTATGGTATGATTATATGTTTATAATACCCATTTTATTTCATGGGTTATGATATGATTATTTATCACCTTGTGAAACTTGTAATTATGATTTCATTATGAGATGGGTGGGATGTATATGTCCCTTCAATGCATTGGGTAAAGATTTATATCTCATGATATAGACTAAGATGTAAATGGGACTGAACCATGACTACCAAGATAGTATCGGGTGTAAAACCATACTACCAGGATGGTCTTGGTAGAAATGAATTGGATACAATGGAAATTATATTATATGCTTATCTATTTTCCATAATTCCCTATTTTATTACTATGTTATTCTTTCATATCTTTTTTTCATTATGATTCATGTCTTATGAACCACCTATCTTTATGCCATGATTCCTATTATGATCTTTGATATGTAGGGTAAAATATTTTATTATCATGATCATGTTCTTAGAACCTTATGCTCATGTTTATTCTTACATGTCTCCCTTGTTTAACCTTATTGAGAATATGAGCTCACCCCTTTTTATGCTTCCTTTCCCCTAGGGTATGATGATATGTATTATCTTTGAGGTGTATAAGAAGGGTGATAGTAAAGAAGAACCTAGTGGGAGATAATATTTCTCATTCATGTACCAATGTTTATGTTTCCATGTTTCCAAAGGCACTAGACTAAATATGGTTTTTGGTCATACGTTTTATAAATTTTAAGTATTATGAAAAAATTATGTAATGTTTATGTTTGAAAAGTGAGGGTTTTTTCAGTTATTCCAAGCCTAACATGTTACAAATATATTGGTGGGTAGTTTTATACTTATTTGTATGCTATAATTTCATGTCTTATTCCATTATTATGATCTCATGAAACGTGTTATTTTATTCCATTATGATTTTTGTCTTATGAACTACCAATAATTATAGTGTGACTCAATTTTATGGTCTATGATACGATAAGCATGGATTTCAAATGTTAAAACCATGTTCTAATACCCTTATACTCATATGATGCTTATGAAATCATAGATATCTCCATTGTTTAACTTTACTGAGCATTAGATATTGCCATTTATTATATTTTCTTTTCCCTAGTTATGAAGAATGGTATTATGTATGATATTTCTAAGAAGGGTTATAGTTATGAAAATTATGGGTCTCTATAGTTGGTATTAGAGAAAGGTCTAGTTAATTTTTTTAAAGTGGGATGATAAAACTTTAGTGAGAACCATTTTTATAAGTATAAGTACAGTAAACTATCCAAATGTTTTGGTAATGATCATGAACAATCAAGGATAAACCAATCATGTCATATATTTAAAATAATGTTTCATGATTTAGATATCATGTAATTATATTTTCATGATTATATGGTTCCCCTTTATGATTAATGTTTCTCATACTATACTTTAGGGTTTTAGTTGATGGATGAAACCTTAATGAATAATTTTAGGGAGAAATGTGATGGGAAATGAAATGATTATCCTCTTAATAAACAAATAGTTATGGGATATAGAATAAAAAATATCATTGTTATACTTATACAATGATCTCAATCTATGAATCTTTCTGAGATTCCAAATGAGAAAAGAAGGGAACAAGGTTCTATTAATTCCTTTATTAGATAACATCTACCTTCTTTTATTAGTTATGATAATCCACTAATTACTGAGAAATGGATCAGTACCATTAAAAAGATATTTTTCATTCTCTAGGGTTCAAATATTGAAAAAGTTATTTTGGTTTTTTATCATTTGGAAGGAGAAGTAGATCAATGGTATAATCTTATCAAGAACATGGGGGGATAAGATGATATTGAAACCATAGAGTTAGATGAATTTAATTTCTTATTTATGAATAAGTTCTTTCCTCATATTCTTTGAAAAAAATAGAGAAGGAATTCCTTGAGTTAAAGAAAAAGGATGATGAATCTGTTGGTACTGATGAATTTTTTTTTACAAGACTTGTGAGGTATGCTTATGGTATTATCATCTAACCTAAAAGTAAATTTGATCAATTTTTAAATGGATTAAAAAAAAGTCTATGAATGGTGTTATCCATAAGGTACACTGGTAACTATGAATAAATATTTTTATGTGCTATCTAGGTGTAAATAGAGATTGGATTTACCCATAAATATCATGGTTTTGATAAGAAATTAAATATGGAATTCAAAGGAAATTATTAAAACCATGGAGAAAAAAAATGAGACTTCCTTTATTCTAAAAGTGTGGAAGGAAATATGGAGAAAATATTTTTTGGGGGAATAATAAATTTTTTATGTGTGGAAATGGAGGCTATCAAGAAACTGAATGAAAAAGTGATTGGAGTAAGTTATCTAATGATGCAAAGAAAGATAAATTTACATATAATGCCGCACCAATAATTTCGTGTTTCAAATTATAGGAGTATGGGAATTATTCTAACCTATGAAAAATTCCAAATGTTATTGATGTTGATCACTATTAAAAACCTATTAATCCCAAAGACAATGGGAAATCTCATGTCATCACTATTTATGATGAATGGTGTGATGAAGACATGGTGGTTGGTACACCTATCAACCACTATTGAACTAATAATGTCTTATTTGATTTTATATCTACCGAATCATTTATTTTGGAAGAATTTTATTAGGGTATTATAATACCAAATATATAATTTATTGTTTAATTATTTGTGAAAACCCAAAATTGTAAAATGATTTCATCTCAAGTCCATGATTCTTCTACAATTTAATTTTATGGGAATCTGATTCTTGTAAATATTGTTATCCTTAATCTAGTTGAGTTTGATTTTATTTTGGGAATTTATTAGATTTAATTATATAAATAACACATCAATTGATAAGGATGGTAAGTCATGTTTGAATAAAAATATGACCGTCTATCAATGTGATGATAAATATAAACTTCTAATGGAAATCATATCCATTGTATGTATCTTGATTCCTATTCAAAAAGGGAGTTTATCTCAAATGGTTTCTGAGAAAATCAACATCAAAGAAATGAGTATTATGAAAGAGTTTTTATATTTTTTATAAGAGTTTCATTATCTTACAATGAATCATGATGTTGAATTTTCAATAGAACTCATGCCTAGTTTTACATGATTTATAAAGACTCCATATAGAATGTCCTTGATTGAGTTAGAAGAATTGGAAATGAAACTCAATGAGAATCTTGAAAAGGGATTAATTTGGCCAAGTGAAACACCTTGGGGTCCACCTATTATTTTTTATAATAAATATGGATCAATGAAAATTTTAATTGATTATCAATAACTTAACAAGATAAATATTATGAATAAGTACCCCTACCCTATATTGGTGACTTGCTTGATCAACTGCATGGAGCTCAATGTTTTTCAAAGATTAACCTTCATTCTGGATATCATCAATTGGGTGTCAAGGAAGATATACCCAAGAAAAAATTCTAAACATGGTTTGGACACTATGAATATATAGTGATGAATTTTCGTCTTACTAATGACCCCACAATATTCATGGATTTTATGAATTGTGTCTTTATATATTACCATGATCAGTTTGTGTTAGTCTTTATGGATGATATTATTATATATTCAAAGTTTAAGGAAGAGAATAAATATCACTTAAGGATTATATTGGAGATCCTAAGGAAGGATAAGTTGTATGCAAAATTTATAAAGTGTAAAATTTGTCTACAAAATGATTCATTTTTGTGTCATATATTGTTAGGAGAGGGTGTATCTATGGATCCATTAAATATAGAAGATATTGATCATTGGAAAAGACCAACCACAGTTACTAAGATCCATAGTTTTTTTTGGATGGATATTATTGATGGTTTGTGGATATTATTTCATGAAAGTCTAATCCACTCACCTAGTTAACTTAGAAGGGAGGAAAGTACATTTGGATAGATGATTGTGAGGAATATTTCAAGGAATTGAATACAAGGATATTAAATTCACTAGTTCTTACATTACCCTGTAGTGGGGAAGGATTTTTAATCTATAGTGGTGTATCAACGAAGGTATTGAGGTACATCCTCACACAAAATGATATTTTTATAGCTTATGCCTAATGATAATTGAAGGTTCATGAACAAAATTATCCAACTCATGATTTGGAGATAGCTGTGGTAATTTTTTCATTAATTATATCTAGGCATTATATTTATGGAGATAGGTGTGATATATATACTAATAAAAAAAGTTTAAAGTATATATTCACTCAAAATGAGATGAATATGCACCAGAGAAGATGGTAAGAGCTAATTAAAGATTATGACTGCTCAATACATCACCACCTTGGGAAAGAAAACAAGGTGGCTAATGCATTGAGTAGAAAGAATAATTATATCTTATCTATGATAAGGACCACAAAAAATATACTATTATTATATTTTTAGAGGATGATAAAAGAAATTATAAAGGTGAAAAATATTATCTGGCTCAAATAAGTGTTCAACCATCTATACATATAAGGATTAAAGAGGAATAAAATGAAGATGTTGAGATACAGAAGAAGGTGAGAAATTTCCCTAAGTTAAACCTTGATTATGATTAAGTGATAAGTTTTAGGAACCATATTTTGTCCCCTACATACTAGTTTTTAATAAGGAGTTTTTGGATGAAGCTCATAGTTCTTCATTTTATATTTATCTTAGAATTAAAAAGAAGTATTGATATTTGAAAAATTATTTATGGTGGGATGGTGTTAAGTGATATACTATAGAGTTTGTATCTTAGTGATTGGTATGTCAGAAAGTTAAGGTTAATATAAACATGTCTAAGGGGATGTTAATACCATTACCCATATGAGAGTGGAAATGGGAAAAATCACCACAAATTTTTTCATTAGACACCCCAAAATGACTAAAGGGAACAATTCCATATTGGTTGTAGTTTATAACCTTACCAAGTCACTAAAATTAATTTTAGTTAGTGAATATTTCTCTTCATATCAGATTTCTAGGATATATAATAAAGAATTGGTAAAGTTTCATGGAGTACCATAGTCCATTGTATCTGATTGGTATTTGAGGTTTACCTTAAATTTCTCAAAAAGTATTTATCAAGATTTAGATATAGAACTGAGTTTCAATATGATGTATCGTCCTAAAATGGATGGTCAAATCAATAGAACTATTCATACTCTATAATACATGTTGAGATATTTCTTTATGGAATTTAAAGTTGGTTAATATCAACACCTTCTTTTGGTGGAATTCTTGTAGAATAATAGATTTGACTCTAGTATTCAGATGGATACTTATAAATATCTATGTGATAAAAAATGTATAACTCTATTTTTTTATAATAAAGTTGGATAAATAAATCTATTGTGACCCAACCTACCTAAGGAAATTACAAAGAAGGTTTGATACATTAAATAGTATATAAAGGCAGATCATAGTCAGTAAAAGAGTTACTATGATAGTCATCAGAAAGATTTAGAGTTTGAAGTTGTTAAAAATGTGTTCCTATGAAACTTTAACTAGAATGTAGTGATGATATTTGGAAAAAGGGAAATATAAGCCATAGTTATATCAGTGCCTTCATAATTCTTGTTTGTATCATTATGGTTTCTTATCGATTTCTATTTTTACCAAATATCTCTCAAGTTCATGATGCCTAATATGTATCTCTCCTAATAAAGTTCATACCTGATCCTTCACATGTACTAAACTTATAGGTTATTCCATTAGAGAAAGATCACTATTATAAGGAATAACTGGTGGAGATTTTGGATCATAGAGATAAAGAGAGAGTTCTATGAAATTAGAAGACTCACTAGTCAAAGTTTTGTGGTGAAACTACTAATTTGAGGAAGATACATGGGAACCCAAGGATATAAAGAAATAAATATATCCTTATTTTTTTGTATCAATGTGATGAATTTCAAGGGAGAAATTATATTTAATGGTGGTATAATATAGCACTCTTAGATTTTATAAAATTGTTTTTTGAATAAATTCATTTCTTCAATGGATTGCGTTACACGCAACAATAAGTATAAAAAACTAAGATATACTTTTAGAATAATATTATTATATGTTATCACCTAACCATTGGATTGGTGGGAATACAAAGGAATAACAAAATTATAAAAAATCATGTCTTAGACATTCATACAATTAATTAAATTTTTATGAATTTATTAGATATGAAAATAAAAATCATTTACAAATAAAGGAGATGTCTTTCTAAAAAAACTATTTTTATGCGCACAATGTATTTTTATCATAATAAATTAAATTTATCAGTATTTGTGAATTATTTTAATGAAATTTATATATAATGTATTAAATAAAATGTTTTAAACATTCATCTAATAGGCATAAGATAAAAATATATATAGTTTTATGCTTAAAAACCGTGTTTTTTCTTAAAGGTAGATTTTGCCGCATTTTCACAATTAAATTAAAATAAATATCTACCAATTATAGGTATTGAATTTATAAAAATAACTCCATAGTTATAACTAGTAGGTTTAAATTTAGTAAATAGTTCCCTTTTTTTGGCCAATAAAATGAGTAATCGTAGTAAAATTTATTTTCATGATAATGGGAAAATCAGGTTAAATAAGGATAAAAACGGGTGATAATAACATAAGTTTTCATATTAATTATTATTGTATGAATGGAATTATAACCTTATAACCATAGTATCAATTATTTAGTGGAAACTTGTATAAAAAATGAAATTTATAATAATTAAAACAAATAAAGTTATAAAGTGTCACTCTCTTAGTTTTAAATATATTTTATATATTCACATAAGGAAAGAGACTAGTTATGAATGAATATTGATAATAATTTTGAGATTAATGAAATTATATTCATTATATAAATTCATTTCTAATTTTTAGTAATTATATAATGTCCTTAAATGTTTATGCAACACTAATGCAATATTTATACAATTAATAAAAAATATATATTAAACAATTTTAAAAATATTAAAAGTAATATAATTTGGGTGATTAAATGTATTCAATGATTTTTTACATTAATATTACATATTACTGTTCTGTTAGAAAATCATCTTCTTATTACATCTTTTAAATTTATTCCTTTTTAGTAAATTTAAATGAATAGTGATAAACTTTCCCTTAATGATATTTTATCAAAATAATATTTTATTAAATAAATAAAAAATCATAAAAATATTAAAATAGGATAATATATGTTTTAAAATTTTATCTTGGTACCATTTATATGCCATTTGAACTAATTGGACTGTGAATGATTTTTTTATAATTTAATCATTTAAGAAATTCCAAGTGTGACCTCTCCCTACCTTATAAAAGGACACCCCATTTATATATTATTCACTCTACTTTGAGCCATATATATAAAAAATATCATAATAGTTTTATTTTTTTACATACTTATCCAAGTTTTGGAGGTTATTATATCCCTAAAATACCAACACTCGGTTCCTTAAGAGAGGATCTACAAGAGGTCTCTCAAAAGAGAGGTAGTTGTATTACCCAGACCTTTCAATTTATTTCTTCTTATAATTGCTATAAATCTATGTTATTTATCATAAAATAATAAATAAAACATCCTAAATATTTTTTAAATTTTATTATTATTATTAAATTACCTTTTTACACCCTCTTTCCTTGAAATGTAAAGTGGAAGGAAGTAGTGCTCGTGCATACGTATGACCTACCGTCTTTACATTCTGGTATAATTAATTTTACATAACCATATTCCATGGATGGTTATTTTTACGGGTCTAAATATTATATATTAAATTTATGAAATAATTATTCTTCTTTAATGATAGTAGAATATCGAAGTTTTTCCCTTCCAAAATGATGGAAAATAATAATGTCGCTTGTGCATACGTGTGAACTACCACCTCTGCAAAGTGATGTGATTCATTTTTCATTTATATTTTACATGGATGATAAGAAGGATGGATTTGATGAAATTATATGATTTATATTATATAATAATGGTTATTTAAATTTTAATTATTATTTACCTTTATGTCATTCCATTTATCAAAAAATGGAAACATCATTCATGTGTATGTAAGGCCTATGTCTCCATGAACGATGTAATTCATTTTCTATATCTAAAATTATGGATGTCTTTAAATATATGTATATAATTAATAAATATAATTAAATATTATTATGTGTAATTATTTTACAGAATTATAATAAATGTAAATTTATTATACATGAGGTTAGAACACTTTCAAAGCAAGTGAAACTCAAGGTTAGGAATTTTTAGCACAATTTTATTTCTGTGGGTCACATGACTTATACACCAATTATTTCCTTTGTGTTTTGTATATAATTAACATAAATGTATTTATGATTATTATTATGAAAATTATTGGGATTTATATATCCATATAATGTTATTTATTTCACGGAACTTATGACTAAAAATTTACTAAAGTGGTAATGGTTTTATGTTATAGCCTCATTATTTATCAGGATTGATTATGATTAGGTTTATAATGATAAAATATTATGATATAACCCTTAATAAAGTTTCTAATTTTCTTATAATTTGGTTATTTCATGAAAATACATGTTTTCCTTTCATTTTACTTACCTTAAGTACTCAAGAGACGAAAAATATGTTTTTAATATTTTTTTATTTATCACTTCAGTCTAAATTTTTTTTTCTTCTATATCAATGTTTATTAAAAATGTTTTAAAGAAAATTTATACTATTCCCCTATGATTTTTTAAAGTCAATTTATCCATGTTTTAGTTTTTAAAAAATGGTTCAAATGGAATATTCTTGTCTTTTTCTAAATGAGATACTATATGATTTTTTTACAAAAGTGTAAAGGATTATTTTATCTTAACTTAAATGGAATGAATGAAATTTACCACCATCATATCACATAAATTATGTGAATATTACATTAAAATTTTTCATAGTTATTTTAAAATAAAAACATTTTTATAATATTTTAAAAAAATTTAGATTTTAAAGAATTGTTTTTAAAATGGAAAGGTTATTTTTCCCAAGAAATGATCTTAGTGATCTTTCAAAATCACTTTCTATATAATATAACATCATTTGATATTATTTAATCCTTAGTAAGGTTATTTTAAAATGATACAATCCTTATTATTTATATGGATATATTATGTTTATATTGAAATGGTTTTTATGAAACTTATTCCTTTTCCACCGATATGCTATGATGAAATTCTTATGAAACACATTTCTTTTAATGGGTTATGATATGGTGAATATTAAAGGATATTATGGAAAACATAGGTATGACTTTATTTATGTGATGGGTGGGACCTATATCTCCCTATGATGAATTGGTTAATATTTAATGTTTTATGAGCACAAAGGGTACCTAAAAGGTTATCCCAAGCCTAAAAGAGGGTATATGGGAGGTTATCTCAAGACTAAAGTAGGTACATGGGTTGTTAGACAGAGCCTAACATGTTATAAATTTTTTGGTGGGTAGTATTGACATAAGGTTTTATATAATTATTTTTATACCAAAATTCCACGTCTTATGCCAATGTCATTCTCTCATGGATCATGTTTCAAGTATTAGTTCTTGTAGGCCGGGATTTCAAAATATGTAGAGGAAAAACATAGGGGAAATTACATCATAGTAAGAAAAACCATGTTGTGATTACACAATAATGATGTGGTTTACATATTATGGTAAGAGAAGGAAGTTAGAGAAAGCGAATGAGTGAAGAAAATTAATTGAAAACAATTATTATGGTTAAAAATAAAGTAATATATGAAACCATGTCATGCTTTTTAGACACTGCATCATATTTTAGAGATTTAATATATAAACCTTGTCTATAAATTTAGGAAAAATAGTATAAAATTTCATGATTTAGTTTATGTTTAAGATATATATAAATTAAGTCATGATTAATATATTAAATCATGATTTTGAAGATATATAATGAAAATATTATTTGTCTATGTCATTATAATTTCTAATTGGTCATGGTTTTGATATTTTTTAAGATTTAGAAGATTTCAAGACAATATTAATTTAGAAAAATTGGTATATATTTTAATTAGATATTGAATTTATCTCACATTAATTTTAAGATAATGTTTTATGGAATTTTATCACCAATTAAATAAGATAGGATATGGGAAGATATTAGAATACATAGAGATATATTATATGAATAAATGAAGGGAATTACATTGAAAAATGGCATGAATCGTAAGATGGAAGACCTGACTAAACATCATTGAAGACTTAAAGACTTTTAGTTTTCCTTAATTTGGATATATTAAGACCCTATTATATAATAATAAGGAATTAATACTTGTATTTTTATAATGTTATATATGGGTAAGATTCTTATGATCAATTTAACATTGAATGTTAATTAGATTATTGGGTTCTTTTATATATAATAGATATTTTTATTATGATATTTCGTCAATTTATTGTTTATATTTATTCTTCTTTCCTTACTCATGATCATAATCTATCAATTAGGTGATTTATATTTAATTCATGAACTAGTTTCTTGGATTATTTCTTGATCTTGGAATGAGTTTGAGTAAGTGATGTTTAAATATAGTTTTTCATTACCTAATCATTTAATTAATATATGTACTTGATCATATGGAAATACGTGTTCAATAATTTAATAATAAACATAAAGACCAAGGTTGTTTTTTAATTTAATTATTAAAATAAAAAAGATAAATGTTAAGAATATTGTAATCTCAATCATCTCATGACCCTGAATTTATAAAAAAAATCATTGTTCAAACATTACCAAAAGTCTATTCAAGTAGTTTTTGTTATATTTAAATCATTTTATTAGTATATATTAACTTTTTAATTCAAGTTCAATGGTATGAATCATTGCTCTTTGTGGTTTAAACCTTGAATGTAATCCATATTACACTATTGCAGTTTTTTATTTTATGTAGGAATATTTAGTAAATTATAAACATGATTCACTAGGAAAATTAACCACACCATGCATGTGGTTAAAATTTTTTGTGTTATTTCTATCAAACCGTGAAATTTTAAGTTAATTAGGTTTTTCATTTTAAGTCATGAATTTTATTTTTCTATAGGACCACTTTGGGATTTACTTGACATTGAGAGGGGATGAATTAGTGTTAGGAGTTTTTTTACCAATTATAACTATTATCCATTTTACCAATTTAACCTGTTAGGTTCTTGATTCTGATATTATATTTTTCTTATTTCATATAAGTATATAAAAGCATGTTAAGATGGCAGATGATATTTTTACAAGGTTCACTAGTCAATAAGAACATCTAGTCCTTGATGTGTATAATAATGGACGGTACATAGATTATCCACTATAATGATATATCAAGTCATAGTGACATGAATAGAAAATAAATCCTTATTCAGTGTGGGTACCTACACTTTAGGATGGGGGAATGGAAACAATAATATTCCCTAGACTGGTGATGACCTGTTCTAACTTACAGCTCCTCATTGGTTATCCATACTTTCTTTAGAGACAGTCTTCACCTTATTTGATAAGTTATATTGTAACACCAATAAAGTCATCCAAAATATGATAATTATGTTTAATTTCATAGTGATTATTTGTTCTTCTAATATTTTTGTATGTAACTCTTCCACTTCTTCACATCAATAAACTAAAATTTGTACGATATTTTTCTCCTCCCCATGCAATCAGATATGAACAATATACTATTATTATCTTATTACCTATTTATAATTCAAGTAAAAATAGATTTCACAGATTCTTTTCTTCTTTTTTTTATAATCCCAAATTTACTTTATAACCCCCAGAGTTTTTATAAAATATATATTTTTTCAAATTAATTTAATCTTTTTTATATTTTTCATTTCACGTAACTCTGAATATAAATTGTGTTATATGGAATCACCAAGTTATTATTGCTTTGTATGGTACACCATGTTATGCTTTCATTATATGCTAGAAAAATATAATATTCTGCTACACACAACACTAACTTGGATTGCATTACACACAAAACTGAGTTTCTACGAAACAATATTTTATTATTATAGTTATTTAAACGAGTTAGTTATAACTTAGCCATTAAGCATAATAATATGAATAGTAATAACTAATTTTTAAATATTATTTAGAAAAGTCTTATATAATTAAAATATAATTATGATAAAATATATAATTTTTCGTAATGTCATTATATGTTTAGAAATATAATTTTCTTAAATGGACTTCTTTTCATGTCCTTCTATGAACAATAATAAAATTTATTTGAGAAATTTTAGAAATTTAATTATATAAAACACAAATAATATTATAATTAATAATTTCAAAATTATATTAGGCTTATGTTTTGGGATTTTTATGAAAGATTTCATTTTTGGATAAATAGTGAAAAATGTTGAATTTTAATTGAAAACTGGTTTTTCATCTAAATTATTTATGAAGTTAAATAATATTTTAATGTGGATTTAAAATTTAATTAGATAAATTTTATATCAATTAAAACAATTTAGTTCATTATAACCAATTTCACATTGAAATTGGACATAAAAACTATTCAAACTTTTGAACTTTTCTCCATAAAAACCCGCTGTCTTGCAGCGTCTGTGAGATTAATTTTAAACTTAATTTTTTCACTTATGTGAATTTAATTTTAGAAAATGGACATAAAAGGTTTTAATATGTATAATATTTATTTTATAACAATATGAATTAGTTTTTTACCTAAAATATTAGTGAATGTAATTAAAATTAATTACAATTATTAAGGTAAAATTAAGCTTAACAAGGAACTAAACCTTAAACCTAAGCAGCCAAATGACCTAAAAACTTGTCCAAAATCCATTGGATGATAATATTTAGACCATATATCCTATTTATTATAATTTTATGAGTTAATGGGATAATATAATGTGAAAAATAACTATATAATAAGTTAAGTAATGAAAAAAATAAAAAAGTAACCTTCCTTACCTTTAGCTTTTATAAATATTTAGTGTATAGAAGAATATACATAGTTTATTTTATAAAACTTATTTTTAAAGATAAATGAGTTTTTTTTTCATGATAATATAACTATAATTTTCTAGATATGAATTAGCTACATTAAACACTTAAGAAATGCTAATGCATGGACTATTTAGTTAATAATTAGATGCTAAAAACATTAGAAGGGAAGTAAATTTAATGAATTGTTTCATTCCATTATTTCTAAATAAATATATCTTTTTAAACATATTTGAACATAATATATTTTAAATCCAATATTTTTTTGATACCTTAAAATTAAAATTAAATAAATAATTTCAAAATTGAGAATAATGTTATTTTTTAATAAATTTAATTTTATTAAATGTTTTAAAATTAATAAAAATCATATACATTGAAAATTTATTTTTATATGTTATTAAATATCAAATATGGACCATTTTTGGATCAAATTATCTTTTATAATTAACATATTTACCCATAGGTAGTAAAACAATTGTTAACACGGTTCAGGTTAAAGTAGTGTTTTTTTCACGTTATATGTGCTTGTTTTAAAATTAATTTCTAACAAACATGGGATTTATATTTTTAAAATTATATATATTATTTAAAATTTAGTGGGTATATATTTTATAATAAATCTCTCTTTAGTTTATTCTTAATGGTTAAATTACTTAGGATAGAAAACTAGTCACTTTAATAAAAATTAAAATAATAAAAATAATGAAACTTTGAAGTTATGGGACCAAATTATAAAAATACACATATTTTTGTGTGATGGTGATTTTTTGACCATAATTCCCATTTAATACAATATTTTTCCATTTTTTAATCACATGAGATAAGGGAGACCTCCCAATAGTGTTTACCTTTTGGTATTTAAAAGAATGCCGCTTCTCCCACTCTATAAAAAGGCATTCAAACTTCCCCTTCTATATACCTCTTAAGAAACTTTTTCACATACAAAACCTACCCAAATATCCTTAAAAAATACCTAAATTCATCTTAGAAGCCTATTTTGTGGAATAAATACAACCAGTGAATCCCTTTGGTGCAAACCAAGAGGAGTTACCCAAAGAAGAGGCAACATCCTTCCACAAACTCTTTTGTTTTATTTTCTTTTTCCACACCATAAAGTATTATTATTAAATTATTATATAATAAATTCAGTATAAAAAATACTTATTTTCATATATTCTAAGGGTTATACTTTCACTTAGACACACCTCAATATAATGTTTAACAAACTTACTGTTCTTTTGAATGGAAAACTACCGCCTCACGAAACAATGTTGTTCGTTTTTCCTTTACCACCTCTCATGGTAGGTCATTATGATGAAAAATATATCATTATATTACATATATTATATTTATGATTTTTTTTATTATTTAATTATTATATAACACATACCTTCATTCTTGTCATTTTGTGAACATATGATAACTTTGTTTGTGGATGCGTGGACATTCGTCTCCTCAAATTGATGTGATTTGTTCACACATTATATGGAATGTATTAAGGATGACTTTAGTATATTTATATGATATATATGACATAATAATTATAATTTATTTATAATATATATATATATACATATATTTAATTTACTTTATTTCTTTCAATATGACAAGAAAACCGAAATACTCTTCATGCTTACGTATGACCTACCATCTACATGAAAAGTGTATTCCAATTCATATATCTATATTTTATAGATTATTATAAATATTTATATAATTAATATATATGATATATAAATAATTTTTCACATTCTATAAATAATTAAATCATTATCTATGTAATAGGATCAATAATAACATGTCAAAACATCTACTATAAACAAAGCAGTTATTACTCAAAACATTGTATTAATATGGAATTGTTAATAGATGGGTAATATAAAGTCATAAGTGAATCATATATTATATGATATATATGAATATGGTTATTTGGTATATTTATAATAAATTTATATTTATTATACAATATGTTTTAATGAGTACAAAGAAATTCAATACTTATGGTAAGGGTTTTCTCATCTCACTTTTAATTCTATGAGACTTATGACCTATTCACAACTCATTTCTTTTGTGTGGTGTATATAATTCCCATGAATTTATACTATTATTCTTATTCTTAAATTTATAGTTATTTATATATCCATTTTATGTTATTTATTTCATGAGGTTTATAGTTTAAATATTAACAAACCAGTAAAGTAATTTTTGTCTCAATTTTCCTTCATTAAGATATATGCCATGCTATGCACCAATATTTTTCTGTGGGGTGTATATAATTCCCTTTGACATGTTATATCATGAATATCATACCCTTAATGATATTTTAAGCTTCATTTAATGTTTTTATTTCATGGGTATTGTGATTCCAAGCTACCAAAGTGGTAATAATTTATTTCTAAAATCTCATTGTTTATTAGGATTTCTTATGGCTATTTTTCAATTAATGAAATATTATGATCCATCTGTCAATAAACCACATTAATTTTATTTTACTCTAGATATTTATGATATCTTCATGTATTGTAACCATTTCCCACTCTTTTTTACTTAAGACAGTTAATAAAGTGTTTTTATTAAAATCCAACCTTACATCTCTCTTCATTTAGAAATTTGTTTTATTCACAAAACCATGTTTTTTTTTAAATTTTTTTTATTTTTTTCAAAAATGTTTTAATATGAGGTGTAAAAGAAATTTTTACCCTTTTTTTACCTTTTTATTAAAAAATGGATTTAAAAAGAATCTCCTTGTTATTTTCTAATCAAGATACTTTTCTAAACTTTTTATGATGCTAAAGGAATGTTTGACATGTACGTATTTACCCATCATCATTACTATCATTTCTGTGAAGCTAACTTTGAAAGTTAACAATGTTATTTTAAAAGAAAAATTTTCCCTAATATTCTAGAAATTCATTTCGTTAATGTGTGTTTTTAAAGAAAAATATTTCAGAAATTTTTTTATGTTTAAAAAGTGTTTTAAATGATATTCGAAGCTTCCTTTATAAGATTTCAAGGTTATTTTCAAAGTGGAAGGTTTTAAAAATTTTTATGGCTTGAAAATATTTTTTTTAAATAATAAAGTATATTTTATCAAGAAATAATTTAAATTATTTTTAAATATTGCTTTATAAATTTTCAATTGGTTTTTCAAAGACAAGGATTTTGTAAATGATTTGTGTTTTGAAAACTGAATTTCAAAGAAAGATTATTTTACTTAAGTAATTATTCATGAGATCTTTAAAAATCCTTCCCCTTCTAATATGTAATACTTTTTTATAGTTTATTATTTATTGGGGATATTATCCAAGAATAGCATTCATATTATTTCTTTAATGGTTTATGTTTTGTTGGAATGATGTTTATAACACCCATTTCTCTTCCATGTCTTATATGATTTTGAAACCAGATTATTTTCATGAGTTATGATTTGATAAAATGATTATGATACCTATATATTTTCTATAGGTAATGATATGTTGAAATGTTTATTATACCTATTTTATTTCATGGGTTATGATATGATGATTTTTTATAATCTTTTGGCACACATTTGTATGATTTTATTATGTGATGGGTGAGACCTATATCTCTATCCAATAAATTGGGTAATAATGGATTAATCATGAGTATATATGTTTTTCATGAACTTTATTACATGTTCAAAAAGTTATATGTGAAACTAATTATATTTTCACAATGTTATGCATGGACCTGGTTATATTCCCATAAGTTTATGTGTGAACCTGATTACAAGTTAATAGTGTTATAAGTGAACCTTATTGTGTGTTCACAATGTTATGTGTAAACCTAATTACGTGTTCACAATGTTATTCATGGACCTTTATGAATTTACATAAGTTTATGC
Organism: Viscum album; assembly: GCA_963277665.1. Taxonomy (NCBI): domain Eukaryota; kingdom Viridiplantae; phylum Streptophyta; class Magnoliopsida; order Santalales; family Viscaceae; genus Viscum; species Viscum album. Next base: position 58,542,687 of record OY728138.1, read on the forward strand.
ATGATCCTAATTACATGTTCATAATGTTATGTGTGGACCTAGTTTCATGTTCATTAGTTTCTGTAAGGGCCTGATTTTATGTCCTTAACTTAATAAGTGAACTTATATCTACATATACATGCTCACAATGTAATAAACTGATGTTTATACCATAATTCCATGTCTTATTCCTATACTATTATTTCATAACTTATGCTCTTGATTACCTTATCGTTCATGTCTTATGGATTGTTAATGTTTATGCAAAGACTCTTCATTATGATCTTTGATATGCAGGGTGTGATATTATAATGATATGATCACGTTCTCATACCCTTGTGCTCATTATTATGCTTATGTATCTCCTTTCATACCCTTAATTAGCATATTAACTCACCCCTTTCTTATGTTTCCTTTCCCCAGGTTATGAAGAATTCTTTTTAAATAGGATTACTAAAGGGAAAGATCATTAAAAAGATGTAATATATCCTTCAAGAAATTAGAAGAATGTGTTCCATGTTTCCAAATACACTAAACTATTATGTTCCTCAGGCATGAACTTTTGTAATGTGATGAATATTCATATAAAATGATGTAATATCCCAGTATGTTAAGCCTAAGTCACTATAATTGGTATCAAAGGAAATATTTAGTCATCCTTTTGAAACTAGGATGATAAAACTTTAGTGATATCCCTAGGTATATTACTAAAGATATGTCTATATATGTCTCTAAGGGTAAGCCTAAAGTGTTATATATTTAAAATAATGTGTCATGATTTAGGAATCCTATGTGTACTTTTTCATAATTATGGAGTTTTATTCAATGATAAGTATTTCTCATTCTAGGATTTTTGGTCGTCGCCAATAACAAAAACTAAAAGGAATTGGGTTGACATTGAATGTTTCAGATGTGAAAAGTATGGGCATTATACAATCATATCTTAAGTGGAAATCTCATGTAGAGAATCAATAAGGTTGTATGAGTATTGGTTATACTGTTGAAGATAAGGAGATCGTAAATGAAATGTGAAAGTTATGGGATGTTATTCCAGTATTATTTACATTAAATGTAAGAAGAATGATTATATTGCGGATGAGGAACCTTAATACATTATTCATATTTTATATTCTATGAAAGAGGTATTAAGTAATAATATGATGAACCATGATTAATGGTTTAAGAATAAAGTTGTGTGATTAAAGTTTATATGTTTTGGAATTCAAATATTATGTTATATTAATCATGAAATATATAAGTATTTTCAGTATAGGTTTTTCATTAAGGATTGAAATTTAAATGTTTAATTGTGAAAAAGACTTATAAAAGAGATATTTTTTAAGGTAATGTAACCCTTAATATGTTCAAGATGTTGAGAAAATTGTGTTTAGACTAGATAAAGAGATGATTGATTTGGATAAAGTAAATTAGATAGTATCAATGGCCTTAGGACTAATAAAGTATTTTTTTAAAAAAAGGGGTCTATGTCATCATGGATGAAGTTTACAATTTTTTGGATTTAAGGAATATATCCAATAATATCTGGAATAAGGAATCATGAATGTTTTCTAAAAGGATTAATGTTAAGATCATCTAGTAACCTTGTTTATAATGTTTTAGATTTTCATATTTTGAAAGGGATATATGGTTGAAAATTTATGGAATGGTTTAAGTTACAATTTGTATGAGGTATTGGAGATTAAAGTATTATCTCACCATATGAGGGTTTATGCATATTGGATAATATCTCCTAACCATTTTGTTATGATGACGACTAAAGATTAATGGAATGACCTATCATTCTATTTAGGGATCTCATGATATTCTAATGGTTTAGGAATGAAAAATAAAACTTCATTTCATGGAATAAGAGATAAAATGGAAGTTTATCAAGGAAAAAAAATGGTAATATTGTGATGAAATAATGTAAGTATATCTCCTCAAGAAAATTATTCAACATTAGGTAAAGGGTCTAGAAATAAAATTATTCCCTATTATCATAATTTTTTATGATATCAATGACATTTTTCAAACTTCTTCAGTTTATGGTTTTGTGATTATTAACTTAATCTGAATCAACCACATTCTTGTGATTTGTGATCAATATCAATATCTATGACTATTTACACTTTTTTTCCATGTCTGTGTTTTCAATTTCCACCTATGTTCTCCTATATAGAAACCTAGTTATGAGTTACTTTGGGTAACCATTATGTTTTATGATTTCCATTTTTAAAAAATGTTTTAGAAATCATTTTTACGATTTGGGTTTATAAGAAAGGAACTTTCAAGTATTAAAAAATTGATATCCCAAATAAATTTGGAGGGAAAAATTCATTTTAAATGTGGTAGAATGTAACACCCCTAGTTTTTGTGAAATATATTTTTTCGAATTAATTTAATCTTATTTATAATTTTCATTTCACACAAAAATGATTATAGATTGTGTTATATGAATGAAATAAGTTATTCTTGATTTGCACACTTCACCAAGTTTACCTTCAGTTATACGTTATACCAAGATAAGATTCTGCTACATGCAACACCGCCTTGACTTTCCTTACATGCAACACTGAGTTTCGACAATTTTTTATTATTATTATAAATATTTAAATAAGATATTTATAAGAAAACTATTAAACATAGTGATATTTATATTAATTATTAATTTTTAAAAATTATTTATAGTCTTTTTATACAGAAAATCATAATGATGATAAATTATATTTTTTTGGTAAATTCTTTATATGTTTGGAAATATTATTTTCTTAAATGGATTTCTTTTTATGTCCATCTATGAACAATAATAAAATTAATTTTTAAAAATTATGCATATTTAATTATATAAAACAAACATCAATATCTAATTTATAATGTCTAAATTATCTTAGGTTGATTTTTTGTATTTTTCTGAAATATTTAATTTTGTGATGAATAGTGAAAAACTAAATTTTAATTGAAAACTATTTTTTATTATAGATTATTTGTATATTTAAAAATTATTTTATTTTTTATTTAAAGATTAATTATATATATTTTACATCAATTAATCCAATGTAGGTAATTAGAACCAATTTCAAATTGAAATTGCATAAAAAACAATTCAAACCTTTGAACTATTCTCCTTAAAAACCTACTGTCTCGTAGTGTGTGTGGGATTGATTTTAAACTTAATTTTGCCACTTATGTGAATTTAATTTGAAAAAATGGAAATAATTGGTTTCAGTATAATATTTATAGTCTAATAATATAAAATTAGTTTTTTTACCAAAAATATTAGTGAAAGTAATTAAAATTAATTACAACGGTTAAAGTAAAATTAATCTTAACAAGTGAATAAACCTTAAACTTAAGGGACAAAATGACCTATACACTTATCCAAAATCCATTTTCTACCAATAGTTAGACCATATAATATTTTGGTTATAATTTTATGAGTTATTGGGATACTATTCCATGAAAATTAACTATATAATAAGTTAAGTAAAGAAAAATACAAAAAATAATCCTTCCTAACCATTAACTTTTATAAAGATTTAGAGTATGGAGGAATCTACATAGTTTTTGTTATAAACATTATTTTTAAAGCTAAATTAGTTTTTTTATCATGATAATTTGACTATAATTTTTTATAGATTAATTAGTTACATTAAACTCTTAATAAATGCTAATTCATGGATTATTTAGTTAGTAAATAACTAAAATAATTTTTGCTAAAAACATTAAAAGGGAAGTAAATTTAATTAATTATTATGTGATATTTTTTAGATGAATATATAATGTTAATAAAATGGAAAATTAATATATTTTAATTCAAATATTTGTTTATACATTAAAATTAAAATTAAATAATAATTTTAAAATATTCATTAATGTTATTTTACAATAAATGATATTTTAATAAATGTTTTAAAATTAATAAAAATTATATATTCTAAAAAGTTATTTTAAGTGTTATGAAATATAAAACATGGTCCATTAATGGATCAAATAATATTTTCTAATTAACATATTGAGTTATATATAGTAAAAATATTGTTAGCGTGGTTTGGGTTAAAGTAGTGTTTCTGCACGTTACATGCGCTTGTTTTATAATTAATTTCCAAAAAACATATAATTTATATTTTTTATTTATATATAATATTTATAATTCATTGGGTATGTATTTTATAAAAAATATCACTTTAATTTAGTCTGAATGTTTAAATTAATTAGTATAGAAAACTAGTAACTTTAATTAAAACTAATATAATAAAAATAATGAAACATAGAAATTAAGGATTTTTTTTAAAATTCACTTTTTTGTGTGGTGGTGGTTTTAATCAATCATAATTAACCTTTAATACATTTTTTTCTATTTTTTATGAACATGAGGTAAGGGAGACCTGCCAATACTATTTAGCATTTGGTATTTACAAGAATGAAACTCCTCATCCTCTATAAAAAGGAATTCAATATTACCCTTACTTAAACTTATAAATACACTTTATCTTATCAAAAATATAGAAAAATTTCCTCCCAAAATCCCTAAATTCATCATGGAATCCTAAATTTGGGAATAAATCCAACCAAGGAAGCCCTTTGGTACAAACCAAGAGGAGTTACTTAAAGAAGAGGTAACTTCCTTCCACAAGCTCTTTTGTTTTATTTTCACTATCCACCCACTAAAATATTCTTATTCAATGATTATATAATAAAATAATTATCCTAAATATACTTATATTATTTTATTCTATGGGTTAAACATACAATAATACACATATCCATCTAATGGGTAACATACTTACCGTTCTTATGTATGACGAACTACCGCCTCATGAAACGATGTTGTTCATTTTTTCCTTTAACACCTATCATGGTTCATAATTATGATGAATACTCTATTTTTATATGTTATATATGATATTTATGATGTATTTATGCTTTTGGAATTATTATATAACAAATACCTTCATTCTTTCCATTTTATTTAAATACGATAACTTTGTTTGTGGACGTGTGGACTACCGCCTCCTCAAAGCGATGTGATTCATTCACGCATTATATAGAGTGTATTAAGGATGGGTTTAGTAAAATTATATGATATACATGAAATAATAATTCTATTATAATGATAATATATATATACACATATATTTTATTTACTTTCTTTCTTTCAATACTGCAAGAAAACGGAAACAATGTTCATGCGTACGTACAACCTACCTTCTCCATGAACTATGTAATAAATTATATATATATATATATTATATATTATTATAAATATTTATATACTGAATATATATGATATATAAATAATTATGTAAATTTTTTAAATAAATAATCATGATCTTTGTAAGGGGATCAAGAATAACAAGTCAAAACATTTACGATAAACAAAGCAGTTATTACCCGAAGCGTCACTTTAACATGGAATTGTTAATAAAAAGTTAATATAAAGACATAATTTAATAATATATGGTAGGAATATAGGAATTTGGTTGTGTGTTATATTTATAATAAATATATAATTATTATTATTTATATTTGAATGGGTATGAAGAAAGTTAAGACCTAAGGTAAGGGTTTTCTTGTATCACTTTTAATTATGTGAGACTTATGCCTTATTCCCAAATTATTTTTTTGTGTGGTGTATATATCTAGGGAACCAATCTCTAAGTACATGGACATTACATTTATTTTATGTAATAATTAATATATGACACAAATATATTCCCAAAGACCGTATTAGTTTAGTGTTTTTAGAAACTTGGAACAAATTCTTCTATCTTGGTGAAAGATATTCAACATCTCCCATAAAGATATTCCCCATTAGTTTTCCTAACTATTTACTTTATTTATATCCTAGGGAAAAGAAAAAATAAAAAGGGTGATATCAAATGTGCATTAAGGGTAAACTTGGAGATCATAAAACAAACCATAAACATAAGAATATAAAAACATGAACATATATTTTTAATATAAAAATGACAAGTCATAAAATAAAACTTGGTAGTACATAAGGCATAAATAATAAAGGAACATTAAACATAACATTGGAATAAAACATAAACTTTTGTCAATCACATAATCATAGAAAATAATTTCAATATTCTCCAAGGATCATATCCAAGACATTCATAGCGGACAAAGTCCATTATTTAACTAAGTTAACTCCTTGTTCCATCCCTATATTATTGAACCAGATTTACTTACTATTTCAGCCCTGTATTACTGAACAATATTTACTTGTCGTTTCATCCATGTCTATCTCACGAGATATAAATCTTTACCAAATAAATTGGAGGGAGATATAATTCCCACCCATCCCATAATGAAATAATTTTTACATGTTCCACAAACACATAAATAATTCATCACAACATAACCCAAGAAATAAAATGGGTTTCTTAAACATCATTCCATCATAACATAATCCATATAAAATATCATTCCATCATTAACATAATAAGATCATAGTAATAATAGAGATATAAATGTAACCCTATTTAAATAGATTCATCTTATATTTAAAATAATTTTAATAAAAAACTTGAACTTATTTCTTGAGGAAAATGTCTTTTCTTCTTCAAAAACATTTTTTTTCTCAAAAGGAAGTGCAATTTTAAAAGAAAAGAATTTAGTTGTAAATAAACTTGAAATCATGTAGAGGAAGATTCCTGGAAATAAGACATTATAAATATATAAAAATATATTCATGTAATATAAGTTAAAAAAACATTCCTCTCACACTCTTACTGGAAAAGTAAAAAATCAACTTGTATGGAAAATGAAAGAAAGATTAATTCCATATAGTTTAATAAAAATTCACTAACGGTTAAAATTGACTTTAAAAAATAGTAGAATAATAGAAATAAAATTATATATTTAGGAAAAATGGAATTGGATGACAAATATACCATAGTAAATACTTAGATATAAAAAATCTCAGATAATAGCGAGATCGAAAAAATTATCCATTACCTTAGGTCTGCTATCCATTGTATGTATCCGAACATCCTCTTATTCAACGTGATTTCTCTAAATCTACTCTTAGAGATCTAGATTTGGTCCATGAAGAAGACCAAAAACCTATATAATGTAACTAGTGAAGTTGATAAGGCAAAATGGTAGGGGATTAATGATCTTGAAGGCTCAAATTGGTGTGAATAAGTGGGGAAGGAGATTCCCTTTTATAATTGAGGTGAGTGGCACTTTTTGAAACCTCAAAAATATTAATTTATAATAAAATACAAACCCACTCCAGAACCTAAAAAATTTACAAATTTCAAAATTTATATGAGATAGGTTTGTAATATCATCAACCAACAATTCTTAGGGAAGTGTTTATGTCAATTTAAACATTATCATTTTAATTAACACATAGTTATTCTATTTCATTTAAATTAGGATAACAAATATTTCAATATTAAAATGGTAAAATATTTATTTATTTTATGTCAATTAGATAATAAATAAGTACCTTAGATCATTTTAGAACATATAATAATTATTATATATTTTTTAAAATGTTTTATGATTTTTAAACATTTTAATAATACATTATTTTGACAAAACAACAGTAGGGTCAATTTTAAACTATTAAATTCATGGATTTTTAAAAATATCAAGAAAAGATGTTATCATCAAACCAATTATTTTATTATATTTCTATGGAGACTATGTCATTTTGAAAAATCATTGGACATATTAATTAGTTAAAATTATATTTATTTTAATATTTTTAAAACATTAATTTGATATTTCCATTAATAAAATTATTACTTCATTAGTTTTGTGTAACTGTTTAATATACTTATTTGTTGGGTAAAAATTAAAAACAAAATTTTACGATAAATTTAAATTTATTTGGTTTCATAATAATACTTTTATTCAAATTTATCTTCTGGAAAATCTAACATTAAAAAATAAATACTTATTAAATTAAGAATGTGAAAGCTTTAGCATTACTTTAAATAAAATAATATAAGTGTCACAATCTCTTCCATATGGATCAAAATGGTCAATAACTGGACCCTTGGATGATTATGGTCGAGATATACTTTAAAAATAAGAATTGGAAAAGTTTATGGATATTTTTATGGTTATTAGAATTTTAATAATAATTGTTTTATTGATTTCTCATCAATTAATTAATTTTTATACCATCAAAGTATAAGTATTTAAGGTAATTATAAATTTCTTAAAAATTAAAAATAAATTATCATGACAAATAACAACATTTTATATTAAATATGAGGTAATTTATCTTTTGTATAACCTTATAAAAAATGGTTTATTTATTAATATTTGAGTGATATATATTTAAATTTTCTTTAAATAAAATAAAATAAATGTCCTAATCTTATCCAAGTGGCTTCCAAAGAACAAAATTTAGACCCAAGGATTATTTAGATAAAAAAAATAATCCAATGATATTAATACAAGTGTTAATGTAAATATATAATAGTATTCTTACCCTTAATTATCCATTTTGCCCTTTTACTGTATCAATATAAATTATCAAAGTTACTATTCATAAGACCCAAAAATAAAATAAATCTATTTGAATAATTTAGGCATAATGATTTCAAATATGTAATCCAATTTTCAAAATTCAAAACACATAATTTTCAGTAATTAATTTAAAATTATTCCCATTTTTAGAAAGAGAGAATGAGTTTTTTTAAAGTTAAAACAATGCAAAAGATTGAAATGTTTTTACATCTAAATTCAATGTAAAATTAATTCTAATGAAATTAATTATATTGAATGATATATTCTATTTATAATTAAAAACGATTAAATAATATAATATAATTATATAAATTGTTTTTATGAATTGTTTTGCAATTGAAATTTAGAATAACTTTACTATTCATGAAAATTTAAAACTTATCCAAAAAATATCAAAACCTCATCCAAAGTATTTTTTATATCCCAATTTTGAAGAATAATTATTTTTCGTTAAATAGAATAAATAAAAGTTTCAAAAACTAGATTTTAAATGGGTGTGCCATCAAAAGGTGGAAATACTGTATTTTTAAAAAAATACCTCTTTTATCCAAAAAATTGATTTTTTTCTTATATCATGTCTATAAACAATATAAGATAAATTTTAAACATTATATTGAATCCATAAAGAGTGATTTTATTATTTTATAAACTCACTAATTTTCATTTAAATAGTTTTTTAGAAGGAAGTTAATAATATTCATACCCGACATTATCATGACTAGGTTATAATATTTAGTTGTTCAATTATACTTGTTCTTGAGGAAAATTTCTGTAAAAATAACTTGAAACTATGTGTAAAATAATCAAATAATAGTGTTTCATATACCGAAAGCTAATAAAATGTTGCGTATAGTGCAAGCTAATCTTGGTGTAGAGTACAACACAAGACATGAAAGAATTTAAAAAGAATATATCTCATAAAATCTTGGGGTGTTACAATATACTACCCATGAATGTATTATATTATTCTTATAATTATATTTAAGTTTATTTACATATATATTTTATTATTTTTCTTTCATAGGGGTTATTGTTCAAAAGATACTAAACTAGTAAAGTAATTTTTATCTCAATTTTAATTTATTGAGATACATGCCATTTTATGCATCAATATTTTTATATGGGGTGTATATACTTACCTTGACATGTTATATAATTAATATACTTATATTAATGATATTTTAAGCTTTATTTAATTTTTTTCTTTCATGGAGATTGTGATTAAAAAAGCTACCAAAGTGGTAACTATTTATTTCTAAAATCTCATTGTTTATCTGGTTTATTCTGATTATGGTTCTATTAATAAAATATTATGATCCATATATCAAGAATGCTCATGAATTTTGTTATCCTCTATTTATTCTTGATTTCTTCATGTATTGGTACTATTTTCCCACTCTTTTGTACCTAAGATAATTAAGAAAGTGTTTTTAATAAAATACGATGTTATTTCTCCCTTCAGTCATAATTGTTTTTATTCACAAAACCATGATTTTATAAAAAAAATTTCAAATTTTTTTTACTATGACATGTAAAATAATTTTTTACCCAAGTTTTACCTTTTTAACAAAAAAGGGTTTTAAAATGAATCACCGAGTAATTTTCTGATTAAGGTCTTTTTCTAATTTTTTATGATGGAAAAGGAATGTTTGACATATATGTATTTACCCGACATCATGACCATCATTTCCTTGAAGCTTCCTTTGAAATTTTACAAGGTTATTTTTAAATAATGTTTCCTAATATTATGTAAATTCATTGTTTTAATGTGGTTTAAAAAAAGTGATTTCAAAAATGTTTTATGTTTAAAAAGTGTTTTAAATTATTTTCAAATATTCATTTATAAGTTTTCAAGGTTATTTTCAAAGAGAAATATTTTCAAAATGTTTTATGACTTAATTTTTTTTAAATAGGATAAGATATTTTCTCAAGAAATGTTTTAAATGATTTTTAAATATTACTTTATAATTTTTCAAGTGGGTTTTCAAAGAAAAGGATTTTTAAAATGATTTATGTTTACAAAAGTGATTTTTCATAGAAATGATATTTTTATTAAGAAATGCTTCATGTGATATTTCGTAATCCTTCCCCATCTAGGATGAAATAATTTTTTATAGTTTATGCTTTATTGCGGATATGATCCAATAATTCTATTCATATTGTTTCTTGAATGGTTTATGTTTTCATGGAATGATGTTTATGACACCCGTTTCTCTTCCATAGGTTATATGCTTTTGAAACCCACTTCTTTTCACAGATTATTCTTTGATTAAATGATTATGAGACCTATCTCTTTTAAAAAGGTAATTATATGATGAAATTTTTATGATTACCATTTCTTTTCATGGGTTATTATATGATGAATTTTTATAATCTTGTGGAGCACATATGTATGATTTTATTATGTGACAGGTGGGAACTATATCTACCCCCATTGAATTGGATAACACTGGATGAATCATGAATATATATGTTATGCATGAACCTGATTACATGTTCAGAAAGTTATGTATGAAACTGATTAGTTGTTCTCAATGTTGTGCGTGAAACTGATTACTTGTTCACAATATTATGCACGGAACTGGTATTATATTCATAATTTTATCTGTGAACCTAATTATATGTTGACAATGTTATGAGTGAACCTTATTACATGTTCACAATGTTAGGAGTGAATCTGATTACGTGTTCACAATGTTATGAAAGGACCTGGTTTCATGTCCATAAGTTTATGCATGAGCCTTATTACATGTTCAAAATGTAATGCATGGGCCTGGTGACATGTCCATAAGTTTATGTGAGGGCCTAATTTCATTTCCTAATCTTAATGAGTTAACCTTTTTCTACTTAAACATGTTCACTATGTTATAAGATGATGTGTATACTACAATTCTATGTCTTATTCCTATGTTATGATTTTTTTGGCTTATGCTCTTGATTACCTTATCATTCATATCTTATGAAATGTCAATATTTATTCCATGACTCTTGATTATGATCTCTGATATATAGGTTATGATCTTATAATGATAAAATCATAGTATCATACCCTTATGCTCATGATTATACTTACGTATCTTTTTGTTTACCCTTATCGTGCATCTGAGATCAACCATTTCTTTTGTTTCCTTTCTCCAGATCATGAAGAATGGTTTTTAAATAGGATTACAAAAGGGGTAGATCTTTATAGAGTTATTGAATATATTTCCCCAAATTAAAATAATGTGTTCCATGTTTCCAATGACACTAAACTATTATAGTCCTCAGGCATGTACTTTTGTAATGTGATGAATATCCCTATAAAATGATTTAATATCCCTATATGTTAATCCCGGGTCTCTATATCCTTTCTAATTATTGTAATAATAAATTCTTAGCTTAGTATCATAAAATTTACTTCTCCTATTAATTTAGAATGATATAAATGTGTAGTAGAATAACTATATTAGAATTATTCTTTTAACCAAATGATAATCATTGAATAAAGATTGGGAACTCACTTCTTCTTGGTCACAAAAATAATATATAGTAGTGGAGCAGTGTCATGTTCTATATCTTTGATAGACAATATCAATAAAATATTTTATCAGTTCTTTCTAGTTATTCCTCGAAATAAATGATAACTAGCAGATATCAACTCAGCTAATAATTTGAGATATTAAATTATAGAATCAAATTCTCACGTAGGGGAAACATATTCTTTGTAAAAGTGAAAATTTAGTTTCAATGCAAATTTATTTATCAATTTATATATGCACAATTAAATACATATTGGGCATGAAATATAAAATCTCAAAATTTAAGCATTCATGATCTTCATGCAAGTATGTGAACATAATGGAATATCATTCATGTAAACATTTTGTTTATTTTTTAAAACTCCGTATCTTAAGTTTATATATATGAGTGAACTTCCTTCATCCATAAAATAAGGCTTTTATATGCATCTTCCTTCTTCTGTTGTCTTTTCATGAGATTATGCTTTGTAGAACATCAATATATTACTTGATTCATATATATACACTGAACTAGTAAATGTTTATTCTTCATGAAACTTAGTGGGAGTATAATACAAAAGAACCAGTCCGTGGTATTAGTTCTTCATGAAAAAGCATCAAGTGTTTTGTTAGTACAAGTAAGCATCTAAAACTATTCTTCTTCATGCAAGAGAGTGAACAATTATTCCTTACGTTATATATGAACATGAAACTCCCCACTTCACATAGCCTTAGAGGCTCGTGTATCTTCTGACTTTTTTCACATAATATAGCTATAGATACACTTTGTTTTTATGAAAAATGAGAGCTATCATATGAAATTCTAGAGGAATTGTGTTCTATTAGATTGGATTATCATATATTTATAGGTATGGTCTCAGTACCTTACACTTACTTAATCTTATTATTTTTATGTCGTGTCATGGCTCTAAGATTTACACTGACTCTTTACTTTTATATCACCCGAATCCTTTGGCATTTTCAATTATTCCTATGTCAAAAAACATGGTGTTGCATCCTTCATGGGTAATATGATCACGTGCATTATATGCACATCACATGATCTTTTAAACTTAAACTCCCTCATGCATTATTGATACATGAACATACTCCTATATTTTCTTATCATCTTTGGAAGTTTCAATTTTATTCATAAAAAATTTATTTTCATTATGATTAAATCCTATTTTATTCTCTTAGGTGATCAAATGAAATGATAAAAAAATATATGTTTGATCATAGAATATGATTCTTAGTACATGGACTGATCATCGATAGTGGACAATCTTCAAAAGGCTGGATTCAAGAATCTCTCATGTTGGCTGGGAAGGAGATGATTGCATGGAGGCTCGATGATCCTCATATCACTTATAATCGGAGGGACGTGTTATGCTCATATAATTTTAATAGAGTGATGATACCTATTTAAATTTACCATCCCACATTAATCCCTACTACAGTTTTGGTTTTCTTTATTAATGATCCCATTCCGCTATCAATTTGAACTAGCATTGGGGGATCAACACCTAAAAACATACACATCACATCCAAATGGGTCATACCACCCCATTATGTAGTCCATGGGCACCCCATGGATACTATGCACCCAATGTTTCTACCATATGAAGTATATACCCTTTCCACCATAGTTTTCCATACTTAGGTTTCCCCCATGGTTTGATACTTTATCCTCATATGTGGTTTAGATGGACTCCCTAGGTGATTTTGGTTGGCCTTAATTTTTTGTTACACTCCCATAAAGAGGGTAGCACATTCTTCAACAAGTTCCATATAAAATATTAATGAAAAAACAACCTCTCAACAAAACCTCATGAAAATATAATATCTCATTGATTTATATGCATGGAATTCAATAAAATTCCTCATGAAATAAATGTTTATATTTCATGGCCTTCTTCCTCATCATGAAAAATGATATTTTTCATTATCTCAATTAATGTATTATTCATGTAAGTCAATATTCCCATTTTCATCATATAATATCTTTCATAGTTCTCATGAAATAATAAAATATTTCATGACCATATTCAATGTATCTTTTTTATCAATTCTTCTTAATTTCCTTTTTGTAATATTGATTCCAATGATTTCTTCATCAACCATCCATCTTCTTCATTTTTTCTAAATAGAATTTCACCATTGACACATGTTTTTTACATGAATATCAGTTCAAAAATTTTCATAGTTGTAAACACAAATTCTTTAAAAGAAATTTCTTAAGATAATATGTCTTGAGTATATTATTCTTCATCCATTTATCCAAGATACATTCATTTCAATATTAGATATCTTGGATACTTCTAGAATATTATTTCTTTATTACTTCATGAACATGTGTAAATCAATAAAATATTTCTATTTCATTGATAACCATTGAAAATAAATAATCATCTTTGAAAAAAATATAAATCATACACATAGTAGACCTAACAATCTCCCCATTTTTTATTTTTTTGGAAATACCTTCAAATTTATTTCCAAATGAATATGTGAATATGTGGATTTATTCCCTTTAATTTTCCAAAAAATCATTCTCTTTATCTCTCCCTTATTGAAAAGAAATATAGACTTCATGGGAAAATGGCTATCAATTCATACTTCAGAAATGGTTCATCTATAATTTCACTCTAAGTCCATGTGATACATTCTTAGTGTAGAAAACAAGAGGATTTGATTTAGAAAAAAAAAAGATGTCTTTTACCAACTAATATTGATACATCATGAAATGATAACTCGAATAATTCTCTTCAAGGGTTATCCACTTTTATTCTAGGATGAAGATACTAAATGTGATATTGATTTTTTAAGAACAATTAACTTGAAACTCCTGTATTCACTTCAACAAAAATATCAAAAACATTAAAGTACAACAAGAATGATAAGTGGCCTTGGGGAACTTTCATTATTTCACATATCTTATTTCATTGAATAATTCAAAACTCACCCTTTATATTGTGTTTATTATTTTTTATAAATAAGGATGAGAGATTATGAATGTCATAACTTTTCAAATGACAAGATCTACAAGAAATTTGCAAAATAATCAGATTTGATATCAATTGATAGAATGATTCTAGAACATTCTTTAACATTCTTCATTTATCTACCCATAAGGGAAACACTACTCAGCATATTCATAATGTTCAATATCTTCAAAAATTGATTTAAAGATATTCTAATATGAATAATAAACTAGAGTGGAAATTAAACTTGTGATTAACCAAATTTGACAACTTCTAAAACTTCACCAATGATGATATTATTTAATAAATTTTCTTTAGGATAACAAAGATAAGATAAAACAAAATTGATATATTCTATATCCTTGATATATAGGATATGAAATCATAGTTTTAAACTACATAAAAGATGCTCTTATATCATATTTTTATTTGAATAAAAAATTTAGGAATCAAACAAGGATGATGACTTATTCAAATTTGCTATCAAATATTGAAAACATTAATAGTTTGTTATGTTTTTCCCCTATGAGCTTGATTCACCATCAATTACTTGTATTATAAGCACAGACATCTTGTATAAATATTAAGGGAATAAGTTGGGTCCTTCTTAATTCATCAATGTGAACAGAAAGCTTGATATGGTTTTCTCAAACATGTTCCTCCACTTCCTTTACTCTTCACACTTGCACATATGATATTTAATTACGATTGAGGTTGTGTGGATCTTATCACTTATTAAATTTGATTTTTTAATCCTTATTTATTCAGAATAATTTAAATAACTTGTATCAATAGAATAATATTTCATCTTATTAAATAATTATTCTTGGGTTGAAATTATTATAGAACAATTTCAAGGAGTTTGACCAACCATGAAATACCTCACAACCAGATAATATAATTCTACATATGGAAACACTTCTTTTCCATTACCACTAGAATTTTATTTTTCTTATTCAATTTATCTCATTCCCTCCAAATAGTTTGGGTAGATTACAAGAAAATAATTAGAAAAACTGGTATAAAGTTTGGATCTTTTAGATGGATTCTTCCGAGTGAAAAAAATATCTTAGTATTTCTTTTGGATGAAACACTTATCTTAAATTTCTTGGATTTAGAATCTAAGGAATTTTTATCATTCTTATTGGTATAATTTTTTTACAATATTATTCTACCATATTCCCTTGGTTTATTCTTCTTTATATATCAAATATTATGTTATTATTTTATTAATATCTATATATACATATCAAAATGATCATACACCATTATTATAATCACTATCATTTCATACATCACATATATTTTCAAGCTTTATAAATGTATCTGAAGTATACAGATTTTTAATATCCATCAAATGTTTCTACTTATTTCCTATATTTCTCCCCCTTAACATGGGAATTATTTATGTATTAGAATTTATTGGATTATACAAACAATATTTTCCACAATTCTCAAATTTTTTACAACACCAACATTGACCAATAAACATTGATCTTTATATTTATTTTGTGTGAAGTTTTTTTGGTCTTTTTCATAATTTTTTTTGGATCTTCTTGGAGAACCATATTCCTCCCTATTTTTCTTATCTACCCAACTATTGGTGGTAGTATTTTCATCACATTTATTTATACATACATGTTCATGTTTTGTTTTCAAAACTATACTATTTATGAAAATAGATTTAGAAACATTAGTACAAGATGATATGGAAGCTACCTCTTTCTTCACAATTGATTAAGATGGATCATATAATGAAGCCATAATATTCTCAATATTTTCCAAATGAACTATAAATTCTAGTAATTTCATATTGATGATGATGTTTTTATCTTTAACCAAAATATCATTATCTTTACAAGAATTCTTAATGATTTCATATTACTCTTCATAGAGTTTAACTTTTTTTAACAGATAGTCAAGATCATTGATCTTCTTGAATTTTTATTCCAATTATAAATCTGTGACATCAATGATGTTTTTCAATTTCCATTAAAGTCCATGGATCTTTTTTTCATAACCTCCTTCTCACAAACTTTATTGACCCACTTTGAGGAACTTATTTCAAGATCCCTCTTCTATCTCTTAAAATAATCCAACCTGTCTGGAGAGATAAAATTCTAAAATTCTTCCTTCTAAATTAGTCTCTAAAGAATAAAACTCTGATTTTATCTAGGTTATGTCCTTATGAATAGATTTAAAGAATCCGAAAACCAGAGAGACTATTTATATGGGAACACAAAAGAGAATATATAGTAATAAAAATGATATTTCTTGAGAAGTTATACATTGATCATCATCACCACTTATGAAAGGATATTATTCTTGAGGATAGTTTTGATAAAATTCTACACATACCTCCTAATTACTTGAATGTCTTGATCCCACTATGGTAGAAAAATGTTGCCTCTCCTTAGTTGAAAATTGAGTTACCTTCTATTTATATTTGAAGCCTGATTTTTCTTTATTGTTGCAAGAAATTGAGATACCAATACTTTATCTTTTTTAGATAAGAGGGACCTCTTCTTTAGATTTATTTTCTCTTGTTTTCTCCTATTTGTCATGGTCTTGGGGTATATAGGATTATGCTTTGAGATAACTAAATCTCTATTAAAACTGGACTTCATTGTAAACATAGGAAAGAATATAAAATATTCAAAAGAGAATAATTGAAAAGTAAGGAATCTAATAGATGTGAACCATCCCAATAATACCAATTTAAGGGAACACTTTAGGATATAATCAACACTGAGGGGTGGGGGGGGGGGTGGGGTGAATTAGTGTTTGGAAAATTTTCACCAACTATAACTTTTATCACTTTTACCTATTTGATCTGTTAGGATATTTATTCTCTTGTTCTCTTTTTATTATCATATGAAAGTATATGAAATAAGGTAAATATAGATCATGATATTTTTACAAGGTTAACTACTCAATAACAGAAGCTAGTTATTTTTTTGTATAGTGATGACTCATACATAGATCATCTACTATAATGAGATATCAAGTTATAGTGGTGTGGCTTGAAAAAGAATCATTAACTAGTGCGTATACCTACAATTTAGGAGGGGGAATAGAAACAATCCTTTTCCTTAGACTTGTGATGACCTGGTCTAACTATTAACTCATTATAGGTTCTTTATACTGCATTTAATGACAATCTTCACTTTCTTTGTTAAGGTAGTTCGTAAAACCAATAAACCTTCCACCATATATAGCTAATATTCAATTTCAAAATGCTACTTTGTTTTCACACTAGCTTATTCACTTGTTACTTTCCCAACATTAGGCAAGAAACTCTTCTTATTCTTCAAAAAATAAAATTGAAAGCTACACAATCATATTCTTCTCCCTATGCAATCAGACATGCATAGTACATTCTTCCTATATTCTTCTTAATTCCCTCTTCAATGAAAAATATACTACACTGTAACTACTTGTTCTTATTTCTATAATTAAAAACTGCATTTTTTGATTATTTAAACAATAACGACTCAACTTAACATTATCACATTTAACTCTCTTCTTTAGTATGAATGATATGAATTTTTAGTATACCGACTATCTCAAAATTCTTAATAGACCCAAATTATAATCACTAAATAAATATTGTACACTCACTTATTCTTAAGAAAATTGTAATATGTATTAGTGGATAAATATTGTATTCTCTTTCATCAATACATAATATCAACAAAATCTTGTATTTGTTATTTTAGTTTTCTTCCTAAAACCAAATTATAACTAGTAGAAATCAACTTATCCAATAGTAAGAGATATTTAATTATAGTTTCAAATTATCAAATGGGTGAAACTTGTTCTTTTCACAACTAGGAACTTAATTTTAGTACAGGTTTCCTTATCAATTTATCTATGAACAATTAAAGATAGCATGTACATGAAATATTAAATCAAACATCTTATGAATGCCTGATATTCATGAATGAATGTGCATGAAATGGATTATCCTTCCTGAAAATGTTGTTTTGGTATTTAAAAATTCCTTCACTTAATTTCATGTATGTGAGGGTCACTACATTCACCCTTTGTGTAAGGTTTTTATTCATAGATTATTCTTTATGTTATATTCAAACAATATTATGCTTAATTGGACATAAATATAATAATATATTCATATATATAAATTGAACCAGTATATTTGTCTTCTTTTCATAACTTAGTTGGAGTATATTACTCAATAATAGGTCTATAGTGTCAGTTCTTTATAGAAACACTCCAAGTGTGTTGTTAACACAAGTTGACTGTCTGTGGATAATATTCTTTCAATAAGAACGTGCATGGGTATTACTCATTCTATATATGGGAATGAAACTGAAACTTTCTCATAGACTTGGATTCTCACTAATCTTCTTTATTTCACACATAAGGGAACTGAAAATATACTCTATTTTTAGGAAAAATGAGATCTCTCTTAAGAAACAATAGAAACATTTTCTTTTGGATTGGATTATTAGACATTCATATAAAAGGTATAACTACCTTGTACAACCTTAGTCCTTTAATTTTTATGCCACTTCAAGGCACCAAGAATAATGATAATTCACTTCTTTTTTATCACCCAAATCCTTTGGTTTCCCTAAATTATTATTATGATGAAAAACATGGTGTCACATCCTTCACAATTAATATGATCACATGCATGATGTTCACATCACATGATATTTTAAACTCAAAGTCCATAATTTATTATGGATGTATGAACATACTACTATATTTAATCATTTTCATTGAAAATTTAAATTTTATTCATATACAAAAAGTTTTATGATGTTTTGATCCTGTTCGATTATCTAGGATGATCAAATAGAATGATCATAAAATCTTCATTCAATCATCAAAGATGATTCTTGGTGCATGGAATGATCACTAATATAGGATGATTTTAAAAAGGTTAGTGTCAATTATCTCTCTTGTTGGGAGGAAATATATGACAACATGGAGGACTAGTGATCTTTAGATTTCTTTGAATCAAATTAATGTGTTTCGTCTCTATCATTTTATAGGAGTAACAATAATCTCTCAACTTCACCATCCCACATCAACCCCTACCGTAGTTGAGGTGTATTTTTTAATGACCCTGGGTTGTAATTTATTTGAGTTGGTAGTGGTTGATTAGTAACCTCAGAAAATACACCTCATGACCAGATGGTCCATGACACCCCATTTCATAGTCCACAGGTACTCTATGGGAACTATGCATCTACTATTTCTCCCCTGCACACTCCAAGTTCTTTCCACCATGTTTTTTCATGCATGGGACTGATCCCAAATGGGTTGAGCCTTTCTACTCATATGTGGTCAAGCTACCCCCTTGAATTATTTTGGTCAGCCTTAATTTTTTGGTAAAATCCCATAAATGGGTAGCCCCTTTTCAACATGTTCCATTTAATTTCTAACTTCCAAACTAACCTCTCAAAGGAAACTTATGAAAGATATAATATCTGATGAATTTATATACATGGACTTTAATAAAATTCCTCGTGAAATAAATGTTTATATTTAGTGGTATTCTTATTCATCATGAAAAATGATATTTTTCATTATCATTATTAAATTATTTTTTATGAAAATCAATATTTCATGATCTTTAAATAACCTCTTAAATGTTTCTCATGTAATAATGAAATATTGGATGACCTTATTCAAGTTATCTTCTTTTTAAATTCCTATTATTTTACTTTTGAAATATAAATTCTAGTGATATATTTTTCATCCAATCATGTTCCTCATTGTTGTAAATAGTGTTTCACCATTGACATAATTTTTTGACATGAATATTAGTTCAAAAATCATCATAGTTTTAAATTAAAAGTCTTCAAAACAAATTCCTTAAGGTAATAATACTTGATTACATTCCATTTCATCTATTTATCCAAGATAAATTCATGTCATGTTTGGATAACTTGGAAATATCCAACAACTTATTTCATTCTTACTTATTCAAAATATTGTCATGGATAAAATATTTCTATTTATTTGACCACCATTGATAATTAATAACCATAATTGACAACAAATACAACTCATATAAGAAGTGGGATAAAAATTTTCCCCTTTCCTTTTTTACATTAATATTTTTATGAAACTTTTAGTGTTTAGGTTGTGGTTTAGTCAAGATATTATAGATTCCTGAGTATTTAACTAGGGATAAAGTAACTAAGAAAAGGAAATAATATTTTTAAATATGATCCTAATAATTAAAATAACTTGAGGAAATAAAAGTATAAAGATAACATGGTTGGTATAACATTATGTATAGTGGTATAATCAAGAGTCCTTATTCCACTAATCGCTGTTAATATCTTCAGAATAAATCTAATAGTCTTTCAAATTACCAAAAATTAAAAAAATCACCATGTTTCCATACAAAAATAAAATATATACTTAGAACATTTTCTTGAACTTTATAACACTTTTTAATTTAACTATGTTTCAAAAAATGTGGTAAAGATTATGTTATTTAATTTTTTATTAATATAAAAATAAAAGGAACATATTCAAACTATAAGACCAGATTCTATTAAAATTTTCACAGGATGATAATAAATATTCCTAATAATATTCTTTCCTCCATTCAAATTAATGAACTTTAATGTCAATATTTTAAATTTTAATCAATTTGCTGAAGAATCACTTTATGAAATATAATATAAAATTAAGGACTAGTTAAGGAAGTTCTCTTATCCCAGTATAAATATGTGGTTGCTAATTCTAATATATTATAAAGGTTTTCTTCTATATAATAGGTAAATCTTGGATTCTACCATCAGAGAATTGTTAATGAAGAAGAAACCAATAGAGAGTAATGTTTTTTGGATAAAATTTATAGCAATAGTTTTCAATGGAAAAGAAAACGAGTATAATAATGAAAATTATGGAACATGGTATACTACCCTGAATGGATGACCTATAAATGGGAGTCTTTGATAATGTAAAGGGGAATGACGATGGTGATGAATTAATACAAAAGAGTATACATCAATGATTTAAATTATGATGATTTTACTTAAGAAAAATAATTGTATTGGATGGTAATTATAATAAAATCAAGGATTTATACAAAGGAGATGGGTTTTCTGGTTCAAAAAATAACAAAAGAAATGACATGAAAAATTAATATAAATTTATTAGATGAAACCATGGAAAAATTAATGATAAAAATAGTGTCTATTATAAGAAATATAGAATTTTATAATGAAAAATTGAAAAAGGGATCAAAGACTGACCATGAAGTGTAATACCAGGCGATAAAAAAATTAACTCATTTACTAGGTTGAAGGCTATCACCCTTTAACATGGAATTTTTTTGGAGGAATGAGATTAAATATAGATAATACATAAATAAAACCAATTATAAAAGGAGAGTAAATAAGAGGAAATAAAGAATGGAAAAGGAAAGGAAAATAAAACTAGGAAGTGAAGAGGATCCACTATCATAAAATCCATCACTAACACTATAAAAATGGATTACACAATGAATAATTAAGGAAAAATGGATTAAGTTTATATACATTTTTAAGAAACATCACATTAACATCTCTTTTAAAAATGTTTTTCTGAAAATTCCCTTATATTAAAATTTCATGAAGGAATTGGATTCAAACAAGAAGGATCATTAAGAGATTGATACAATACCACTTATTGGTTAATGTTTAGTTATATTATCAAGGATTATGTGAATGTAAAAACAAGATTCAAGTATCTTCTTGATTCCCATTAATATTAGATATATTGAATTTTTAAAATCTTTGAGTGATTTTTGTTCAAGTGTGAAAGTTATTCCAGACTCATTATTAAAAAACATTGAATTAGAGAAGATAAATTCCATAAAAGTTTTTTTTCAATATAAAAACACAATAATGATATATCCATGATGTTTTATTTATATATTTTTTGTTAAAGTAAGTAAATTTTACTTTCTGGTGGATTTTATTATAATTGAGATAAACGATGTTTAAACACCAAATTTTCATGGAAGGAAATTTTTAATAAGGAGGTGGGCCATAATTAATATTAAAATGTGTCAATATGATTAATAGTTATTGGATAATATGTGATGTTCAATATTTATTGATTAATAGATATATTTTGTGAAGAAGAAATGGTTAAGAGAAAGGAACTATGAAAAAATAGAGGATATTATTTCCATTGATTAATGAAAATAGTGATTAGTTATAAATAAGAACTAAAAAGGATAAATACGTGGAAATAGGTAGAAAATTATGCTAATTTAGGGATTTAAGACCAATAGAAATCTAGAGTGAAAGTGGATTTAAGATATGGTTAATAAGTTTGGTTTGTTCTTGTATTAAAATTTGATTTTTCAAGATTAACTAATGATTAGTGGATTGGGTTGATGGAATTGGATATATTTATTACTCATAGAATTGTAAATATTATTTTAAAAAATGGAATATGTCTTTTAAATATGGGGGGAAGTAAAATTTTAACATTAATTTATCTTGATTGGATAACTTCATTCAATTTTTTTATTACTTGATAAGGTGAGGTAATGTCTAACTGGAAAACATTAAATTAAGTACTTATTAGAGGAAACCTTTTGTTTTTTTATTTATTTTTATGGAGATGTTTTTTTAATTTATTTTAAGGATATTTTTATGAATTAAAATAATTAATGACGTTATATTATTTTTGAATTAATGGAATGGATCTGTCACTTTCACCTATTTATTTTGATTTTATAAGTCTATGATGACGTAGGAAGGAAAATGTTAATGACAAAATAGAAAATAGAGATTTAATGAATAGAAGATTATTATTTGAAATTATGTATATAATTACATTCTATATATTTTTTAATTAAGTTAAATTATTGGTATTAGTAAATGTTTTGCCACACTTATATTTTTTAATATTGTTTACCTATGATATAAAAATTAACCAAGGAATACCATTATACTTTATTTTCAATATCATATTTGATGAAGTTAAATAAGTAAGATGTTTATTTCGTAATAAACAATAAGTATAATAATGATTATTTATAGAATCATGATTTATAAAGATTGATCAATTAATGTAAATTAAATTTATTACATAATTTTATATATTAATTTTTTAAAATTTTCATTGTTTGAGTTTTTATTTTTATTTATAAAAATGGCGATTTTCTAATGTGTTTAATTCCCATTCTTGAGAGACATTATAATTTTTTTGGTATATTATTTTTAATACCCAATTTAATGAAAGATACACGGGACATGTATATTTCTAAAACTTTTATTGATTTTTTTTTCAAACCAATAAATATTAAATCAAAATTGAATAATTAAGTCCATTTTGTTTAATAATTTTTAGCAAAAAACATTTAAGATCAACTTTAAATCAAACCATTATTTATACCCTTAGAATATATGAATAGTTTTGAGAAATCTATATTACACACCAATTCTTCCTTTCCTAACCCACTCTTAGTATTTTATATCATTATAGGCAAATTAATCATGGGGAAAGAGTCATTTCATGATGTTAATATGGGATAATAATATATAATAATTAAAATTTCTAAAAATTATCATTGGTGATAAGAGAGATAAATAATTTTTTTTCATTATACATTCATGGATACCCTCTAATAGGGGAAAAGAAAAATAAGAACAAGATGGAGATTTGTTTTTCATTTTTGTGATGTAAAACTATATGTTTTTTAAAAAGAAAAAGATGAAAATGAATTAATATGGGTGATAACCCATGAATATGAAATATGGTGGAATTATTCATTTGAATTTGAATTATAAATCATGCATTTTACATAATAGTCAATGCCATTTGTGAGTCTATTGATTTTTTTCAATGCCCACTGACCATTAAACTTATATATATATATGTAACTTTAAAATTATTCATGATTAGATTTTATTTTGTCTTTGATAATGAATATTTATATTCAATATAATTCTTTGATTAGAATGAATATTTTTAAGGATTGAATATAACATAAATTAAATGATCTATGAGTAATGAGATAAATAATTTTTTTAGGTTAGATTATTAGTTGGAATTAATATTTTGGATAAGTAAAATAATTTAAATGGATGTGAATAAATGCTAAATGTATTTTCAGAGAACGTAAGATGTCTCCTTGATTGTAATTATTGTAAAGTGAAGAGTTAAAGTTTATTTTTATGTGATGATTGAAATTTGTTTATTTGATTATAATTGTATGGTGTTATTGATCATGATGCTTAAAATTTGAATTTGATTAATTTTTTTGTGTGATAATATAGGGACTTATGACTGATTATAATTAATAGATTATGTATGGTTGATTTTATAGGTGTTAATACTAAATTATTTTTAATAAAATTTATTGTTTTTTAATATTTAATTAATCTAATTATTAGTAATATATGATATATTTAGAAATATTATTTTTATAACATTATTTTGGGGATAACATAGTAATTCTAGTCTTTCAAGAGTTTTAGTTTTTATTGTGATTTCTTAAAAAAATTTAATTTTTTGTTTTTATTGAAAATATGAAAAAAAATTCTATGATGTTGAAGAAGATATAGAATAATTATAGTGTATGAATGAGAAAAGTGTGAAGTAAAATGGAAATATGATGAAGTGATGTTTGGTTATGTCAGGGAGGGATTTTGTAATCTTTAAAGGAAAGCCCTAGGGAAAAAACTAAATTTTTGATATAAAAAAATTTCATAATTTATATATCATGATAGATAAAGGAATATTGAGTTGGAAAATAGGGGAAGAACCATGTAGCATAATGAGATTTTAAAATATAATTTCCCTTAAATAAACATTATATCATTATATTGATTCACATGAAAAATCTAACTAAAATGAAACTATGATATGTTAAAATAAAATTATATCATTATAGTATTTCTATTAAATTAACATTTATAATGTTAGGAAGATATATTACAAAATCTACGAATGAAAGAAATAGAATAAAGTAGTGGAAATATCCCTTATGAATCTCATTTATAAAATCTCAAGAAGAAGGTAACTTTACTAGGGTTTCTCTAGAATAATCTATTGAATCAATAAGGTTTTTCTTATAACTTTTCCATTCCTTCATTTTTGGGGAGATTGTAAAGTCAATAAGGTTTCCTTATGACTTTAGCATTCCTTCTTGTTTTAAAAATCACAAGCACCTTATCACAAGGAAAATTTCATTTTACCCGGTGTTTTACTTCTATAAGGAAAATTTTCAATCCCCAAGGAAATTTATCCTTACCATGTTTTTAATTGTTCATTATCTTGTCTAAGTGTAAAATTCAGTTTCATATCTAAAACCTCGGAATCATGTAATACATAGATATAGAAAATTATGTTTTCAGGATCTGAATTCAGGTTCTGAGTTCTCTGAATTCAGACTCAGAACTCTTCTGAGTTCTGACTCTGAGTTCTCTAAATTCAGACTCCGAACTCTTCTGAGTTCTGACTCCGAGTTCTCTAAATTCAGACTCCAAAATATTCTGAGTTCTGACTCCGAGTTCTCTGAATTCAGACTCCTAACTCTTCTGAGTTCTGACTCCGATTTATCTGAATTCAGACTCTGAACTCTTATGAGTTCTGATTGGGAATCCTCATGAATTCTAAATCCAAAATTTGTAAGTTCTAACTCCAAATTCTCATCAACTCTGACTCCTAACTTTGTAAGATTAGGTCCCAAATTCTTGTGAATCTAGATTCACAATTTCCTTGAAATTCAGACTCTATAATTCTATAGAGTTCAGGTTCCAAATTCCTTAGAAAATAGAATCTGAATATCCTTGTATTATAGATACCGAATGTGTTTTTGGTTAGAATCCAAACTTTTATTTGCTTACATTCTGAATATTTGATTTTGGTTATGTAAACATATTTTTTCTTACACTTTTATTGGTTATAAAATGATGTCATGAATTCAGTTACATACTAACCGTTGTTTGAGTGACATGTGTACATGTCCCTCCAAAATTCATTGAAAAATATGACCGTTGGATGAGGGAGCTGACTGTTGGAGCTGTGCCTATAAATAAGAGATCATTTGAAAGAGTTTAGGAATTTTTCGACAAATTTTGATCTAAAGTGTTTTATAGAGAGTGATACTCTCATGCTTAGTGCGTACTGAAATTATTGTTCAGATTTGATTTGTGCGACTCCAATTGTTGCTGTGTACAATCTAGAGATTTTGGGGATAAGAAGACAGAGGTGCCGACTAACTTAAAGTTAGAGGACTTCCTTATTGAGGAAGATAGAAGTGCTAACTACCTTGAAGTTAAGGGCTTGTGGGGATAACAAGACATACTCCGATATTTATATCGAGGGATTACCCTAGTGTGGGTAAGAGAGACTTTCTTGAAAGTATAAATCAAGGGACCTTTATCTAAGGTTGTTGGATACCCTACTCTTTGAGTTAAAATATTTACTACTTGTTACTTGTATTGTTTCAAGTTTTCCACTGCATTTTTGATTGTTGAGAAAAGTATAACTATCTTATACTTACTTATACTTGTATACTCTGATTTAGTGAGATTCTATACGCTTTAAGTTAGAATGTTTATCTTTGTAAACTTTCATTAAGTTTCATTTTTCCGAAACAATATTTTCCAAATTACATTCTCAGAATCATATTTCCAGAATCAAACAAGTGTGTAGAACTAGAGGTTCTGTGAATTACCTTGTTAAACTTTGTTAAACATAACCAAATTTAAAAGTTCCTAAATAATTTTTAAAGTATAAAATTCACCCCTGTTGTATATTGAGCATCATACGATACTACAATCAGTATCTCTTTTCATTATTTTGATTCTACAATTGGTATCAGAGGGTGGTGACCTTGCACTACTGGAAAACGGACCTATACCCACGGTTTGGCACAAAACCGTGGGTATAGGGTACCCCTATACCCACGGTTTTCACAAACCGTGGGCATAGGGGTAAAATGGTGACCTATACCCACGGTTTCATAAAACCGTGGGTATAGATCACCTATACCCACGGTTTTGCACAAAACCGTGGGTATAGATTATTTTTGAAGACCTATACCCACGGTTTTGAAGAACCGTGGGTATAGGTGTTTTTTTTGAAGGTGTATACCCACGGTTTTGGCCAAACCGTGGGGGTAGAGTTTTCCAGAAGACCTATACCCACGGTTCTTCAAAACCGTGGGTATTGGGGTTTATTTTTTTCAAGACCTATACCCACGGTTTTCAAAACCGTGGGTATAGCTTTCCCGCCATTAGGCGGGGAAAAAAATTACGCGGGACAATGGGGAAAAATTGGCGGGAACACGATTTTTATTAATATAAATACAAATATAAAAATATATGTTGAAATGACAATAAAATGCCTTAGCCCAGCCGGTCCCTTTGTTCGGCGCTCTCAGGAGATTCTGCATGAAGCCCGGGTTCGATTCCCGCCGGCATTTATTTTTCATAACAGAACTAATATTAATATATATATAAAGATGTATACGCTTTACAATGAATTAGAAGGTAGCTCGGTTGGTCATTGCTGCGGTGCTTGGCCGGGGTGCGGTAGGAGACGCGGTTTCGAAACCCGTGGGCGAAATATTTTTGAAAACTTGAAGTTAATTATATTCATATATATATATAAATATATATTAGTATTTCAAGTAAAGACAGTAGCTCGGTTGGTCCTGCGGGTCGCTTGTAATATTTGAGTCCAGGGTTCGAAACCTGCTGGACGTGGGTTTTTAAAAATCAAACGAAACACGGTTTTTTAAAAATGAATCGAATATATTTCCTACGGTTTTCAAACCGTGGGAAAAACTACCTTGCCACGCTGTACAACGTGGTACTTATGTGTGACACACCTATACCCACGGTTCTACCAAACCGTGGGTATAGGTCAAGACCTCTATCCCGACGCCGTTCCAGCCCACGGTTCGCAAAACCGTGGGTATAGCCTATACCCACGGTTTTGGGGGCTATCCCCACGGTTTTGAACCGTGGGTATAGGCCTTTTTTCCAGTAGTGTTGTACCTTAAACCAATCCTATAATTGGTATTAGAGGAGGTCTCTAAAATACTTATATTCACATATAAGTTTTCCTTTCTCAAGTTTTCATTGTTCAATATTTTTCTTGCTTAGGAATATTTTCCTTGAATCTGAACTTTTTCTATTAACAAGTTTTTGTGGAAATATTTTTCTTTAAGATGACCAGAATCAATGTTGGTTCCATAGATAATTTAAATCCAACCAGACAACCTATATTTTATGGGAATGACTATGAATATTAGAGAGATTGAATGAAGGCATTTATTATCAATACTAGATTAGATAATTTTTTTATGCTTACTAGAGGATATAAAATCCCTGACATGGAAGTTAGTACTTTCACCAATCAAGAAAAGCATGAATATCAACTGAATTACAAGGCACACAATACTTTTCTTTGTTCCATGACTAGAAATATATATAGCGAAATTTCATCTTGTGAAGCAGCAAATTGTGTATGGAAAAAACTTGAAGTTACTCACTTTAGAACTTCCAAAGTTATTAAAACTAGAAGAGCCATGATCAGAGCTAAATATCATGGTTTCTGCTTTCCTTATGGAGAACCCATATGTAAGGTGTAACAAAGATTCATGATTATTGTGAATAGTATGAAATCCATGGGTGAGAAAGGATTATATGATGAATCTCTTGTTGACAAGATCATAGACATCATGCCAAATGAATGGGAATCCAAGAAAACTACTATTGATGAGAATAGGAAGGTTACTCATATTTCTCTTGATGAAATTTTTGGAACTCTTCTTCAACATGAGACTAGAATGAAGAGAGATGCTGATAACATAAAGAATAATAATGGAAATGGAAGTGTTTCTTTTACTACAACATCAAATCATATTAAAGCCAAGAATCCTGAGAGAGTTACTAGATCCAAATCTAAGAAGATTTTTATTAAATCCGAATCTAGTGGAAGTGAATATTTAGAGAATGAGTTAGCAAATCTTTCTCAAAGGATGAAAAAGATTTTTGGACAGAAGAACTTTCAATCCAAATAAAAAAAAGAAAGAAAGGAAATATAAGAATGATTCAGAAGTCACTTGTTACGAATGTAATAGAGTTGGATACATAATACCCGATTGTCCGATGCTCAAGAGAAAAGAAAGAAAGGAAAATAATTCTGAGGGAAATATAAATAAGTACTATAAATCTAAAGATAAGAAAGTATTGAAAGTTAATAACACATGAAGTTCCATTAGTGGAGACTCGTCAGATGAATCATCAGATGAAGAATATTCTGGACAGAAGAATCTTGGTCTAATAGTCAGAATACCTATTGACAATCATTGCTTAATGGCTAAGGTACACAATTCTGAATCAGTGAACAATGTTTCTTTGAATGAAAATTATAGTGATGATAAATACTATGAATCTTCTGATAGTTAATCTTTTTCTGATGAAGATAATACTTTACCTACCTATGAAGAAGTTTCTAGCTTTTCAAAGATTCTGGAGAATGAGAATTCAAAAATCAAGAAAAATTTTGATAGAGAAAATTCTAGAAATATTATTCTTACTAAAGAAATATCATATCTTTCTAAAAATCTTAATAAAAAAGTTTTTGATTATGAAATTATTTTAAAAAATATTGAGGAAGTAAATTATGAGAAGGATAAACTTTCTAAAGATTTAGAAAATGTAATTTCTAAGAAAAATGTTTTCGAGCCCAACTCTAGTTCAAAATAAATTTTTTTGGAAGAAAATAACTTAGTTATCAAACTGAAATCCAAAATTTATTCCTTGAGAAAGTTTTTTTTCAAACTTTACCTTAGGTAAGGAAAATTTTGATAAGATGTATTCTCAAATCCAACCTGTAAGGAATAGTTCTGGTTTTGGTTATACTAGTTCTAAACCGGTTTTTAGTAACAATTATTTTGTTCATCAAAGTGATTCATTCTATACTAAGTGTTAGTGCAGTGAGGATTGGGAAAACAATTATTCCTTAAACAAAACTCAGTCTTTAGGATTTCATAAATCCTATTTATCCATGAAAATGAGGGTGCCTAATATTTTTCTTTCTGAAGTTTCCCGATCCAAGAAAGTTTGGTTTCCAAAAATCTAACTCTTTTATTTTCAGGAAAATAGAGACGGCACCAACAACAATACGTGGTACATAGATAGTGGATGTTCTCGGAATATGACTGGTAACAAAAACTAATTTGAAAAAATTATCAAGATGAAAGGAGGGAAAGTAACTTTCAGAGATAATGCTCAGGGAGAAATTATTGGTATAGGTAACATCGTTCTTCTTGAAAAAACTTTGATTTCAAGTATTTTATTTGTTAAGGGTCTTAAGCACAACCTCATTAGCATAATTCAATTATGTGATGAAGGTTACCTTGTGAATTTTAGGAATGATAAGTTCTTAGTACAAACTTCCAAGAAAGAGTTTATTCTTTTTGCCCATAGGCAAGAGAATGTATACACACTAAACATGGAAGACCTTAGGATCCAAGAATTACCTTTCCTTAGTGAAATGGAAGATCATTCTTGGTTGTGGCATAGAAGGTTAGGACACTGTAACCTTATAAACCTATGAAAAATCTAAAATAAAAGATTAGTTAAGGATCTACTAGAGCTTAGATTTGATTCTTCAAAAGTTTTTGATCCTTGTAAATATGGAAAGCAACATAAATCTAGTTTTAAATAAATCGGTGAAGTCTCAACTACTAATGCATTACAGTTAGTGCATATGTATCTTTTTGTCCCAACACAAGCTAGAAGAATTAGTGGGAAATATTATGTATTTGTCTTAGTTGATGACTATGCTAGATTTACATGGGTCTATTTTCTAGCAAAGAAGTCTTAATCTATTTCGTATTTCAAAAGTTTTAGAGCCCAAGTTAAAAATCCGAAAAACCTTCCCTTGATAACTATTCATAGTGATCATAGAGGATCATTTCAAAACTCTGATTTTGAAACTTTTTGTAATAGAAAAGGCATTACTCACAATTTATCAGCACGAAGAACTCCTCAACATAATGGTGTTGTTTAAAGAAGAACAATAATTCTTCAAGAGATAAAAAGAACCATGTTGAGTGAGTATTCAGTAGCCAAACATTTTTGGGATGAAGCTATAAGTACTACTTGTTATACTATAAATCGAGTTTTGATTAGACCTATTCTTAATAAAACTCTTTATGAGTTATGGAATGGTAGAAAACCTAGACTTTCCTACTTCAAGGTTTTTGGTTGCAAGGTATTCATCCTGAATACTAAAGATAATCTACATAAATTCACTCCAAAATATGATGAAGGAATTTTCTTAGGCTACTCCACAACTTCTAAGGATTATAGAGTTTTCAATAAAAACACTTGTACTGTTGAAGATACAGTGCATGTGAAATTTGATGAAACTGATCCCTTTGTTTTTAAACTACCCCAACCTACATCTTCATCTGTGTTTTCAAACACTTTTTATCAACCCTTGATAGAAGATCATTATGATAAGGAAAATTTCCAAGAAGATATTTTTGAAACATTTACCCCAGAAGATTTCCGACCTTATGTTGATGAACAAGTTTCAAAAAACCTAAATCAAGTGTTTCTTAAGAATCATGCCAGTGATAGTATCATTGGTGATGTGAATCAACCTGTAAGGACTAGAAGTTTCTTAAGAAATGAAGTAGAACATCTAGAATTCCTTTCCCAATTAGAACCAAAAAGCACTGATGAAGCTTTAGGTGATGATGATTGGATTAAATCCACGCAAGATGAACTAAATTAATTTGAAAGGAATAAAGTATGGACGTTGGTTGAAATACATAAGGAGACTTCTGTTATTGGAGTAAAATGGGTTTTCCGAAATAAGTGTGATGAAAATGGAATCATAGTAAGAAATAATGTCATATTATTTTCCAAATCCTATAATCAACAAGAAGGAATAGACTATAATGAAACCTATTCTCTAGTAGCTAGACTTGAATCTATTCATATTTTACTTGATTTTGCAGCATTATTAAATTTTAAACTTTTTCAAATGGATGTGAAATGTTCTTTCCTTAATGGTTCTGTACAAGAGGAAGCTTTTTTGGACAACCTTCTAGTTTTGAAGATACAAAACATCCTGAACATGTTTTTAGACTTACCAAAGCTTTGTATGGACTTAAGCAAGACCCTAGAGCCTGGTATGATAGACTTACAATATTTTTGCTTCAAAATAATTATGTTAAGGGAAATTTATATCCAAATCTTTTTATAAAGAAAGATAAGTAAAATGTTTTGATTGTTCAAATTTATGTTTATGACATTATATTTGGTTCAACTCAGAAATCTTTAACTGATTCCATTGTGGATCTAATGAAATATGAGTTTGAAATGAGTATGATGGGTGAGTTAACATTTTTCCTTGGTTTTAAAATTTCTCAAAAACCAGAAGGAACCTATATATTTCAACATATGTATATTAAAGATCTTCTTAAAAAGTATGGATATGAAAACACTAAGAGTATAAGTACTCCCATTGGTACCTCAAATACACTTGATCTTGATGAAGTTGGGAAACCAGTAGATCAAACATCTTTTAGAGGTATGATAGGAAATATACTTTACTTAATACCTAGTCGTCCATACTTAATGTTTTCAATATGCTTATGTGCAAGATATCAATCTGATCCTAAGGAATCTCATTTAAAGGAAGTGAAAAGAATTTTTCGTTACTTAAAAGGAACCATGGATTTAGGACTCTTCTATACTTCTGGAAATGATTTTGTTTTGAAAAGTTTTTCAGACGCTGACTTTGGTGGATGTATAATGGATAGAAGAGAAAGGGAAAATAACACTAAGTAAAGAAGAAATATACCTAAGTAGGGGGAGCTTATCTAAGGGGGAGTTTCATTATAGAGATTTTTGTACTCAAGATAATGAAAAATCTCAGTCTGGAAATCTAAAATATGATCCTTAGTGTTCTAAAGCCTAAGGGAGAGTTTGTCGTATTCATCTTTGCCTATATGATAAGGGAGAAAAGTTTTATTTTCAAAGTCTAGAAAAATATTTTCTAAGTCCTTTTATTTTTTATTGTAAGGATGTTTGTGATTTTCAAAAAGGGGGAGATTGTTGAGTCAATAAGGTTTTCCTTATGACTTTTCTATTTCTTCATGTTTGGGTAGATTGTTAAGTCAATAAAGTTTCCTTATGACTTTACCATTCCTTATTGTTTTGAAAATCACAAACACCTTATATCAAGGAAAATTTCATTTTACCATGTGTTTTACTTCTATATGGAAAATTTTCCTTCCCCAAGGAAATTTATCCTTACCATGTTTTTCATTGTTCATTATCTTGTCTAAGTATAAAATTCGGTTTCATATCTAAAACCTCAGAATCATATAATACTCAGATATAACATTCTGTTTTCAGGATCTGAATTCAGGTTCAGAGTTCTCTGAATTCAGACTCCAAACTCTTCTGAGTTCTGACACCGAGTTCTCTAAATTCAGACTCCGAACTCTTCTGAGTTCTGACTCCGAGTTCTCTGAATTTAGACTCTGAACTCTTCTGAGTTCTGACTCTGAGTTCTATGAATTTAGACTCCGAACTCTTATGAGTTCTGACTCCGAATCCTCATGAATGTTGACTCTGAACATTGTAGGTTCTGACTCTGAATTCTTATGAACTCTGACTCCGAACTTTGTAAGATCATGTTCTGAATTCTTATGAATCTAGATTCCCAATTTCCTTGAAATTCATACTCTAAAATTATATATAGTTCAGGTTCCAAATTCCTTAAAAAATAGAATCTGAATATCCTTGTAATATAGATACCATATGTGTTTTTGGTTAGACTCTGAACTTTTATTTTCTTACATTCGGAATATTTTATTTTGGTTATGTAACCATATTTTTTCGTACACTTGTATTGGTTATAAAACAATATCGTTCATTTAGTTACTTACTAACTGTTGTTTGAGTGATATGTGTACAGGTCCCTCCGAAATTCAAGGAAAAATATGACCGTTGTAGGAGGGATCCAACTACTGGAGCTGTGCCTATAAATAGGATCTCATTTGAAAGAGCTCAACACTTTTTGGAAAACTTTTGATTTGAAGTGATTTCTAGAGAGAGATACTCTCATGCTTAGTGTGTATAAAACTTCTTGTTCAGATTTACTTTGTGCGAATCCGATTGTTGCTGTGTACAATCGATAACTTCTAGGGATAGGAAGACAGAGGTGCCGACTACCTTAAAGTTTGAGGAATTCCTTACTAAGGAAGATAGAGGTGTCGACTACCTTGAAGTTGAGGGCTTGTGGGGATTGCAAGACAGACTCTGATCTTCGTATCGAGGGCTTACCCTGGTGTGGGTAAAACAAACATTCTTGAAAGTATAAATCAAGGGAACTTTATCTAAGGTTTTTGGATACCCTGCTCTTTGAGTTAAAATATTTACTACTTGTTACCTGTATTTTTTCAAGTTTTCCACTGCATTTTTGATTGTTGAGGAAAGTATAACTATCTTATACTTCCTTATACTTGTATACTATGATTTAGTGAGATTCTATACGCTTTAAGGTAGAATATTTATCTTTGTAAACTTTCATTAAGTTTCATTTTTCCGGAACCATATTTTCAGAATTACATTCTTAGAATCATATTTATGGAATCAGGCAAGTGTGTAGAACTAGAGGTTTTGTGAATTACCTTGTTTAACTTTATTAAATATAACCAACTTTAAAAGTTCCTAAAGAATTTTTAAAGTATACAATTCACCCCCCTATTGTATATTGAGCATCATACGATACTACAATTAGTATCTTCATTCATTATTTCGATCCTACACAATCCCAATATAAACTCAAAAAATTATGGATTGAGAGAAATCGTATGTGATAGAAATTGAAACTCATAGAAATTTCCATGAGATCTTTGATAGTAGAATCCCCACCCTCGACTACCACCAAAGAATTCCTTTTTCTTAGATCTTAAAAAACGATATTGAGAGGCTATGTAACAATAAATTGTGTTTATATAAAAATTTAATTATCAATTTAATAATTTATTTACCATATTTCACATTTTTACTTTTAATGAAAACAAATGTCAATTTTTTAATAAATATAGTTTTTAATTAAATTTCATTTTTAAAAACTATATTTAAAAATTTATAATCTTAATTATATAATAAAAATTTCATATTTGGATTTATAGTGTCAGAACTATCTTATTATTAATTTTTCAATTTTTTTTGAAATAATTGATTTTTCGGTGAATAGTGAAAAATATAGTTTTTAAAATCATAGAGTTTATGACTATATCAAGATGAAAGTACAACTCAAAAAATTATAAAAAAATTCACGATAAAATATGTATTTAATTTTTAAAAATATACATTTCAAAATAATATTATTAGTTTATAGAAATTATTTCTAAAAAATTAAATATATTTTTTCTAATAAAAACCATTTTATTCATTTCATTAAATTAAATATTATTTTGTTAAAATTACATTATAGGTTACATTTAAATACATATAAAATTTATATTTTTTTATAAGAAACCATTTTTACCATGAAAATAATATTCTTAGATATCTTTATTCTACATATATATTTTAATATTAAAAATACACTTTTTACAAAAAGGGGATTTTACGCATTACACATGACAATGTTAAAATTTATTTATCTTACATAGAAATTTTATTTGATAAATTATATTTCATATTTTTAATCAGAATGTATAAAGTATTTAATAAGTTCTATTTTATTTTTAAGAATAAAGGATAATTTACTTAGGTAAGAACTAGTTAGTGTGGTAAAATCTAAAATGGTAAAAGTAATAAATCTATGGGTAAAGGAATTTAAACATGTTAAAAAAATATTTCTAATGAAATTATTGAGGGATAATCTAAATTATACCCTCACCACTCCATTATTTCTCATTGTTGAAGCCTTTAGATTTTAATAATGTATTGAAATTATTATAAAGTGTATTTACAAAAATTCCATTCTCACTACTAATAAAAGGGGAATCACAACACCCCTTAATTACACTCCAAAATTTATGTTTCATATTGAAAAAATGAAATTTTTAATTATCATAGAGTCCCCCTCACTTATATAATCCTATTTTCACAAGGAGTTAGCCTAATCCCTCTATTTTTATAGAATACTCCAAAGAAAAACCAAGGTTCTCAAAGAGGTTAGATGGTGGTCAAGGAAATCAAGATAAAATGTGAGGGTTTAATCTCTATCACCCTTCACTGAGGTATTATTTGACAATATAAAACAATATTTATTTATTTATTTTATATATTTTCCCCTCAAACTATATAATCATGAATTATTTTTGAATCTATAAACATCACTTTCTTTCAATTTCATTCTTATTTTGGGCCATTATTTATATATTCTCTAAAATTTGTGGGTTTTAATAACTCAACATGATTTATAATGTTTCAAAATAAGATTCATATTTTATTTTATATGGTGTAGCCTATTTCTATATTGGGAAACAACTTTTTATTTAAATCTCACTTATTGATGAATTCTCTTTATTCTTGAATATGAAACCATGTTAAGAAAACATCTCATCCTCTTAAATGATAGTTTATTATCCATGTATATGTTTTCATCTTCCCTCCAATGGTTTCCATTAATATTTAGATTACCTATAATTTTTTTTATTTCTTATTCCAATCATACATGTCCGTATGCAATTTTGAAAATATTTTTTCATATTATTTTCATATTACAGGTTTTAATAAAGGTATTTAAAAAATGGTTTATTCCACTTAAAAATCACAGGTTTTTATTAAAGTCTAAACATTCTCATGATACACCATTATTTATATTTAAAGTCTCCATTATTGATTTTTCTTTTTAAAATCAATTTTTTCAAAATACATTAGTATGCCTTTTTGAAAATGATATAAAATAACATTTTTATGACAATGTTAAATGTTTCTTCTAAAAATTATTTTTAAATTTTTTATCCATTATCCAATTTTATTTTCAAAGGTATCTAACCTCATGGGATTTATGTTTCATGAATTACCCTGATGAGTTAAAAGGTATATTTTGAGGAATTAAACTCATGGTATCAAAATACTCCAATTCTCAATATCTTATATGGTATCGTTTAAATAATTTTTTTACAAGGGTATTTTCCATATTTTTTAATATAATTATATGTTTCATTTCTTAATTGGGGATTTTTTATTTTTCAATGATCCAACTTATTTATATAACATCATGTGTTTCTCAGGGTAAAAATTTTCATAAGTAAATTTTATTTTCAATTACTGGACGAGTTAAATCTTGGTTGGAGACTCATAATTGAAATTTAATGGTTGAGATGATTATAAATAATAGTTTTAGACATGGTTTTATTCTTGGAGAGTATAATGAAGGTTTTGGTTGTTTCCTAGGGGTTTGGGACCCCGAGAAAAAGTTTTAGGATAGTGCTTATTAGAAATCATGGTTGGTGAGTAGTTAGTGAAAAACGTGAAGCTCAACCATGTGGAAAAATTTGTATAAGAATTTGGTTTGAGAAACTATGTGGAAAGATAGTGGAGATGATGTAATAGGTTTAAAATTTATTTAAAACATGTTTCATGATTGGTGAATGGTCTATTAAACCATGCGATGGAACTGTGTGAGATGGAGGGGTCCATGAAAGTTCCTACAACATGGTTGGCGCTTGGTTTGGAAAACCGTGTGGACAAACCATGTCAATCATTAAAAGGTCAAAAATTACCATTTCCCCTCAAAAATTATTTTATTTTACTCTTATTTATCCCTAATTTCTCCTATAAGATCTACCATAAACACCAACCTCTTTATCCCTTTCTCCATGAGAGTTATTTTTGATTCTTGGATAGAATTGAACGCCATTGGATGCGTTGGAATCCTTTAGGTAAGCCTCTAACTCCATCAACATATGTTGATTTATTTTTCTTCTATCTATACTACTGGATTCTCCTATTTGGGAATTTAGTTCCAATTCCATCAGATCATGGTGGAATCAGTTATTTGTGATAGGGATTTCACTTTTCCTAGAAATAAGGTGATCCAAGAGGTCGTTTTCACTTAACCTAATATTTTTTTGTTAAAGTACATCAATATAGTGAATTTATAAATATTTAAAGATTAAATTATAAATTTTGAATCCATTTTTTGACATAGTTTCATAGTTAATCTTCCCGATTCAAGGCTGTTGATGGGTCACAGGTTGTTGGAGAGTGTTAGGTTGAGGTTCCATGCGATGAGATCCACTAGTGAGGTTTTTAGCTTTATTACTTATAGTAAGTTTTTCTTAAATTGTTTATAACATCTTAAGTTTAACTATTTAATTATTGTAGTTAAAATTAACTAATTTGGATGGTTTCATTTTATGGAAAGACATTTCATATCCCAATGAGCTTGGATGGGCTTTGGAATCTGCTTCCACCCCTTAGAAAAATAAATGGAATGATTCTAAAATATTGGTGGTACATCATAACTTCCCTGTGGAATTTATGCATGTTTTTGGTAGTATGTACATTATTGGGCTTTCCCTGAGTGTGATGAACCCTATTTGGATTTATTTCAATTTATTATTTATTTTGTTAATTTTTTAATTAAAAGGATGAACACCAAAGGTCCCAAACAACCCCTGTACATTAGCTTCATTCTTAGACTTGATACTATCACTAAGCTATAGGGTCCCATATGGGGTTCCTTATATTTTGATCTAATCTATAGGGTCTCATATAAGATACATCCATTTTCATACTCCTTGTGAGTATCCTAATAGGGGTTTCTTTACTTACATGTTGATTTAGAGGGTTCTGGGTGGGTTTCCTCTCTGGTGTTTTGACTTAGGGGACCCAGTTGGTGCCCCAATAGTTGACAAACCTAGATCTTTTAAATCATGGGTTTGGGTAGATATTTTAGGAGGTGTCACATTAGAACCCGTAAAAAACATGTAATCCCATGAGGAAGTGACAACAATGGTGGGTTTATGCAAACAAATACCCTCACTCCTTTTTATGCATTAACTTGGTTATTGTTGAAGCAACTATGATTTATAGGGGTGCTTCCTATTTTTTTGGATGACGAACCTTAAGTGATGAAATAATTGACTAGGATTCCTAGATGTAATTATTGAGACCAGGATGAAGAGCCTTTTTATTGATTATTATATTACTAGGATGCTCAGACGTACTTCCTGGGGTTCATATTATGAGTTTTACTTGATAAGATTTTGGATAGGATGCTCCCAATTAGTTGTTGAGATTAGTGGATATGGATTCCATAGATGATATTACTAGGTGGAAACACCCCCCCTAAGCTC
This sequence comes from Viscum album, assembly GCA_963277665.1. NCBI lineage: Eukaryota > Viridiplantae > Streptophyta > Magnoliopsida > Santalales > Viscaceae > Viscum > Viscum album. The sequence continues at coordinate 58,582,946 of OY728138.1, forward strand.
TTTATGTTCGTATGCTCTTGAGAATAATTTTTTTTTCTCTTCAAACAATGCCTAGGATTAACCCTTTGGTTGGGGGATGCACCATTACTATACTTGTTGGATTTTTCTGGGAGTGGGCTATTGATCCGTTTATTGAATGGGTCATGAGTTATTATATTGGTTTTAGAGAGAACTTGATTAGGGTCTTTGGACATGATCCTTTATACCCCCTTGGTCTAGGATGTTGTACATGGATTTTCACATCATTATTTAGTTTTTGAACATGATTTTTCATTCCCCTTGATTAGGATGCTTGATATTATGCTTCACATCATTGATTGGGATTGTTAATAATGGAACTATGTATCCCTGATTGAATGTTAGGGCTGATTTTATATTATTAAATTTATTGAGACCCTAATGATGTTATGTATGGATTCCTTGGTTTTACACCTTTGGGCCTAGATAGTGCTACGTATCTATATGTATGTATATATATGAATATACATATATAGTATATATATATAGACACACACACACACACACACACATATACCTGATGACATGTGTTCAGAGGAGTTTTATGAATTGGCCAAATCAGGTATTGCTGATTGGGATCATAGAGTCAGGATGAACTATGATTTATTTTATTTATCATTTTAAATTGTGTCTCAGCTATACCGAGAACTTTTATTGGACATGAAATTATGAATTCATTCCATTCATGACATTATTTTAGTTTATTTTCACCAATTACTTATTATTATTATTATTGTTATCATGATGAGTAGTTCACATACCCATACACTAAATTTAATGTTGATGTACATGACATCATTTTTGGTTCCATACTGAGTTTTTTAGTCACATCCTACTCATTACACCATTTCAATAGGGTACTTGAGAAGATGTTCACTTGGTTGCAAGAACATCTTGGGTTGAGGTATGGGATTGATCCAATAGGATGAAACATATATGTATGTAGATCTGGGTATGTGGTATGGATCTGTGTATGTATTAGATCCTTGTACTTTTATTTATGTTTCTTTTATCTACCCTTTTATATGTTATTATCCTAGCGGGATAACAATGTGGATTTATGACATGGTCATTCTGTCATTTACTGTATTTCATCTATTACTGCAACCTTGTTTATAATTATTTCTTATAAAATATGATTATTAATGGTATGGATGATATCTAGTTATTTCATATAGTTTATTACTCTAATATAAGGTATTTTTATCTCTAGGAACACACCTTAATCACTCTCTATTATTCATAAGCCTTTGGTATATGGAGAGGCACGCTCAAGTCCTTATGGAAGACTATCTCAGGGCATCGGCTTAGTGGCATCTAGTTCGAGATGTTACAAAGTTGGATAAAAGATATTTCTTTTCCTATTATTTTACTATTTTGGATATGGTATACAGAAGTATTTATAATGTTTCATTATCTGTGGTGGATATTGGACTAGTGCATCGAGATCACTTGTTCCAATAAGAAGTTCAAGTTACCCAGGATGTGGGATTGCTTTTCTTGATATGAAATATAATAATTGTGTAAGATTTTATATTTGAGTGATTAACATGTGGTGTGGAGTTTATGAATTAATATGTATTTATGGATCTCATCCCATTGGTGAGATGCCATGGATAGACTTATAGCTCTTGGCCTATTTTTGAGAGGCCAATGACTGATTCAAACTCTTGGCTGGGAAAGGAAAGGGGCGTCTCATGCATCATATTTGGCATATAGGTTCTACATTTTTGGCCTTATAGTGTGTTATTATTATTGAAAACATATGAAGGTTGTTTAAAGTGTCAAAACAACCTAAATAGTGTTTTCCTATATAGTTTATTGGTTGCATTATACTCAATTAGGATAAATTGTTTAGATATTTACTTTTTATGGTAGGTTATGTCAATATTTGGTGAAACATTTGATGGTGAGATGATGAATCAGTCCTTATGAACAAGTGGTGAAGTGACCCTAGTAGGATGATAGGGAATATGTTTCCCTGTGATGTACCCCTGTTAGGGTTTTGTTACATGGGTTTGGTTATTTAAAATTTCAGTAACAACCTATATAGTAATTTCCCATATAGATTGGAATGACAATCTACTTAAATAAATTGAATTATTATGATACAAAATATATCTTTGAGGTGATTATATGTACATACTATTGATCCTAATTAATCAATTTTGGCACTTGATTCCTTTTTTAGGTGATCTGGTTTGGTCTCTATGTATGATGCTGATAGATACCTAAATAATTATAGTGAACTAAAACCTCAATGAGTTATTACTGTATATGGATTCCTAGTAAGTTTTAGTTCATTGATATTTTATACATTTAAATTGTGACCCTCCTAGGAGTAGTTCTATATGAGGATTATCGGAGAGGATTAGGGTGATAAGAGGCCAATGATTTGAACATGATTCCATTAGAGTTCTTCTTAAAGATAGTATTTACTAATGAGTTTCCAATTTCAAGTTAAATGGAATTTTATTATATAACATAGAGTTAAAAATCTAAATAATTGTAACCATGTTGGAAGGTTTTGATCCCTGTAGGTCAATGTTATCCTTACCTCCCTTAAGAAGGGATGGACAACATTTTAGAATCCTTATGTCGAGACTAGTGCATGAATCACGCCCCGTGATGCATGACCTTGGTGAAAGGATTAACCTATAAGCTAGATGGTAGGGTCTAGTCACCCATCTTGAGACTTGATCAGTAGGGATAGGTGGGATACCTAAGTCCCTTTATTTTTAACTTGGGCCCTTTTAGGTTAATGTTCAGTTTGATCGAGGGAAACCTACGAGTAGGATTCACTCAGGATTATGGATTCCTTTTTAGGTAGTCATCTTTTTTATATTCTTATTTTGTGACTGATGTATGGTAGGTTCTTAGTCTATGTGATATAGGCAGGTTGATTCCTTTTGTTTCAAATAAATCACCTAGGGTTCTTGTGTTTCGTGACTAGTTTTCTAGGTATGATTTTTTGGGTTCTTGGCCTTGTTGACTATTAATTGAGTAATTGAAACTTTTAATTTTTAAAATGACATCGTACAATGAATGATCATGGGATATATTATGGAACAAGATAGGTTCTGAATTTTTATGTGGAGTTCTAAGGGATATTTTGGAGTAATGAGACTGAAATTTTGTTTAGCATGGTTATCTTGTCCTTAAGATGGATGAATCATGGGAAAACAAGTTAGGTGATAATCTTATGCATCCATTACCCATGATACTATTTAAATTATTAAATTTATGAGTGGCCATGTGAAAAATGAGTATCCAGAGTTTTAAATACATGTGATGGTAATTTTTTTTACATAGAGTTTTAATAAAATAAGAAATTCCTCTATGTGGTTGAAGAGACATTGAGAATGGATTAGGTGTTGTGAAACATCTGTGATGTAGCTAAACCTGAACACTAATTGTTGAGGGACATGGTGTTAGAGGTTCGTTAAAGAAAAGTATTGCCTAGTTTTATGTGAGAGTGTCTCAGAGATAACTATAAATTCTTATTGATAGAATATTAGTGTACTCCTAGTTTAGATATGATCATGTTGCATATCTTGACATCATCCTGATTAAACTGAGAGAGCATCAACTATACACCAAGGTACCTATATTTTTTTGGTTTGATAGAGGGCCTATTGGAGAGTTTTAATTGAGGAATTGTAATAAGGTAATCCATATGGGGGGTAGTACACCCTTGGAAGTTTGTGGGTGGTGATCCTGAGTAAAGTTTTAATTTTTGAATTATCATGGGTACTATTTTCATGAATTAAGAATGGGTTATGAATGAAGCTTTCATTGAATTTCAAGTATAAGTGATCTTTTATACATGATAATTTTTAAGTCTAGTAATGGATGGTATTGATCTATGGTGGTTGAGAATTCATTTTGGTCATGTGATGAAAAAGATGCTCCTAAGGTGGGGAGTGACATGTTGGTCACCATCTTTTGAACCTCACATGAGAATAGTTATGGGACCATGAGGCTGATTTTTGGATGGTCATTTTTCCTTTCATATGCTGCTGGATAAATTTAAAAATGTGTAGCAGGATTTCTCGATAAATTATAGGTACATGTTCAAATACAGACTCGGGTGGAGAATGAGTGTGGGTGTCAAACCTCAGATGGATTATGATGATCCAGGGGTTTGGATCTGAAATCAGTTTGTGCTTGTGATATAACATGATGATCTTTTTGGGTAGGGGAAGGTTCATTCAAGAGATATCACTAGGATTAAGGTATTTTATTTAGTGAGTGTTCTCAAAACAATATCAGTATGCCTTGGGATTAATGATTTTGTAATCAAGTTGTAATGACATGTTGGATGTTAAAGGAATGTGTTTTCAGAAGTAGTTGAGCAAAGGAAGTTATAATTGAGTTTCAAATAATGTTTTGATGTGGGTTGGTAATGAAATACATTTATGTTTCCATTGTCTTGACATAGGTGCAATTTAAATGTCAGTTATGTCTTTTCAAGGAAAATTTGGTGTGACTAGTATGAGATTGGTCGATTTGGGTTCAAAAATTTATATTATATCAAGGTCCATGGATAGTTTATTCATGTGTGATCAGGTGTTTTGAGTTAATAAATGTGATGGAGAATCATTATAACACTAGGTATCTATTTCATTATGAAATTATAATGGTGGAAGTACCATGGAGTGGAATTTTCCATTAAAATCAAGAAGCTATAGTGGAGAGAACTATAAACCAGTTTATAGAAGAGGTGACGATGTGATGATGTACCAAGTTATATCGGACTGAGTAGTCACCATCTTGATGTTACAACATAATTTGTGGGAATTTTCTCGAGTTCTAGTGTCTTTAATATCATATGCTTAGAGGAGTTCTTGGAGGCATGTTGGGAATTTGGAACCAAAACATGATCATTTGAATGGAAGTTCACGACCTGAGTATATCCTATGATAATTTTGTTATTTCCCCAATTCTTCTCAGGGATGATAAGAAATAATGTGGGGAGGTTGTAACATCCCATGATTTTTTAGTTGAAAATTTTTATAAGAAAATTGAGTTTTCAATTACTAGATGGGTCAAATATTGGTTGGATATAGAAAATGGTTATTTGATGGTTGGAATGATTCTAAAAAACGTTTTTAGTAGTGTTTTGTTTCTTGAAAAGTATTCCATATGTTTTGGGTGCAACTCAGAGGTTTGGGGCCCGAAGTTAAAGTTTTTTTAAAGGTGAAAATTAGGGCACATGATTGGAGCATGATTAGTGTAAACCGTGAGAATCAATTATAAAACCCAATTTGTATAGGCACATGGTTTGAGAAACCATGCTTTAGGATAAGGGATATCATGTGAGGGGTACTCAATTTATTACAAACATATAGAATGGATGGTGCATAGTCTATTAAACCGTGTACTGTAACCGTGTGAGATAGAGGGGTTCAAGGCAGTTCCACCATCAGGGTTGGCCTATTGTTTGGAAAACCATGCAGCTAAACCATTTGGCTCATTTAAAGGGAAAAAATTACAATTTCCCCTCTGAACCTTAAATTATTTTACCCATATTTATCTATCATTTCACCTAGGTTATACCCTATTATTTTGATCCTCATTATCCCTTATTTCATGGTATTTCTTCCTCATTCTTGGTTAGAATCAAATGACTTCAGATTCTTTAAAAGCCTTGAGGTTAGCCTTCAACTCCATTTATATCTACTGAGTTCTTTTTCTTCTTACTCTAAGCTTTTCTTCTTTCATTAGGGATTTTAGTATTGATTCTACTGGATCATAGTGAAATAAAATACCTGTGATAGGGATTTAACTCTTTATATAAATAGAGTGACATGAGAATCCATTTTCACTTCACAGCATGCCGTTTCATTGAGTTACATTAAATTGGTGAATTTCTAAAGCTTTAAGGATTAAATTAAAATTGTTTAATGGGTTTTTTCAAGAATTTTTTAGGGACTATACCCAATTCATGTATATTGATGTGTCTTATATTTTTTTCAAGAATTTGGTCATAGTTTTGTTGTGAGAAAGGACCTCACATGTCTTGATGATCTTGGAAGGGATTAGGAAGCTGCTACCATCCCATGAAAAAATAAATGCTTTCAAATGGTAGGTGGTCTATCATACCTTCCTTATAGTATTTATGAATTTTTATGGTAGTATGTACATTCTTGGTATTCTAGTTTTGGTAAAAACACCCTTTTTGGATTTATTTCAATGTTTTATTTAATTTGACAATTTGGTAATTTAAAGGATGAACACCAAGGATCACTAATAATCCTTGTTCACTAGATTAATATATTCACTTGAGACTATCACTATGGATTATTATGATTTGATCTAGAGGATACCATGTAGGATGACTCCATTTTATTAAGACATATTAGGATCCCAATAGGGATACCTTTACTTACATATTGACTTAGAGGGTTTTGAGTTTGATTCATCTCTAGTGTTTTGACATAGGGGACCCGGTGGGTGCCCTAGCAGTTGACTGATCCTAAGCTAGTCCTTATTATGTTTGGGTACAGATGATAGTATTTTTAACCTTAAAACCATAAATGAACATGTGATACCAATAGGTAGTGACATTATTGGTGGGTTTAGGCATTTGGTCACCCTCACCCTTTTTTACGCATTTAATTAGTCACTATTGATGAAACTATGAATTCCAGAGGTGTTTCTTAGAATTTGGATGATGAGCATATTTTGATGTGTTAATTGACTAGAATTCCTAGAGGTACCTCCTAGGACCATGATGATGAAATTTTTTATTGATTTTCATATTACTATGATCTCAAAGATACTTCTTGGGGTCTAGAATAAGAGACTTACTTGATCAGATGTTGGACATAATGTTCCATGTCAGTTTTTCATATTAGTGGACATGGATTCCATAGATGATATGTTTTGGGAGTCACAGTTCCCCTAATATCTTTATATTTAGATAATTTTGAGGATTATTATACTCTCTTAAAGTGATTACTAGGATTCTCTATAGGGCTGTGTGGATAAATGGTTACTATACTCACCATATTTCTCTAGGATTGAATTGTTAATCCATTTATTGAATGGATCATGAGTTATTACGTCAATTCTAGAGAGACCGTGGTTAGGGTTGTTGGACATGATTCTACACACACCTTGGTCTCAGATGTTTGATAGGTAATTTCACATCATCATTGGGTTTTGGGACTTGATGTTTCACTCCCCTTAAATAGGATTTGGAAATGATACTTCAAATAAATGTTTGGGATTGTTGGGTATGGTGCTCTATATCCTTAGTTGAATTATAGGGTTGATTTCTATTATTAAATTTATTAATACCCTTATAATATTATGCATGGAATCCTTAGTTTCATGCCTCCGGTGCTGACTTGTACTACATATCAATATATATATATATAGATGTGTATTATTGGATGATATATATACATATATACATACACACTTTTATATATATACCTGATGAAACATGTTTAGATACATTTATGACATTGGTTGAAGTAGGCACCATTGATTCAGATCACAAATCCAAGGATCCACTATGATTTATTTTATTTATCATTTTTAGTTGTGTCTAGGCTAAACTGAGAACATTTATTGGCCATTCAATTTTGAATGGATGCCTTAAATGACCTCTTTTTAGTTTATTTTCAACAGTTACTTATTATTATTATTTTTATCTAGATGAGCAGTTCACATACCCATACACTACATTTACTAGCTATGTACTTGTCTGTATTGCGGGTTCCCTACTAAGTTTTTTACTCACACCATTCAAGAACCACCATTTCACTGGGGTACCTGAGCTGATGTTCACTTTGTTGAAAGTACAAGTTGGGTTGAGGCCCAGGACTGATCATATAGGATGGCTCATATATGTATGTGGATCTGGGTTTGTGGTGTGGCTTGATGTATGTAGTAGTTCCTTTTACATTTATTTCTATTTATTTTATTTACCCATGTATATGAGATCATCCCACTAAGCGATCATTGTTGATGTATTATATGGACATTTAGGCCTTTACTACTTTTCATTTATGACTACAACCTTGATTATATTAATTACTTCTAGACTTTAATTATTAATGTTATGAATAATACCTGGTTATTTTCACTAATTTATTACTATAATATAAGGGAATTTTCCTTACATGGATACACCTTAGGCCCCTGTTGCTAGTCAGGAACCTCTAGAATATAGAAAGGCACACTTCAGGTCATGTGGATAACTAGATTGTGCCACCAAATTAGTGGAATCTCGGTTAGTACAAATGATTTCTCTTAATTTTTTATAGTAATGTTTTTTTGGAAATAATTAGAAAACCAATTTCTTTCTCTATTAATTATTTATTTGATTGAATCATGTATTTTATTCTATATGGAACACTTATGCATGCACATAATATGATCTGATAGGTGGGTAAGAAATTATATATCCCTCTAATGTATTGGGTAATGTTTTCATCCCATAAGATACCATGTATGATTCATGTGTGGTTATCCTAATAACAATATGTTATATAACAGGTGGTCCCTTAATTATATATCCTTCAAATGCATTTTTTAATTTTTTAATCCCATGGTATACCATGTATTGTGCATGAGAGGTTAGCCATAGCACACTATGTTATATGATGGGTATGCTGGGAATTATAAATCCCTACAATTCATTGGGAAAATATACATCTAATGAGATGTTATGTGTGGGATTCGAGAGTAAAATTAATCTATTATGAGACTATTTACACAATTTTTATGGGAATAGATAGTGTAGAAAGTACACTATGTTAATTTTTACACCTTGTGATAATGTTGTTTGGAGTGGACCTTAACCCATGATTATGATTCCATGCATTATGTTATGGTTATAATATTTTGATTCCATCATCTTTTGATACTATATTAATTAATCTAAATCCTCATGATATGATTATTATCTTATAATCCATTTTTATTAGGCATGAATTCAATACATTATGTTCATATTTATATAATAATACCCATATGTTCACCTTATATTTCCTTATGATCTTTTACTGAAATCACTTATTATTACCCTTATAGATCATTTGAGATGACTCCTTATTATGTTTCCATTTACCCATGTAATTAAGGAAAGTAGTACATGTGGTATGTTTAGAAGATTATATTATATAGAAAATTTTTGGGAGAATTTGAAGAATGAATATGATTTAACCTATTTTTAATATATTTAAAAATTTCCATGGGATAAGAAAGGCATGGGTTTTGTTTATTAATGGTTCTTTTTCTAAAAATTCTTCCAAAGACACTAAACCTCACAATCCTTGGTTTTTATTCACTAAAGGATATTATATGTATAATAATTTAATATCATGTTGTAAAATGGGTTAATAGATTTGGTCGCTATTATTGGTACTGGAGGAGGGTCTATTTATTATTGAGGATTAGGATCAAAGAACATTACAAAAAACCCTAAGAATAATTTTAATTATAGGATAATATCCATAATATTTGGTAAAGTAGGGATTGTATGTATATAATAGTAATGACATATTAATATTAATACTAAAAATTGATATAGGATTTGGAACATATGTACCTAGGGGTAATAACCTTGAAAATGGTGTGTTGGGTATTAACATAATAATCACCTAGTATATGATAAAGAGGACTAACTATAAACATGATTTGACACTCCCAGGAAGATATTATTTGACCAATCACATTATCTCTGCAATAAATTATGAAATATTTACTATGTTAAAGAATTTAAATAAGAATAATGAGAAAACTCAACAATAAATAATCTATATTGAATCATGGGTGATTTAGGTTGAGTTGAATGCTAATTATATGGTTTTTTATAGTATGAAATTTGATGGTTGATTTTTTCTAATAAAATTTAAGATTTTTCTATTTTGATGTTAATTATTCATCACTCATGTTGACCTATTTTTATTTTGTAATGGATGAAGGCTAAAGGAATGAACTTAACACTTGATTCCATGTATAATATGACGATTTCCCCCAAAAAAACTAAATGGGATAGGAAATGGTGTTAGAAATCATATGATTATGACAAACCAAATATCCAGAATTATGGTTAACAACATAAACATAGTTTAAATTCCAAACAAACCAAATAAGATAAAGATAAATACTCATGGAAGTTTATCTGATGAAAATAGTGACCCAATCCTTTCACAAATATTATTACATGATTTTTAACATAAATATCCATTAAATAAAAATCAAGGATTGAAAATCTTAGTGTCTTTGTAGGACTATGTATTTAATTTGACATCATGAATCCAAAATAAAAATATTTTTATTATAATCTCCAATATGAGATATTGACTCCATTTGAGCTCTTAAAAACATGTAGGATAACCTGGTGAATTCATAGAAAAAAGAGGCAATCTAAAAAGTCCAATAAGGGAATAAACATGGAAATAAATCATAACATATGATTCAAAAAGAATTAGATAATAACAAAAAAGGAGTGGATCCTGATTAATAACATGGAGGCATAAAATATAAAACATAAAATCATCATATCATTAAAAATAATAATTTGGAAGAAATATAAATCATGACATAAGCATAAGTCATGGATAACTACTAAGACAACATTACAAGGTTGACAAAGTCTCATCATGGATTAGGTTCACTCCATAATACCATACATGTCACCTCATGAGACTAAAACATTACCCAATTTACTGGATCACTAACTGGGTGAACCCATCATAACATGTACATACATATGTGTTCTATATAAATAAATGAAACATAATTCATAAACATAAGGATCACCCATGGATAGAAATGGGTTTCATAATCATGACATAAGGCATAACCAAACAGAATATCATAATGGTTTGCATGAGGTAATGTATTAAATCATTATTTTAAATTAATAAAGTATAAATAACAATATATGATGATGAATTATTTCAAAATAATGTTAATACATAAAAAAGAGTGGTTAGGTAACTCTATAAATATATCACTTAAGTGGGTTTTTTGGGAAAAGAGTAAAGATTTTTTAAAGGGGGTAGGGGCATAATAATTTACATAAAACCATAAGTAAAAAAATGGTTTCACATATAAGAATGATTTTTTTAGATATCATTTATGTTTTAATAAATTTCATTGAGTGTTACTTTAAAAGAGGCAAAGAAAAAAGAGGACTCCCTTTAATCATCCTTTAGTAAGAAATTGAGAAGGGAAACTTTAAAACATATATATCCCCATAAAATAAAGGTTAAATATACCTGGAGTATATGTGATATATATATATACATAATATTTAATAACTATATAAGAATCATAAATTGATAAATTTAGGTAAGTAGAGATAATGTTTTACCCAATGAAAATAGGCTGCTTTACCGACCGTCACAAACATGATTTGTTTTATTTAATTAAATGATTATTGAAACATTATATAAGTTTAAATATGTTATAAAATATTTATTATAATCATATTTAACCATTATAATATATTTATAAACATCCTTGAAGGTGGTGGATAAAAATGAAGTGTTTTGTTCATAGAGGTGGTTAACCAACCCTATTATGAAAAGCATATTCATTTGAGAGTCAAAATAAGGTAGGGTATAGGATATATGAACCACTAAAAAAAATGGAATTCTATTATATTTATAATATTGGAGTCATTATGTTATATTGGGTGTTGGAGGTTAGGAGAAGTTAGGAGAATAAAATAATTTGAAATGGGTAAATTTAGAATATTACCTCGTAATTATTATCTCCTTGAAATACCCATTATGACACCTTGAAATGGTATTTGGGTGAGAGAATTAGCACTATGATTTGGGGTAGAGGCTTGATAAGATGATTAAGTATAATATTAGAAATTTTAAAATCTTTTAGGTTGTGAGTAGAAGTTGTGGTGAGGGGTGATATTTTATAAGGGGAGGAGAGGGGTGTTTAGACTACTATATTCATTAGTTTATTATTTTGGATCAATACTATCAATATTATTGATTTTTATGGCTATATATAATAAAATGTTAATCCGAGTTCAAAATAACTAGTTATTATAGCATCCATGACTAAAATATTCGGCTATTTATCTTATAACATTATATACAGTAATTTACCATATTCACTATTCACAAAAATTCAACTATTTTAAAAAAACTAAAAATTCACCCATTTTTTCAGCGTATAGATTTAAAAAATAAAATCATTTTTTTGAAAATTATTTTCTGAAAATGATAAATTTAATTTTTAAATAAAATCCCAATTTATTTGAGAAATACCAATTTTAATATTATGATAAATTTTTTAACCCTTTGAAAAATTTCTTATGGTATATTTAGTTTATCATATAATTATATGTAAACTTAATATTAATTTATAAATCCATTTTATGAAAATATTTTTTTAAATAATTTTATTTGTTATAAATGTGAAATTAAAACATTCAGTTTTTTTAAAATACAAACAATTAATTTATTAATTTTAAGACATTTTTTTACTTGTTCCATGGTTTAAATATATGATATTTTCATTTTATAGGATACCTAAATATTATATTACACTTACATAGATGAGGACACTATTCTAATGGTTAAGTTACTTTTTCTAATATTCATATTATTATACTAATGGTTTGGTTACTTTTCCGACAGTCAGATTACTATTTCAACAATCAAATTTTTAATGGCCATACGGGTTCTCTACTTCCTATAAATACCTCACATTTAATTCATTACTCATTAAAATCCATTTTATATCAAGGTTATATATATGTGTTCATTTTCAAAATTAATATTTCATTACTAATATTTTTCTTTATTTCTACGGTTTTGTTCATGATTATGATTATTCTGCTAGATCGAGTAGATCCAAATTTTACCATTCTTATTATCTCATTATCTATTTATTTTACCATTATAATAATTTCCATTATTATTTCCATATTTCTTATCAAATTTTAATTTTAAAAATATTATAATATAATGTTTTTGGTTTTATCATGTGGTATGTGTGCATTATATAATGTTATCTTACTAAATAAGACATAATTATATATCCAGAAGGGAAATTCTATTGATAATTCTCAGTCATAACATTCTTCCACACTTAAGAATTTTTTCCCTTGAAATTTAATTTTATAGAATAATGTAAAAACTGGCGAGGGTACTTGTACTTCAGGGATTCCACTAGTTCCCTATTACCTCCTCATACTTATGATTCTCAATATTACTTATACTATGTAAGTTGTCTTATTACATAGAAATTTATCTCTATGGTCCAATATCATCACAAGTTTCTCATCATAAGGGAGATCATCTTCTAATTGTACCACCTCTATATTTAGTACATGTGAGAGATATGGTATATACTTCCACAAGAAGGATAGATGGAATACATCATGTATTTGAGACATGGTTGGTGTAAGTGCTTGTCGATAGTCCATAGCTCTGATGTGATCAAGAATCTCAAAGGGGTTGATATACGTTGGACCTATCTTTCCCTTCTTCCCAAATAACTTGCTTATATTCCATATATATATATAATAATACCTTACCATTGACCTGAAACTCTATGCCCCATTGACAATTTTCAACATAGCTCTTCCATTAAATCAGAGAGTCCCTAATGTTCTACTGAATGGTCTTGAACTTTTATAAAATTTCATTGATCATTTGAGGTCCCAGAAGCTTGTGTTCACAAACATCATCCCAAAATCAAGGTGTTATACATATTCTCTCATAAATGGATTTATATGGATCCATTTGGATGCTTGAGTGAAAACTATTATTGTAAGAGAACTCGACTAGAGGAAGATGTTGGTATTATCATTATTTGAATTCCATCAAACATACTCTCAACCTGTATTCTAGTTTTTGAATAATACATTCATATTGGCCATCTATTGGGGGGTGATAAGCCATAATTAGGTTCAAATCACTATCTAGAGAATATTGGAGGCTATTCTAGAACATGTATGTAAATCTTGGATCTTAATCAGATACAATCGATAATGGTATTTCTTGTAGACTCACAACTTTTATGATTTATAAGATATTCCACCACAACCTATATAATATTATTTCTTATGGAAATATTCAGAAGACTAGTTAAAATTTCCATGGTGATGTTTTCCCATTTTCATGTAGGTATGGGTAATGGTTTCATCATCCCATTATTCTTTTTTTCCTTTCATCTTTCACTTTCTAATATACCAAGCACTTCAATATATATTCCACGATCCCCATATTTATATTATCCCACCAATAGTTCTCTTGAAGATCTAGATACATCATAATGCTCCTTAGATGGAAGGATAATGTCAAACTATGTGTATTATTTGAAAGATCCTTCTTTATCTCGGGATTTGATGGTATACATATACATGACCAAAATCTTGCAACTCATTCCTCATCAATTATGAACTTTAAGTATTTCCCATTATTTGTAGCTTCTACTTTCTTTTTAATTTCAACATAATTTATTTGATTATACTTTATCATTTATATAAGGTATGGTTAAGAAATCATTTGAGAAAGAAAATATAATGTTAATTATTTCATGATTCCCATGTTCATCATTTGAATGTTTAAAAATATTGGATCATTCTCAATTATCATCACTAATATAATTGCATGATCCTTTCTACTTAGAGCATCTTCCACTTTATTCTCTTTACTAGGATGGTAGTGGATTGAGTAGTCATAATCCTTAATTAGTTATCACCTTCTTCACTGGAACATATTAAGTTTCTTCTTTTAGAATATATATATTTGGGGATCTTGTAATCTGTATATGTCTCACACTTATCCCCATAGAGATAATTCCTTTATATTTTCAATGCTAAGATCACATCCACTATCTCTAGATCATTCATGGGATAATTATCATTATGAACTTGTATTTTCCTTGAGGTATATTTTATCACTTTTTCATTTTCCATTAGTATTCAACTTAATCCCTTCTGTGAAGAATCACTATATACAATAAAGAGATCCCCACTTGTGGGTAGTGTATTTTTTGGTGCAGTGATAAGCCTCTTTTTCAACTATTTGGATCTCTCTTCACTTTCATTGGTCCCAAAAAATATTAACCCCTTTAAAGTCATCTTGTTTAGAGGTTTTTAAAATTATGTGAAGTTTCTCACTAATCATCAGTAAAACCCATCTAGTCCAAGAAAACTATAGATCTCTATTATAGATGCTGGCCTAAGCCACTCCTCAATTGCCATTATCTTTGAAGGGTCCCCAAATATCCCTTTGTTAGTGATAACCTTCCAAAGGAATAATACTTCCTCTATCCAGAACTCGTATTTAATGTAATTTTCATATATATTCCACTTTCATAGTGTCTTTAGCATAATATTAATATTCTCCTAATGTTTCTCCATTATTTTGGAGTATATCAGAATATTATCTATAGAGACTACAATAATTCTATCAAGGTAATCTTCAAATACAATATTCATTAAGATTATTAAAATTTCTGTAGAATTATTGAGTTTTAATGGAATCACTATGATCTCATAGTATCTCTTTAGAAAGATATCCTTGGGTATATCTTTGTTATTCACATTAAATTGTTGATATCCCAACCGATGCTCAACCTTAGAAAAATACTACCCCCATATAGTTGATCAAATAAGTCATCTATCTATGGAAGGGAACAATTGTTATTTATTGTGATTTTATTAAGTTCACGATGATCACTATAGAGGTTTATTTTAAATCTTTAATCTTGAAAAAGAGGACCAGTACACCCAATAGTGAAGGAGTTTATTATATAAAATCATTGTCCAGATTCTATTATAACTTCTTGTTCAGTCCTTCAAACTCAACGGTGGCCATTGTATAAGGAATATTTAAAATGGTAAGGGATATAAGTATTTATTCAACTGAGAACCTGACCTCTCTGTTAGGAGGAAGATTATATAATTCTTTAGGTAACACATCAATGTTGTCCCTAAAAAATGGGCATGCCTTTAATCATGATTCTATCATTTGTCTAAATCATATGGGATATATATTATTTCTTATAAGGAAATAACATCCACACATGAGATGAATATTCCAAAGGAGAATCATCCTCCTCATTACACATTTATATAATCAACGGATGATCTAGGATGTGAAGAGTTACCTCCCTCTACCAATAGTTTATGTTTAATTTACATAATTATAGTCAATCCATGCCCAATATAGCATCAAAATCCACTAAAATAAGTTAGATGATATTTTATAGAAGGTTTAGTCCACAAAGATTTACTAGGGAGGAGTTATATACTTGGGATGAAATAATTTTTCCATTAGTATTCTCACATATAGCTCAACCCCACATATTGAGGTGGTGTTTGAATAGTTTTACTAAAGTTTCAAGATATGAAGGGATGTGTAGACTTAGAATCAAAAAAGTAAATTATCTATTTTTAAATTAATAACTAGTGTACCTATCACCACATCATTTTAGAGATATACCATAGAAAGAGTGATAGCATATAAACTTCCTTGATACCTTGGTGGTTGTTATCATTGATTGTCTCCAACAACCCATGTCTTAGGGAACTAGTACACATAATAAACTTGTTCCTTATAGTTAAAATATTAGACTATAGGCTGAGTGTTGATATGAACTTGTATTTCTTCCATCAAATTTATGGGATTCTTCATCATACTTCGACAATGATTATCCTAATGGCCTCCTTTTTCACATTTTAATTATCTCTCTATTCCATTGAGAGAATTTCCAAGATGATTCTTCCCACATCTTTGAGATGTAGTTAGTTTAATTTTCTTCCCTCCATGAGATTTATCGACCGATCCACCTGAATAAAACTCTATTTTATGTTTTTTATATCTAGCCCCATGAGATCACTGAGAGTATCCAATCTCATGTAGACCTTGTGGGAACAATATAAAATATATTCATAACTATAAATGTTTTAAATCAATTTTTTATTGACATAGATTTAATCCACTGAATAAATAATCCTCCTTACATTAGGTTTTAATGATGAGGGTACAAGAATACCAGGAAATCCTTGTGAATATTTCCTTATACAACTCAATAAACTAATCTACCTTATGTTTTAGTCTAGGGAACTCCCTATCTATCTCAATATGGAGAGTTTGTGGAAAATATTTATCAAAAAATATTTTCTTGAATCCTTCACATTCTATGGAATAAATTTTCTATTTAGACTTCATGTTCTTGATTTGTGTCCACCACTAATCATCCTACACATCAAAATTATAGACATACAGCATGACATTCCCTTCTTTCAAGAATTAGAGGAGAAATATTATCTTCTAAATGGAGTTAACCAATTTTTCCATAATGATTGGTTTAGAATATGTACTGAAAGTAGATAGAATTTTTCCCATAAAGGATTCAACCAAAAATCCATCTTTATTATGAGGAGGATGAAATTATAAATGATTCAAGTTACTAATAATAACATGCTCTAGTTTATTTAGTGCTTCTATAAACTTCTCAGCTCATGCTCTCATTTTGTTAGACATCTTATTTGGTAAATCATCACATTTCTTATCATAGTGGGTTTTGTTATGTGTTTTCCTTTTTACTAGAATTAACTAAAAAATAAAAAAATCATGGATTTGAGTACTTAACTAATGATAATATAATAATTAAATAGTGAAAATAGAAGGAATTACTTAAAAATGAGAATTTTTTCCTAACTTATGAGTCTAAAAGTTTCAATCTAGGTTAACCATGGTAATTTTCCTATTAGGTTTTCTATCCAAACAATCTATTCAAGTCCTTAATAATGGTTCATAAAGAGTTTTTGAATTTTACCAATCATATCCCCTAGGAGTTTCAAACCAAGTGTGCAACGATACCTATTTTTCATAAACCCAATGAAAATTGATTCAAATCCAAATACACACTTTTTTAGGGTTTTACCATAAGGTAAAACTATACAAAATACACATCCACCTATAGTATCTAGAAAAGGATGGAATTTCTTGGAAAGCACTCTCTCTATACTACAAAAAATATAGGATATTTTCATATAATAAGAATTATCCATATATATATTTATTAGGTTCTCACTAAATTATTCTAGTCATAATCCTCAAAAATAACTAGACCATTCTCTGATTGAAACTAAAATGACCCAATACTTCTACACATATTATTAAATTATTTTAAACATAAATATCCATTAAATAAAAATGATGCATCGAAAATTATATGATATTTGCAAGACTATGTACTTAAATAGACTATATAAAACTAAAATAAAAGTTATTTATTTTAATCTTCATAATTAAATCATAATACCATTTGATCCCTTAAAACTATATAGGATAACATTAGGAATACATATACAAAAGGGGTGACCTAAAAATCATAGTAAGGGAATAAACATGGAGGTGATGCATAACATATGACTCATAAGGACAAAATTATAACATAAAAGGCATGAAAAATAAATAGTCATATGTAAGCATAAAATAAATAAAATGAAATAATAAGATCATGTCAACATAGGAATGTGGTAGTAATATATTACATTACATAAGCCTAAGTCAAGGATAACCACCAAGATCACATCACATGGTGGATAGTACCATCATGGATTAGGTGCACTCCCTAATCCCACACCCATCACCTTATGAGACTAATACATTAAAAAGTGAATTAGATAACTCTATGGGTTCAAACATCATAAAATTTACATGAATATGTGTGGCAAATAAAGAAATCAAACATTAGAGAAAAACATATGTATTTCCCATTGAAATAAATGGGTTTTATAATCATGTTAAAATGAATAATCGAAGGGCGTATCATAAATGATTCCAAAAATATGAGATTAAATAATTTTTATGCATTAATGAAGGAAAAATAATAATAGATCTTGATAAATGGTTTCTAACTGATGTGAATACGTGGAAAAGAGTGGTTAGGTAGCATTAGAAATGTTACAGTTAAATGAGATTTTTGGGAAAAGAGTAGTATTTAAATGGGTTAAGAGCATAATAATTTCCATAAAAATAGAAGTGATTTTTTCCATATAATAATTATTTTTTAGAAACCATTTAATTTTTATGATATTTCATTGAGTAGTACTTTAATATAGGTAATGAAAATAGAGAAGTATCCTTTTAATAAGATTTTCAAAATAGACTAAGAAGAGAAACATAGAAAAGGTATATTCATAGAAAATAAGGGTTAAATTAACTTGGTATATATGTGTGTGACATATATAAAGACTATATAAAAATTATATAATAATATTAATGAGATAAATTTAAGTAAAGAGTGAGAAATCATAACATAAAGAAAATAAGGTGGTTTGGAGGGACCACTTACCTTATTTTATTGAATTGTTTTTCAGTTAACCATAATGTCCAAAATAAATAAATTAGATTCATTAATTACTTAATTTATAACATTAATTTTTATTTTATTTAATATAATTTTACTATGTTTATTTATGGCCATTTAGATGAGATAAAATGTTCAATTTCACTGTTTTTGGGGCCATTCATTTCATGATTCTACGGTCAGATCACTTATATGTAATTATTGAAGTTTTTTTTCAAATGATAATTCAACTAAAAAATTTAAATTAAATTGTATTAATGTAATTATATAAATTTAAATATACCCAAATACTGATTGATGCTCAAATATAAGGACAATTCATATAAAAAATGTTAATGTAAAACACTTAGTTAATTTAGATCGATTTACCGGCTGTCATGAAAATGATTTGTTTTATTTAATTTAATGATTATTGAAACATGAAGAAAATTAAAATGAGATATAAAATTCTTATTATAGTCATATTTAACTATTATAATATATTTAAAACCATCCTTGAAGGTGGTGAAGAAAAACAAAGTGCCTTATTCATAGTGGCGGTGAACAAATCCTATAGTGAACAATGTATTCATTGAAGAATAAAAATAAGGGAGGGAATATGATGTGTATAACATAAAAATAATAATATTAAATTATATTTATAATAATGGAGTCAATATGTTATGGTGTGAGTTGGATTCATGGAGAAGGTAGAGGAAGAAAATAATTTGAAAGGGGTGACTTGAGAATATTACCTATTAATTCTCATCTCCTTGAAATTGTAACAACCCGAGATTTTAATAGAATTATTATTTTTAATTTAATTGATGTCTTCTGTTGTACGCTACAACAAAATTATCTTGCGCTATACGCAACAATGTATTAGCTTGTAGTATACGCAACACTATTCTTGGCTCGTGTTACACACAATTTCAAGTTTGTTTTGTAGAAATTATTCTACGCAACATTAAGTATAGATTTTGTTTAATGTATAAATGAAATATGGTTATATTTTGTTATACGCAACAACAAAGGAGTCTTGCACTACACGTCACCCTGACTTCGCTTGCATTACACGCAATCGTGTCCTTCCTTGATAGCGTGTGTAGTACGCAATACTGAGTTCCACTAAACAACGATATATTATTATAATATTATAAACTAGCCATTATGAATAGTATTAACTGAATTTTAAATTTTATAACATTATTATTCATCTTACATATTTTCTATAACATGTTATGAGAACAAAATAAATTTTTCGGGTAAAATAAGTATTTTTAAAAAAATGCAGTTTTGCCGCCTTTTGATGGCGCACCCACTTTAAATATAGTTTTTGACATGTTTATAAGTTCAATTTGACAAAATAAAATTCTTCCTTGGAATTAGGATATAAAAATTTAATTTGGATAAATTTTTCATATTATTCTGATAACTTTCATATTTTGATGAATAGTAAAAACACGCTATATTTTAATTAAAAACAACTTTTTTCATTGCAATAATTTATATGGTTAGATAATATTTTTAATTTGTTTTAAAGTGTAATTAGAATATATTTTTACCAATTAATCCAATGTTGGTCACTAGAATTAATTCCACTATGAATTTGGACATAAACAAGTGTCGATCTTTTGATAGTTTTTGTTTCTTAAAAACACGCTATTTGTTTTGATAATGGGAATTAATTTTAAAATTAATTAATTCCACTTCTATGTTTTGAATTTGAAAAAATAGACATCATTTTTGAATTCGGAATATCAAATATATCTTAGGCTGAATTTTTGGTATTTTTCTGAAAAACTTCAATTGTTTTGATGAATAGTGAAACCACTTAGTGGTAGTTAAAAAAACCGAATCTTTCATTTAAATGAAATTTTACCACTTCTGTGAATTGAATTTAAAAATATAACATAAATGGTTTTTATAAAGAAGTAAAATTTGGTTCAATAAGATGAAAATATTTTTTGGTGAATAGTAACTTTTGACTTTTATTTACTGCGGTTAAAGGTAAATAGGGTAATTCAAGGTTAAAAGAATATTATAATAATTAAAAATTACCTTAACACTTGTCCTAACCTTATTGGATGAGTAGTTACCGACCATGGGCATCCTTGGGTTGATTTTGGGACCCCATTGAGCCACTTGGTAGTGATAATGACAATTTGGATTAATTAATTTAATGTAAAGACAAAATTGACATTAACAAAAATCTTTTAGTAATTAATTTCTATAAGGGGTTATATAAATTATATTTTCGAATATAAATATTAATTGGAAAGATAAAAATATTTCCTAAATGATGATATTTGTTTTATAATCTTAGACATCAAATAAATTAAATTATTTATGACACAATAATGATGCAGTATTTACCTCATTAATAAATGATTTAAATAAATTAGATTATAATGATTAAAATATTATCCAAAACATGTCCAATTCTGATTGGATGATTTTATTTAGACCATGAGTCATATTATATTCATCTTTAATTATTTTTTTACCTTTTTAAACCGAAGATAATTTTATAATAAAATAATATTTTCACACATTCAAAAAGAGCCATGCCTCCCCCTTATAAAAGGAGACCGTTTCTATCCAATTCCTTACACCTCTCAAGCCATTTGTCTTGCCCAAACTCTTTCCAATTAATCTACCTAAATCCCTATCCCCCCTAGAAGCCTTACATTAAGCATAAGGAACTTCAAGAAGTCCTTTTGGTTTAAACCAAAGGAAGTTACCCAAATTAAAGGTAACAGTTTCTCTTAGGTTGTTTTCTTTTATTCTACTTCTCCAACCCCTAAAATCTTTTTAATCCTTTATTTTGTAACAACACCAGTATCCTAAATATACTAGAATGTTGTTATGAGAAGGATTATAACCACACTTTCACAAAACTCCATCTAATGGATGAAGAACATAATGTTTCTGTGGATGGAAAACTAACGCCTCACAAAACGATGATTGTTAGATTTTCTCCTACCGCCTCTCATGGTGGCCATTATGATTGAACTGTATTTATAAATGATATATATTATATTTATGATTTCATTATGCTTATTTACATCCCAATTATATCAATCCTTTATGGTTTCCATAGTGGGTAAATACGATAATCTCATTTGAGGAAGTGCGGACTACCGCCCCCTCAAAGTGATGTGATTCATTAATGCCTTATGTGGGATGTATAAAGGATGTAGTTAATGATATTATATATGACATTATACTGAAATTATAATATACCTATGTATCATTATGTTTTAATTCCATTAAAATAAGAAATAGAAATGAAAGTAGTGTTCATGTGTACGTACGGCTTACCATCTCCATGAACGATGCATTTCATTTCTTACCACCATATGTTATGTACTATTATAAATACATGTATATGCTGGATATATAATGAATATATATGATATATAAATTATTATTTATATTTTATAAGTAATTAAATCATGATATATGTAATAATAACATCAAGAACAATAAGTCCAAACACGTACGATAAATAAGATGATTTTACCCAAAACGCTGCTTTAACATGGGATTTACAAAATAACGGGTAATATAAAGTCATAAGTGAACCATATATGATATCATAACAATAAATATTATTCCATAATAAGTCAATGACATTATTTAAATCATTATACACGAGGTTCAGATACGTACGAAGCATATCAGACCTAAGGTAAGGGATGATTTTTCAATCTCATTTTTATCCAAGATTGTTTATTTGTAAGTATTTACTAGGGTTATATTTATCATCCATTTACCTGTTCTCTAAAAAAGGTTTCATGTATGTTTAAAGTTACTTTTACCCATTTTTGACTTTTACTACATGGTGTGTAAGGAATCTTTATTTTGTTTACGTTATGAGGAAGTTTTTGACTTTTCCGAAAAAAGTACGAGGAGAATGTTATTTTTAACTTATATGACGTGAACGGATTTTTATGGTTTCATAACGACTCATTTTCATGAAGATTCCTGTACAATATTTCATGATTATTTTCAAAAAAACCCTTTTATTTTAAAATTTCGTGGTGTTTTGAAAAGAAAATTATTTTGATGAAGAAATGATATTTTCCTCAAGAATTCATTTCAAGTGTTTTATCAAAACTATTTTCCATATAAAATGACATTATTTAATATGTTTATGTTTCAAGTATAATGTCTCCATTATTTACATGGTTTGATTCTTATTATGATAAAATTTTATTCATTTTTTATGGATTATTTTATGATGGCATGATGTTTAATAATACCATTCTATTACATGCGTTATGTTATGATGTATGATTCATGATTTTTTGGCACACGAAAGAATGATTTCATTATGAGATGGGTGGGACCTATATCTCCCTCTAATGAATTGGGTAAATATTTATATCTCATGAGATAGACATGGCTGAAACTACAAGTAAATCCGGTTCATTAATACAGGGCTGGAACAACAAGTAAACCCAGTTCAGTAAGGGACTTTGTCCACTAAGATGGTCATAGCAGCAATGCCTTGGATACTATGGAAATAATATCATGTGCTTAATGTTTTCCACAATCACATGTTTTATTACAATGCTATTTTATCATTATTGATGTTCTTTAATGATATATTCCTTACATACTTCCAAGATTTATGTCTTTGCTCAAGATTTTGATGTTTAGATTTTATGTTCAAGTTTTTGCATTTAAATGTTTATGGATTGTTTTATGTTCTATATGCTTACCCTTACTGAGCCTTTAAGATCACCCTTTATATGTTTTCTTTTCCCCAGGATTTAAAGAAAGGTTTTAGGTGAGAAAACAAAAGGGGAAGATCCTTATGGGAGATGTTGAAGATCTTTCACCATGATTAGAAGATTATTTTTTCTGAGTTTCCAAAGACACTAAACTATTATAGTCCTTGTGTGTCTATTTTTGTTATGTATGAAGTCTTCCGAAAAAGTAATGTAATGTCCATGTGTGTGTCAAGTTTGGGGTCTCTACAGTTGGTATCAGAGGAAAGGTTTAGTTAACCTTTAGAAACTATGATGCGAAAACTTTAGTGATATCCCTAGAGATATTTCTAAGGTATGTCTAGGGTTGTCCCTAAGGTTAAGTATAATTATAGTTTATAGTACTAGAATTACAGTAAAGATCATAGAATTAATCCTAAGATGTTAGATATTGAAGTTAGTACCCCTTTATTATGTTGTTTTACTTATCATGATTTTTGCCTCTCACACTATTCTTTTTGGGTTTTAGATGATGTATAGAACCCGAAGGAACTGTGTTGATCAATGTAATCGACAATGCAATGATTGACCTTCTGAACAAACCAATGTTATGGGAGATGGAGTGCAAAATATTATTGCTATACTTACACATGCTATGAATCATTCTGGACTTTCGAATGAGCAGAGAAGGGAACAATTTTCTATTGAGTCCTTCATGAGGCAACGTACCCCTTCTTTCAGTGGGTCCTCTGATCCACTTGTTGCTGAAAAATGGATCAGTACCATTGAAAAGATATTTTCCATACTTCACTATTCAGATCATGAAAAAGTCATTCCGGCTATTTACCATTAAGAAGGTTAACCAGACTAGTGGTGGACTCTAATTAAGAATACAAGGCCCCAAGTTGAAATTGAATCCATGGAATGGGATGAGTTCAAGAACTTATTTTTCAATAAGTACTTCCCTCATATTCTTCTAACAAAGATTGAAAAGTATTTCCTTAAGCTTAAGCAAAAGGATGATGAATATTTTGGTGTATACGAAGAAAATTTTACTAGGATTGCAAGTTATGCATCTGACACTATCATCCAACCTGAAAGTAAAGTTGATCGATTCTTCAGTGGCTTAAAACCAAGTCTTCTAAGGGAATTAGCTATAAGATACTTCAGTAGCTATGATGAAATTGTGCGTTGTGCTATCAAGGTAGAACTGGAAGTTGGTGTTACATATCCATCTCATGGTTTTGACAAGAAACAAAAGATAGAGTTCAAGGATAAATCTCAGAACAATGGTGAAAAGAAGATGAATGTTTCTTTATGCTCAAAGTGTGGAAAGAAGCATGGTGGAGATTGACTAAAAGGTAATAGAAAATGTTTGAAGTGTGGAAAAGAATGTCATAGAGTAGTTGATTGTCGAAGTAATGGGAAAAAGGTTTCTAACGATGTAAATAGAGAAAAGACTACAGAGAACTCTCTACCAACACTTCAATGCTTCAAGTGCAAGGAAATGGGGCATTATGCTAATAAATTCTATAATCCACGGGTTAATACTGATCAACGTGAGTAACCTCTTAAAGCAAAGGATAAAGGGAAGTCTCATGCGATCACTATTTGTGATGTTGAGTATGAAAATGATGTTGTGTAATGATTAAGTGTTTATGTAATGGGACTTCAAAATAGTATCATGGAATCTCATTTATGGTATTGTGGAACTTTAGAATATCTATGTATTGGTTTTCAATAATTATATGGTACTGGTAACCATGAAAAAGTGATTGAAATATTTTTTGCTCATAATGAAGGGATAAAGAGAAAATAATATGATAGTAATCATGAGCTCATGACTAAAATAATGACAAAGTGATATCATGGTTTGAGTATATAGAAATTTTTGGATTTTGGTATGTGGAAAGAGTTAACTTTTGACAGAATTCATGTTTTCACTAAGGTTCAATGGGTATTCATTTTTCAAGAGAATACATTATTAAGGTATTCACATGATTGGAATGTGATCAACAAGATATATTGAGGATAAATGATGGTATTCACATGCTCGGTAGATGACATTTCTAGTAATTGTTTTCTTTATACTATAAGCTTGGACATAAGTATTTTGGATAAGCCTAAAGATTTGAAATGGATTATGTTGGACATAAGTTAGTATTGTTTAAGGATAGAAATGTTTTCAATATTATCGATAGAATTTCATAGTGATGTAATTTTAGAAAAAGGACAACCTATAGGACGGGCGACAACCCGTCGCGTCGGAAAAGGCTGTGGGAATCGAACCCACAACCAATGTGCGACAGGCCTTTATCACCTACCACTGGCCTACATGAAGTCCCTAGTTAGTATAAACTTGTTTTATTTTATTAAGTGGTATGATAGATGAAGTATAAGTCCATTTTTAGAATCAAATACGATTAACCTCACCATAGATGGACTTATGTATGTTTGATAACTTTTTCTAACCTTTTGTTTGAGACAGATAGAATGACATGTCATTCTATCGCATGATCCGCTAACACTTCACGTAAGAGAAATTCAACTTCATTTCTTTAAGAGATGAAGTAAAAATTGTTCAAGACATGAACAACAATGAGACTGTACCAAAATCAAGTTAAAATTTATTTTAATTCAAAAATTCTTCAACATTAGGGAAATTATCTTGAAAGACAAAAATGTTGTCCTATTACTCTTATATCTGATTAATCAGATGGTACCTTAGATCATCACAAATCTATGGCTTTGTGATTGTTGACTTTTTCATAGCCTTGTTCTCTACCACTCTCCATCAGAACATAATGGTTAGATTTTTCTTCCATATCCATATTTTCACCTAAGTTGTCTTATGTGGAAACCCAGTGCTGAGTTACTTTGGGTGACCATTATGATTCTAACTTCCCTTTTTAAAATGAAGTTTTAGTATTCCTTTTTATGATGTGGGTTTCTATGAAAGAAACTTTCAAGTAGTAAACCATTTATAACCTTGACAAATTTCGAGGGTGAAATTAATTTTAAGGGGGGTATAATGTAACAACCCGAGATTTTATTAGAATTATTCTTTTTAATTTCATTGATGTGTTCTGTTTTACGCTACACCAAAATTATCTTGCGCTATACGCAACACCGTATTAGTATGCAGTATACGCAACACTATTCTTGGCTCGTGTTACACACAATTTCAAGTTCGTTTTTTAAAAATTATTCAACACAACATTAAGTATATATTTTGTTTAATGTATAAATGAAATATGGTTGTATTTTGTTATACGAAACAACAAAGGAGTCTTGCACTACACATCACCCTGACTTGGCTTGCATTACACACAATCATGACCTTCCTCGATAGTGTGTGTAGTACGCAATACCGAGTTCCACTAAACAATGATATATTATTATAATATTATAAACTAGCTGTTATGAATAGTATTAACTGAATTTTAAATTTTATAAAATTATTACTTATCTTACATATTTTCTATAACATGTTATGAGATAAAAATAAAATTTTCGGGTAAAATAAGTATTTTTCAAAAAATGCAGTTTTGCAGCCTTTTGATGGCGCACCCACTTTAAATCTAGTTTTGACATGTTTATAAGTTAAATTTGACAAAATAAAATTCTTCCTTGGAATTAGGATATAAAAATTTTATTTGGATAATATTTTCATATTATTCTGATGACTTTCATATTTTGATGAATAGTAAAAACACACTATATTTTAATTAAAAACAACTTTTTTCATAGCAATAATTTATATGGTTAGATTATCTTTTTAATTAGTTTTAAAGTGTTATTAGAATATATTTTTACCATTTAATCCAATGTTTGTCACTAGAATTAATTCCACTTTGAATTTGGACAAAAAAGTGTTGATCTTTTGATAGTTATTGTTTCTTAAAAACACGCTTTTTGTTTTGATAACGTGAATTAATTTGGGGTCTCTACAGAAATAATCCTTATGAAACCTTGAAATTTTATTTTAGTGATACAAGAAACACTAGGATGTGGGGGGAGAGTCTTTTAAGGGTAATTCGATATAATTTTGGATTGGTACAAATCTTATAGGGTTTTAGGAGATGGTGTGGTAAGGAGTGATATTTATAAGGGGGTAGAGGGACGTTTTTTAATATTATATCCAATAGTTTTTTATTTTGTCTCAAAATTTTCAATATTATTCATTTTTATGACTATATTAAGTAATTGTAACATGTTAGTTCGAACTTATGGTTCCTTAAATCATCCATTATTCAAAAATTAATGTATTTATCTTATAATATTAAATATCTTAATTTACAATATTTCATTATTCACAAAAAGTTCCACTTTTTTAGAAAAATACCAAAAATTCACCCAAAATGTGTTTCAACATTTAAATTTAAAAAATGATATCGATTTTATGAAAATAATTTTATAAATATGAGAAATCTAATTTCTAAATAAAATCCTCATTTATTTGAAAAATACAAATTTTAATATTCTGATCAATTTTATAACCCTTTGAAAAATTACTTATGGTATCATTAAATTATATTATAATCATAAAAATCTGAAAATTAATTTATTAATCCATTTAGTGAAAATAAAATTTATTTTAATTCCTTTTATTATATATGTTCAATTAAATAATTTAGGTTTTATAAAAAGAAAACTCTTAATTTATCTTTTTTAAAACATTTATTTACTTGTACCACTGTTTAAATATAAAATATCAATTTTTTTAGGATATCTAAATATTATTTTATACTTAGGTAGGTAATGATACTATTATAATGGTTAATTTATTATTCCTAGTTTTTATATTTCAATTTCCAGTGGTTAAATTACTATTCCAATAATCAGATTATTATTCCAAAAGTCATATTTGGGATAATCATATGAGTTAAATACATCCTATAAATACATAGTATTTCATTAATTAGTCATTAAATCCCATTTTATCTCAAGGTTATATATATTTTCATTTTCAAAATTCATATTAAATTACTTACATTTTTCATTATTTCTATAGTATTGTTTGTGAGTGTGATTTCTAGGGGATGATGTAGATCTAAATCTTCCTATTATTATTGTCTCATTTTATATGTATTGTCTAATTATAATACTTTAAATTATTCTTACTTCCGTTTTTCACTAAATCTAATGTTCTAAATATTTTATTGACATTTTTGTATTGTATAATATAGTATGTATGCATTATATAATGTTATATTACTAAATAAGACATAATTATATATTTAGAAGAGAAATTACATTTATAATTCTAGGTCTTTTCGATGAATAAGATGAAATAAAGAAGATTCAATTTTCACATTGTGAAAAATATGGGAATATCCACTAGGGGCTGTCTGAATGGAACTAGAAGTTTTTTTTATCTATGGTAAATAAGGGAATAGAGTGACTAATTTCCAAAAATAGAGGTTTCAATTGATATGGTGAAAGGAGAATGAGTTCATTTTGAGGTACCACTAATAGTTCAATGTCTTAAATGTGGGAAACTATAGAATTATCCAAGATAATTACCTAATCCAAGGGCTATTAAGAATGATTGGCATTTGTAACTTCCAAGTCCAGGGGAATAAGGGAAATTATATATAACCAAAAACAATGAAGTATGTTTTGAAAATGTTATGGAGTGAGGAACACTGATCATCCACTCAAGAAATTTTATAGTTGTATTTATATCTTATCCAACCTCATTATTTATACATAGAGTATTTTCTAAGGACATGCAATGATCACCTTTAAAACTATATGTTTTATTAAAAATAAATTCTTGTGATATAATTATTTTATTCCATGTATATAAGTCCTCTATAATAGGTTTTTATTGGAAATGTTTTCCAATAAACTATTTTGTCCTTTGATAAATATTAATGTGATATTAGGTAGGATTGAAACTACATAAATAGATACCATGGTAACTTCTACGTTAGGAAAACACTTTTAAAACCATAAATCAACCCATGATCACCTATTTATACCAGGTTTATTACATACTCTCTATGAAAAATTACTCCCATTTTATTGGGATATTAGGAAAAATGGATGTAGAAAAACTAAAAATTAGTTATATTCCTATTATAAGGGAGAATACGAGTTCAATAGTCGAACATAATATAGTATGTTTTAAACCTTACCATAAATAAAATCTTGAGTCAAGTCTATATTTTTGATACCCATAGTTTTTTTCATTAGTGAGTAGTAATAAAAATTATGAGGAAGTAATTTATATAGGGGGGGGGGGTGGGAATGTAACACCTATATATTTTAGAACATATTTTCCCATAAATAAAAATTTAATTGATATATTTGGTCATAGAAAACACCAAACAAAAACAAAACTATTATATGTTAAAATAAAACATACCGTTATAATATACTCATTATTTTAAAGGGTATAAAAAGAAGTAACTATATTTTTAAATCTATAAAGAAAAGAAATTCAATAAAGTAAAGGAAACCTCCCTTACGAAGTTTATTTTTTTGATCTTGGGGAGGAGGTAACTTCACAAGGGTTTTCACTAGAGGAAACCCAATCCAAACTCAAACTATTATAGTATGAACGAAATTGTATGCAAGAGAAATTAAAGCTAAAGGAAATTTCCATGAGATCAATTCTAGAGAAATAACCAACCTCAAAACCACTAAATAATACCTTACTCTTAGATATTATTTGATATCAAATTATAATTATAAATTCAATAAGTTATTTATCACAAATATTTTTAATATTTTTTTATTTTGACTTTTAAAGGAAAACCAAAATTATTTTCATATAAAAATATATTTTATTTATATTTCATTTGTAAAAATTATATTTATGAACTTTTAATCTTAATTATATAATTTTTTTTGCAATTTTTATTTATAAAATCAACATTATATTATTATTAAATTTTGGGATTCTTTTGAAATAATTTATTTTTAGGTGAATAGTAAAAACTAATGTATTTAAATTCATAATGTATATGACTATATTCAGAAGTATGTATTTAATAAAAACATATAACACATTTATGATGATAAAATATTTGTTTATTGAGTAAAAAATTATATTTCCAAATACATTTATGAATTTAAAAAACTAATTTTTAATAACGTAAGTATTATTTTCCAATAAAAATAGTTTTGGGTCTTTTATTTTAATAAAATATTGTTTTATTAAAATTTGGTTTTAGTTTTATTTCAAAGATACATAAAATTTATCTTTTTTTGGTAAACTAATTTTTATCTTTAAAATAAAATGAAATAATAATTGTATTCTACATATAAATCTAAATTTAGAAATACAATTTTTCAAAAATTTGGTTTTTGTTGTGTTACACATGCTAATGATAAAAGTAATTTTTATTAAACATATAAATTTTATTTGATAAAATATATTACATATTTTAAGTCCATAGGTCTAAATTTTTTAACATGGGAAATTTTATTTTTAGGAATAATGATAACTTACTTAGATAAAAACTACTTATCAGGGTAAAATATGAATGGTGAAAGTAATAAATTGTGGATTAAAGGGCTTGGAACATGTTAAAAACATGTTTATAATTGAGTGGTTAAGAAATTACAGACCTTATCCCCTCCCACACACTTTTTTGATTGTTTCTATAGCCTTTATCCTAGATTAATTTAATGAAATTATTGTCAACTAAATAGTATTTAGAAAAATTCCATTCTCATCACTTATAAAATGTTAATTCTACCACCTCTTCAAGGCACCCCAAAATTTTGGATTCCCCTTAAACCCTACCCTTTTCTCTAATCAATGAATCCTCCATACCTTATATAATATTTTGGCTACATGGAATTATCTTAAGTCCTCCATTTCCATGGAATATTTCAAGGAAAACTCATTGTTTACAATGAGGTTAGAGCATGCTTTAGGAAATCAGGATAAAAGGTGAGGATTTCCATATCAATCATCCTTAATTGAGGAATTAATTCTCATCATGAACCAAAATTCATTTTAATTGTGTAACTAATGCTCCATTTACTTATTAAATCATGAATTATTATTAAACATGGATACTTCACTTCCATTCATTATTTTCCTTGCTTTGGACTACGATTGATATATTACCTAAAATTTAGGGGTTTTTCATAACTCTATCTGAGTTATACTGTGTATTCTTGAGAATTGTCTTTAATTTAATACGGTATATCCTAATTTTTTTATTTTTAAATAATTTTTTATTGAAATCATCCTTATTGATGAATTATCTTACTTATTGAATATGAAACCATGTTAAAAATAATTCTCATATTCCTAAATTACTGTTTATAAAAAATTCCTATGCTTTCATCTACCCACTAATGTTTTCCCTTAATATTTAGAATAAAAGGATGTTTTATTTATTTTTCAAACATACTTCTCTTTAACCCATTTAAAAAATAATTTTTCTATTATTTTTATGATGCATATTTTTAATAAAAGTGTTAAAAAATGTTTTATTCCATTTTATAACCATTGGTTTCTCTTCTAATATACACATCATACAGATAAACCTTTATGTAACATTAATGTATCAATTATTTATTTCTCATTTTAAAAGAAATGTTTTCAAAAAGATTTCACTTCACCTTTTT
The DNA here is from genome assembly GCA_963277665.1 of Viscum album. Classification (NCBI taxonomy): domain Eukaryota; kingdom Viridiplantae; phylum Streptophyta; class Magnoliopsida; order Santalales; family Viscaceae; genus Viscum; species Viscum album. Next base: position 58,615,582 of record OY728138.1, read on the forward strand.
GAAAATGACTTTTAGAAATGACCCATAACATAGTCATTTATACAGTTTTATTTAACATCCCAAGCTAGATTTATTTTATTTAACTAAAGGATTATTTACTCATTAAGGAAATTCTATAAAGTTATATTATAATTAATAAAATCATATTTAACTAAAATAATATTTTTACAACTAGAGTTGATAGTAGTGGAGAAAATAAAATTATGTTATTGATGAAGTAGGTGAACCAAGCATATTGTGAACATCATTTTCATTTTAGAATCAATTGATAGGAAAGTAGAAGATGGATATTAAACCATAATAATAATATATTATTTTATATTTATAATATTTATGTTACTATGTATAGGTGGATGTAAAATATATGGTGGTTGTAAAAGAAGAATAAAATTGAATGATTTTTAGTTGATAATTTACCACCCCCTTTGGTTATATCCTATTAGTCTGCCACTTAAGGCTCCATGGAATGGTTAATGGTGAGACTAAGTATTATAGGAAAATAAGTATGGAAATAAGGATATATTTTCAACAATTTTGGATAATCTCCATGTCTTATAACATGTGAGGAGAAGGGGTGGTATTTATTGGGACATGAGAGGAGTTTTTTTGAATATTATCTTCATTAGACTATTATTTTTTCTAAATACTGCCAATAGTGAGAAATAATGTGATAATATGAAGTAAATTTTGTTTTTATGTCCTAAATAATCGAATCTTACATCATCCCATAAGAAATAAATCTTGTAATTAAATTTTAATGTTAAATAAAATATGTTTTCATATTTCCCTATTCACAAAAAATTCTACTTTTTTGGAAAAAATGAAAAACATTAGCTATCCTTTGTTAATTGTGTAGATTCCAAAAAATAAATATATTTTATAAAAATATTTTATAATTATTATAAATTTAATTTTTATTTTAAACCCATTTTTGAATCATGTCAATATTAATATTATGATCAATTTTCTGACCTTTTGAAAAATTACTTATATTCTCATAAAATTATATTGACATTATCATAAAAAACAAAATTTATTTATAAAACCATTTTATGAACATAATATTTATTTTTAATCATTAATTTTCTTATAAAATGAAACTAAACAATAATGTTTTAAAAAAATACAAACACTTAATTAAATTTTTTTTAAAACATTAATTTACTTAAATAATTATATAAATATTTCATATTTTTGTTTCATAAGATAACTAAATAATATTTTATAGTTATAAAGGTGAGATTACTATTATAATGGCTAGGTTACTATTCATATTAGTCAGATTACTATTCCAATGGTCGAATTACTCTTCCAAAAGCTAGATTACTATTACTATGATCTGACTTGTAATAGTCATATGGGATCCATAATTTCTATAAAAAATTAATATTTTATTAATTATTAATTATCTTTTATTTTATCTCAGGGTTATATATATTTTCATTTTGAAGATTAATATTGTATTACTTATATTTTGATTCATTTCTACGACATGGTTCCTGAGTGCAGTTATTCTAGTTGATCGAGAAGATCTAAATTTTCATATTATAGTTATATTGTTTTCTTTTTTTTATCCCATTGTATTATTTTTAATTCTTATGGTCATATTTATTCTGTAAATATAATATTATTATTATTTTAATAAAACATTTTTGGGTTTTTCATAAATTACAAATTCATTATATAATACCAGATGACTAAATATATAATAATTATATAATTAGATTTGAAATTACATTGATAGAAATATAGGTAATTATATTATTGACCCCATAAAAAAAATCACTCAAAAAATTTCATTTCACCAACTTATATGAAAATATATTAGTGTATTTCAATTTTCATTACTTCCTCAAGTTCTCATGTCGCATCCTCATACATATAGTTTCACCATAGTACATTGACTAGGTGATTTTTGTTGTTCTGCTGAACCTTATATCTACAATCCAAGACCCTCACCAACAAATGTTAATAAAAGTGGTCATATTCCAACTACATGACCTCCAGATAAAGTATATGTGACTGATCTAGTATGTACTTCCTTAATAGGGATATGTAAAACATATAATGTACCTAAGACAGGGTTTGTGGGATTGCTTGTCGATAGACCCCAACATCAATTCGATCGAGAATCTCAAAAGGGAAAATATACCTAGGATGTAGCTTTCACTTAATCCAAAATGTCATTAGTCACTTCCATGGAAATATATAGGGGAAACATTTATTGGTTGGATTGAGTAACTCAAGAGGGAGGGGGGGTTAATTGGGTACCCAATAAAAATCTAGGTTAAAAATACTTAAAAAATCCCCAAAATTAATAAAAACACTTAGTTAATCAAAATAGTAGAAATATATAAGTTTGTTCTTTTAAATAATTTCTCAAAATAGGATTAATGATTAGTTAAAATAATATTTGAAATCAATTTATCTTTTGAAACTAAATTAGTTAATCAAATGCTTTATGCAATCACAAATTAAGATCAACTATCTTTGATTTTTTTTTCATTTAAAAAACACACATCATTTAAAGATAGAAATATTATAAAATAATACTAGTAAAACACAAAGTGGAATTTAAAAAGGGGTTTGGTCTCAAGATGAGACTAAATTACTTCCACTTGGAAAATCACATACTACCAAGAATTTTATTATAACTATAAACATATCCACAACCTAGAATGAGTTTTACAATCAATAACATACACAAATGTTTAGGAACAAAGCCTCTTACACTATTCTTTATGGGATTGAAAAACAATAGAGGAAACATATGACATATTCCATAGTTATTCATGGGAATAAAAATAAAATTATTTTAGATAATATCAATTAATCTCTAGATTAAGATCAGGAGATAGTGTGTATAGATAAATAAAACACACCAACTCAATAATAAATCATAGAATGGAAAGATCATGATATAAATAGATAGAAATTATGATACATCTTAATTCATGATGCATTAATTGTTTTGAGTTCTTGTGTTCTTATTTAGAAGTATATCAAACAAGTTACTCTAAAAGTCCATAGAAAATAGAGTGACATAGAAGGTGTTCTTATAGAAATCCTTTGCTATTCTCTAAGTGTCATACAAACTTTTCAGTAATTTATCATCATCATATTCTTCAAAATTTAATGAGTATTTTTCAAAATATATTCATAATAAATAGAATTTGAAGAATAATCATCATTTACTAAATTATATGACACTTAAATTAATGCATCAAAACTAGCTATTGGAGATTTGAAATACTCCACTACTATATTAGACATAGTAGGATATCTTCACCTAATGTATAGTAAGATGATCTCATGATAAATTGTCTTTGTCAACTGATATAGTAAGGTGATGTGGTTAGTTCATCACTTCATGAAGTCATCTCATTGTTTCATATTTTCAGATATACTCTTCAAGTGGTAAGTTAATTACTTTATGTGGAGATATTGTCCTTCAAGAAGTCACTACATTAGAAAAATTCTATCGATATATCACTATGAAAAGTTTACACATACCTTGGCAAGATAAAATAATTTATTCATGTGGTAAGGTAGTTTTCTTCTTACGGTAAGGTGATTTTCTTCCTGTGGTAAAACAATTTGCTTCTTGCAATAAGGTGATTTTCTTCTTACGGTAAGGTTTTTTTATCTTGTTGTAAGGTGATTTTCTTCTTGAGTTCATTTAAAGTCTTGGATACATTTAATTCATCTATATCATAGTAATTATTTTGGGTACATATAGTAAGGTGAAACATAATATTTGGTAGGGTGATATGGCCACCTAACTTTCACACTATAAGGTGTTACAGTTAGCAATATACTTATCCATTATTCCAATTTTTCTAGTAAAATATTTCTTTATAGAAAATATAAATATAAATAATAATAAGATAAATATGATTTGGGATCATTAAAATATGGAGGTTCTAGTCTAATCTATCAATCTTTCCCTTTTTTTGACCACAAAACTTGGAATGTAAATTGAAATGAATTGAATGCATCAAAGGAATATTTTCAAAGGATTGAAATAATTATAATAAATTTCTAAAATCATGTAAAGGGTTTATAAATTAAATAAAAGGTAATTTAATAGTATAGTACTTAATTATACCCATTTTCACATTATTTATTCAATAAATTTTAATTTATCATAACTCTCCCTAATTTTTAGATTATAAAAAATAAATATAGAAGAAATAATAAAAATAAATAGAGAATGCCATTAATACATCAATTGAGATATTGAAACAGAAGAGTACAATCAGATTACAATATATCCCTATTATAAATACTAATGATAATATAACTAAGGTTTATATTTTATATCTATAGGAAGGATAAGACCATTTATTTTGGAAGTATAAGTATGATCATAAGTAGAGGCAGGTGCAGAAGTGGAGGCATGTGAAAAATTAGAGGCAGGTTTGGAAGAAGTGGAAAGTTATCCAATAACTAAACACATTGAAATTAGTCTAAGTTATTGAAAGTATCTGCAAGTCTCAAATAATTTAAATAAGTCTAAAAGTTATCAAACAATCATTGGATTATACCCAACATATCTTATTTTAATATAGATAGTTCATGTTAGTGAAATATTCATAGGATGAATTAGAATGTTTCATAGAAAAAGAATATGGGCCACTGGATAAATTTATACCATCTACTTTAGGTAAAATCTCCATGGGAATATCTCCAATTGTTTGGTCATCAATTCTAGAATAAGCTTCAAATAAATCATTATCTAAATCCTCAAAAATTTCCTCATGATAAATATATGTATAAGTATCAATTATTTCATGAATATAAACATTATCAAACAAATATCCTTCCAAGATTCTTTGAACATAAAGAGTGGAAGGTCCACAATGTCTAGGTGGATTACCTCCATAATCTTAATCATTTGAACTAGGATAATTCAATCCCAATATAAAAGATATATGAGACTGTCCCCCCTAATAAGGTACATTAAGTAAAAATTTTCTATGGTTACTCCTAATAATAGAATACCCCTCTGAGATATACTCATTATCATCAGAACCAACTGATTTATCCCACACTATATCATCTTTAAAAGATAACTGAGTTTCTTTATTAAGATCAAAAACCTCTATTTCATATTCTTACTATTGTTCTTATTATTCTTTAAAATCTTCTAAAACATATTCTTATTTACTTTATTCCTATTCTTCTTAAATAATATAATCTAAATCAATTGATTATTCCACAATTTCACTAGTTAAAGACCAGGATTTATAAGATCCCTTGGTCTAACTAGATACTTTACTAGATTAAACTGCTTATAAAATTTCTATATATCATCCACCCATTCTTGTTTACAAGGTATCTAGTTAACTTTTATTTTCTTATATATATTTTTTGTATGACATAATATTTCTGAAGTAGTTACTTTACCCTTTTTATGATAATCCAATTATTTGAAAACTTGTACAGTAGAAGTTAATCTTGGATATGGTATGGAGATAAAACATGAATTATTCTTACATAGGTCAACCATATGCCTAAACAAACTGAACAGACTAATCTAAACACCACTCTTAAATAAAAACATAAAAAAATCAAGATGCCTCAAAATACTAATATGTACTTTTATCAAAAAAATAAAATTCTGAATAAACGTAACTAGAAGTCTTCATTCACCACTTAGATCGATAGAAGTGGATCTTTTGGGAGTTCTATTCCTAGAAAGTTCATATAGAGAATTCTCAAAACTCAGATTTCTGATGATTAATAGGATAAAAACATTGATAATATTTATACTCAAACCTCTGGAGCATGAAAAATCATTTTTTCCAACACTATGATGAAAATTAAAAAACTTCACCATTAATCCATGATTTTACTGTGTCATTATTTTTTCCAGAAAAGAATTCAAGACTCACATAAAACTATTTGATATAGTTTAGATAAAAGGGTCTACCATTTTACTTAAACCACTTAGCCTTATCTTTATTTTTGAATAGTGTTCCATACTAGTGATTGAATTTATATCAACCACTCAGTGTCAAATTATTTCACCCCATAAACTGGATTATTAACAACGTGTGAGTTATTCAACTCTTTTGAAACAATTGTGTTGGATTTCTTCTTCTTATAATTATTTTAAGGATTTGACCAAACTAGAAAAGAAGCTTCTGAAAAATTCTTCATCTTAATGTTTTTGATTCGATTCAATATATCTGAAGGTTCTAAAATAGAAGGCAGGACATAGAGGTTTGAGATGAGAGAGTGATAGATTCAAGATGATAGAAAATGACCCAATATGAATATCCAAAAATGATAGAATATATCTAAAATAAAATATAGGCACCGGTTCAAATTCCAGTTTGAATTTTTAATTTAAATTATTTAGGGATTAAAATAGTAATAAATTTAAAAGATATCCTGCCAAAAGATTTGACTTAAAAATTCAATGTAAAAAAAATGAAATGCTAAGTCTGATTATCATAGATATATAAATATCATAGGAATGATAGTAATGCTATCCATAACATATAGTTGGCATTCTAACCATATGAACAAAAACAAATTCATGATTATTCTACTCACCGTGTGAAATAAACTTCACAGTTTTTTTAAAATAAACTTTTAACATATAAGTTAAAACATTTTAACATTAAAATTAATATCCAATAGTCAAAAAATAATTTATCATGGCTAATTCATGTCTGATATAGTTGAGTCTTCCTACATTCAAATGCTTTGTTGAAATATTAGTAAGATGATGTTATGTACCTATGAATTCAAGAGTGATATAACCTTTTTAGTAATGATCTATGTAAAAGTGATGTATTATATCAATATGAAATATTCTAGATTGATATATAGGATTGATAGAAATATTTATTGCATAATTATTGCCAAAATTTATATGTAAATTTTTTAATTGATATCCAAAGTTTAGTAAAGTGTGTTTCATCTAAAGAATCTATGCACTAAAAGTATCTTCATATATGCACTAAGCTTTGGTAGTGTATAATTCCACATAGTTTTGATTATTAATACACCATGATACTAGATACTTTCCTAAAAAGATAAATTTTCTTGAATTAAATTTTCTATCTGAATTACAAAAACCAAAATATGCATATGAATAACTGACTAAATAAATTTTATATCCTCTGGAGTAAAAAAAATACAAAGATGATTTCATTTTTGATGTATTTAATAATTATTTTCATAGCTAGAAGATTTTATTATTTTCTGTTTTCATGAAAATGTGAACACATACCCTTGTTAAACATAAAATTTATTTGGATATCAGTTAACTATAGTAATCTTCCAATCATACCTCTATAAGTGGTTTGATTAACCAATTTCATAGCTCCATCAAGATAGAACTTTTAGTTATAAGTCAAAGGAGTATCACTACATGTATTAATATCCATACCAAAATTTTTTATAAGATATTTTGTGAACTTGTTTTTATTTAAAATAATTATATATATATTTTGAAAAGCTTGAAACCTAATAAAGAACTTAATTTCACCCATTAAACTCATTTAAAATTTACTTTTCATTATTTTTGATAATGCAGTATAGAAATAATTTTTTGAATATATAAAATTAATATCATAAATATAAATTTGTACAACAAAGGAATAATTTGAAATTATTTTAATAAATAATGTTGGTTTAATTATACCTTTTGTAAAACCATTATAAATTAGAAAATATATGATCCTATCATTCCATGCTCTAGGAGCCTATTTTAAACCACATAAAGTTTTGGATAATTTGAAAAGATAACTTAGAAAATAAAGATTTTTAAATATTGGGGGTTATTTAAAAAAATCATCAATAATATAACCATTAAAGAATGCATTACTAAAATCCATTTGATATAGTTTGGAATACAAATGTTCTGTATAGGTAAGTGAAATTATAATGGATTCAAGTATATATATTGGTGAAAATGTTTCCTCAAAGTCAATACCTTCCTATCACTAGTAGAAAATTGGGTAGTCGTAGAGGGAGGCTTCATGAAACTTCCAATTTTTGGTTTCTATTAACACTATTAATTACTAGTAAATGGTGGTATGTTCATCCCCCCCCCCACAAAAATACATCCCCCACTCCCTCTCTTTCATTCACCCTCCCACGCATGACCCCATGACCCTGAACCCTCTTCCCATCCTCATTTCTGCCACCATCAAACCCTTTTAGCCCCATCATGCCTCACCATCTCTTTTGTTCACCCTCTAGTGTGTGACCCAATTACCCAGAGACCCTGTTCCCCAACCCCACTCCTCCATCCTCTATATCTCAACTGTTAAACCCTTCCGGCCCCATCACCCCTCGCCGTCGAGTTCTCCTGCTTCCGTTGAGCCCTCCCTCCCCTGTAGAGTACCACTGAGACCTCCAAACCCTATAAAGATCTGTTCTAAATCCCTCTTAACCATGTTGTCCATCCCTGGTATCAAGGCCTACTACCCCCATCGATCCCCCGTCGTGGATCCTCAGACATGTCGCCCTTTATTTATTGCATTATCACAGTAAAGGAGGGATTTCTGCCTCTATTAGAAGGAGTAGAGAGCTTATAGGATGTGTTCTGGTGTGATATATTTCATTCCTATTTTTAAAATTCTATGAATTTTATAATTTTTTTCCATCAAAATTTTCTTCTCAACAGTTTAAAAGATTAACATTATCGATTTATTTTTATATTTCCTGGTGTTTTTTCCTTATCTCATGTTGTAGTTTTCTTTATTTATTGTTAATCACTGAGATATATAAACCAAATATGAATTTTAATGGATGTGTGATATACATAATATAAATATATAAAAGAAGACAACATATATTTAATTTTCGGAAATATGGTGCAAGAAATCCTTTTACATATGGCATTGAAAAAAATTTATAGAAACTATTTTTTGAAATCTTTTAGTGGAGTGCCTTATCTATGCCACCTGCTTGGTGTTGATCCTATTCAAATCTTAAGATAGATCCATCATATTACCCACTTCCACTTACTAATTCATTCTATGATTTCTAGGGATTTATAATTGTGTTTCTTTTTTATACAAATCTTAATAACATTTTGTATTTTTACCTACATATTTCCTATAGAGAAATACCCACAAACTCAAATTATTGGTCATCGTTTCCTTGCACATGGGAAGGAATAATCACATTTTGATGTTTTTTACATATATCAATGCCTTATGTCAACTTCCCAGAGTGGGTTATGAGAATATAGGTATGATTCAGTGTTAGGATTATGGACTATATTGTGTTCCATTGCATGAAATATTCAGATGTGTTTTACAGGCATGTAATGCTCATGGAATATATTGTGTTCCTCTATTTGAGTCATTAGGAATGTATTTTTATTATTTATATTTTCATTTTTTTAACTTATGTACTTCACAATATAACTTTTCAAAATTTACAAACAATCCATCTATTTGGATTCCAAATAGAACTGTTCATGGGAAATGGTACTATGTTTGGTTAAGTTAAAAGAGGAAATGATACATCATTCCACCACTTGGTTGGATGAATATAAAATTTTATGGATATATGGTTCCAAAAAACAATGTAATACTTAATGACACCACAAGGGGTGTTAGTCTAGTTTCCTAGGTATAGGAAGGGAACTAAAAGGACAAATACTCCCCTCACCTTTTTTATTTTAATATGGGGATATATTTTTCATTAAACAATATCATTTGGAAAGTAACCAAATGGACTGTTATTATTTATTCATCCCATTCAATTCTTTTCTATTCTATTCCACCTCATTCCAACTCCAATTCATTTAATTCCAATCTATTACATTTTATCCCATTCTCAATAATTATATGAACCAAACATAGAATTCATTTGGTTACTTTACTATTTTATTTTTGGCATTGATGTTGTAGAATTCATTATATTCCATGTGAAGGTATCTATTACATTTTTAGAAGAGAAAAAGTATCTCAAGGTACATTAAAAAGCAGCAAGTGATGTGTTTTCTTTACTCTCTATAGCTATTTTTTAATGATGTGTAGTTATTTTTCATCCCATTGCATTCCTTTTCGGATTTTGAAGACATTACATAAGACAATTTTGTTTTGAAAGTAAGTTCCATATAAATTTTAAGTTGTGATGCCAATACATGTGGTTGTTGGTAGCTTGTATGCTTCTATTTGTGAACCAATTGTCAGTTTTGGAAGGGTTATACCAGAGGAAAGGGACATGGTTGATGATTTTGTCTCAACTATATATTCATGGGATGTTTTTTTACAACTGGTAGGCTACATTTCTTCCATATTCAGTCTATGCACATAATATTTAATGTTGAAAAAAACATTAATATATAGCATGTTATTGTATATTAATCCATATGTTATTTGTAGTTACATCCATGTAGTTAGAATTTAAGTCAATGGACTCTCTAAATGTTGATTAAATTAGATAGACTGTGAAAGATAATTTCTTCCCCTATTTTCTCTCCTCCATGTCCTTTGAACGTCATCAATAAGGTGGAAATGGAAAAGGTATGAGAGAGGTAATAAGAAATGGAATGGTGAATCAATTTTTTTGTTTGGAATGCCTGGAAAATGTGTGATCAGATATGTTAAATTATATAAATATATAATACCAAAAAAATTTAATTCAAATTATCTATTTTTAATATATATTCTTTTTCAATATTACATAAAATTAAGGGAATTCATGTTCTTAAATTTTATTTTTCAAGGTAGGAATGGTAATTCTAACCTAATGGGGAAGAATCAATTTCCTTAAAAAATGGAACAATCATTTCATTGAACTCATCACCAAACTTTTTTTTCATTGTTCCTTCACCCATTATTTTTCTCTTGTTAGTTATTATTTTTAATTCTATAATTTTTCAATATTTTCAGGAAGATATTGTGCATGTTGATATACCCATCAAAAGGAAGAGTGAAATTTGTACAATCATGTATTGATCAGAATATCTAGAGAACCCAAGGGTGTGATAATTTATAATAAAAGCATCACTATTTTTTTAGATGGTGTGAAACATCACATGGAGAGTGTGAATGAAGTAGTAAGCACATCCCATTTCATGTTTCTATCATAGAAAAAAAAATATGATCATTTAATTGATTGATCTATTTATACATGTATTTCTTATCATTTTATCATTTCTTCTTGTATGCATATAGAGAAAAAATATGGGCTCGTCAGGGGGTCCATCTACACTAGTAACTTCTTAAGTCTTCTATGTTACATCTTTTGTACATGATGGAGTTGTATTCATTTTATTCTTTCTTCTAAAACAACTCAAACAAACTAGTGTTGAACAACCACCTACTCTTGCAACTCTATCAACTCATAATCTTATTTATGCATCACTTGAAGCTCTTGTAAATGCATCTGAATCTTGTGAAAATTCACTCGAAGTTCTTAAACAAGCTATGTGAGTTGATCTATTTGTAAAAAATTCTCCTTGTTTTTGTTTTACAGTTCATGAATGTTCTATATTATTATTTTATAAAGATAAAAAGGGAAACCCTTCCATTTCCGATGACATAGAAGAAAACTAAAGTATCATGTACCCTATTTATTTTCTTGCAAGTTTGGCATGTCCTTAAATATTGGGTGCAGAGGTTGATATTTTCCCTAAGATTAAATATACACATCTTAATGAAACCTTGGATGAATTAGATGTAGATTAAAGATTGATGAAGAAATGATTTCCTTTGTTAGAGGTGACAATTCAGGTTCATGGGCTCAGTTCGTGGTAGGTTAACCTTTACATGAACCCATTTAAGCTCAACCCTAACTCAACCCTATTCATCATTCATTATTTCTTTCTAAGAGATATGGGTTTAATGCCTAATATTGGGTTTGGGTGATTGTGTGTGATTAAAGGTAATAATTTGGGTTTTTGGATTGGGTTGAATATATTGTAAACCCATTTAAACTCAATCCTCTTTTATACCATTTAATTAAATGGGTTGATATGATCCATATATTTGTGAAGGGGTCAATTATAACTCATCTCTCCAACTTATTTAACTTAAAATATATAACTTACTGTATCATTTAAAAATATTAGATGGGTAAATAATGGTTAACTCGAATCCAATTTGAATATTATTCATATATTAGATTACCCAACTAGATTACAATATAAATCCATCCATGATTGACCCAAACCTGTTTATCATTGATAGGATCCCTTAAGATGTAATTAAAATGGGGGGGGGGGGGTGGGGGGTGAATTAGCGTCGATAGATGTTTTCATAAAAACCCCAACTACTCTCCTACTTATTCATCCTTTATCTCTTTAAATCACAATGGTGGAAAAATAAAAAGAACATAAAATGTTTTGTTAATATTTTTTTATGAGCATACAAGATATTAATCAGACATGCAGTCTTCACAGAATGACCGAATATGAGATGTTTAAAGGTTCAATTCCCATTAAAATCATGTGGGGGTTCAAAACCAACTGAACTACTTCCAAATGTGGTGAAATCAGATGAAAACAACTTTATAGTGAATTGTAAAATGGTCAAGAATAGGGTATGTCAGTCAGAGTTTCTTTTTTTTGGACGATGAAAAACACACTTCTAGTGTCATAAAACACCAAAACATGCATTTATTGTTCTGATATATAGAAAATGAACTCTGAATGAATTTAAATAATAGGAAAACCATATTATTATTATTCTTGATGTGTACGAGTAGATGAGACAACAACTAGACATGCGGTCTGCCCATAACTACTGAAAATTCAGTTTTTAATGGTTTGGTGCCCTTTAAAAAGGTGAATACATGGTTAAAAACAAACAAAATGACCTAAAAATGATGTGAAATTATAATAAAACAACCATAGAGTCAATTTTGAAATGTTTGAGTAGACATAACTTCAATCAGAGATGTCTTTTTCTCAGGATGACTGAAGATGGACTTTTAGTTTCATAAAACACCAAAATGTGTGTTTAATGGTCAATTCAATATCAAACGACGTCATAATGACCTCAAAAAATAAGAAGACTGTATTATTATTCATTATGTGTATGAGATAATGGAATGTCAATCAGATATCCGGGTTTCTCGAAATGACCAAATATATGGTTTTTAAAGGCTTGGCGCCCTTTAAAAGCACACGGGGGGTCAAAATCAATCGAAAACCACTAAATTTAGTGAAATAAAAAAAACAACTATAGAGTGAATTGTGAAATGTTAGAGTATAAAATACACTAATTAGAGATTCCTTTTGTCCTAGATGATGAAAAATGCATTTAGTGACATAAAACACCAAAACATGCGTTTAACGGTCATATATATATATATAATGACCTCATAATGACTTAAAATCATTCTAAAACCATATTATTATCATTCATATTGTGTACGATCAGAATGTACATCAATTATATGTGTGGTCTACCTGAAACCACCAAATATACAGTTTTTAAAGGTTTGATACCCTTTAAAAAGGTGCATCTGGGGGTCAAAACCAACTAAAAACCTCCAAATATGGTGAAATTAGATGAAAACAACTATAGAATGAATTGTAAAATGGAAGAGTTGATAGAAAAACAATCGAAGATACCATTTTCCTGAGATGGCCAAAGATTCACTTTTAGTGTCGTAAGACACCAAAACATGCATTTAATGGTCAATTCTAAAGAAAATGACTTCATAACGACATAAAATCATAGGAAAACCGTTTTATTTTTATTCTTGATATGCATGAGTAGATGAAATATCAATCGGATGTTAGGTCTACCCGAAATGACCAAATATGCAGTTTTTAAAGGTTCGACGCCCTTTCAAAGCATGCCGAACAACCACTGAATGAGGTGAAATCAGAAAAAAAAACAACCATAGAGTAAATTTTGAATTGGTTGAGAAGAAAATACATCAATCAGAGTTTCCCTTTGTCCGAGATGACAAAAAACTCACTTTTATTGTCAAAAAACACCAAAACTTGTGATTAACGGTATGATATATAGAAAAAAAACTCATAATGACTTGAAATCTTAGAAAGAGCATCTATTATTCTATTTGATCTATACGAGTAGATGAGACATCAATCAGATATGAGGTTTTCACAGAACTACCAAATATGGGGTTTTTAAAGGTTTAGTGCCCTTTAAAAAGATGCGTCTGAGGGTCAAAACCAAACAAATGAACTCTAAATGTGGTGAAATCAGAAAACAACAACTGTAAAGTGAATTGTGAAATTGTTGAGTATATGGAATTTCAATCTGATATTTCATTTGCTCGGTATGACCAGAAATTCACTTTTAGTGTCATTAAACACCAAAATGTGGGTTCAACAGTCAATTCAATATCAAACAACCTCGTAATGACCTGAAAAAATAGGAAGACCATATTATTATTATTCATGTTGTGTATGTTCATAAAAAATTTCAATCAGATGTGCGGTCTATCTGAAATGACCTAATATGTGGGTTTTAAAGGTTTTATGCCCTTTAAAAGCACGCGGGGGGGGGGGGGGGGGGGGTCAAAACAAACTGAATTTGGTGAAATCAGAAGAAAAAAACCATAGAGTAAATTGTAAAATGGTATACTAAATAGTACATCAATCAAAGATTCCATTTGTCTTGGATGACGAAAAATACATTTTTAGTGTCCTAAAACACCAAAACATGTGTTTAACAATTAGATATATTGAAAAAAATATCATAATGACTAGAAATCATAAGACAACCATATTATTATTATTTATGTTGTGTACGAGAAGATGAGACATCAATCAGATGTGCGGTCAGCCCAGAACTACCGAATATGTAGTTTTTAAAGGTTTGATTCCATTTAAAAATGTGATTTCAGCGATTAAAACCAACCAAATGACCTCCAAATGTAGTGAAATCAGAATATAATAACCGTAGAGTGAATTTTGAAATGGTCAAGTAGATGAAATGTTAATTAGGGATGCTGTTTTCTCAGGATGACCGAAAACACACTTTTAGTGTCATAAAACACCAAAGAGTGTGTCTAATGGTAAATTCAATATCAAACTACCTCTTAATGACCTCAAAAAAATATAAATACTATATTACTATTATTCAAGTTGTGTACGAGTAGAAAAAACATCATGTTGATGTGCGGTCTGTCCGGAATGACCGAATATTCAGTTTTTAAAGGTTTGACGCTCTTTAAAAGCACGTGAGGGGTCAAAACAAACCGAATGACAATTGAATGTGATGAAATCAAACGAAAACCACTATAGGGTGAATTTTGAAGTAGTCAAGAAAGAATTACATCAAATGGAGTTTCTATTTGTCTGGGATGACTAAAAATGAACTTTTATTTTCATAAAAAACCAAACCTTGCATTTAATGGTTATATATATATAACATGACCTCAAAATGACTTGAAATCATAGTAAAACCTTCTTATTATATTTCTCGATGTGTACAAGAAGATGATACATCAACCAGGTGTGCAGTTTTCCTGAAGCTACCTAATATACAGTTTATAAAGGTTTGACGCCCTATAAAAAGGTGCGTTTGGGGGTCAAAACTTATCAAAAGACCTCTGAATGAGGTGAAATCAGACAATAGAAACCGTACAATGAATTGTGAAATGGGTGAGTAGGCGGAACATCAATCGAGGATGTCGTTTTCTTGAGATTACTGAAAACTCACTTTTTGGGTCATAAAACACAGAAACATGTGTTAATGGTCAATTCAATATCAATCAACATCATAATGACCTGAAAAACATAAATACCATCTTATTATTATTAATTTTGTGTACGAGAAAATGAAACATAAATCAGACATGTGGTATGTACGGAATGACTGAATATGTGGGTTTTAAAGTTTTGGTGCTCTTTAAATACACGCGAGGGGTCAAAACCAACCAAATAACCACTGTATGTGGTGAAATAAGATGACAACAACTATAGAGTGTGTTGTGAAGTAGTCCATCATAAGATACATCAAGAAGATAGTCCTTTTGTCCGATATGATGAAAAACACAATTTTAGTGTCATAAAAAACCAAAACCAGCATTCAATGATAAAATATATATAAACATACCATAGAGTGACTTGAAATCACTATAAAGCTATATTATTATTATTCATGTTGTGTACGAGCAGATGAGACATCAATCATACATGCGGTCTTCCAGGAACTAACTAATATGTAGTTTTTAAAGGTTTGATGCCCTTTAAAAAGGTGTATATGGGGGTAAAAACCAAACAAATGACCTTTGAATGTGGTGAAATCTGGTGACAACAACTAAAGAGTGAATTATGAAATGTCCAAGCACATGGAACATGAATCAGAGATTTTGTTTTCTTGAGATTACCAAAAATGCACTCGAAGTGTCACAAAACACCAAAACATACATCTAGCGGTCAATTCAATATCTAATGAACTTAGAATGACCAGAAAAAATAGGAAGACCATATTATTATTATTTATTTCGTGTACGAGTAGAAAAAACATCCATCAGATGTGCGGTCTATCCGGAATGACCGAATATTCTATTTTTAAAGGTTTGCTGCTCTTTAAAAGCATGCAGGGGGTCCAAAACAACTAAATGAACACTAAATGCGGTAAAATGAGAAAAAAGCTACCATAGAGTGAATTGTGTAATGGTTGAGTAGATGGTATGTCAATATGAGATGCAATTTTTTTGGGATGACAAAAAACACACTTTTATGTCATAAAACACCAAAACATGCATTTAATGGTCAAATATATATAAAATGACCTCATAATGACTTGAAATAATAGGAAAAAAATCCTATTATTATTATTTATGTGTAATAGTAGACGACACTGTTGGTCGGAGTAGACACTCAAGAGGGGGGTGAATTGAGTTCCAATTAAAATTTCTGCTAAAAACAATTTCAATTAAAATCCCCCAATTTCAAAAAAAGATTAAACTGTAGTGAATTTATACATATTATAAAGGTTCAATTAGTTTCTCAAAGATTGATTAGTTCTCAGTTAACTTAATCTTATGATTAATTTAACTTTTGAAACTAACTTACTGGTTTACAATAAATATTAACACTTGTGAGTTTAACTATCAAAGTAGCCTTGAAAATAAATTATATTTCAAAGTAATAGCAGCGGAATTTGAAATAGATATGTATTTCATGGATACAAACATTAACTAAAAACACAGAGGAGTTAACCAAGAGGTTCAGTCTCAAGTCGAGACTTAGTCCTCTCAAATGTTTATATAGGGATGATCCACACCCTGGATCGGGGTTCAACAGTTTACAACTGTCCAGGTCCAAGACCTCTACCACTGTTATCCATGGGAAAAAACACAACAGAAACCAGCTGTCTAGGTCACACACAACCTCTACCACTATCCACAGTGGAAAAAAGAATGAAAAGATAGTGAGTGAGGATTTTCAAATCTTCCAGTTAACGTTCATGAGACATTGTGTGTGTAAAATACAACAGATAACACACACTGCTCGTAATGTAAAAAGTAGATCACAAAGATAAAGATTTAGAGATTAGAAAAGGCTCTAGTGATCTTCGTGCAGCTCTCGAATCCTTTTGTTGATTAGAATTCGTTCTGAGTCTTCTTCTGGTTTTTGTCTGGAAAACAGAGTACCATCTGCTTCCTTGACTTCCAAGTTCAGCTTGCTTATAGGCTCAATGATGAGTTTTGTGTGGTTCTTCTTTTTCATAGATTTCTCAATGTATGCTCTATGTTCTGGAGGCTGGTAGTAGTAGTCTCGTGAGTGCGAGTTCTCCAGTTTGTTCTTGGAACGTTTTGAGCTTGATCACCAGTATGTTCTCTGTGCTTGATCTCCTTTTTTGGTCTAGTGTATCTCCTTCTTTTTAATACATACACGATGTCTTTTTTATGCCACTTCTTTTTGTTTTTCTGAGAAGTAATGATTATGCTTTTTGATCGTACTTGGTACGGTTTCCTGAAATGGCAACACAAATCATTTAATAACATTAAATGAATCAAAAGTAACAAATGTAACCATTAGTATAATAAACAAATAGGGTCGAGGATATAGGATTTGACTCCGCAGTTCATTATAGGTAGCCGTTTGTTTGTAGACGTGTATGGTTGACTCAGTGTAGGGATCTTCCATCGGAAGCTCTTCAAACTCTTATCGGTGTCTCTTATCGGTAGCTCTTATCGGTAGCTCTTATTGGTAGCTCTATGTGCATCGGTAGCTCTCTGTGTGCATCGGTAGCTCTGTGTGCATCGGTAGCTCTTTGTGCATCGGTAGCTCTGGCTATCGGTAGCTCGGGCTATCGGTAGCTCCGGCTATCGGTAGCTCCGGCTATCGGTAGCTCCGGCTATCGGTAGCTCCGGCTATCGGTAGCTCCGGCTATCGGTAGCTCCGGCTATCGGTAGCTCTGGCTATCGGTAGCTCCGGCTATCGGTAGCTCCGGCTATCGGTAGCTCCGGCTATCGGTAGCTCTGGATATCGGTAGCTCTGGCTATCGTGCAAACCACATCTAATTGACTTAGAATTGTTTCAAAGCTTGTATAAACAAGGATAATCGAGATTAACATAAATCAGAGATTATCTAAACATTATTATTAACTTGATCACTGATTTGAAAGAATTAAAATGTAAATCATCAGTAATTCATAATAGCATAATATATGAACACATAATTGGGATTATCAAAACAGGTGAGGTCAACAATCTCCCCCTTTTTGATAATCACAACTTATGATATGACCAAAAATAGTGAGAATATAGTATAAGAGAATATAACGTTTATATTCTAATTTCTCAAAGAAAGTAATTAGAGGAAATAGAGGAAATAATAATAGAATGAAATAGATCAAAAATTATCATAGGAAGTATTAAATACAATAGTATCAGAGATAAGCTTTGAAAGAGTTGGTACCAAAGAAGGAAATGTAAGAATAGTAGCAAAGGCTCAAAATTCCTCCCCTTTGATATTTCCCCCCCTCTCTTTATATTTGCTCCCCCCTTTATAATTTTCTCCCCCTTTGTGATAAGCAAAAAGTGGGAAAGCAGACAGAGAAAACTAAGAAACAGAGATAGTGTAAAGAAAAGCATTTGTATTAGACTAGAAAAAACGTACATAAACAGAATAGAAAAGAAGAAAAAAAATTCCTATCAAACAGGATGGCCACTTCAGCAATCCGGATCTTCAACATGAGATTTGCCTTTGGGATCAGAAGAGGAGGCAGGTGGTGAGGATGTGAGTGAGGGCTTTGGAATCCCAGAAATAATCACAGGAGGCTGAGCCACTGATACAATGCCTGGCCTGTATTGGAAAGTTTGTTGCGGGATCATAGGTGTGAGGCTTCGGATGGCCTGAGCAGGAGTCATCTGGACTGGAGACTCAATAGAGGCAGAGGCAGGCAAGGAAGGAGGGACAATAACTGGTCTGGCATCAACATGCAAAAAGGGCAGCAACATATTTCTGAAATCCATAATGATTCCTCCCCCTCTTTCCATAGAAGATATAAAATCATCTTTGTTCTCCATAAATTTTTCTAAGGCAGGAGTCAGCTGTCTTAGCTTGCTCACTTGTTCTCGGAAGGCTTGAGTTACAGGGGGTAACTTCATGTTTTCCAACATGAGCTTGAAATGATGGGTGAGTTGTTGCTTGGTAAAAATCCTTTGGAAATAATAATCCACCTTGTTCTTGATTTCCTCATGAGAGGCAGAGGCCTCTTTCATATGGTTGTGGACGATTGTCACTATTTCCCTGACTGAATCTCTTGTAGAGAGCATTACTCGGCTTAGATCTGATGAGTCCACAGAGCCACTGGTTGAAATAGAACCAAGCTCCTCCTTCATCATAGCTCGTAATTGATTCAAATCAAATGCAGGTTTTGAAGCTAGAGGACCAAACGAGAAATATACAGTTTCTTTGAAACTTTTGGTCAAACCACTAATCAGATTTTGTAGTTGAGAGTCCTGATTTTTAACATGATCCTTTATAAAAGATTTTAAATCTTCAAATACTGAGACCATTTGGCTTACAACACTTTTCACATAGGCTAAATCCTTATCAGCTTGAGGCTTTGAGCTCATGTAAGAATCTAAAGCAGTAACAGACTTCTTTAAGGCTTCAAGATCTTCTTCTATTCTAGAAGATTGGGTCTGGCACTCTCTGACTGCTTCCATTAGCTCACCCATAAATGTTGACAGATTGAAACCAAGAGAAAGCTCAAGAGATTGTTCTAACAACTTTATTTCTTCACGAAAACAGTGCTTCATCTCAGTAACTGAGGCACTGAAGGATTCTTTCAGTTTATGCTTCAGGGATTCGAGATCAGACTTTGTAACAAAATCAGTAGGAGCAACTGTAGTAGATACTCTTGCAGAATCTAAGCTGACTACTGACTCATTCATGACAGATTGAATCGAGGAAACTAAAAAATATTCCATTGTCTTTACTTCTTCTACAAAACTGACTTTGAGATTTTCTTTCAGCACATCTAAATCATGTACTCGGACCACATCATCAGGTAATAAATCAGAATTGATGTCATAGCTGATCTTTGGTCTATTCAAGGATACTTCATTATCCGAATCAGGAAAATCCAAACCACAGACTATAAAACCTGGGTCTTCTACCCAGTCTTCAATCTCAATAGCCATTGTAACATTTCCAAGATTGGAATGATGCTCCCCCTCAAGGGGTGAATTCTTATGTACAATAACTACATTCTCTGCTGGTCTTTCTTCATCAGAATCTTCCACAACAACTTCCATCTCAGCAGCAGTAAGGAGATTTTCTGAAACAGGTACAACTTCTTCTCTTTCTTTTTCTACTTCATCAGTAGGAACAACTGAGTTTTCAATCAATGGACTCATACTCAACCTAGAAGAATCAGATGATTCAGATACATTCTCTTTTTCTCCTTCTTGCTAAGGAACTAGCTGGTCTTCCTCATGAATGGATAACACTTCATCTACTTTTCATTTTCATGAGTATACAAACTCAATAACAGGACTTGGGGGCAAGTCTGGATCTCCTCCAATATCCATAGGAGTTTCTTCCTCTTCTTCTTATTCTTCTTCTTCTTCTGACTCATCACTGTACTCGGGTTCCTCTTCATCAGATCCTAAACCTGGATCTCTTTTATCCTTTGGCCTTGAAGGATAATCCACAGGATTAAATTTATCATACACCTTATGGTCATCACTGACCCATTCTCCTTTCCACGGGTTCCAATTGATTTTCATGTACTTAAAAACTGTAGTAGTGATACAGAAGTTATTCTTAACTACAACTGTCTCATCCTGAGACTCAGCTATCCCTTTCACTTTTATCATCACAGAGATCATTTTGCCAAAGAATAAAGCATTAGTCTTTGATTTCGGCCTAATCATGTCTTCCATTTGACTCAACAGCAGTCTGCACAGATTAACTTTCACACCATGTCTTAACAGATGTAGAAGATAAATATCTTGATATCTCAGATTAGAAAAATCTCCTCTCCTCGGTATCAAAACATGTTGAACAAATTTGAAAAGCAGTCTGTTCTCTCCATCCAATTCAGTACCAACCACTTGCCTTTGACTTCCATTACCTGTTAGCTCTTTTAAAGCGGTATCATAGTCAAAGATGTTACTGGTAGGTGGCATTTCTCTTGAGACATACCCGGATACGCCTTCATGTGGGACTTTTAAACATTTTGCCCACTCTACTGAAGAAAACGACATTTCTTTTCCATTTAAAAAAGAACTTACCCGATCCTCATTTTCAGACTTCTCGAAGCTTACGAATTCATAGAACTATTTCACTAACTTCGGGTAGTAGGGACCATTGTTATTTGAAAAACAATCTACCCATCTCTGATCTTCCAGAATTGAAAGCACCAACGACTTGCTTGGTAGCAGCCAATCTACGCATAGCTCCTTTTTAATCACAATATCTCTATTCTGCAAATGAGGGTTTACTGGTCGCTTTCCCGACCTAGTTCTGACATTACTTCCATGAGCTTTTTTCTGCACTTTCTGCTTCTTTGTTTTAGGCTCTACACTTTCATCTCTGCTGCCAGGAATCTTGGTTTTTGCCATCGCGGATTTAGGGTTATCAGTCGATTAGGGAGCTGGGATTCAAAGGTGAAAGGTTTTGGGTCCGGTGGAGTGAGAAGCGGTTTAGGCTTAGTTTTATCATGTAGGAATCATAAATAAATGAATAAAGTAAAAAAACAAAAAAAAAACAAGTAAAACGATTCATATTCTTGGCGGCAGACAGAAGTTTTAAAATATTGCATCGGTGATAATTTCAACATCGGTGAGAATTTCACATCGGTGAGAATTTCACATCGGTGAGAATTGATCATCGGTGAGAATTTCAACATCGGTGAGAATTGATCATCGGTGAGAATTTCAACATCGATGAGAATTGATCATCGGTGAGAATTTCAACATCGGTGAGAATTGATCATCGGTGAGAATTTCAACATCGGTGAGAATTGATCATCGGTGAGAATTTCAGCATCGGTGAGAATTGATCATCCCCAACTCGTGCCTAATGTAACTTAACCTATCAGAACTTAAAGGTTTAGTGAAAATATCGGCCAATTGATGTTCAGTGCCAATAAATTCAAGAGTAATATCACCTTTTTGATAATGATCTCTCAGAAAATGATGTCTTACATCTATGTGTTTGGTTCTAGAGTGAGATACAGGGTTCTTAGATATGTTTATTGCACTAGTGTTGTCACAGTTAATTGAAACATGTTTAAACTCAAATCCATAGTCCAATAAAGTGTGTTTCATCCACAGAATTTGTGCACAACAACTACCAGTAGCTATATACTCTGCTTCGGCAGTAGACAATGCAACTGAGTTCTGTTTCTTACTACACCATGACACTAGGGATTTCCCAAGTAAATGACATGTTCCAGATGTGCTCTTCCTTTCTAACTTACATCCAGCAAAGTCAGCATCTGAATAGCTAGTTAGGTCAAATGATTGTCCTTTTGGATAAAAAAACCCAAATGTAAAGTATGCTTAAGATATTTAAAAATCCTTTTAACAGCCAGTAAGTGTGATTCTTTAGGATTAACTTGAAATCTAGCGCACATACATACACTGAACAAAATGTCTGGTCGACTAGCAGTAAGATAAAGTAAGCTCCCAATCATACCTCTGTAATTGGTTTGATCCACTGGTTTCCCAGCTTCATCTGTATCCAACTTACAGGTAGTACTAATAGGTGTATCATTTTCCTTAATGCTATCCAACCCAAAACGTTTTAAAAGATATTTTGTATATTTATTTTGATTTAAAATAATTCCATCTCTAGTTTAAAAAATTTGAAAACCAAGAAAATACTTAAGCTCTCCCATTAATCTCATTTCAAATTCATTTTTCATACTTCTTGAAAAATCAATACATAAAGAGTGTTTAGAAGATCCAAATATAATATCATCAACATAGATTTGTACAACTAAAACATCTTTAGAAATTCTTTTAATAAAAATAGTTGGATCAGAAATCCCTTTGGTAAAACCTTTTGAAATAAGAAAATTGATGAGTCTATCATACCAAGCTCTTGGAGCTTGTTTTAAACCATATAAAGCTTTAGAAAGTTTAAAAACTTGATTTGGAAAATGAGGGTTTGTAAATCCAGGTGGTTGTTCCACAAAAACATCGTCAATTATAAAACCATTTAGAAATGCACTTTTGACATCCATTTGATATAACTTGAAATTTAGATGTGATGCATATGCAAGTAAGATCCTAATAGCTTCCAGTCGAGCTACAGGTGCAAAATTTTCTCCATAGTCTATACCCTATTCTTGACTATATCCCTGTGCAACTAGTCTAGCTTTGTTTCTAACTATGTTTCCTGATTCATCAACTTTATTTCTAAAAACCCATTTTGTTCCTATAGTCAAGGTGTCCTTGGGTCTGTCAACTAATTCCCATACTTTGTTTCATTAAAATTGATTCAACTCTTCTTGCATGGCTATTACCCAGAATTCATCATTGATAGCATCATTGATATTTTTGGGTTCTAGCTGTGATAGAAAAGCTTGATGTTCAACCTGGTTCCTTAGGGAAGCTCTAGTTTGTGTTCCTCTATCAAGATTACCAACAACAGCATCTAAAGGATGATTCTTTAGAATCTTAGTCGATTTGGTAAAGGTTGGACTAGAAACTTCAAGTTCATCTATAGGTTTGGGTTCAACCGAAGCAGATTCTGGAGAATGTCCAGAATTGGATGTTTTTATAACAGGTTCTTTAGATTTATCATTAAGGTCCAGAATAGACAAATCTTCTTCAAGATTCTCAAGAGAGGTTTTAGGCTCATGTGGATCAGTTTCATCGAATTTTATTTGAATAGATTTTTCCACACATTTGGTTCTCTTATTGAAAACTCTATAAGCTTTACTTGAAATAGAGTAACCCAGAAAAATTCCTTCATCGCTTTTGGGAGAAAAATTATCCAGATTATCTTTAGTATTAAGTATAAAGACTTTGAAACCAAAAACTCTGAAGTAATTAACCTTAGGCTTTCTATTGTTCCACAACTCATAAGGGGTTTTCTTAAGAACAGGTCTGATCAAGACTCTATTGATAACATAACAAGCTGTATTAAAAGCTTCAGCCCAAAAGTAAATAGGCAGTTCATATTCATTGAGCATGGTTCTATCTATTTCTTGAAGGGTTCGGTTTCTCCTTTCTACTACACCATTTTGTTGGGGTGTCCTAGGGGCAGAAAAATTGTGACTATAGCCATTGTGTGAGCAATAAGATTCAAACTCATGATTTTCAAACTCACGACCATGATCACTTCTTAGGGTTTTAATCTTAAGTCCACTAAGGTTCTCTACAGACTTGGAATATTTAATAAAGTAAGCACAAGCTTCACTTTTGTGAGCTAGAATGTATACCCAAGTATATCTAGAAAAGTCATCTACAAGGACATAGACATAATGCTTCCCATTTAAACTAGAAACTCTTGATGGTCTAAACAAATCCATGTGAACCAACTCAAGTGGTTGAGAAGTTGAGACTTCTTTATTTGATTTAAAAGAAACTTTGTGTTGTTTTCCCTTTTGACAGGGATTACACACTTTGTCATTTGGGAATTCTAATTTTGGTAAGTCTCTAACTAAGTTTTTCCTAGCCAGTTTTCTAAGTGAGTGAATGTTGTAGTGTCCTAATATTCTGTTCCATAGCCATGATTCTTTATAAAAAGCATTCAAACAAGAAATTTTTTGTTTGGCTAAAGAATTTAAATCAACAGCATAAACATTTTCATTCCTTAGAGCAAAAAATACTAAAGAGTTTTTGGAGTTAAAAACATCACACGAGTCATTTTCAAACTTGACATTGAAACCATTGTCACATAATTGAGATATACTAAGCAAGTTATATTAAAGTCCATCAACGAATAAAACTTTAGAAATTAATACTGAGTCAGTGTTACCAATCTGGCCTAGGCCGATGATTTTTCCTTTAGAGTTATCACCAAAGGTGACATGACCTTCATCAACCTTTATTAAGCTCTTGAAGCAAGAATAATCTCCAGTCATGTGTCTTGAGCACCCAATGTCTAAATACCATATCTTCTTGTGACAACTCTTTAAGAAGGTCTCCTATAAAACATATTTAAACCGGAAATGACTTTGGTACCCAGATTTTCTTGGGTCCAGATAGGTTAGCAATCAGGGCCTTAGGTACCCAAATTTTTTTATGGATCCCATACAATTAACAGAAACAACAAATTTTGAAAGATAAACTTTATTTGGTCTATAACCATGTGAACAACCTGTTGAAGCATATGAATTTCCAAAACTGGAATTAGCAGAATTTTTTTCAGACTTAGGAATAAATCGGGTTCTAGTGAACTGTATCTGTCCAGGTCGGTATCCCAAACCAGTAGCATATCTAGGTGCAACTTGCTTTCCTAGCATTTGAGTTAAAGCATTCTTTCCATTTGTGAATTTTTCTAAGTCCTTTCTAAGTTGCTCATTTGATAGTTTCAGTTCTGTATTTTACTTTAGTAGTTGAGCATTCTTTTCCTTTTCTATATCAAGATCAGATTTATGCTTAACACTTAAAGCATACTGTTCCTTTAAACTTTTGTATTTGTCTTTAAGCTCATTACAGGTTTCTTCCAACATATCACAATACTCAAATAGTTCATATTTTGACATGTTTTCTGAATCAGAATCATCTCTAGAATAATATGAATTTAAAACAGGAGTGTCAGATGTTACCTCAGAAGTATTTGTCATGAAACACATGTTGGCTCGATTCCTTTCAGAGTCCGAAGATTCTGCTTCACTAGTTCTGTCTTCTGAAGCACTCCAGGTAGCCTTCATGGCTTTCTTGTACTTCTTGTCTTTGTAATCATATTTCTTTTTGAATTTTAACTTTGTACAGTCTGCTTTGATATGTCCTTTTTTCTTGCATTCATAGAAGACAACTTCATCAGTCCTGTCATCCTTCTTCCAATCCTTTTTCCATTTGCCTTGTTGATCATACTTTCCTTTGTAATTCGTTTTCCTAAAAAATTTCTTTTTCCTATAAAACTTATTGAATCTCCTGGCTATTTGAGCCATCTCGGCATCACTGTCAGATTCTGAATTTTCACTCATTGAACTCTCAGTCTCCATATGTAGTTTATACTTGTCTTTACTCTTAAAGGCAGTAGTTTTAAACGCTACAGATTTTCTTTTGGGTTCCTCATCTTCTTCTTTATTTACTTTAATCTCTTCTTCATACATCATCCGCTTACCAATTAACTCCTTTACAGGCAGTGTTCCAATGTCACAGGATTCTCTAAATGAAACAGATGTACCTCTCCATCTATCTGGCAAACATCTCAGTATTCTCATAATTTGTTCTTTTGCAGGAACAATCTTTCCAAGTGAGCTCATTGTGTTTACTATCTCATTGAACTTGAGATACATGTCAGAAATAGGATCATCAGGCTTTATTTTGAAATTATCATATTTAATAGTATAAGTGTTTAATCTCATTTCTTTAACATTGGTTGTTCCTTCGTCAGAAACAGCCAAGGTATCCCAAATCTCAAAAGCAGTTTTACATGCAGAAATTCTATTAAATTCTTCATATCCTAGAGCACAGTACAGAGCATTCATAGCTTTACAATTATTATTGTAAGCAGTCTTTGTAGGTTCATCCCAAGTAGATCTATCAGTAGTGGGAACTTTATATTCAGATTCAATAGCAGTCCAAATATCAAAACTCATGTTTTCTAGATGAATTTTCATTTTAAGTTTCCACTGAGCATAGTTATTTCCATTAAAGAAAGGTGGTCAATTAGTAGTAGCACCCTCAAGTCTATTATCTATTATAAACAAAATTTAAAGAGATAAAAATTTAGAAATAACAGAAATTTTAAGAACTTTAAAATACAACTAAAATCACAGTTGATAACAGAGTAATTTAGAAGGTATTAATAAACCCTCTGATACCAAATGTTGGTCGGATTGGACACTCAAGAGGGGGGTGAATTGAGTTCCAAATAAAATTTCTGCTAAAAACAATTTCTATTAAAATCCCCTAATTTCAAAAACAGATTAAACTGTAGTGAATTTATACAGATTATAAAGGTTCAATTAGTTTCTCAAAGATTGATTAGTTCTCAGTTAACTTAATCTTATGATTAATTTAACTTTTGAATCTAACTTACTGGTTTACAATAAATATAAACACTTGTGAGTTTAACTATCAAAGTAGCCTTGAAAATAAATTATATTTCAAAGTAATAGAAGGGTAATATGAAATAGATATGTATTGTATGGATACAAACATTAACTAAAAACACATAGGAGTTAACCAAGAGGTTCAGTCTCAAGTCGAGACTTAGTCCTCTCAAAAGTTTATATAGGGATGATCCACACCCTGGATCGGGGTTCAACAGTTTACAACTATCTAGGTCCAAGACCTCTACCACTGTTATATGTGGGAAACAACACAACAGCAACCAGCTGTCCAGGTCACACACAACCTCTACCACTATCCACAGTGGGAAAAAGAATGAAAAGATAGTGAGTGAGGATTTTCAAATCCTCCAGTTAAGGTTCAGGAGACATTGTGTGTGTAAAATACAACAGATAACACACACTGCTCATAATGTAAAAAGTAAATCACAGAGATAAATATTTAGAGATTAGAAAAGGCTCTAGTGATCTTCGTGCAGCTCTCGACTCCTTTTGTTGATTAGAATTCGTTCTGAGTCTTCTTCTGGTTTTTGTCTAGAAAACAGAGTACCATCTGCTTCCTTGACTTCCAGGTTCAGCTTGCTTATAGGCTCAATGATGAGTTTTGTGTTGTTCTTCTTTTGCATAGATTGCTCGATGTGTGCTCTATGTTCTGGAGGCTGGTAGTAGTAGTCTCGTGAGTGCAAGTTCTCCAGTTTGTTCTTGGCACGTTTTGAGCTTGATCACCAGTATGTTCTGTGTGCTTGATCTCCTTTTTTGGTCTAGTGTATCTCCTTCTTTTTAATACATACACGATGTCCTTTTTATGCCACTTCTTTTTGTTTTTCTGAGAAGGAATGATTATGCTTTTTGATCGTACTTGGTACGGTTTCCTGAAATGGAAACACAAACCATTTAATAACATTAAATGCATCAAAAGTAACAAATGTAACCGTTAGTATAATAAACAAATAGGGTCGAGGATATAGGATTTGACTCCGCAGTTCATTATAGGTAGCCGTTTGTTTGTAGACGTGTACGGTTGACTTGGTGTAGGGATCTTCCATCGGTAGCTCTTCAAACTCTTATCGGTGGCTCTTATCGGTAGGTCTTATCGATAGCTCTTATCGGTAGCTCTCTGTGCATCGGTAGCTCTCTGTGTGCATCGGTAGCTCTGTGTGCATCGATAGATCTTTGTGCATCGGTAGCTATGGCTATCGGTAGCTCTGGCTATCGGTAGCTCGGGCTATCGGTAGCTCTGGCTATCGGTAGCTCCGGCTATCGGTAGCTCCGGCTATCGGTAGCTCCGGCTATCGGTAGCTCCGGCTATCGGTAGCTCCGGCTATCGGTAGCTCCGGCTATCGGTAGCTCCGGCTATCGGTAGCTCCGGCTATCGGTAGCTCTGGATATCGGTAGCTCTGGCTATCGTGAAAACCACATCTAATTGACTTAGAATTGTTTCAAAGCTTGTATAAACAAGGATAATCGAGATTAACATAAATCAGAGATTATTTAAACATTATTATTAACTTGATCACTGATTTGAAAGAATTAAAATGTAAATCATCAGTAATTGAGAATAGCATAATATATGAACACATAATTGGGATTATCAAAACAGGTGAGGTCAACATACACATCAATCAGATGTGTGGTATACCCATAACTACCGAATATACAGTTTTTAAAGGTTTGACGCCCTTTAAAAAGATGCATCTGGGGGGGTCCAAACTATCCAAATAACCTCCGAATGTGGTGAAATAAGACTGCAAAAACTATATAGTGTATTTTGAAATCTTTAAGTAGACAAAAACATCAATTAGAGATGTCGTTTTCTTGGGTTTACAGATAATGCACTTTTAGTGTCATAAAACACCAAAATTTGCATTTAACAGTCAATTCAATATCAAAAAACCTCAGAATGACCTGAAAAAATAGGAAGACCTTTTTATTATTATTAATTTTGTTTTCGAGTAGAAAAATCATCAATCAAACTTTCGGTTGATCAGGAATTACCAAATATATGGGTTTTTAAAGGTTTGACGCTCTTTAAAATCACACGGGGGGTCAAAACCAACTGAACAACCACTGATTGTGGTGAAATTATAAGGCAAAAATAGTATAATGGATTATGAAATGGTCGAGTAGATGGTATGTCAATCGGAGATGTTGTTTGTTTGAGATGACGAAAAACATACTTTTAGTGTCATAAAGCAACAAAACATGTGTTTAATGGTCAAATATATAAAAAGTGACCTCAAAATGACTTAAAATAAGAGGGAAATGATCTTATTTTTATTATTATTGATGTGTATGAGCAGAAAAAGCGTCAATCAGGTATGCCGTGCACTTAAAACTACTGAATATGAAGTTTTTAAAGGGTTGATTCCATTTAAAAAGATGGGTTCGAGGGTCAAAACCAACCAAACAATATCTGAATGTGATGAAATGATACAAAAAAACCTTAGAGTTAATTGTAAAATGGTCCAGCATATGGAACTTCACTCAAAGATTTCTTTTTCCCAGGATGACAGAAAACACACTTTTAGTGTCATAAAACTCCAAAACATGCGATTAATGGTTAAATCAATATAAAATTCCCTCAGAATGACCTGAAAAAATAGGAAGACCATCTTATTATTATTAATGTTGTGTGAGAGTAGACGAAACATTAATCAGAAATGCAGGATGCACAAAATGACCGAATATGTAGTTTTTAAAGGTATGATGCCCTTTAAAAGAACATAGGGTGTCAAGACCTATCGAATGACCACTGAATGTGGTGAAATCTGAAAACAAAAACTGTAGAGTGTATTGTGAAATGGTCGTGTAGAAGGTATGTCAATCAGATATGCCTTTTCTCTGGGATGATGAAAAATGAACATTTAGTGTCATAAAACACCAAAACATGCGTTTAACAGTCCGGTATATAGAAAATGACCTCAGAATGTCATGAAATCACATGAAAACTATATTATTATTATTTATGTTGTGTATGAGTAGATGAGACATTCAGTCTGGCCATAAAAACTAAATATGTGGTTTTTAAAGGTTTGATGCCCTTTAAAAAGGTGTGTCTGGGGGTCAAAACCAACCAAATGACCACTAAATGCGGTGAAATCAGAATACAACAACCTTAGAGTGAATTGAAAAATTCTTGAGTAGATGGAACGTCAATAATAGGTTTTGTTTTCATTAATTGAAATATTTTATTTCATTTCAATTATTAGTTGAGATATTTTTTTTCTGTTCTAATTATTTTAATAAATTTTTTCACACTGTTTAATTCGATGATGAGTGTGGATAATGGAAGATGGAAAGGAAAATAGATTTATGTCCCCATGGTTTTAGGCATTATGGAAATATTTTTTGTATTTTTTTATATAGTAGTTTTTTAATGATGTTGTGATTTTTTTTAAAAGATAAAAAAACCTATAGTAGCTGCCATTTGGAGGTCGCTATAGGTGTTTCCTCAATTGTCTATAATGACAGCCACTGGTGGTCGCTATAGATGATCCTGATGTAGGATATAACTACCATCAAATTTTGGTCTCTATAGGTAATCCCTATCTTATCTATAGTGTTCTCTAAATGGAAGACGCTATAGAAAACAACGATGGGCCTAAAGCATCCCACATTTAGTGGATGGTAGGCGGGCACTATAGGCCTTTAGTGATAGCTTTTAATGGTCTCTAAAGTCCTTTTTTCTACTAGTGTATTGACTATACCTTTATGAAAAAAATCTAGCTTTATTTTTAACTATATTCCAAATTCATAAAACTTATTCATAAGAACTCATTTAGTTCCCTTTTCTATGTAGTCTTTAGGCCTATCCAATAATTCCTAGACTTTGTTACTTTCAAATTGATTAAATTTTTTCTACAGTTAAATTACCTATAATTCATCATTTATTGCATCATTGATTCTCTTAGGTTTATCTGTGATATAAATTCTTGATGTTCAACTAGATTTCCAAGAGAAGATCTAGTTTGTGTTTCTCTATTTTGGTCTCCAACTACAACATCTATGGGATGATATCTATGAGTCCTAACAGTTCTAGGAAAAGAAGGGTTAGATATATTCTCTATAGGTTTAGGCTTAGTTTGTTCATCAGAACTGGATAAGCTCATTATATAAGGTCTAACAGAATTTTCATTAGGTTTTGCACATAACTTAAACTAGAAAGATCATCCTAAATATTTTCTGAATAGGTTCTAGGTTTATATGAAATTTTTTCATTAAATATGATATATACTATCATGACCCGTCCCAATAGGGCATGTACCACGAATCCCTAAGATCACCTCTAATAGTTCAGGGGCTAGTGACTAGCACTGAGTAGGAATATCACTATCATGGGAGGCATTTTCTAAGTACCTGTATACATGTTCACATCTCGAAGCCCACAAAATTATGAAATGTAAAAAAAACTAAACAACCATTGCATGCATACAACTATATCCCACAACTAGTGTACAACATGAAGTAAAAGGGAAGTAAACATGGCCAAATACAATCCCACCACAAAGAAGTATATTACAAAAGTCCAACCTGAAAGTAAAGGTACTAGGACTACTGTTTGAATGTCGTAGGAATACACCTCGGTCTGTCTGACCTCACTAAGAACCATCTGGTCTTGCTCTGTCTAGGACTCTATAAAAAGGTTGATATTTTGCACAAGACACAACACTTGTGGGAAAATCCCATGTAGGGTTGAGTATAATAATACTCAGTAGGACGCCCCAAAAACCACAAAGCATATAAAAAAGGAAATACAATCATCTCTACAAAGGTATTTGTATAAAACACATATAAAAAGAATATCCATATATACTTAATAAATACACATAGTATAGGATTAATTCACAACCATAGTATACTCATCCTATGATTCCAGCTTGATGAATCCACTAAGCACTCATCTGGGAGAACACACTCATGATTTAGATAGCACTGATGACGTCTGTCCGAGAGGTACTACTCGTTGTGTCTCTTCATGAGAAAGAATACACTGATAAAACTAAAGATAATATGATACATAGATGAGGATCACAACTAGGGTCATAGGGTGATACCAACAACTTAGTCTATATTAACCCACTAAGTATAGGATTAGTTCCAAGTAGGATTGGTTATGTCGATACACAAGAATCTACCTCGGGCATGAAGATGAATAGACGATCCCACTCTAGGACTCTCAGGGGGGATTTCAAATCCATGTATGAAAAAGTACACAATGTGTAGAGGGGTTACAATCCATGTCCCTTGACCCCAGGTTCAACCCATGTAAATGGCCCATGTCATTCAAACAGTGTCCGTGTAGTATTACATAATGTATATACTACCCATGCAGTCTACCCATGTATCAGTATATAGATCCAGCCAGTATACATCTGGCTATGTACTATTGCACATATTCACATGTGTACCTAGTCCAAGCCATATCATGTGGGGGAGTACACACCATATAGACAAACTTTGTACTCCACCCGTGACCATGTACTATATGAAGTACACACTGAGTTCATCTGAGGGAATTACTTGACATGTAGCAAAGGATCACATGATGTGTGTGTATGGTTTTTCCTAAAACCTTTATTATTCCTCCCACTCATGCCTGTACCTCTTTCACCTTGATATCTGGCTCAAATAGTGCCGAAACTCATGGATCTAGTCTAGAAAAACTCTTCTATGACTATTTTTCAGAATATGGGGTTCAAATCCATTTAGAAAATATATTCAGTTCATCTAAATCATCTTCCACACAACTCATTCGAAGATCAAGCGTTTTCAAAATAGTATGATCCATCCTCCTATACCACCTTTACACCTATGTTGCATTATACTGAGTCCCAATATATAATTTCAGATCGCTGCACCAAGAATCATATGTGCAAAGATCGACCATTCAAGGAAATGTTGAACCGTGGGGAAGAAGGACATCACGAAGAACAGTGAATCAGGTGAGAAAAGCACAAATCCAAACAAGAGGAATAGACCTCGATTTATATTCATTTTGATCTCAGTTCATCACCAATATAATGACAAACAAACAATCAATATGCATGAAGAAATCTCCCGATTAACCCCACAAATAAACCCATCCCACATAATAATTGATCTGTGGGATAAGATGTTCATTGATTCGTCTGCATTCATTGTGGAAATAAATAATGGGGAATAAATATTAAAAACGCATTCCCTACCTCGTTTTAGTTCGATCTCTAATGAATAATTACTATCACATCACATTTATTGATGAGATCTATCAAATTCAAGGTTTCGTTGATCGATTGATCCACAACCTGTCATCATTCTCTTAAGAGAGTTATCTAAATCTCTCCCTAGAGATCCTAATGTGTATCTAGGGTAATGTGTCTAACCCAGGATTTAAAAAAAATTATATTTAAATAATATTAAGTCAATGTGTTGGTAAGATGAAATAAAACTTTTTTTTGAATAATTTTGTTCATTTTACGCCCATGACATATTTTTTACAAATGAACCACACCGACCAATGTTAGGTCTCACCTAGGGTAAATATCATGTTATGAGTTCAATGGTTCCATAAAATTTTTGATATGGGTACCCATTTAGATGTTATTCCACTTTTTTAGGAATTCCACATGAAAGTTCTATTTAATATATTCAATATATTTCAATCATTTATTTCGGGCACACCAGGCCTCAGAATCACACGTCGTCTCAGCACCTAGTATAAAAAATAATCCATATAATATTTAAAAATAATATATGGAAAATAAGAGTCAATAAATTCTACCCACCTTAGGGATTTATGTACCTAAAAATCCAAAATAAGGGCTACCCAAAAAATGTGGGTATTTAGCATGAATATGAGCCTCCCGCTCCCATGTACTCTCCTGAAGATCCCCATGCTACCATTGGAACCAAAAAAATAGAATCTATCACCCATGAAGGATCTTATCCTTCTGATCCTTGATCTTTATTGGGTACTTTGTAAATTTTTCTCCATCCACGTTGTCCAGTTCTCCCCAGTTGATAACATGTGATGGTTCATGCACATACCTCCTTAGCTGTGACATGTCAAAGATATTGTGTACATGATTTAGTTGTAGAGGTATATCTAAGTGGTACACAAACTTTCCAACTCTATGTAGAATCTGGAAAGGTCTAATGAATCTTGGGTATATCTTTATTCCTCATCCAAATCTCCATAATCCACATTGAGGTGAAACCTATAGGAACTCATGGTCTCCTTCCATGAACTCCAAAGACCTATATCACCTGTCATCATAAGACATCTGATGGATTTTTGTAGTTTTCATCTGATCCTTGATGATATACACCTTCTATATCATCACTCATACCAAATCTAGGCACATGAGTGCTAACTATCTTGGGTTAGTCCATCAAAGTGGCGACCTATAGTGTCGCCTATACAAAGCCTCAAATGGTGGCATACCGATAGTGGAATAGTAGATATTGTTGTTTAAAAACCTCAATGGTGGTAAGTGATCCTCCCAACTACAACCAAAGTCTAACATGCAAGCTCACAACATTTCCTCTATAACCTGGATGGTTTTCTTAGTTTGAGCATAATTTTGTGGGTGAAATGTTGTGCTCAAGAGAAACATGCTACCAAACACCTCTTATAATACCTTCCAGAAACGGTATGTAAAGCGATCAACACAATAAGAAACAATCGTCAATGGAACTACATGGGGATAGACTATCTCTTGAATGTAAAGGTTCCTGAATCTCTTTAATCAACTCTTCTCTTATATAGTTAGGAAGTGGGGTGACTTTGTGGGTCAGTCTTTGATTGCCCAAATGGCATCATGTCCTCAGTACATACATGGTAAGCCCATCCTGAAGTCCATAGATATCCCACCATACTTACATTTTGAAACCACAAGGGGTTGAGATAAACCTATTGGAACTTGGTTCTTATCCTTTACTTGCTAACAAGTAATGCATTGAGAGATAAGATCTACAACTCCTTTCTTCATCCCTGGACACAAAAACCAATATCAGAGGTATTGGTACATCTTTTCAACACATGAATGTACCACCAATGTAGATGTGTGAAACTCTCTTAGAACCTCTTCCCGAAAAATCACTGGTACCACTGTACATCCTCTAAAAATAATGTCATGCTTCCCCCTTTAGAATATCCATTAGGGGAATGCCCTGTTGATATCTGAGCATGTAAGGTCTCATAGTTAATATCCCCAAGCTCTGACTCCCTAAATCACTATAAAAGTGGATGGGTGACAACCATCGAATGGGGGTAAGCTTCTCCATATCCATTAACATAGGATAACGGAAACAAGGCCAACTATTCCGATGTCTCATTTAGAAACTCTGAACTAGATCTCTTGTTGAGATAATCTTCTACCATGTTTCCCTTCCCAGGAGTGTAAACAATTTCAAAGTCATATTCCCGAAGGAACTTTAGCCATATCCTCTATCTCAAGTTGATATACTTTTGAGAGAAGATATAATTGAAACTATTTTGATCTGAGTATATGATAAACTCCCATCCCATTAGGTAGTGTCACCACATATTCAAAGTGAAGACTATCACTGCTAGCTCAAGATCATGGGTTGTGTTGTTCTACTCATGTGGTCTCAACTGGTGTGAACCATATTTTCCTCTACATTAAAACACAATAAATCCTGGTTCCTAAGGCATCGTAGAACACTACATACTCGATACCCTCCTCTAGAAATATCAAGATCGGAGCGCTCGTCAAGCTCTTACTCAACAACTGAAAATTCTACTGGCACTTCTCTTTCCACACGAATGGATGTCCCTTTCGAGATAAAGATATCATAGGTGATGATATCCTAGATAAATAAGGCATGAATCCCCGGTAATAGCCTTCCAATACAAGGAATCTCCGCACCTCTGTCACACTCTTAGGTTGCTCCCTAGCTAATACTACCTCAACATTGGCTGGGTCCACAACCACTCCATCCACTGAGATAACATGTCCCAGAAAATGGATTACCTAAATCCATAATAGACACATGGAGATATTTCATTAAATTTGGTTCTCTCATAGTATGTCTAGAACTATACTTATGTGTCTCACATGATCCTCCTCTGATGCCGATTACATAAGGATATCATCGATGAAGACTACCATGAACCGGTCTATGTCAGGATGAATGATCTGGTTCATGAGTCCCACAAAAACTGTTAGAGAATTAATTTTTCCAAAGGGAATTACCAAGTTCTAATAGTGACTCTAGAAACATATGAATGCCATATATGGGGTATCCTCATCTCATAATCAATGTTGGTGATTGCCTTATTTGAGGTCAATCTTCCAGAACCATCACGTCCCTCTCAACAGATCAAATAAGACATTGATCCTCATTATTGGATACTAGTTCTTCATGATCACCTGAATCAAGGGCCGATAGTCCACACATAACCTCAATCTACCATTTTCATTCTAGGAAAACAAATCAGGGGCTTCCCAGGGTGAAACATTGGGGTGAATAAATACCTTCCTCTACATGTACTCCCACTACACCCTCATCTCATGAAGCTCTATGGGAGCCATCCGATATACTGGTGAGGATATCAGTGTCCTCTAGGGGTGTAAATCAATGAAAAAACCTATCTTTAACTAGTGAGGTAAACCTGGAACATCTTTGAGGAAGTCATCCTCATACTCCACCACCACTGCAGGAAACTAGAAACTCAAAAAATCCACTATACCAAGGGTCAATCTTGTCAATTGATGAGTAATCGGCTGTACTTTTTTATTCATGAGTCCATCCTGCACTGCCTAGGTTTCCTTTTCACCAAAAAAGTAGAAATTGGTTCCATCACTATGGACACACTGCGCCCTTCACCTAAAACAGTCAATATGGGAATGCATTTTAGATAACCAGTCCATACCAATAATGACATTTTAAGGCCTATACACTACAAACAAGAGATCCTAAATGAAAATATCACCTCCAAGAGTCAGATCACACTTTTAGAATACATGTGTGATCATTGAGTGTTCACGAGTAGGTTTCTTAGAGAATAAGATTTGAGTCAACGGTTCAACCAAAATCTCTAAGTCTAGGATAAGATATGTTGTGAGAAAGGAATGAATAACACCTGTGTCTATCAGTATGGTAGTTAAATTATATAAAACACAGATTGTACCTTGAATCATTCCTCGATCCTATGGTTCGTAAGTCTCAACCACTTGTATATGTCCCCTCACCTATCCTTTAGATCCATGAGCCTAGAATAGTCCACCAGGGGGTGGTGGTGGTAACATGTAAAATCATCAACCACCTCTAACTACTCTCCCAACTGCTCTACTATGTTTGCCATCTTGCAGACCTGTCTTCTCCTACCATTTTATATACCTAAACATACCATAAATGGTCTCTCTAGTAGTTATATGAAGGGTTTGGAAATCTCGGGTGAGATGTCCCCACCCATCACATGAGTAACACCACCTCTCTCTGGGCTGACTGGAACCACCCTATGAGCCATGTACAACATATCCTCTATCTTGAGACCTCCTACTAAAATGTATCCCATGTCCATGTATCTAAGACTGATGTTGAATCCCTACTTCCATGGTCTATACTCTTTCTTTCCCACTAATGACAACCACCGACTGTAACTGCTCAGCCAAGAAACTCTCAACCACCAAAGATTTATCTAGAACCCCAGCATAGGTAGGAATACATAGAGGAATCACACCATCTTAGATATATCTATATAAACCTCACTCGAAGGTCTGAACCATGAAGAACTGATCTCAAACTATATCCATCGAGTACCTTGAAAGGTTAGTAAATCACAATGAATAATCATCCACTCTCATGATGCCGTGATGGAGCTACAAAATCTCATGGATAGACACATCACATAGCGTAGTTGGTGATAAATCCTCTCTTAAGTGATGATCAAACTCAGTCCATGAAAGAGTTTCCTCATTTAAGCTGGGGTAACTAAACTCCACCATTACCCTACTAAGCCATGAAGAATCCTTTCTACTAGGATCACCATTTGTTCTGCTAGGGTCTTAACTAGATGAAAAAATTAGGCCACCACCTCAAGCCAATCATCATCCACCTATGGGTTAGGATCACCACAAAACCTTAGTGGTATCTGTCATAGAAACTCATGAATAATGATCAGCCTACACTCCTTATCAACTATTACTTTGGGTACCACATATTGTTCTACATGTGGTATGGATGTTTCACAACCTGGAGGTAACACCTTGGGGATTGGTCCCTTTAACAAAGCCTTTTCACTGAGAGGATCATCATCATGATCATTATAATTAATCCAAATTGGTATATTCCATAGAGGCATCCTGAAATAAACCAGATGTACCACAGTCAATGAGTATATATAGAGAGATGACACAAGAAGGAAATGTAAAACACAAGTGATTTCTATATAATACATATACCATTTTTTCCTTACAACTAGTGTTCTCATAGACTGAGTCGAGAATCATGTTATTAGAGTCTTGGTGTAGGGATACATCGACAACCATATGAACACCAGAGTCTATTCTCTAAAAGCTAAAGTCGAAGCACTAAGCGTTGTTACATTAAACAATATCATAGACACAAAAACCTAAAGTAGAACCAACCATTTTGATACAACTCTTTCATGACCCATCCAAGTGGGGCCTTCACTACGAATCCCCAATCCCACCTCCAATAGGCCAGGGGTTTGTGACTAGCATAGAGTAGGAATATCTTTAACATGGGAGGAATTTCTGAAGTACCTTTACACACACACACATCTCCAAGACAAAAAATGCTAAAATGTAAAAACAACTGCACAAACAATACATGAATACATCTATATCCCAAAACCAGAGTATGAAAATAAGTAAAAGGGAAGTAAAAAAGGCCAAAAAAGTCCCACTAGAAAGAAGTTTATATCAAAATTCCAAACAGAAATTAAATATACCGAGACTTCTGTCTAAAATCCATAGGAACACATTCCAGTCTCTCCATCCTCATTAAGCACCATCTTGTCCTAGTCCACTTAGGACTCCATAAAAAGGTCAATCATCTACAAAATACAAAACATGTTCAGGAAAAACTTATGTAGGGGTGAGTATAATAATACTCAGTAGGACACCACGAAACCAAAAAGCGTATAAAAAGGAAATAAAGTAAGATCTATATAGGTATATGTCAAGAATACATATAACAAGAATATCTAGATATAATCAATAAAGTAACCTAGTCTAGGAGTAATTCACAACCACTGTATACTCAGCCTATGATTCAAGATTAAGGATTCCATGAAGAACTCATCCGAGAGAATATACTCCTGAGTTTGATAGCAGTGATGACGTCCATCCAAGAGGTATTGCTCATCGAGTCTCATCACGAGAAAGAATACACTGATTGATCCGAAGATAATATTACACAGATGAGGATCACATCCAGGGATATGGGGTGATACCAAGAACTCAATATGGATTAACCTGCTAAGTATAGGATCAAAAACTAGTAGGATTGGTCATGTTGATACCCAAAACTCTACCTAGGTCATTAAGATGAACAGAGGATCCCACTTCAAGCCTCTTGGGGGGGGGGGGGGGGGGGTCCAAAAACTATATCTAGGAAGTCCCGCTGAAGGGATCATTTTATTAGGAGTAGGAAATGATTCATACCGACATTTAGGGAAAGGATAAGGGAAAAAAACCTAATGAAACTTGTCCATGAGACGGAGGAAAAGGGGTCCAAGCCTTGTATGAAAAGGTAGATGGTGTGTAGAGGGGTTACACGTCGTGTCCCTTGAACCTGGATTATGTCCATGTAAACGGCTCGTATCATTCAAATTGTTTCCATGTAGTACTAAAGGCATGTAAAAAACCAATGTATTCTACCCAGTTATCAGTATAAAAATCCATCCCATGTACGTCTTCCTTTGTACTAACACACAACTTCACCCATGTACCTTGTCCAGGTCATGTCATGTGGGAGAGTACATGTTGTGTAGGGAACCAGTGTACTCCACCCCATGTATGTGTATAGTATGAAGTACATGCTGAGTTCATCTAAGGGGATTAAATGACTTGTATCCAAGGATTGCATTTTGTGTGTGTCAGCTTTTTCTAGAAACCATTTTTCTTTCTCATTCTCGTGCCGGTGCCATAGTCTCTTTGAGATCCAGCATCAATCGCACTAAAACTCATGGATCTAGAATGATCA
The DNA here is from genome assembly GCA_963277665.1 of Viscum album. Lineage (NCBI taxonomy): Eukaryota > Viridiplantae > Streptophyta > Magnoliopsida > Santalales > Viscaceae > Viscum > Viscum album. Next base: position 58,656,388 of record OY728138.1, read on the forward strand.
AACTTCGCTACAATCATTCAACTGAATCTTAGGTTTTCATCTATTTTGAAAATAGATTTCATTCATCTGAATCATCTTCCACACACTTAATTCGAAGATCGGGGTTTTTTAAACCGTTCTGATACATCCGCCGCTACCGACGTCGCAACTCTATTTCATCTTACCAAGATCTGATCTAAAATTTCATATTATTGCACCAAAAATTTGATGTGAAAAGATCAATCATTCAAAGACACATTGAACTACAAGGAACAACAAACGAAATCATGAAGAATGGTGAATCAGGGGAGAAAACCACAAATCCAAACAATATGAAAAAACACCAATCGATATTCAAGTCGACCTCGGTTTATTGTTCTTAACAAAAACAAACAATCAACATCAATGAATAAATCTCCCAAAAAACCCAGAAAATAAACCCATACCACCTAATGATCGATCTACATGCCAATCTATTCATTGATTGGTGCACGTTCATTATGGGAATTTTGAACGGGGAATGAAAAATAAAAAACACACACCCTATCTCGATTCAGTTTGATCACTGGTAAAGAATGACTATTGTATCACATTCGTTGATGACATCTATCAAATTTGAGGTTGTTATAGTCAATTGATCCACTATCCATTACCATTATCCTAAGAGGGTTCTCCAAATCTCTCCCCATAGATCCTCCATCGTATCCCAGGTTATGTGACTAACCCTAGATTTACAACATAATCATCTATTTAAAGATGAGTAAGTCGTTACATTGGTAAAATGAAATAAAATAATTTTTATTGAATAATTTTAATCACTTTATTCCAGTGACATATTTTTTACAAATGAACCACGCTGAACAATTTTAGGTTATGTGTAGGGTAAACCTTGCATTTTTATTTCAATGGTTCCTTCATATTTTTGATTTTGGCACTATTTTATAGCTTATTTCACTTTTTCAAGAAATATGCACATGGATAACATTTAATATATATAAAAAATTTATTCCAGGAACAACGATCCTTAGAATTGTATGCCATCTTAGTGCTTGGTTTTGAAAATAATCCATATAATATTAAAAAATAATACACGGAGAATCTGAGTCATTAAATATACAAAAATTTCCACAATTGTAGTTATTTTGTTGAATACCCTATATGAATTATTGGATATTGAAGACCCAAGAAAAATTCATTCATAACTCTTTGAGATAATTTTTTAATATTATCCTTAGTATTTAGAATAAATAATTTTCTACCAAAAAATATAAAGAAATTAAAATTTTGGTTTTATACCACTCCATAATTCATATAGTGGTTTCTTCAAGATAAGTCTAATTAAGACTCTATTTATTGTATAATAAGTTGTATTAAAATACTATTTCAAAAAATAAATAGATAATTTATACTCATTTAGAATGGTCTAGGTGTTTTCTTGAAGGGTTCTATTTCTTCTTTCTACTACTCCATTCTGTTTCAGGGTCATAAAAGTATAAAATTTATGATTATATCCATGTTTTGAGAATAATGATTCAGAATATTGATTTCAAAACTCACAACCATGATCACTTATTAAGGACTGAATTCAAATTCCAATAATATTTTCTACAGACTTGACATACTTTAGTAGTACAAGAAAAAACCATCACTTTTCTGATTTAAAAATAATACCCAAGTATATCTAGAAAATACATCTATGTGAACATTAAAATAGTTCTTCCCTTTAAAGATACAAACTATAGAGTTTTCAAATAAATCAATGTGAATCAAATTTAGTGGTTGAAAATTTGAAACATCTTTCTTTGATTAAAAATAGATTTTTTAACGTTTCCCTCTTCTACATCAGTTACATGCTTTATCATCTGGGAATTCTAGTTTAGGTACATCCTTAATTAATCATTTATTAGTAATCTTCCTATGTGAATAACATTACAATTTCATAGTCTACTCTGATAAAACCATGATTCTTTATCAAAATCACTCAAACAGAAAATATTTTGAGAAAATAGTGAATATAAATTAATAGCAAAAACATTATCATTTCTTAAAACTATAATAATGAAAGTATGTTTAAAAAAAAATCATAAATTATTATCTAACATAAATGAAAACCATCATCATATAATTTATAAATTCTAAGAATATTTTATTTTAATCCATCCAAAAATAAAACTTTGTAAATTAATTCCGTATTATAATTAACAATTTGGCCTAGACAAATAATCTTCCCTTTGGAGTTTTCACTAAAAGCGACATGTACACCATCAAAATTGTTTAGGTTTTTTTAAATTTAATCACCCCAGTAATGTTTCTGGAATACCCACTACCCATATTCCATAGGTTTTTTACTTTAACCTTTTAAGAAGGTTTCCTAAAAATTAAATTTATACCAAAAATGAATTTGGTAGCCATAGTTAGTTAGGTTCGTAAATGTTATTGATAAAATGTTTTGGAATCCATAACTATTTCACTGGTTTATCATGAGAAAATTTTAGAGTTTTAGAAATGATTTTTTTGGCCCAAAGCAATAAAAAATAGTAATAGAGTTAGTGGAAGTAGATCTAGGAATAAAATTATTTTTAATAACGCTTCTTTATCCAGTATGATATCCTATTACATTCATATATGTAGGAGTATTTTTTTTCTAATAATCTAGGTCATGGTATTTATTTTATTTGTAAATATTTCCAAATATTTATTTAATTTATCATTAGATAATTTTATCTCATTTTTTTCTATTATAAATTGAGAATTTTTATCCTTCTCTATAGTCAGATCAGTTTTAATGTGATCAGAATGACAATTATGCTTCTTTAAACTTTTATGTTTATCTTTATATTAATTAAATGTGTCTTACAATGTATTAAATTATTAAAATATTTCATTATTATTCATATTTTATTCACTATTTTTACTAATAGAATGGTTTGAAATATGAGCAAGAGATTTATAAAAAAATTCAATACCTCTAATGTATTTTTTAGGAAACACATGTTGGATTTATCAAAATCATCCTATTTTTGAATTTGATTCACTTGAACAATCTTCCAAAGAACTCCATGTTTATATCATATATTTATTACTCCTTTTATCCTTATCCTAATAATTCATCTTAAATATTGAATTAGGATAGTCTACTTTGACATGTCCCTTCCTCTTACATTCATTGAAAACTATTTGATTTATAGTATAATCCTTTTTCCAATCCTTTCTAAAATTACCTCGTTTTGGGACCAGAAAATTATTCATTAAAGAAGAAGGTGATTCCATCAATTTGGGAAATTAATGAAAAAAATACAATAGAGAATTCAAGAACAAACATTTAAAAGGATGACGTCACGAAGGATGAAGAAAACCATGAAGGTAAAATTCATTCACGGACTGCCACTTCACATGGTGTTCTATTTCTTCGCAAAGCACCCAAAAATGGAAAATATGTGGAAAGGGATGTAATTAGCCTCACACATGAAGAAAATAAGTCATTCATGGGGGGAGGTAGTGATTTTCTCCCCAAAAATGAATACTCAGTGAAAACTAATTGATTCACTGGAATAGGTGGTTTCATTAGCTCCCTCAAATGAAATGAAGTTGTTTACAGGGCTAGGCATGGATTTTGGTGCCTGAAAAAGGCATCCCCTTTTGACAAAGTCCTTCATGGGATCATGAAAAACATGCTCTGCAACCCAATGTAGATGACTGACTATGCCGATATCTATTTCATACTCTTCTCTATATATGGAACCCAAGGGGAACTAAAATGGGGATTGACACATAGAAGTAGGGCCATGATTAGATGAATGAAAATAAAGAGATCCTAAGTAAGGAACCATGAAAGAAAAACTCCATAGATGATTCCCCATAAGTAAAGTCTACCACATAGCATTAATGAGGAAATATAAATTCATTCAATGGTCTAAAAACCCAAAACCCTCTATGTATGTAATTTATGAATGGAGAAAATCAATGGACCCTTTGTGTATTGGAATCCTACATAGAAAAACACTATGCAGGTGGAAACATGACCCATGTTTCTAGATGATACATGGAAGGAACTCATCCCCACATAGAAAAATTCTATGCATAATGAACCCAGGTCTATGTACCATGATGATACATGGATTACCCCATTGTCCTCTTAAAAAATATGATATGCAGAAGGAACACTATCCCCGTGTGAGAAAATGCTATGAGGACTGGGGAATCCTAGAGAGTTCTACCCTTCGGCTCCAACTGTACTCTTTCATTGAGTCATAATACCCCATTTTGGCCCTTCCACAAACCATTACAACAATATTAGGCCAACTCCCCTTCCAAAGACACCATACTTGTATGATAGGATCATCAAACAAATTAGTATGTCATTTTGAGTTTACATACCCATGGTAATCAGAGTCATGTGGGTTATCCCAATAAAAAGGTGAACCCTCAGAATGACCTTGAGTCTACATTACCATGACAATAAGGGTTATCACCTTGTTGTGCTCATGTGAAACTCCCTGTTCTAGGGATAAATGGGAACCAATGGACTTTCCCTTCAATGAGGTCCATTGTAGAACACTCTTTAGGAACTCCCCTTGAGTTTAGCCCTTAGCTTTTCTTACAGGAGGCGGCACTTTTACTCCTCTACACCTTCTTTTGGGAAATATCTATATAATTCATTTAATTTGACTATCTATGATAGAAAATTAGGATAGGTAACATTCACAATCAAATCCCATTCTCTTCCCATTAGGGCTCCAACACCATCCACCGGGGGATAGGGTAAGATTTTGTGATCTTTAAATCTATTGCCTCCGCTTGTTTGTCACAATGAGCATGAATAACATGAGATTAGTGGCTAGCAGTGATTATGAAATCTAAATGATCTTAAAACATCAATGGGCCTCTAACATGATATAAGTGCAAAGACCATACTTCAACCTTCAAAGGGCCATATTCTCAATCAAGTAGTACTAGATGGGAAGCTTCCATCCGTAAGCCCCAACCAACAACATGAATGGGTGACTCCCATGTGTAAGCCCCAATTAGGCCTCCTTTAATAGGCCTCATCTAAATTATAATTCCCATATCAAACCAAACTATTAGGTCTTTGATTCCCAACCAACTGGGATACATAGGAAGCATATTTGAGGTCCAAACCCAACACCCAAATCAACATAATGTTCTCCAGGACAAATTCCCAATAGGTTTATATCCACCTGGGAGACCATAGATATTCCATGTATTTCGTGCCACCTTGATATAAGTCCCAAACCATCTTTGAAAATTCACCTTTTGACTGAGTGTCCTTATCGCATAACGTGAAACTGCTTAATTGGGTACTTTTCATATGACCTTAAAAGGTGATTTGTCCCATTAAGTGACACCGAACAACATGAGATTTGATTCCCAACCAACTAGGTACATAGGAATCCTCTTTGAGGAACAAACACTACACCCAAATAACCCTAATGTTCTCTCGGACACATTCTTGGTAAGGTTATATACACTTGGGAGACCATATCTCTTCTAGGTATTTCAATCCACCTCAGTATAAGTCCCACACCATATTTGACCATGAACATTCCACCTAATCATCCTTACCACATGATTCTAAATTGTACGGTTGGATCATTGCCACACAAACTTAAATAGTGATGTGTTCCATTAAGAAACACTGAACAATTTGGGTTCTAATTCCTATCTTGAGGATACATAGGAAGCCCATATTATGGGTTCGATCCTGACTTCAAAAAAACTCCCATCCCCCCTGGATGACGGTAAACTCCAGAGCACCCCACCATGTATCTTAACAAGTTATCATCTCAATAAATGATTAAATAATCCTTGAGTTATCCATAAATGGTAACATTTATGGATAAAATTAGATACATACAAATATCTCCATTAACGTAGAACCTCAAATACATACAAATGATTTCAAACCCATGTGTAATCATAAAGTATTTTTACCTATGGGTAAACCATGGACACTTACTTGGGAATGAACCAAGGATTAATGAACATGAATTAAATCTATAACATATTCCTAGAATTAGAAATAGTTCCCCCAAAAATGGTGTGATGATCCTATCTTCCCATCCTCTAAACCAATGCGAGTTCTTATGTGTTGTTGTCCAAGTCATACAAGGGAGATCTTCTATTGGAAATTAGGTCCATGTATCATGGATGTGAGATAAATTGGGTGTTTCTAGCTCCACGAACAAACCTAACGGAGACCATTCAAAAAATTTATACCCAATATTAGTGGTTTCATACCATTTAACCCCACTTCAATCAACCAAATTGGGAATAAACCCATCTATGAATGAAAAAATCCTGAAATAGTCATGAATGACTTTACTGTGGAACCTCATTCATGGGATAACATGGACATACTGCCTAGTCCCCATCAAACCATTTAGTTCTAGATAAATACACATCTTTGGGTTGAAACAAAAATGGCGAACCTGATGTGAATCCTTAACCAAGGTGGCAGTGTTACCCCACATTAGGCCCCTTTTTCATATAAAGTGGAAGAGAGTCAGACAAGACCGTCAACTGCGCTTGTGTTCATGAGATGATACTTTGATGAGATTTTGATGTTTGTATCTATCATGTAAATTTTAGGAAATATTCAGATCATACTTCAATCCAATGGTATATAGACAGTTTTTCTAGACACACACCTCAATGACTACACAGGTGGCCTGGTCCTCAACAAAGTATATGACACCATTGCCCACCCAATGTCTTCAATGTTGGGATTCAAATGCACTGGTTAGGGAGTACCATAAAAATGGTACTCTCCCCACCCTGGAGGTAGAATAGTAGGCCCTCCTATCCATGATTCCCCATAATCTATCTAACTAATGATGGTTGGTGGCCTAGAACAAGGTGACTTCACTAACTGTCTCCAATATTTTTGGGAGCCTATCCCCAAAATGCGAAAATGAGTGCATCCCTTACCTTAGGAAGGATGATGAAGTCATCACCAAATATTTAATCCCCATAGCACAAGGGTCCTACCCAAGGCCCCCTACTAGATATCATCGCATCTCATACTATGCGGCCTAGTATCCTCTATCTGAAAGGATATCACCCCAAGGGATCCTAATAAAGTCCAATGGACCTAGGTCCCTCAAGAAGCCCACCAAGGGCGATGATAAGACAACCATGAATAGGTCATTACACTAATACCTGCTAAAGAATATAACTATGTAAATATGTAGGAAACCTATGAGAGAACATATATTCCTACTCGTCGTTATGTAGACTACAATGTAAATATAGTGGAACATTATGAATAGGCAAAAATTCTTTATAATGTCCACCAAACCCACCATTAAAATAGGGTGGCTAATTACATTAAGATAAAAATCCTTTCCAGAGAACATGAAGATTACCAACTAAATAGAACTAAAACTGTCTATGAATATGTAAAAATTCCTACTACTACATATCATGACTATCATCTAAACATAACAACAAATGAGAAGACTCAAATACCCACTCGCAAATACCTATCCCATCAGTCAAACAAGATGGAACCCAAATAAATGAATAGTCAAATTCCTATTGGTTCATATCAAGACCATAAGAAAAATACAATAGAAAATGAGAATACATGAATCCATACATTTGAATGTGAATCCCACTAGTCAAATATGGTGGCAACTGGAGAAAAGAGTTGGTGTATCCTAGCTATAAACCAGGGGAAGACTCATTCCTCTGACCTCACATGAGAGAACTGTGAGTACTCATTGACAGAAAATGGGGGACAGAATAAGGAACAAATTCCTATTCTGAAATCAAAATGGTATTATATTCCTGTTCCATCCAAATATGTCTCTCATCACATCTTAGAGATGATGGAGGATCTGACATCAATTATTGGCCATATCCTCCAGACCAGTCAAGACATAATCATGTTCGCAACAATATCAAGGAGTCAGGACCACAACCCATCTCCCTAAGTGGGGTGAATTATCCACAAAATAATGTGGTCACTCTAGAGTAGACATGCTTCCCAGCTCCAATCTAGGAGGGTTTTTGGCAATATTCCGCGATAAATAGACAATCAGATCAGGCACAAATACCTATTCCAACTGGGGGATTCTAGTACACCATTATAGACACTCCATGGTAGTAATATATCCCAGATAGAACTCAATATTTTAATTGTTATATCCTGGAAGAATCACATGAGTCACTCAAACAAGTGACTGTACATGAAGGCCATCAACCACAACAAGAGGCCCCGGTTTCTCACAAGAGAACACCCAAAAATAAATCGTACCAAAGGCAGTGGGAAAATGAAGTTCATATTAATGAAACTTCTATACGAAAATATAGATTTATTAATTCCATAAAAAACTTATATATGGTTTCTCAAGATCCTTCAAATCCATTACCAAATTATAGAAGTTGCATTAACAGTTGCGAAGGATGTCCCCCCAATATTGTTACAAGTAACTTTGAAGGTCCACCTCAGAGAACATACCATGAAGGATTGTTTCATGGATGAGAAACAATCAATAATGATATCCTATCTCCTGATGAGTGTTAATATATCCCTCCTCGTGACTAGAAGATTGAACATAAAGAAGGTCCTCATCTCACTGTCACCCGCTCAAATGGTCCTCTAAAGGAAATACACTGCAGATATTCTCTCTGTAGTCAAATATTAATCTTGGATGGTGTTTCTCACCATGATAACATCAACAGTGAAGGTAATCCCCACAATTATGTCTTAGTTCAGCAAGATGGTCCTCCCCTTGCTTTGGTCTTCCTTGATGGTCCTCCCCAAGGTATACACTGTAAAAATTCTCCTATCATTTAGATATCAAACTATGATGGTAGTCCTCTCTATTGTAGAACCAACTGTGATATTCCTCCCTATAGTCATGTTCTATATCAGCATAAAGGTCCTCCCCTTGCTGACTTAAATGCATGAAATCCCTCATATTCTAAGATGGTTAAGGGGATGGAGTCAAGTATGTCAGATACCCTATCAATAACAAGTGACATCCTTTTTCAACTATTAGATAGTATGGAGATAATATCATCTTTCGAGCCACATTTGGACTATTCAAATGTTAACTAAACCCCTAACACCCCCACTACTTGTGAAAAAATCATCAAGAAGTGTCCATGTTGGGAAGATCAATTAGAGAAGTCTCTCATGGAGGAAGAAAATGATATGTTTGTTCTGAGAATGCAATTAAATAGGGATGAAATACCCTTTATGTTTTTCCCCATAACTACTTCTCAATTAAACATACCAAGGGAGTTTTCAAAAGATTGCATACATAACATTTGTCTCAATATCCGGACAAGTATGTATCATATAAAAACAATGTTCTTTCACTAAAATGGGTATGAAGACCATGTTAACATATTGGAAGATCTTCATCATCAGATCGACTTAGAAGCCATTCCATCTACACGGTGACCTCAATCAGAGATAAAGAAGAAATATATCCAACTAACATGCCTCCATGTATTGCATAATTTGAGTCATCTTATTGGAAATACCCCAATTGGGGTTTGTATTTAGGGATGGGGAGAACATGGAGCTTTTCAATTCACCCCATCTCTCATCTAGTAGGACCCATTGGAAATGATATCCTGTAACATCGTAATACCAAGGATAAAATAAAATGAAATCCTTGTTCAAGAAAGGAGATGTGCACAAAAAAATTATACTTGAGTAAGTCTCAAAAGCATTAGGCCTAACGAGAGAAATCCATTGAAATACTCATGAACCACGTGGTTGAGAATATTCAGAAGGCTTCCCTCTTAAGAGAAGACAACAAAAAAGCATTGATGATGTGCTCAGAAAAAAATAGTTCATGTGTAGACCTGAAAACATATTTCGATCACACACGAATGGGAATTCATGAGATCAAAAAAGTGGCCATAGCAGCAGCAACTGCTGTATAATGGGATCAACCCTATCCCATAGGGATGGGGGAATTTTTAACATAAAATTACTCCATAAGACTAAATATCCAGGCTGGGGTACAAAAGAAAGTGAATGGGAGCAACCCCATCTCATAGGTCTAGGGTTATTTTTACCACAAAAACCTACCCAATGGATGTAATTATTTTCCTGATTGGGGAGGATGATAAGTAGAGAGGTCCCCCATTCCATCCTGTCTCGTGATTCAATTCCCCATGAATGGAGTTGGGCAGAAAGTTCGTATAGAGGATCCATTGGAATTACCCTTCACCAAGAATCCTAAAGAGGTTCCCAAAAATAGAAGGGAAAAATACAATAAGGGATGTAGATGACCCTACCATTTAGCAGTTGGTATTCCATGCACAATTCATTATGCATCAGTGAACATTATTGACATTAATCATATGGGGAGCACCAAAAATAATGAAAATATAAAAGATTGAGAAGAGAATGGTTCAATCCAGAACCCAATCCACACTGAGAATTAGGATTTTATTACTTAGAACCAAAGGGTCACACAAAATTTGGGTGTTCCTCTAATCATCCTCCTCCACCTCCTAGGTGAGTCCCTCACAATGAGAATAATAAAAACAAGGTCATATATGACCCACCTCCACCTCTCAATTAGAATGATCCCCTTACATTTGAGGAGATATTCACTCGACATAAGGAATAAATTTATGTGTTAAGGGGAATCAATATTGAACTACTATATGGAATCCATCCAATCGATTATTCTGCCATGTTAGAGCCTCAACGTACACTTCTAGTAGGTGTACATCATCCAAAGGGGTTTATCTTGACAAATGAAACAAGGACAGGAAATCATCCCAACATAGCACTTGGACCATCGACCTACTTGGAACTAGTCATATATGAGTATCAATATTTCCCCCATTAAGGAAATGGAAACATTATGCTGATTGGGTGAGTAACACTCCTCCAGCACCAAATTTCAAGAGTCCCGTGTCCCTGATATTCAATGGCTTAGGTGACCTGAAACAATATCTTATGCACTATGAATCTTATTTCGATCTCATTATGGGTTTAACACCGTGAAATTTTGTGAATTATTTTTTTCAAATTAATTTAACTTTTATACTAATTTTTATTACACGTAACACATAAATAGTTTATTTTATATTTAAGCACTATGTTTGGATTGAGTTATATGAAACACCAAGTTAATCATGAAAGAAACACAAGATAAATTTTAACTTCCCTACATGGAACATCGAGGTTGGGTTGCAACTTGGTATACGTTAAACGTAATACTCAAATGGAATACACAACACACAACATTGAGTTTTTATGAAATGACTTTTTATTGTTATTATTATTTAAATGATATAATTATAATACAGATATTAAACATAGTAATATGAATACTTAAAACTAATTTTAAAATATTTATTATAATGGTTTTATATAAATAATACACATTGATGATAAATGATATAATTTTTAGTTGAGTCCTTATATGTTTAAAAGTACTATTTTCTCAAAGGAACTACTTTTAATGTAATTATGTGAAAAATAATAAAATTAATTTTAGACATATTTATAATTTTAATTTGAAAAAATAAAGTTCATTTTGGAATTTATAATTTCAAAATTAGCTTCGGGAAAATTTTTGAGATTTTTTTTGAGAAGCTTCATTTTTTGGATGAATTGTGAAAAATACCATATTTTAATTCAAAACTAATTTTACATCTAATTTATTTATAAGGTTAAATTATATTTAAATTTTTTTCAAAAGTTTAATTGGATAATATTTTTATCAATTATTCCGATTTATGTCATTATAATCAATTTCACTTTAAAATTTGGTATAAAAACTTAGAAAAAGTTTGGACGTTTTTACTTTAAAAACTTGATGTGTTTGTAACACCCAGAGATTTTATGAAAAATATTCTTTTTAATTTCATTAATGTCTTGTGTTGTACGCTACAACAAAAGGAGCTTACACAACACGCATCCTTGACGTGCCTTTCATTACACTTAATCGTGAACTTCCTCGATAGCGTGTGTAGTACGCAATACCGAGTTTCACTAAACAATGATATATTATTAAAACTAGCAGTTATGAATAATAATAACCACTTTTTGAAATTTTGAAAATTTTATTTTTCAAAATGGACTTCATTTTTGGATTCGGAATATCGAAATTATCTTAGGGTGAAATTTTGGTACTTTTCAGATAACTTTCATTTTCTGATGAATAGTGAAAATTACTAAATTTTAATTAAAAACAACCTTTTTAATCAAAATAATTAATAGTGATAAATTATTAATTTTAGTGGTTTTAAAATATATTTAGAATATTATTTTACAATTTAATAAAATTTTGGTCATTGGATGTAATTTCACATTTAAACCAGACATAAACAAATGTCAATCTTTTGATAGTTATTATCTCTTAAGAACACGCTATTTGTTTTGACGACGGGAATTAATTTTTAAATTAAGTAATGAAACTGATATTTTTTGAATTTAGTAAAATAGACATCATTTTTCAGTTCATAATATCAAATATAGCTTAGGCCTAATTTTTGGTATTTTTCTGGATTCTTTCATTTTTTGATGAATAGTGAAACCACTAAGTGGTAGTTAAAAAAATGAATTTTTCATAAAACTTAATTTTACCACTTCTATGAGTGTAATTTCAAAAATACGAGAGACACGGTTAATATCAAGGACTAAAATATGGTTTAATGAGATGAAAATAATTTTTGGTGAATAGTAACTTTTTACTTTTTTTTTACCACGGTTAAAAGTAAATATGGTAATTAAGGGTAAAAGTGTTATTATTATTACCCTAAAACATGTCCTAATTATATTGGATAAGTTTAATTCGACCAAAACAAACCTTAGGAATAAAATATTACCATTTAGGCCCACTTGGATTAGATTAGGACATTTATTATTAATTTATTTAAATAAGGGTTAAAATAGTTAAAATCAAAGTTTAATAAGTAAATAATTTTTAATATGGGGTTATACATAAGATAAATTAGACTATAAATTTTCATTAGAAAGATAAAAAAATTCCTACATAATGGTATTTTATTTTTAATTTTTAGACATTAAATAATTTAATTTATTTATGACACAACAATGATACAGTAATTATCTTATTAATGAAATATTGACATAATTGATGTTATAAATACCCAAATAAATTTAATTTGAGAATTTTTAGGAATTAAACTAATTTTATAGGTTAATATGACATGTTATTATTGATTTAATTAACTTGGTTCGAACTAATCATTCTGTTATGATTTTCACAAAAATCAATTACTAAATAGTGTCAAAATTGACATAAAATAGTTTTTAAAACAAATATTATATTATTAATTGTTATTTTATTCCTAAAAATATAATGTTTGGCCAAATGACTTAGATAAGGTTATATATATTAATAATAAACAACTTTGGGTTCTTTTGGCTTGATATAGTAAGTTTATTAACCTTATAGTCTAAGAAAACAAGAAGACACGGTAAAAGTTAAATTATCTAACTTAAAGTTAAATCTAAATGATAAGGTTAAAATTGATACCTAAACTTGTCTAAATTCTATTGGATGAGAGGATTTAGACCCATACCCACCTTATCTTCTAAATATATCAATTTTGAGCTATTAAAAACCGAATTTTACTTTATAATAAAATAATATTTTTAGTTATTCCAAAGGTGCCCCTCTCCTCCCTTATAAAAGGGCACCTCCTCCCTCTCTTCCTCACACCACTTTGAGCCTTTATGCTCGGCCAACCCCTGCCAAAGTTTCTTCTCCACTTCCCTATAAACATACTAGAGGTCCTGGTATTCTTCAAAGACCAATTTCAATGCCCTAAAAGGAGGTCTCAAAGAGGCGCTTCAAAGAAGAGGTAATGTCCGTTACCGATTCATTCAACTTTTTTTCTTCTTCCACTTCTTATTATTTAGTTGTTACATTATGAAGAAATTTCATAAGTATCACTCATATACTGATATGTTATTATAAGTATGAAACAACCCTATTTTACCATCTATACATCCTACGGAAAATGAAATCACCGAGCGTGCGTACGTACGGAATACCGTCTCCACGCCGCGGTGTAATCTGTTTTTCCAACACCACCTTACTTGGATGGGTATAATGTTGTAAATAATAACTATAAATAGTTATTATAACATCATAGTTATTCTTATATATTTTTTCATCCACTCCAATTCAATTCAATGATTATGGAAATGATATCATCGCTCGTGCGTACGTATGGACTACCGTCTCCACGACGCGATGAGATTCATTCTCCATGTTAACCATACATGAATGATCATAAAGATTATTTAATGAATAATAATGAAATATATGAAATAATAATGCTACTGGATTTATGTATATATATATATGTATGTCATATATTTAGTTTCATTCAATTCAATAAGGAAACGAAAACAGCGTTCATTCGTACGTACGACCTACCATCTCCATGAACGGTGTATTTCATTCCTTTTATCGACCTATAATATATATATATGTATATGATGAATATTTGTAAATCATGTTTTACATTCTGAAATTATTTAAATCAGGATATAAGTAATAATATCAAGAACGAAAATTCGAAACACAGACGATAAATGCAATGATTTTACCCAAAGCGCTGCTTTAACATGGAATTTACAAAAGAACGGGTAATATAAAGTCATAAGTGAAACATATATGATATCATAATAATGAATATGATTCTGTAATAAGTCAATGACAATATTTAAATCATTATATAGGATTTTTGGATACGTACGAAGCATACCAGACCTAAGGTAAGGGAAAATCTCTCAATCTCAATTTTTATCCGAGATTGTTTATACTTCAGAATTTACTGGGGTGTATTTTATCATCCACATCCATGTTTCCTCAATATGTAAAATTGTTCCATCCACCTACAATTTTTTAAATCCAATTTTACCCTTCAGTGAGTTTTTAGTAAAAGATATGAAAGGAATCTATTGTCATTTTTCATATGAGGTACTTTTTGAATTTTCCAACAAAAGTACGAGAAGAATGTTTTTTTAAGTTATACGACATGAATGGATTTTTAAAACATTATTTACAAGAAGCTTCCTTTACATGTTTTGAAATTTATTTTTAATCAACTTTTTTTAGTTTAAAATTCTATGACATGTTAAAGAATGGAAAATGTTTTTGAAGTAGGAATGATATTTTCCTCAAGAATGGAGTTCAAGTGCTTTATCAGAATTATTTTCCATCTAAGATAAGATAGGGTTATGTTTCTATCTCTATTATTACATTGATTTGATTATGTTGTGATGGAATTATTTTTATGAATTCCTTTATCTTATATGAATTGTTTTTTGATGTCATGTTGTTTAAGAATCCCATTTTTACTACATGGGTTATGAAATGATGTATGATTTATGATTTTGTGTCACACATAAGAATGGTATAATTAAGAGATGGGTGGGACCTATATCTCCCTAAAATTCATTGGGTAAATATTTATATCTCTTGAGATAGACATGGCTGGAACGGCAAGTTAAACCGGTTCAGTAATACAGGACTATAACAAGGAGTGAACTTGATTCAGAAAGGGACTTTGTCAACTAAGATGGTCTTGGTAGCAATGCCTTGGCTACTATGGAAATCATATCATGTGATTAATGGTTTCCAAAATTACATGTTTTATTTCAATGCTATTTTATCATTCTTAATGTTTCTTTATGATCTATGCCTTATGTACTTCCATGTTTTATGCCATTGCTCAAGCTTTTGATGTTTAAACATTATGTTCATGTTTTTAAGTTCAAATATATATGGTATGTTTTATTTTATCCATTATTACCCTTACTGAGCATTTGAACTCACCCTTTTTATGTTTTATTTTCCCCAGGATATAAATAAAGGTTTTAGGTAAGAAAAAAAAGGGGAAGATATTTATGGGAGATGTTGAAGATCTTTCACCACGATTAGAAGATTACGTTCCAAGTTTACAAAGACACTAAACTATTAAGATCCTTGTGTATCTATTATTTTTATGTATTAAGTATTCCGCTAAAATAATGCAATATCCATGTACGTCAAGATTTGGGTCTCTACAGTTGGTATCAGAGGAAAAGTTTAGTCAACCTTTGGAAACTAGGATGCGAAAACGTTAGTGAGATCCCTATAGATATTTCTAAGGTATGTCTAGGGATGTCACCAAGAATAAGTATACATATAGAATATAGTCCTAGAACTATGGTAATGATATTATATTAAACCAAAGATGTAAGATATTGAAGTTAATCCCCCTTTATTATGATTTTTCCTCTCACACTATTCTTTTTGGGTTTTAGAAAATGGCTAGAAACAAGATGATTCACGATAATGAAGGATATGATAGACAATGGAATGATATTTTTAATGAGAAAACAAATGAAATGGGATTTGGAAGTCCAAACATCATTATTATGCCGAATCAGCAATCTCATAATATGATCAATAAAGTAAAATTTGGTAAGTTTCCTAACTCGGATAATAAGAGAAAGATGGAGTTTCATGATGATCATAGAGGAAAGAAAGTTCAATTTCCCCTATGTAAATCATGTGGGAAGAGGCATTAAGGAGAATGTTTCAAAGGAACTGGAAGATGCTTTGGGTGTGGAAAAGAAGGACACAAATCCAGTAAGTGCAAAGGAAAATGTTCAGTTAGCACCAGGGATGAGGATAATGGTATTGCTATGACATCAACAATGGTTAAATGTTTTAAATGTGGAATGTATGGGAATTATACAAACCAATGACCTAAGGGAAAGTCTCATGAAGAGAATCAGTATGGTCTTATGGGTAGTATTTATGTTGATGATGATGAAGAGACTACAAATGATATGTGATATGAAAGAATTGTTGAAGCTCGGTCAATGGTTTAAGAATGTAGTGGAATTATTACATGTTTATCATTGTAATGTTGTATAAGTAATCTCATGGTACTAGTAATAAAGAGACATCTAAGGATTGTTACACCGTTGTCTTTTCTTGAGTTTTGAAAGTGTATGATTAATGGTACCCGTATCCATGAAAGGTTATTCAGATATTTTTGGAATGTAGATGATATGCGCATAATGAATGGATGAGGAGAAAATTAAATGTTATATAGTATTCATGAGCTCATGACTGATATAAGGAGATGGTTATATCATGGTTTGAGTATATAGAATTTTTGGATTTTGGTATGTGGAAAGAGTTTACTTTTGACAGCATTCATGTTTTCACTAAGGTTTAATGGGTATTAATTTTTCAAGAGAATACATGATTAAGGTATTCACATGATTGGAATGTGACCAACAAGATATATGGGGGATAAATGATGGTATTCACATTCTTGGTTGACGACATTTCAAGTAATCGTTTTCTTTATACTATGATCTTGGACCGAAATATTTTAGATAAGCCTAAAGATTGGAATGGATTATGTTGGACATAAGTTAGTATTGTTTAAGGATAGAACTTTTTTTATATTATTTATGGGATGTTATAGTAATGTAGTTTTAGAAAAAGGAAAACCTACAGGATGGGTGACATCCCATCGTGTCGGACAAGGCTGTGGGAATCGAACCCACAACCGAAGTGCGACTGGCCTTTATCGCCTACCACTGGCCTACAGGATGTCCCTGTTTAGTAGAAACTAGTTTTATTATATTAAGCACTATGATATATGAAGTATAAGTCCATTTTAGGAACTATATATGATTAATCTGACTATAGGTGGACTTATGTATTTTTGACAACTTTTATAACCTTTTGTTTGAAACAGATGGAATGACCCATCATTCTATCACATGATCTGCTAACACATCATGAATAACAAATTCAACTTCATTTCATTAAGGGATGAAGTGGAAATTTTTCAATTAACGAACAACAGTGAGATTGTACCAAAATCATGTAAGTATTTCTTTTAATTCATCAACTTTAGGGAAATGATCTTGAAAACCAAAAATGTTGTCCTAGTGCCCTTATATCCGATGAATCAGATGGTACCTTAGATCATCAAAAATCTATGGATTTGTGATTTCTGGATTTTCCATAGCCATGTTCTCTACCACTCTCCATCAGAACATGATGGTTAGATTTCGCTTCCATATCCATATTTCCACATATGTGGAAACCTAGTGATTAGTTTATTTGGGTAACCGTTACATTTCATACTTTTGTTTCTAAAGATTTGTTTTGGTATTCCATTTTACAATGTGGGTTTCTATTAAAGAAACTTTAGAGTAGTAAACCATTTATAACCCCGATGAATTTCAAGGGCGAAATTCATTTTAAGGGGGGTAGAATGTAACACCCTGAGATTTTATGAAAAATATTCTTTTTAATTTCATTAATGTATTGTGTTGTACGATACACCAAAAGGAGCTTGCACAACATGAATCCTTTACTTTCCTTTCATTACACGTAATCACGACCTTCCTCGATTGCGTGTGTAGTACGCAATACCGAGTTTCACTAAACAACGATATATTATTAAAACTAGCCATTATGAATAGTAATAACCACTTTTTGAAATTTTGTAAATTTTATTTTTCAAAATGGACTTCATTTTTGGATTCGGAATATCAAAATTAGCTTAGGGTAAAATTTTGGTACTTTTCGGATAACTTTCATTTTCTGATGAATAGTGAAAATTACTAAATTTTAATTAAAACAACATTTTTAATCGAAGTAATTAATAGTGATAAATTATTAATTTGAGTGGTTTTAAAGTATATTTAGAATATATTTTTACAATTTAATACAATGTGGGTCATTGGATGTAATTTCACATTTAAACCAGACATAAACAAATGTCAATCTTTTGATAATTATTATCTCTTAAGAACATGCTATTTGTTTTGACGACGAGAATTAATTTTTAAATTAAGTAATGCAACTGATATGTTTTGAATTTGGTAAAATAGACATCATTTTTCAGTTCATAATATCAAATATAGCTTAGGCCTAATTTTTGGTATTTTTCTAGAAACTTTCATTTTTTGATGAATAGTGAAACCACTAAGTGGTAGTTAAAAAACTGAATTTTTCCTAAAACTTAATTTTACCACTTCTGTGAGTGGAATTTTGAAAATCGGAGAGACATGGTTAATATCAAGGACTAAAATGTGGTTCAATGAGATGGAAATAATTTTTGGTGAATAGTAACTTTTTACTTTTTTTTACCATGGTTAAAAGTAAATAGGGTATTTAAGGGTAAAAGTGTTATTATTATTACCCTAACACATGTCCTGATTCTATTGGATAAGTGTAATTCTACCAAAACCAAGCTTAGGAATAAAATATGACCATTTAGGCCCACTTGGATTAGATTAGGTCATTTATTATTAATTTATTTAAAGAAGGGTTAAAATAGTTAAAATCCAAGTTTAATAAGTAAATAAATTTTAATATGGGGTTATAAATAAGATAAATTCGACTATAAATACTCATTTGGAAGCTAAAACAATTTCATACATAATGGTATTTTATTTGTAATTTTTAGACATTGAATAATTTAATTTATATATGACACAACAATGATGCAGTAATTATCTTATTAATGAAATATTGACATAATTGATGTTATAAATACCCAAATAAATGTAATTTCAGACTTTTTATGAATTAAACTAATTTTATTGTTTAATATGACATGTTAGTATTGATTTAATTAACTTGTTTCGAACTAATAATTCTGTTATTATTTTCACAAAAATCAATTACTAAATAGTGAAAAATTGACATAAAATAGTTTTTAAAACAAATATTATATTATTAATTATTATTTTATTCCTAAAAATCTAAGGTTAGAAAAAATGACTTATATAAGGTTATATATATTAATAATAAAAAAATTTCAGTTAGTTTGGCTTGATATAGTAAGTTTATGAACCTTATAGTGTAAGAAAACAAGAAGACACGGTAAAAGTTAAATTATCTAACTTAAAGTTAAATCTAAATGATAAGGTAAAATTGATACCTAAACTTGTCTAAATTATATTGTATGAGAATATTTAGACCCATACCCACCCTATATTAGAAATATATCAATTTGGAGATATTAATAACCGAATTTGACTTTATAATAAAATAATATTTTTAGTTATTCCAAAGGTGCCCCTCTCCTCCCTTATAAAAGGGCACCTCCTCCCTCTCTTCCTCACACCACTTTGAGTCTTCAAGCTCAGAAAACCCCTGCCAAATTCTCTTCTCCACTTCCCTAGAAACATCCTAGAGGTCCTGGTATTCTTTAAAGACCAATTTCAGTGCCCTAAAAGGAGGTCTCAAAGAGGCGCTTCAAAGAAGAGGTAATGTCCGTTACCGATTCTTTCAACTTTATTTCTTCTTCCACTTCTTCTTCTTTAGTTGTTTCATTATGAAGTAATAAAATCAGTATCACTAATATACTTATATGTTATTATAAGTATGAAATAACCCTATTTCACCATCTATCCATCCTACGGAAAACGAAATCACCGCGCGTGCGTACGTACGGAATACCGTCTCCACGCCATGGTGTAATCTGTTTTTCCAACACCACCTTACTTGGATGGGTATAATGGTGTAATTAATAACTATAAATAGTTATTATAACATCATAATGATTCTGATATATTGTATCATCCACTCCAATTCAATTCAATGATTATAGAAATGATATCATCGCTCGTGCGTACGTACGGACTACCGTCACCACGACGCGATGAGATTCATTCTCCATGTTAACCATACATGAATGATCATAAAGTTTATTTAATGAATAATAATGAAATATATGAAATAATAATACTACTGGATTTATGTATATATATATATGTATGTCGTCTATTTAGTTTCATTCAATTCAATAAGGAAACGAAAACAGCGTTCATGCGTACGTACGACCTACAGTCTCCATGAACGGTGTATTTGATTCCTTTTATCGACCTATAATATATATATATGTATATGATGAATATATGTTAATCATGTTTTACATTCTGAAATTATGTAAATCAGGATATAAGTAATAATATCAAGAATGACAAGTCGAAACACATACGATAAATGAAATGATTTTACCCAAAATGCTGCTTTAACATGGAATTTACCAAAGAACGGGTAATATAAAGTCATAAGTGAAACATATATGATATCATAACAATGAATATGATTCTTTAACAAGTCAATGACATTATTTAAATCATTATACAGGAGGTTCGGATAGGTACGAAGCATATCGGACCTAAGGTAAGGGAAAATATCGCAATCTCAAATTTTATCCGATATTGTTTATACTTCAGAATTTACTGGGGTGTATTTTATCATCCACATCCATGTTTCCTCAATATGTAATATTGTTCCATCCACCAAAAATTTTTTAAATCCAATTTTACCCTTTGGTGAGTTTTTAGTAAAAGATATGAAAGGAATCTTTTGTCGTTTTTTCATACGAGGTACTTTTTGACTTTTCCGACAAAAGTACGAGAAGAATGTTTTTTAACTTATACGGAATGAATGGATTTTTAAAACATTATTCCCAAGAAGCTTCCTTTACATGTTTTTAAGTTTATTTTTAATCAACATTTTTTTGTTTAAAATTGTATGACATGTTAAAGAAAGGAAAATGTTTTTGAAGTAGAAAGGATATTTTCTTCAAGAATGGAGTTCAAGTACTTTATCAAAATTATTTTCCATCTAAGATAATATAGGGTTCTGTTTCTATCCCTATTATTACATTGATTTGATTATGTTGTGATGGAATTATTTTTATGAATTCCTTTATCTTATATGAATTGTTTTTTGATGTCATGTTGTTTAAGAATCCCATTTTACTACATGGGTTATGCAATGATGTATGATTTATGATTTTGTGGCACACATAATAATGGTATAATTATGAGATGGGTGGGACCTATATATCCCTCCAATGCATTGGGTAAAGATTTATATCTCATGATATAGACATGGCTGGAACGACAAGTTAAACCAGTTCAATAATACAGGACTGGAACGAGGAGTGAACTCGATTCAGAAAGGGACTTTTTCCACTAAGATGGTCTTGGAAGCAATGACTTGGATACTATGGAAATCATATCATGGGATTAATGGTTGCCACAATTACATGTTTTATTTCCATGCTATTTTATCATTCTTAATGTTTCTTTATGATCTATGCCTTACGTACTTCCATGTTTTATGTCATTGCTCTAGATTTTGATATTTAAACATTATGTTCATGTTTTTAAGTTCAAATGTATATGGTATGTTTTCTTGTATCCATGCTTACCCTTACTAAGCATTTGAGCTCACCCTTTTTATGTTTTATTTTCCCCAGGATATAAAGAATGGTTTTAGGTAAGAAAAAAAGGGGAAGATCTTTATGGGAGATGTTGAATATCTTTCACCACGATTAGAAGATTACGTTCTAAGTTTCCAAAGACACTAAACTATTATGATCCTTGTGTGTCTGTTATTGTTATGTATTAAGTATTCAGCTAAAATAATGTAATATCCATGTACGTCAAGCTTTGGGTCTCTATAGTGTTGTCCCGTCAACAAGATTAATTTTAAATTAATTTCTGCCACTTTTATGATTAGAATTTGGAAAAAATGGATTACAAATTAGGAATCATAATAATTTATAATGTATAATAAGGTCAACATTGTTTTTATCCAAAAATATTAGTGAATGTAATTAAAATTATTTACATCAATTATGGTAAAATTAATCTTAACTAAGGACTAAATCTTAAATTTAAGACCCAAAATGACTTAGAAACTTGTCCAACACCCATTTTATGACCTCTATTAATCCATTAACCTTAAATTATTCATTTGTTTCTTTGGTATGACTTTTTTTAGGTAAAAATGTGGGTACACCTGACTTGTTTTAAAAAATTCCAAGTGTGTCCTTTCCCATCTCTATAAATGGACACCACATCTCCCTCTGATTCACAACTCTAAAACCACTTTGGATCGTCCAATTTATACACAATGAAATTCCCAAGATACCTAAATTCCTCCTATAATCCTCCTACTGGGAATAAATCTATCAAAGGAAGCCTATTGGCACAAACCAAAAGGAGTTACCCGATTAAGTGGTATTATCTTCTCTCAGCTCATTTATTTTTTTATCCACCCCTAAAATCTATTTATTCCATGATTTTATACCAAAAAATAGTATATTAAATATAATAGGATTTAGTTGTGATAAGGTTTATACCTACACTTTCACACACCTCCATCTAATGGGTAACATACATACTCTTTATGTGTACGGTAAGCTACCTCCTCACTAAATAATGATGGTTCATTTTTTTCCTTTACTGCATCTCGTGGTGGATATTATGATGGAAAATTTGTTTATATATGTAATATATTATATTTATTATGTTTTTATGATTCTTTATTCCTTTTAAAAAACATAAATTTTTTACTTTCCATTTGGTGTAAATATGATAATTCTGTTCAAGTAAGTGTGGACTACCGCCCCCTCAAAGTGATGTGATTGGTCAGACACTCCATGTAATGTATTAAGAATGTTTTTAGTGAATATATATGATACATATGATATCATAAATCTAAACTAATAATATATATATACATATATTTATTTTACTTTCTTTCTTTCAACATGATAATTAAACAGAAATAGCGTTCATGCATACCTACGACTTACCCTCTCTATGAACAGTGTATTCTATTTCATAATTATATATTATATTGATTATTATAATAAAAATATAATGAATATAAATTATATTTAAATCATGGTTTACTTTCCATAAATCATTATATAAATATAAGGACCAAAGATATAACAAATTAAGACACATGCGAAAAACAAAGCGGATATTACTTGAAGTGAAACCTTAACATAGAATTGTGAATAAGAAGGTAATATAAAGCCATAATCAAACCATATATGGTATTAAAAGTAATAATACAGTTCATTGATATATTTATAATAAATTTATATTTATTATATAGGAGTTTCGTATGAGTACAACCTGATTCAAGATAGAAGGTAAGTAGATTTCATCTCACTTTTTATTTCCGTGAGACACATGCTTTATTCACCACCCATTCATTTTTTGTGTTGTGTATAATTCCCATGGATGTATTATATGATTATTATACTTCAATTCACGGGTATTTATATATCCATTTTATGAAATTTATTTCATGGGGTTTATGTTTCAAAAGTAACAAAATCAGTAGTGTAATTTTTTCTTAATTTTCCTTCTTTGAGACACATGCCAGGTTACACACCTATATTTTACCTTGAGGTGTTTATAATTTATTTAAAATGTTATATTATGAATCTAATTATTTTAATTATATTTTAATCTCCATGTAATTTTATTTTCTAACATTGGGAGTATGACTCAAAGTTATCAAGTGGTAATATTTTATTGGGACAATATCATTGCTTTTCAAGATTATTTATTTTTATACTTCCTTTGATGAAATATTATAACCCATATATTAATACCATTCATTAATTTTCTTCAACTCTGGTTATTCATTATATATTCATGTAATGATACTATATTTCTACTCTTTGTAACATAATAAAGTTAAGAATGCATTTTTAAGGAAGCCTGACTTTACCCTATCTTCGGCCAGCAATCTGTATTCCTTAAAAAACATGTTTTCTAAAAAGAGTTTCCAAGAATATTCTAATAATATCCTATGATCATTAGAAAAAAATTTTACCTTTTTTTTATTTTACCAATTATTTCTATGTAATATTATTTTCTCTTTCCAAACAAGGAATTTTTCTAACCTTGTTACTGTGCAAAATGAATTTTCTTTTTACCTCATACGACATGTAAGGATTTACCCACCATCATTTCTTTAAATCTTACTTTTGATTTTTAAAAACTTATTTTCTTATGAAAATTATTTTAAAAGTAATGTTTAAGGAAATATATTTTCAAAAAAAAATCTAATCTTCTTTTATAAAATTTAAACGAAACTTATTTTCAAAATGTTTCCAAGCCTTATTTATAAATTTTCAAAGTATTTTCAAAGAAACGGGTTTTAAAAAATTTTCAACCTTCTTTCATATTTTTACAAGTAAAAAGGTATTCATAACATTTTCAAGATTTATTGATATGATTTCAATGTTTTTTCAAAGAAAATGGTTTTAAAATATTTTGAATGTTATTTTATAAGTTTTTATGGAAAAAGGTTTTCATAATGATTCAAAGTCTCCATTATAAATTTTGAAGGTATTTTATAAGAAAATCAATTTCAAATGGTTTAATGTATTATAAATTTGTTTCAATAAAGAATGGATATTTTACTCAAGAATATTTTTTAAAAGTTATTTTAAAAATATTTTTCTTCTAAGATGAAATCCATTGATGTTACTCATTCTCTTCTAGGAAATGATCTAAAGGTTCCATTAATTTTATTTGTATGAATGGGTTATTCTTAATGTCATGGTATTTATGATACCTGTTTCTCTTTCATGGGTTATATGTTTTTGAAATATCTTTCTCTTTCACGAGTTATGCTTTTGATGCAATTATAATGGAACCAGTATCTATTTATATAGGATATGATATGTTTATATGTTTATAATAACCATTTAATTTCATGGGTTAAGATATATTTTCTTATGATTTTGTGGAATATGTATGTATGATTTCACTATGAGATGGGTGTGACCTATATGTACCTCCAATGCATTGGGTAAAGATTTATATATCATGATATGGACATGGATGAAATGAGAAATGAAGTCAGTTCAATATTATAGGGATTGAATGAGAAACAAACATTGTTCTATAATACATGGTTGGAATGAGGAGTGAACTCGGTTCAGTAATACAGGGTTGGAATGAGGGGTGAACTGGGTTCTGTAAAACAAGGATAGACTGGGGTGTGAACCCGGTTCAGTGAAGGACTGTGTCCACCAAGATGGACTTGGAAGCAATGCCTCGACTACTATAGAAATCATTGTTATATGCTTATGTGTTTTCCACAATTCCATGTTTTTATTCCTATGTTATAATTTTACGACTTATGTTATTTATTTTCTTATGATTAATGTTTTATTCACTTCCATGCATCACACCATGATTCATGTATACGATCTTTGGTATGTAGGTTGTGATATTATATTTTCATGATCATGTTCTCATACCCTTATTCTCATGACTATGCTTACATATATCCGTTGTTTACCTTTGGTGAGAAATTTATTTCACCCATTTTTATGTTTTCTTCCACAAGTTATAAAGATATGTATTATGTTTGAATTGTCTAATAAGGGTGATAGTAATGAAGAACCTATTGGGAGATAATGTAGCACATTTATGTACCAGTGTTTTTGTTTTCCATGTTTCCAAAGGAACTAGACTGGTATGGTCTTTGGTAATCTGCTTGTATAATGTTTTAAGTATTTCGAAAAATTTATGTATTTTTAATGTATGAAAATTGAGGGACTCTATATTTGGTATCAGAGAAAAGTTTTAGTTAACCTTTGTAAGCTGGATGAAAAAACCTTAGTGAGAACCTTAAGGACATGTCTTGGGGTAAGTATAAGGATAAGTAAAATTATAAGAAAATATACTGGAATTTTGGTAAACGATAGAGTGAGTGGTTTCCTAAAAATAAATCCATGTTTGGATACTACAGGTGGATATTTATCTATAATACATTTACCTAGGGGTAACAACTCTAGAAAGATGTTTCAAGCCTAACTCAGGGAAATCTTTTATATGACAACTGGCTTTATTGAACACCTAGTTCGATACTTCTAAGGGATATTCTTTGGTAATTCACCAAAACATCATGAACCATAATGAATGATTTAAATATAAGTTTTATATTAATAACCTAGGATGAACATAGGATGTCATAGATTAAGGAAGGTTCCATGATGTAGACATTCTATAAGTAATTATTTTCATTAGTATGTGGTTTTCTGCTGTGATAATTAAATCTCACACTATGATTCTAGTTTTAATCAATGAAATGAACCAAAAGTAACTAGTTTAATGTTGATTGTGATGGAATAATTTGTGATGAACAATCAAGTGGTATTATCAATGGAGTGAAAGATGTTGTGATCATGCTTAATTAGTTTTCACAGAACATGATTAAAAACATGTACCTTAACCAATTCTCGGACTCACCAAGTAAGAGAAATAAGGATTTTGTAGCGAGTTTAGGTAATGGAGACCATGGAGTTAAAAATATTTTATCATCATTATGTTAAGAATGTGGAAAGTATCTCTTTAGTGAATTTCATAGAGGAACAAGAAGATGTTTTGACTAAGGAAATGAAAGACACAAAAAAGTGACTACAAGAGAAAAATGATGAGTTCGGTTAACAAAATGAATGATAATATTGGCCTCCCTAAGACATCATCAAACTTTAAGTGTTTTAACTATGGAATAAAGGGTCATTATGAAACTCAATTTCCCAAAATAAAATATTTTAAAGAGGTTCAACAAGGTGGTATGAGTATTGGTTACGTTGCTGATGACGAAGAGACTATATATGAAATGTGAAAGGAAAGATGTATTGTGTAATAGGATGAGGTAGAATTGATGATTATCATTCCATTCTAGGAAGTTATCAAAAGGTTCCATCCATATTATTTATATTAATGAGTTATGCTTAATGCCACAGTCTTTATGATACCCATTTTACTTTCATGGGTTATATGTTTATGAAATATATTTCTCTTTCATGGGTTATGATTTTGATGAATGTATAATGGAACCTATATCTTTTTCTAAAGGTTATGATATGTTTATATGTTTATGATATCCATTTATGTACCAGTGTTTATGTTTTCCATGTTTCAAAAGGCACTAGACTAGAATAGTCTTTGGGTATCTTCTTGTATAATGTTTTAAGTAATTTGAAAAAGTTATGTAATATTAATGTATGAAAAGTCAGGGTCTCTATAGTTGGTATAAGAGAAAATTTCTGGTTTACCTTTGGAAGATAGGATGATAAAACCTTAGTGAGAACCTTAAGGACATGACTAAAGGTAAGTATAAGGATACAGAATAGTATATGAAATTGTATTAGATTTTTGGTAAAGGATAGAGTGAGTGGTTTCCTATAAATAAATCCATGTCTGGATACTAAAAGTGTATATATCTCTAGAATATATTTACCTAGGGGTAAAAAATCTGACATGATTTTTTAAGCCTAACTTGAGGTAATCTGGTATAGGAAAACAAACCTTACTCGACACCTGGTTTTGAAACTCCTAAGGGATATGCATTGGGAATTCAAAAACACTTCACAAACCATCATGAAAGATTTAAATTTAAGTTGGTAATTAATAACCTATTATGAACCTAGAGTGTCATAGATTAAGAGAGGTGTCATGATTTTGACATCCTATAAGTAATTATTTTCATGAGTATGTAGTTTTCTGCTGTGATAAGTATTGCTCACACTATGATTCTGGATTTACTCAATGGAAGGAACCAAAAGTAACTAGATTAATGTTCATTGTCATGGAATATTTTATGATTAACAGTCAATTGGGATGATCAATAGAGGGAAATATGTTGTGTTCATGCCTACTCAGTTTTCACAGAACATGATTAATAACATGTACTTTAACTAACTCTCGGACCCAAAAAGGAAGGGAAAGAAGGATTGATTAGAGAGTTTAGGTAATGTATATCATGGATGAAAAAATATTCAATTTACTTTATGTCAATAATGTTGAAAGAATATCCTTAGTGAATTTCATAGAGGAACAAAAAAAAGTTTTGACTATGGAAAAGAAGGACACAAAACAAGTGAATGCATGAAAAAAATGATGAGTTTAGTTAACAAAATTAATGATAATATTGTCCTCCATAAGAAATCATCAAAAATTAAGTGTTTTAAGTGTAGAATAAATGGTCCTTATGAAACTCAATGTCCCAAAATAAAATATTCTAAAGAGGGTCAAAAAGGTGGTATGAGTATTGGTTATGTTGATGATGATAAAGATCCTATAGATGAAATGTTAAAGGAAAGAGGTATTGTATAATAGGATGAGGTAACCTTGATAATGGAATATGGATGAAGTTTAATAATAAAAGTTTTTATATATTTATATTCAATAATTACGTTATATGAAGGGTGGAATATATATGGATTGTTCAGTTTATGTTTTTTTTACAAATTTACAAGAACATGTTGAATGGTTCATATAGAGTAGAAAAGTTTTTTAATGGAAAGGTGATGTCCATGGAAAAAACATGATTAATGGAAAGATAAGATAAACCATGATATGCTCCTTATGTTATGATAATGTTTTTTGGATACAGATATGTAGGATATGAACAAGTAAATTGGAGGATAGTGATTACATCAGAACTAATTAAGGACATGTTGACAAGTAGTCCATGCTATCATGGATGAAGTTTATAACTTATTGTATTTTAGAATATATCCAATAATATATGGAATAAAAAAGTATGCATGTTTTCCAAAATTATTTATTGTTATTCAGGTTGTTAGCATGTTACAATATAATTTACCATGAGGGTATTCACATTTTGGGAATGTGACAACCTAGATTTACTTTGTGTTATACGGGGGAATCAATGTTAAGATAATTTCATGAATTTATTTCTAAATATTTGAATGAGTACGATGATAATCAAGACACAAGGTAAGGGGATTTCATCTCACTTTTTATTTCAGTGAGATACATTCCTTATTCACCACGCATTCAGTTTTTGTGGTGTATATACTAACCATGGATATATTATATGATTATTATAATTAATTTAATGGGTATTTATATATCCATTTTATGAACTTTTTTTCATGGGGTTCATGTTTCAAAAGATACCAAATCGGTAAAGTAAATTTGTCTCAATTTTTCTTCTTTCAAACACAGACCATGTTATGCACCTATATTTTTCCATGATGTGTATATAATACATTTTCAATGTTATATAATGATTTTAAATATTTTTATGATATTTTAATCTTCATATAATCTCATTTTCTTACATTGTGAGTATGGCTCAAAGTTAGCAAGTGGTAAGTGTTTATTAAGACAATCTCATCACTTTTCAAGATTATTTATATTTACACTTCCTTTGATGAAATATTTTGAACCATATATTAAGAAAATTAATGAATTTTATTCTCCTCTAGTTATTAATAATATATTCATGTATTGGTACCATATTTTTATTCTTTTTTACATAATAATGTTAATGAAGTGTTTTTAAGGAAGCCTGACTTTACACTATCTTCGGTCGGGAATCTGTGTTCCTTCAATACCATGTTTTATAAAAAGGGTTTCCAAGAATATTCTACTAATATAATATGATCATTTGAATAAATTTTTACCCTTTTTATCTTTTACCAATGATTTCAATGTAATATTATTTTCACTTTTTGAACTAGGTATTTTTCTAACCTTTATACCGTGTAAAAAAAATTCCTTTTTATCTAGTATGACATGTAAGGATTTACCCACCATCATTTCATTAAAGCATAATTTCCATTTTTAAAAGGATAGTTTTTATGAAAATATTTTTAAATGTAATGTTGAAGGAAATCTATTTTCAAAACATTTTTAATCTTATTTTATAAATTTTGAAGGAAAATTATTTTTAAAATGTTTACAATCCTTATTTATAAGTTTTTGAAGTATTTTCAAAGAAATGGTTTTCAAAACATTTTCAACCTTCTTTCTTATTTTTTCAATTAAAAATGTATTCAAAAAATTTTCATGCTTTATTTATATGTTATAATTTATTTTTCATTTTAAAAGGTTTTAAAATATTTTAAATCTTATTTTATAAGTTTTTAATGAAAAAGGTTTTCATAATGATCTGAAGTCTTCTTTATAAGTTTTCAAGGTATTTTCTAAGAAAATTATTATCAAATGGTTTTATGTATTGAAAATATGTTTCAAAGAAGAATGGATATTTTACTCAAGAAACATTTTTAAAATTTATTTCAAAAATATTTTTTTTATAAAATGAAATCCATTAATTCCACTCATTCCATTCTAGAAAATGATCTAATAGTTACATTAATATTATTTCTATGAATGGTTTAGGCTTAATGTCATGGTCTTTATGATACCCATTTATCTATCATAGGTTATATATTTATGAAATCTATTTCACTTTCACAGGTTATGCTTTTAATGAAATTATAATGTAACCTGTATCTTTTTCTACAGTGTATGATATGTTTATATGTTTATGATACCCATTTAATTTAATTGGTTAAGATATTTTTTTATGATTTTGTGGAATTTGTATGTATGATTCCACTTTGAGATGGGTGAGACCTATATCTCCCTCCAATACATTGGGTAAGATTTGTATCTCATGATATAGATGTGTATGTAATGAGAAATGAAGTTAGTTCAGTATTATAGGGCTGGAATGAGAAATAAACATGGTTCTATAATATAGGGTTAGAATAAGAAGTTAACTTGGTTCAGTAATATAGGGTTGGAATGAAGAGTGAACTGGGTTGAGTAATACAGGGTCAGAACGAGGTGTGAACCCAGTTCTATAAAATAATTTTTCCACCAAGAGAGACTTGGAAGCAATGCCTCGAATGCTATAGAAACCATTTTTATATTATTATGTGTTTTCCAAAATTCCCTATTTTTATTCATTTGTTATTATTTCATAACTTATGTTCTTTATTTTCTTATGATTAATGTATTATTTACTAAAAATCATTACAAAAGTATTCATGTATATGATCTTTGGTATGTTGGGTGTGATCTTCTATTTTCATGATCATGTTCTCATACCCTTATTTACATGATTATGCTAACATATATCCATTATTTATCCTATCTGAGAAATTTAGCACACCCCTTTTTGTATTTTATTCCCTAGGATATAAATATATATCTTATGATTAATGTATCTAATAAGGGTGATAGTCATGAATAAACAAGTGGGAGATAATGTAACTCATTTATGTACCAGTGTTTATGTTTTCCTTTTTTCCAAAGGCACTATACTAGTATTGTCTTTAGTCATATTCTTGAGTAATGCTTTAAGTATGTAAGAAAATTTATGTAATGATAATTTATGGAAAGTGAGGGTCTCTATATTTGGTATAAGAGAAAAGTTTTAGTTAACCTTTGGATTTTAGGATGGGAAAACCTTAGCGAGAACCGTAAACATGTGTCTAGGGGTAAGTATAATGATAATAAAAAGTATATGAAAATGTACTGGAATTTTGGTAAAGGATAAGATGTGTGGTTTCCTATAAATAAATCCATGGATGGATAATAAAATTGGATATTTCTCTAGAATATATTTACCTAGGGGTAAGAACTCTCGCAAGATGTTTCAAGCCTAACTTGGGGTAAGATGGTATTAGACAACAAGCCTTACTGATCACCTGGTTTGACACTCCTGAGGGATATGCTTTGGGAATTCACAAACACTTCACGAAATGTCATGAAGGATTTTAAATATAAGTTGGATATTAATAACCTAGGATGAGCCTAGGGTGTCATATATTAAGGAAGGTGTCATGATTTAGATGTCCTATAAGTAATTATTTTCACGAGTATGCAGTTTTCTACTATGATAAGTAATGCTCACACTATGATTCTGGTTTTAATCAATGGAAGGAACCAAAAGTAACTAGATTAATGTTGATTTTGATGAACTATTTGATGATGAACAGTCAAGTGGGATGATCACTATAGTGAAATATGTTGTGATCATGCCTAATCAGGTTCCATGGAACATGACTAGCAACATGTACCTTAACCAACTCTCAGGCTCACCATAGTAGAGAAAGAAGGATTTTGTAGAGAGTTCAGGTAATGGAGACAATGGAGGAAAAAATATTGGTTTTATTTTATGTAATGAATGTGGAAACAATCACCTTAGTAAATTTCATAGAGGAACTAGAAGATGTTTTGACTGTGGAAAAGGAAACAAAACTTGTGATTGCAATAGAATAATGATGAGTTCGGTTAATGAAATGAATGATAATATTGGCCTCCCTAAGACATCATAGAACTTTAATAATTTTAGGTGTGTAATAAAAGGTTATTATGAAACTTAATTTCCTAAGAGAAAATATTCTAAAGAGGGTTGACAAGGTTGTACGAGTATTGTTTACGTTTCTACCGATGAAGAGACTATAGATGAAATGTGAATGGAAAGAGGTATTGTGTAATAGGATGAGGTGTCCTTGATAACATAATAAGGATGAAGTGTAATAATAAAAGTTTTTATATATTTTTATTCAAGAATTATGTTATATTAAAGGTGAGGTATATCAGGATTGTTCAATTTATTTATTTTTGCTACAAATTTACAAGAAAACATTGAAGGGTTCTGATGGAATAGAAAAGTTATTTAATGGCAAGGTGATGTCCATGAAAAAAAATGATTAAGGGAATGATAAAACATAAATGTTCCTTATGTTATGATAATGTTTTTTTGGATAAAGATATGTGGGATATGAAAAAGTAAATTGGATGATACTGATTACATTAGAACTAATTAAGGACATGTTGACAAGTAGTTCATGCTATCATGGATGAAGTTTAGAATATCCTGTATTTATAGAATATATCCAAAAATATATGGAATAAGGAAGTATGATTATTTTACAAAACTATTTATGGTAATTATGGTTTTTACAATGTTCCAAGAGAATTTACCTTGAAGGTATTCATATGTTTGGAATGTGACAACCAAGAGCTATGTTTTGTTATACAGGGGAGTCAATGTTAAGCAGATTTTATGACTTTCTTTCTAATGTTTTGTATTTCATCTTTTATAAGGGTTATAAGGTTAACAGTAAATTAATGTTTATGTTAAACTTAGAAGGAAGTATTGATGTGTTTATATTTTATTGAAAACCTTGGTTTAAAATCTATTTAGTGATTAACCTTATTTCAAGGATGTCTATCATATTTTGGAAATTATATTAGTTTGGTTTTAGAAAAGACACGATGTATGTCGGGTGAAAACCAATCATGTCTAGCAGGGTCGCTTGTCTTGAACCCATGAACGAAGGATGATAAGGGCTTCACACCTACCACTGGCCTACGTGATATCTTGGTTAATGTATAATTATTTTTTATGAATAACTATTTACGATTAAAAAATTGTTTTACTTTTTATGTTTAGAGATCAATGTACTAACCATATTGATTTTTAAGAATAGTTATAGATAAATAGTTATAATTAATTTTTATGGTCCTTAATATATTTTAAATGTGTATTTTAGTGCTTCAGGAATCATTGTTAATTTTTGGACATCAATTTCTTGAAGTAGTGGATGAATTATAAATAGTTAGAAGCATAACCAAAGATTAATTTTTTTATAGAAATATATCAAGTAATTATATGTTCTTATATTAATATCCAATAAAATAATTACTCAAATATAGGATAATTATACAAAAAATGTTGTCTTAATACCTTAATATTTATTGAACCAATGGTTTTATAAATAATCCCACGTTTATGACTTTAAGGCCCTCAAATTTTCTTTGATCATTCACTTGTTTGTGATTGACGACCTCAATCACTCTCTATAATTATTGATATTTTTCCTCCATGTCTAATATTAACTCACAACATATGTTATCCTATGTGGAAACGTAGTTATATGTTACTTTTGGTAACCATTTTGGTTTCAAAATTCGGTTTTTAAGGGATGTTTTAGTATCTATTTTTATAATATTGGTTTCTATGAATGAAACATTAAATTATTAAACCTTTTATAAACTAGATTAATTTCAATGGAGAAATTTATTTTAAGGGGTTATAATGTAACACCCTGATACTTTTTGAATTATTGTTTTTGAATTTATTTAACCTTTGTGATATTTTTCATTTCATTTAACACTAAAAATAATTTATTTAATATTTATTAAGTATGTTTGGGTTGTGTTATATAAAAAACCAAGTTAATAATGAACTACACACAAGATAAATTTTATCTTCACTTCGCAGAATAATGGGTTTATTTTGCAACTTGTCATAAGATAAATTTAACACCAACTTGGCAGACACAAATGCAACACCGAGTTTCTACGAAACATTTATTTATTGTTATAATTATTTAAATGATATAATTATAATCCAGCCATTAAAATTATTAATATGAACAGTGATAAATAACTTAATTTTTTTATAATTTATACACATATAGGATATTTATGATGAAATATATAATTTTTGGTAAAGTCTTTATAGGATTTAAAATACCATTTTCTCAAATGAACTTCTTTTAATGTAATTCTATGAAAAATAATAAAATTAATTTTCTAAAAATTAGAAATTTAATTTGAAAAAATAAACTTTATTTTTGAACTTATAATGTAAAAATTGGCTTAGGGGAATTGTTTGGTATTTTTCTGAGAAAATTCATCATTGGATGAATAACGAAAAATATCGGAATTTAACTCAAAACTTCATTTTCATCTAATTTATTTATAATGTTAAATTATTTTTTATATTGGATTTAAAGTATAATTGGATATTATTTTTATCAATTAATCCAGTTTAGGTCATTGGAATAAATTTCAATTTTAAATTGGGTATAAAAACTTAGATAAAGTTTGGACATTTTTACTTTAAAAACCCACAGTGTCATCCCGTCAGCGGGATTAATTTTAAATTAATTTCTACCAATTATATGATTATAATTTATAAAAATGGTTTAAATATTTGTAATCATAATAATTTATAATTTCAAATTAGTTCAACATTGTTTTTGACCAAAAATATTAGTGAAATTAGTTAAAATTATTTATATTGATTAAGGAAAAATTAAGCTTAACTAAGGACTAAACATGAAATTTAAGACCCAAAATGAAATATAAACTTATGAAATACCCATTGTATGGAAATTTTTTGTCCATAAAGCTTTCATTATTGAAATTTTTGTATTTTTTATGACTTTTTAAGGTAAAAATGTGGGTATTCCTAACTTTTTTAAAAAAATGCCAAGTGTGTTCTTTCCCTTTCCTATAAACGGTAACCACTAATACCTCTCATTAACACCTATGAAACCACTTAGTTTGGAAAATATATTCAAATTGACTTCCCAAAATACCTAAATTACTACTATAGTCCTCCCATTGGGAATAAATATATCTAAGGAAGCCTTTTGGAACAAACCAAAAGGAGTTACCCGATTAAGAGGTAACGTCTTCACCCTAACTCCTTTATTTTATTTTATTTAACCACACAATACACTAAATTTATTAAATTCATATATACCAAAAAAATTATATTAAATATATTATTATTTTTTTATTCTAAGGGTTATAACTTTCCTTACACACACCTCCCTCTAATGGGTAATGAACTTACTGTTTATGTGTATGGAGAACTACCGCCTAAATAAATGATGACTGTTAATTTTTTTATTTACCACCTCTCATGGTGGAACTTATGTTGAGAAATATATTTATATATTATATATATTATATATATTTTTTCTTTAATGTTCTGTATTCCTTTTATAATACTTACCTCTTTACTTTTCATTTGGTGTAAATATAATAATTTTGTTTGTGGAAGTGTGGACTACCACCCCCTTAAAGCGATGCGATTCATTCATACACTACATGGAATGTATTTAGGATGGGTTTAGTGAATATATATGATATATATGATACCATAAATCTAATTTCATAATTATATATATATATATACACATATATGTCTTTTACTTTATTTCTTTCAACACGATAATTAAACGGAAATAGCATTCATACGTACGTACGACTTACTGTCTCCATGAACAATGTATTCCTTTTCATACTTATATATTATATGGATTATTATAATAAATATATACTGAATATAAATTATATTTAAATAATGGTTTACATTATGGAAATCATGATATAAATATAAGGACCAAAGATATAACAAATTAAGACACATGATAAAAATAAAGTGGATATTGCCCAAAGTCAAACCTTAACATAGAATTGTTAACAAGAAGATAATATAAAGCCATAATCAAATTGAATATGGTATTATAAGTAAGAATATGGTTCTATGATAGTTTTATAAAAAAATTATATTTATTATATAGGTGGTTTGAATGAGTACGGTGATAGTTAAGACAAAAGGTAAGAGGATTTCATCTCACTTTTTATTTATGTGAGGTACATGCCTTATTCACCACCCATTAATATTTTTGGTGTGTATACTAACCATGGTAGTATTATAATATTGTTATAATTAAATTTATGGGTATTTATATACCCATTTTATGACATTTATTTCACGGGGTTTATCTTTCAAAAGTTAGCAAATCAGTAAAGTAATTTTTTCTTGATTTTCCTTCATTCAGACACATGTCATATTATGCACCTATATTTCTCCATGAGGTTTATATAGTACCTTTTGAATGTTATATAATGAATCTTATTGTTTTAATTATATTTTAATCTTCATGTAATTTAATTTTATTACATTGGGAGTATGGCTCAAAGTTAGCAAGTGGTAAGAGTTTATTGAGACAATATCTTCACTTTTCTAGATTGTTTATGTTACACTTACATTGATGAAATAGTATGATCCGTATCTTAAGAACATTCATGAATTTTATTCTCCTCTAGTTATTCATATTATATTGATGTATTGGTATCATCTTTATACTCATTTTCATATAATAAATTTAAGAAAGTGTTTTTAAAGAACCCTGACTTTACCTTATCTTCAGTCAAGAATTTGCATTTCTTCAAAACCATGTTTTCTAAAAATGGTTTCCAAGAATATTCTACTAATATCCTATAATAATTAGAATACATTTTTTTTACCATTTTTATCTTTTACCAATAATTTCAAAGTAATCTTCTTGTTTCTTTCTGAACAAGGCATTTTTCTAACCTTTTTACAATTAAAAAGGAATTTTCCTTTTACCTCATACGACATGTTAGGATTTACCCACCATAATTTATTTGAATATTACTTTTAATTTTTAAAAGGTTATATTTTAATATTTTTTTTTAAAATTAATGTTTAACGAAATCTATTTTCAAAAAACAAATTTATCTTATTTTATAAATTTTCAAGGGAAATTAATTTCAAAATGTTTTCAAAACTTATTTTTAAGTTTTCAAATTATTTTTAAAATAAATGGGTTTCAAAACATTTTCAAACTTCTTTCATATTGTTTCACGTAAAAAGGAATTCCAAACATTTTTAAGCTTTATATATATGTTTTCAATGTTATTTCAAATAAAAATGTTTTAAAATATTTTGAAGATTATTTTATAATATTTAAAGGAAAAAATGTTTTCATAATGATTCCAAGTCTGATTTATTCAACGTATTTTATCTGAAAATTATTTTCAAATGTTTCTATGTATTAAAAATATATTTCAATGAAGAATGGATATTTTACACAAGAAACATTTTTAAAAGTTATTTCAAAAATATTTTTCATCTAAGATGAAATCCATTGATTCTACTCATTCCATTACAGGAGATGATCTAAAGTTTCCATTCATATTATTTCTATGAATGGGTTATGTTTAATGTCATGATATTAATGACACCTATTTCTCTTTCACGAGTTACATGTTTCTGAAATCTATTTCTCTTTTATGTGTTATACTTTTGATGAAATTTTAATCGAACTGCTATCTCTTTCTATAGGTTATGATATGTTTATATATTTATGAGACCCATTTAATTTTATGGGTTTAGATATATTTATTTATTATTTTTTGGAATATGCATGTACAATTTCACTATGGGAAGGGTGGGACCAATATCTCCCTCCAATGAATTGGGTAAAGATTTATTTATCATGAGATAGACATGTATGGAATGATAAATGAAGCATTTTAGTATTAAAGGATTAGAATAATAAATAAACACGGTTCTATAATACAGGGCTGGAATGAGGAGTGAACTCAGTTCAGTAATACAGGGTTGGAATGAGGAGTGAACTAGGTTCAGTACTACAAGGCTTGAACGGGGTGTGAAATGGGTTCAATAAAGGAAATTCTCCACCAAGATGTCCTTGGAAGCAATGCTTCGACTACAATGGAAATCATTGTTATATGATTATGTGTTTTCCACAATTCCTTGTTTTTATTCATATGTTATGATTTCATGACTTATGTTCTTGATTTTGTTATGATTAATATCTTATGATATGCCATGATTTATACCATGATTCATGTATATGATATTAGGTTTTTAGGGTGTGATCTTCTATTTTCATGATCATGTTCTCATATCCTTATTCTCATAACTATTCTTACATATCTTCGTTGTTTACCCTTACTGAGAAATTGATCTCACCCTTTTTATGTTTCCTTCCTGAGGATATAAAGATATGTATTATGTTTTATGTGTCTAAGAAGGGTGATAGATATGAAGAAACTAATGGGATATAATGTATCTCATTTATGTACCAGTGTTTATGTTTTCCATTTTTCCCAAGGCATTAGACGAGTATGGACTTTGGGCATCTGATTGTATAATGTTTTAAGTATTTTGAAAAAGTTATGTAATGTTAATGTATGAAAAGTGAGGGTCTATATAGTTGGTATCATAGAAAGGTTTTATTTAAACTTTTGAATATAGGATGAGAAAACCTTAGTGAGAACCTTAAGGACATGTCTACGGGTAAGTATAAGGATAAAGAAAAGTATATGAAAATGTACTGGAATTTTGGTAAAGGATAGAGTGAGTGGTTTCCAAGAAATACATCCATGTTTGGATACTACATATAGATATTTCTCTTGAATATATTTATCTTGGGGTAACAACTCTGACAGGATGTTTCAAACCTAACTTAGGGTAATCTAGTATAGGACAACATGCCTTACTGAACACCAAGTTTGACACTCCTGAGGGATACGATTTGGGAATTCACAAAAACATTTCAGGAACCATCTTCAAGTATTTAAATATAAGCTGGCTATTAATAACCTAGTATGAACTTATGTTGTAATTTATTAAGGAAGGTTTCATGATTTAGACATCCTATAAGTAATTATTTTCATGAGTATACAGTTTTATGTTATGATAAGTAATGATCACACTATGAATCTGGTTTTACTCAATGGAAGGAACCAAAATCTGGATTAATGTTGATTGTTATGTACTCATTGATGATTAACAATCAAGTGGGATGATCACTAGAGTTAAATATTTTGTGATCATGCCTAATTAGTTTTCACATAACATTATTAACAACATATAGTTTAACAAACTCTTGGACTCACCAAGGAAGTTAAAGAAGGATTTAGTAGAGAGTTCAGGCAATGGAGAACATGGAGGAAAAAATATTCCATTTTATTTATGTCATGAATGTGGAAATAATCACCTTATTGAATTTTATATAAATACAAGAAGAGTTTTTCACTATAGAAAACAACGACACAAAGCAAGTGACTAGAAGAGAAAAATTTTGAGTTTAGTTAACAAAATGAATGATAATATTGCCCTCCCTAAGACATCATTGAACTTTATGTGTTTTAAGTGTGTAATAAATGGTCATTATGCAACTAAATTTCCCAGATAAAATATTATAAATATTTTTAATAAGGTTGTACGAGTATTGGTTATGTTGTTGTTGTTGAAGAGACTATAAATGAAATGTGAAAGGTAAGAGGTATTGATTAATAGAATGAGGTATCCTTGATAATGGAATATGGATGAAGTGTAATAATAAAAGTTTTTATATACTTGGATTCAATAATTATGTTATATTAAAGGTCAAAAATATAAGGATTGTTCAATTTATGTTTTTTTCTAAAAATTTACCAGAACACATTGAATGGTTATTATAAAATAGAAAAGTTACTTAATGGAAAGGTGATATCCGTGGAAAAAACATGATTAAGGGAAAGATAAACCATAATTTGTTCCTTATGTTATGATAATCTTGTTTGGATAAAGATATTTGGGATATGAACAAGTAAATTGGATGATACTAATTACATATGAACTAATTAAAGACATGTTAACAAGTAGTTCATGCTATCTTGTATGAAGTTTACAACTTATTTGATTTATATAATATATCCAATAATCTATGGAATAATGAAGTATAAATGTTTTCCAAAAGTATTTATGGTAATTAAGGTTGTTACCATTTTACAAGAGAATTTACCACGAGGGTATTCACATGTTTGGAGTGTGACAGCCAAGAGCTACATTGTGTTATACATGGGAATCAATGTTAAGCTGATTTCATGACTTTATTTCTAATGATTTGGATTTCATCATTCAGAAGGGTTATACTACTAAAAAATCATTAAATGTTTATGTTAAACTTAGGAGTAAGTATTTATGTGTTGATATTGTATTGAAAACCTTGGTTAGAATGCTATTTAGTGATTAACCTTATTTCAAGGATGTCCATCATATTTTTGAAATTATATTAGTATTGTTTTAGAAAAGACATCATATATGTTGGGTGATAACCAATCATGTCAGGAAAGGCCATGGGTCTTGAACCCATGACCGAATGATGATAAGGTCTTCACACCTACCACTGGTCTATGCGATGTCTTAGTTAATGTATAATTATTTTTGATGAACCATTATTTACGATGAAACAACAATGTTACTTTTTATGTTCAGAGATTTATGTATTAATTTAATTGATTTTTAAGAATATTTATAGATAAATATTTATTATTCATACTTTTACGGGCCTTAATATATGCTAAATGTGTATTTTAGTTCTTTAGGCATCAAAGTTAAATTTTGGACATTATTTTCTTGAAGTGAAAGATGAATTAGAAATAGTTAAAAGCACAACCAAAGAATTTATTTCATAAAAATATATCAAGTAATTATATTTACTTATATTAATATCCAATAAAATAATTACACAAATATAGGATAATAATAAAAAATGTTGTTATAATACAATATTTTTTATTTCACTAATGGTTTTATAAATCATCCCAAATTTATGATTTGGCGGCCCTCAAATTTTCTTTGATAATTCACTTGTTTTTGATTGATGACCGCAATCACTCCCTATTAATATTTTCATTTTACCTCCATGTCTAATATTCACTCTCAACCTATGTTCTCCTATGTGTAAACCTAGTTATATGTTACTTTGGGTAAAATTTATGGTTCTAACATTCCATTTTTATGGGAAGTTTTAGTATCAATTTTTATAATGTGGGTTTCTATGTATAAAACTTTCAAGTATTAGACCTTTTATAAAAAATATGAATTTGAAGGGAGAAATTTATTTTAAAGGGGTAGAATGTAACACCTAAGATTTTTTGAATTATTTTTTTTGAATTTATTTAACCTTTTTGATATTTTTCGTTTCATCTAACACTAAGAATAAATTATTTTATATTTATGAACTATGTTTGGATTGTGTTATATGAAACACCAAGTTAATCATGCACTATAAACAAGATAAATTTTAGATTCACTTCACAAAACACCATGTTTATCTTGTAACTTGTCATAAGATACAAGCAACACCAACTTGGCATACACAACATGCAACACTGAGTTTCTACGAAACATCTTTTTATTGTTATAATTGTTTAAATGAAATAATTATTATCATGAAATTAAAATTAGTAATATGAATAGTGACAAATTATTTTAATTTTTGATAATGTTTATATATATATATAAAAAAAATTTATGCTGAAATATATAATTTTTGGTAATGTCCTTATATGTTTTAAAATATGATTTTCTCAAACGAACTGCTTTTAATGTACTTCTATAAAAAATAATAAAATTAATTTTATAAACATTTACAAATTTAATTTGATAAAATAAAACTCATATTTGAACTTATAATGTCAAAATTATATCAGGGATTTTTTGGGATTTTAATGTGATACTTCCTTTTTAGATGAATAGTGAAAAATACCGAAATTTAACTCAAAACTGCATTTTCATCTAATTTATTTATAACGCTAAATTATATTTTTATATTATTTTAAAAGTTTAATTGGATAATATTTTAATAAATTAATCCAATTTAGATCATTTTAATCAATTTCAATTTGAAATTGGGTAAAAAAACTTAGAAAAAGTTTCTACATTTTTACTTTAAATACTTGTAGTGTCGTCTCGCCCGCGTGGTTAATTTTAAATTAATTTCTACTACTTCTATGATTAGAATTTGGAAAAATGGATTCTATATTTGGTATCAGAATAATTTATAATTTCCAAAATGTTCAACATAGTTTTTGACCAAAAATATTAGTGAAAGTAATAAAAATGAATTGTATCAATTAAGGTAAAATTAAGCTTAACTATGGACTAAACCTTAAATTTAAGACCCAAAACAACCTAGAAACTTATCCATCACCTATCGAATGGACATTATTATTCCATTAAACTTACACTATTGAGGTTTTTTATTTTTTATTAATTTTGTTTAATGTAAAAAAGTGGGTACACCTAACTTGTTTTAAAAAATTCCAAGTGTGTTCTTTCCATTCCCAATAAATGGTCACCACTAATTACTCTTCTTTACACCTCTAAAAACACTTATATTTCGACAAGATATTCTCAATAAACTTCCCAAAATAACTAAATTCCTATTATAGGCTTCCCATTGGGAAGAAATCTATCCGAGGAAGCCTTTTGGAACAAACCAAAAGGAGTTACCCGATTAAGAGGTAACGTCTTCGCTCAAGCTCATTTCTTTTATTTTCTTTCTCCACCTGATAAACTCACTTTAATACATGAGTATATACCAAGAATATTATATTAAATATATTAGTATTTTTTTATTCTAAGATTTATAACATAACTTACACACACCTCCATCAAATGGGTAACAAACTTACTGTTTATGTGTACAGTGAACTACCGCCTCACTAAAGGATGATTGTTAATTTTTTCCTTTAACACCTATCAAGGTGGTCCTTATGATGGAAAATATCTTTATATATTTTATATATTATATTTATTTTGTCTTTAATATTTTGTATTAAATTTACAATACTTACCTCTTTACTTTTCATTTGGTGTAAATATGATAATTTTGTTTGGGGAAGTGTGGACTACCACCCCCTCAAAGTGATGTGATTTGTTCATACAATAAATGGAATATATTAAGGATGGTTCTAGTAAATATATATGATATATATGATATCATAAAGATAATTTCATAATGATATATATATATATATATATATGTTTTTTACATTTATTTTTCAACATGAAAATTAAACAGAAACTGCGTTCATAGGTACGTACGACTTACCGTCTCTATGAACAATGCATTACATTTCATACTTATATATTATATGGACTATTATAATCAAAATACAGTGTATATAAATTATATTTAAATCATGGTTTACATTATAGAAATCATGAGATAAATATAAGGACCAACATGCTAAAAATAAAGTGGATATTGCCTGAAGTGAAACCTTAAACACATAATTGTTAACAAGAGGGTAATATAAAGCCATAATCAAACATTATATGGTATTATAAATAAGAATATGGTTCCTTTAAGGATTTATAATATCTTTTTATTTACTATACATGTGTTTTGAATGAGTACGATGAGAGTCAATACACAAGGTAAGGGGATTTCATCTCACTTTTTATTTCTGTGAGATAAATGCCTTATTCACCACACATTAATTTTGTGTGGAATATATAATGTCCATGGATTTATTAAATAATTATTATACTTAAGTTTATGGGAATTTATATATCTATTTTATGATATATATTTCATGGAGTTTATGTTTCAAAAGTTACTAAATTGGTAAAGTAATTTTGTCACAATTTTCATTCTTTCAGACACATGGTATGTTATGAACCTATATTTTTTACATGAGGTATATATAATACCTTTGAAATGTGATATAATAAATCTAATTATTTTAATTATTTTTTAATCTTTAGGTAATTTTATTTTCTTACGTTGGGAGTATGGGTCAATGTTAGCAAGTGGTAAGAGTTGATTGAGGCAGTCTCATTGCTTTTCTAGATTATTTATGTTTACGATTAATTTGATGAAATGTTATGATCCATATCTTAAAAACATTAATTAATTTTATTCTCCTATTTTTATTCATAATATATTCACGTATTGGAAGCATCTTTCTACTATTTGTT
Organism: Viscum album; assembly: GCA_963277665.1. NCBI lineage: Eukaryota > Viridiplantae > Streptophyta > Magnoliopsida > Santalales > Viscaceae > Viscum > Viscum album. The sequence goes on from OY728138.1 coordinate 58,701,387, forward strand.
ACATAATAAATTCAAGAAAGTGTTTTTAAGGAATCCTGACTTTACCCTCTCTTCGGTCGGGAGTTTGTGTTCCTTCAAAACCAGGTTTTCAAAAAAGGGTTTCTAAGAATATTATACTAATATTCTATAGTAATTTGGATACATTTTCACCATTTTTTTCTTTTACCAATGATTTAAAAGTTATCTTATTTTCATTTTATGAACAAGGAATTTTTTAACATTTTTACCGTACAAAAAGAATTTTCTTTTTTACCTCGGACGCCATATAAGGATTTACCCACCATAATTTCTTTAAATAATACTTTGAATTTTTAAAAGGTTAGTTTTTAAGAAATTTTTTTTAAGAGTAATGTTGAAGGAAATCTATTTTCAAAATATTTTTAATATTCTTTTATAATTTTTAGAGCAAAATAATTTTTAAAATGTTTTGAAGAATTATTTAAAAGTTTTTGATATATTTTCAAAGAAATGGTTTTCAAAAAAATTTCAACCTTTATTAATATTTTTTAAAGTAAAATGGTATTAAAAAAATTCAAGCTTTATCTATTTGTTTTCAATGTTTTTTCAAAGAAAAATATTTTAATATATTTTGAAGCTTATTTTTTAAATTTTCAAGGAAAAATGTTTTCATAATTATCCATAGTCTTTTTTATATGTTTTAAAGGTGTTTTATAAGAAAATTATTTTCAAATGGTTTTATTTATTAAAAATATATTTCTTATAAGAATGAATATTTTACTCAAGAAACATTTTTAAAATTTATTTCAAAAATATTTTTCTTCTAAGATTAAATCCATTGATGCTACTCATTACCTTCTAGGAAATGATCTAAAGGTTCCATTCATATTATTTGTATGAATGCGTTATGATTAATTTCATGGTATTTATGATACCCATTTATCTTTCATGGGTTATATGTTTATGAAATATATTTCTCTTTTATGGGTTATTCTTTTGATGAAATTATAACTGAACAAGTATATTTTTCTATAGGTTATGATTTGTTTATATGATTATGATACCCATTTAATTTCATGGGTTAAGTTATATATATTTTTTATTTTGTGGAATATGTATGAATGATTTCACTATGAGATGGGTGTGACCTATATATATCTCCAATTCATTGGGTAAAGATTTATATATCATGAGATACACATTGATGGAATGAGAAATGAAGTCAGTTCAATATAATAGGGCTGAAATGAGAAATAAACATAGTTCTATAATACAGGGCTGGAATGAGAAGTGAACTAAGATCAGTAATACAGGGTTGGAATGAGGAGTGAACATGGTTCATTAATATAGGGCTGGAATGGGGTGTGAAACCAATTCAGTAAAGGACTTTTTCAACAAGATGGCCTTGGAAGCAATGTCTTGAATACTATGCAAATCATTGGAATAAGCTTATCTGTTTTCCACAATTCCATGTTTTTATTCCTATGTTATGATTTCATGACTTATGTTCTTTATTTTATTATGATTAATGTATTATGCACTATCAATATTTACACCAGGATTCATGTATATGATCTTTGGTATGTAGGGTGTGATCTTCTATTTTCATGATCATGTTCCAATAAAATTATTCTCATGATTATGCTTACATATCTCTATTTTTTACCGTTGTTGAGCAATTGAGTTCACCCCTTTTTATGTTTCCTTCCCCAGGTTACAAAGATATGTATTATGTGTGATGTGTTTAAGATGGGTGATATTCATGAAGAACCCAGTGGGAGATAATGTAGCTCATTTATGTACCAGTGTTTATGTTTTCCATGTTTCCAAAGGAACAAGATTAGTATGGACTTTTGGAACTTCCTTGTATAATGTTTTTACTATTTTAAAAAAGTTGTGTAATGTTAATGTATGAATAGTGAGGGTCTCTAAAGTTGGTATCATAGAAAAGTTATAGTCAACCTTTGGTACATAATATAGTTAAAAAAGTTTTTAAGGAAGCCCAACTTTACCCTCTATTTGGTTGGAAATAGGCTTTCCTTCAAAACCATGATTTCTAAAAAGGTTTTCCAAGAATATTATACCAATATCGTATGATCATTAAAATAAAATTTTACCTGTTTTTTATTTTATCGATGATTTAAAAGGAATATTCTTTCCTCTTTCCGAACTAGAAATTTTTCTATCCTTTTTACCTTTCAAAAGTAATGTTTCTTTACCTCGTACTGCATGTATGAATTTACCCACCATCATATCTTTGAAGAATCATTTTCATTTTTAAAAGGTTAATTTTTATGAAACATTTTTTAAAAGAAATTTTCGATGAAAATTGTTTTTAAAACGTTTTTATGATTATTTTATAATTTTTAAAGGAAATTTGTTTTCAAAATGTTTTCAAGACTTATTTATAAGTTTTCAATGTATTTTTGAAGAAATGGTTTTCGAAACATTTTAAATCTTTCTTTAGAAGTCTTAAAATAGTTTTTGATGAAAAATGCTTCAAAATATTTTAAAGGTTATTTTATAAGTTTTCAAGGAGAAATTTTTTTATAGTGATTTCATGTCTTCTTTATAAATTTTCAATGTATTTTATTAGAAAATTATTTTCAGATGGTTTTATGTATTTAAAACCCTATTTCAAAGAATAATGGATATTTTACTGAAGAAACATTTTTGAAAGTTATTTAAAAATTATTTTTCTTCTAAGATAACTTCCGTTGATGCTACTCATTACCTTATAAAAAAGGATCTAAAGGTTCAATTGATATTATTTTTATGAATGGGTTATGATTAATTCCATGGTCTTTATGATACATGTTTCTCTTTCATTGGTTATATGTTTATGAAATATATTCTCTTTTATGGGTTATTCTTTTGATGAAATTATTATGAAACCTTAATCTTTTTCTACAGGTTATGATATTTTTATATGTTTGTGATACCCATTTAATTTCATGGGTTAAGATATGTCTGTTTATAATTTTGTGTAACATGTATGTATTATTACACTATGATATGGGTGGGACCTATATCTCCCTCTAATGAATTGGGTAAAGATTTATATATCATGAGATAAAAATGTATGGAACAAGAAATGATGTTAGTTTAGTATTACTGGGCTAGAATGAGAAATAAATTCAGTTATATAATACAGGGCTAGAATGAGGAGATAAATCGATTCAGTAATACATGGTCACAATGAGGAGTGAAATGGGTTTAGTAATGTAGGACTGGAACAGTGTGTTAACCCAGTTCAGTAAAGGAATTTTTCTACCAAGATGACATTAGAAACAATGCCTCGACTACTATGGAAATCTTTATTATATGATTGTGTGTTTTCCACAATTCAATGTTTTTATTCATATGTTATGATTTCATGTCTTATGTTATTTATTTTCTTATGAATCATGATTTATGCATTTCCATTCTTTACACCATGATTCATGTATATGATATTTGATATATACAGTTTGATATTCTATTTTCATTATCAAGTTATCATACTCTTATGCTCGGGATTATGCTTATATATCTCTAGTGTTTACACTTGTTGACCAATTGAACTCACCATTTTTTATGTTTCCTTCCCCAGGTTATGAAGATATGTATTATGTTTGATGTTTCTAAAAAGGGTGGTAGTCATGAAGAACTTAGTGGGAGCTAATGTAGCTCATTTATGTACAAGTGTATATGTTTTCCATGTTCCCAAAGTCACTAGACTAATTTGGACATTGGGAATCTATTTTTATAATGTTTTAATTATTCCATAAAATTTATGTAATGTTAATGTATTAAAAGTGTGGGTCGCTATAATGGTAACTCCAGATCAACAAGAAGCATTGTAACTTAGATGTTTCATATGAACTCTCCATGATTCAACCTTTGTGGGGTACACCAGTTTATCGGATCGGTTGATATCATGATGAGATGATCTTAAGAGGTAGTTCCTTTTCTAGTTCAGTTCAACACTTCCAAAAACAACAGATAATGACTCCTAAAACTGAAATCAATAGGGAAATTAGAGATTCTCTTAATTTATTTCTAAATGGAAAGGGATCACCTAATCTTTGAATTGGCCACTCATCTAAGATGAGATTTGGGAAATGTGTGTCAATTACCTTTGTGACGAGCTACGAACACCGTTCATCTCAGTGAAATATAAATGTGGGTTTAGGGACTTCTCCCCCATTTCCTAAAGCATAGAAGACTCCATAAAACATACTAAGATCAAGTCTTGGGTAACCCAAATGATCCCATGAAAAGGATTGGGGAGTGAAAAAAAGGCATCTATCATGCTTAAGACATCCCAAAACCTATTACAGCTCCAATGCCTATGTTGAATCATGTTGGCCCCCCTAAGAATATACAACAACCCCTACCTTGACAAGATGAGCGGACGGGACCTAGGCAAAATAAATTTAAGGAATTGAGGAATAAAGTTTTCTCGTTCCAAGATGATCATGTATGTAGCTATTTTATAGTTTCCATGGAATTATGTTTTCTCCATCAACCAAAGACGAAATGGTCCAATGATTTGGGTCTCGATGACCAGCCAAATTGTTTTCCATTACATCAGATTCTGGGACACACTACCCGGGGTTTTTATCATCAAATACCTCTATTAGAAAATTATGGATTTCAAGAAATTCGAAGTAGGACCACCACTAGTATTTGTGGAATATATATCATCTAATTTTCATAATGAAGGAGATGATTTGAAATAAGTTATCAGTAAGAGAGAAAAAAAGTTTTATAGTTGTATAAATAAAAATAAAACCAAATCAACTCAAGTTATTCTCCAAGAATATTTTAAAAAACCAAACATGATCCCAAATACTCCTAATATAACACAAATTACACCCCTGTCCTCAAAACACTCCAAAAGAAGACCATTGAATAAGACGATTGATTAGAAAAAAAAGATAGAAAGTGAAAGAAGATGAATTTGTGTTAAGTTCAAAGTCATATTTGACCCTCTCAGACATTATTCCGTTAGATGTAAAAGAATAAGCACCACCCCACCAAACGAAACCACCAGAAGTTGTCAATCAGGCATAATCATCATTAAATAAGGAGTTGTTCTTTGGCCCCATTAATGTCCTTACCTCAATGGATCCCTTATACAATGAAGAGTATGCATATGAACTCAAGTTACCCACATCCAATTAGGGAATGAGAGGAAGATGCCACAAAATTAAGGGACTCTAAGGAAGACACAACCATGGTAGAAACCATACTTATGACCACACCCACACTGAAACCATCAATGTTGTAGAAACTTGAGGAAGAGACCTTTAGCCAATACAACATGAATAGGAAAGATCCCATTCATCTACCAAAATCCACTCTATCCTGATCATTCCAGAATAACCATCAGAAGAAGAACATGTGTCTAATCACCCTCGGCATGCAGGAAGACCTGCCCAACCCAACTCTCAATTAACATAATCCCCTAAAACTCATTTCCCGAAGGCCCATAGAAATTCATCTAATAATCAATCCCCTAAAGTGCTTGTAAAATTGAATCATCACACTAGGAAGTGCCAACATTTAGATCATAAATATAACATCCTGAAATAGTTATCTTGAGTACCAGCCATGATATAAATCATAGATTTCATAAGATTATTGAAATAACTCCTGGAATAACTTATAGATGATTTTTGGAGCCCCTAGGAATTTAAAACCGAATTGGAAACTGTTGAGATCTGTTAGACATAGACCAAACCTAGATAATTCCACATGGTTATCTTCTTCATGGATCAAGATGAAGTATACATTATGCAGGGACATATTAGACCCTTATATGGGTCTGGTAGGACAAATGGTGTTGATATTTGAAAAGTCTTCATTGAAAATTGGTATGGACTTAATCTCATCCCAAAATGAGCACTTCTTTGGTTGGGATACAATGAGGATAACTTGAAGTACTCTACCACAAGCCTGTTCAGCTATGAAAAAATTTAGCAGAATCCTTTAGGCCAAATCAAGACCTAAACTCAATTTGGAGACCTCATGGCCGACTCATAATTTCTACTGGTTTAGAAAAACATGGCCTTCAATGTCCTTTTATAAAGGCTCTGTTTTCATCATAATGTAGTGATTCTCTTATCTTACCATTAGTGTGTCAAATATTTAATCAATGGAAAAAATAGAACATTGAATGTCAATAAGACCCCATTAAAATCTCGTGAGTCACACTATAGCTATTCATGATTCTATGAGTAGAAAGGGAAGCAACCCTCGATCTATGGTATTGATGTGATCACTATCCCAAATTGTTTGGAAATGATCCCAGCTGGCCACTTCAAACAACTTTGTACATAATACATACTACCCATCAACCGAGTTGTGTGTATGAGTCAATGTTCGGACACATATTTTGTATTCCTCATGATTTCGTTCATGGACACTGAGTATAACAATGTTGAAAAATATGTTGACCCCAAGAAAATGGTGAATGCTTGATTGGAAGTGCCATCAATCCATCCTCAGAGCTCTAAGAAATTCCCAACTCACCCACTATAGTTAAAGAGTAAGTGTACATTCCTCTATCCCTCACTCTATCCTCCATAGAGAATCCCTCACTATCATCTAGGTCAAATGAAGCTGCTTCATCTTCAAAATAACAAGATCATGACTCTTCCCCAAATTCTAAAGAAATCATATCAAGAATTATTTCTCCATGGGAACAAGAGGAAGAAGATGAATAAGTGGAAGAATATGAAGAAACGAAAGAGGAATAAGACCTTAGGGGTGCCCCTCCATCATCTGAAGTCGGTGTCTCTACCAAAATTGATGAACTTAGGGAAATAATTATGGGAACTAAAGAAGATCCATGACCCACCCTGATTTGTGAAGCCATGTCTTCTAAAGTGAAAGAGGTATAAATCTCCTTCCTAATATAACATGTATATGTTTTAAACTAGATACAAAAAGAAATTCTAGGCCTTGATCCCTAGGTGGCCACTCAACACTTTGTCCTGCCAGAAGATCATCTGGGATATAAATAACCAGCCAGAAGGAACACCTGACACAGTGTGCCAAGATAGAGGTTAATGTCGACAAGCTCATCAGAGAAAACTTCATTCGGGATGTTCAATACTCCATCTACCTAGAAAACAAAATCCCAGTAAAAAATAAGAATAGAAAATCAGAGATTACATTTATTTCATAGATTTTAACAGGCACTACTTGAAAGATGATATCACAGTACCGATTATAGAACTACTTATCAATGAAACCACCAGATATCAAGATCTCTATTTCATTTATGACTATTGAGGATACAATCAAATCTTAATATCCCTATAAGATAAAGAATCCACCACCATCAAGTCCCCCAGGGGGTATTTTTCTATTGGGTGATGCCCACTGTCTTGAAACATATTGGCTCAACATATCAACATGGCATGCATCAAATCTTCAAACACATCATAGGAAAGTTTGTTGAATAATATATTGATGACATGGTGGTTAATTCATGAAAAATATTAGACCACCTAGAAGGTCTTGAAACTATCTTCAACAAACTATGAAAACATAGTCTGAATAAAAACTCCTTAAAATGCACTTTCAGCATTACCTTAGGGAAATTCCTCATCTTCTTCATACTCCATCATGGAATAAAAGTAAACCTTGAGAAGAAAAAGGCTATAATTTTCTTTTCAACTCCTAACAACCTATCTAATATGAAAGGAATATAGGGAAACTTGGACTACATTCTATGATTTATATCCAACCTTGTAGGAAAATTATTTCCCTTTACTAGGTTGATGAAAAGGGGGTTTCATATCAATAGAATGATGACTTCTAAGAATAATTTGATAGTCTCAAGTAATACCTATTAATACTAATAGTGCTAATGCCACATGTTGAAGGAATAACACTCATTTTGTATGTGAGTTCCCTAGAGTGATCACTAGGATCTTTCCTTGCACAAAAGAATGATAATGGTAGTAGAAACAACAATTATTATATTAGGCGAACCATGATCGAGGATAAGACTCATTACTCAAGTACCAAGAAGATTTGTCTTGTGCTAATCTTTGTGGTCCAGAAGCTGAGGGACTATCTGCAGCACCATGAGTTCCACTTTCTCTCACATAGAAACCCACTCAAAAAAATTCACAGCTAACCAATTATGACTAGATATCTTTCACAATGGGTGGTCATCCTATTATAGTTTTAAATGTTTTTTGTATCTTAAAAATCCATCAAATTCTAGGTGTTAGTAGATTTTCTAGTTTAGAACCCCCTGATAGAAATGAACTCAATGGATACCAAGTTTCCCGATGAATAAGTTTTCTTTATTAATGAGGACCCAAGATTAGGGAGATTTATTTTGATGTAGAATATATAATCATGATAAGGAAAATGAAGGAAGACCCCAAGATTAAAAAAATGGGTCTCGGAGTCCTACTCATATCTCTAGAAAAGGAATTCGTTCCTTACTCCTTGCTGTCGGAGGGGAGCATTAATAATGAAGTAGAATACCAGCTTCTTATTGTAGGGATGGAGCATTTATATCAAGTACAAGTAAAATAATTGACGATAAAATGAAATTAAAAACATGTCATCATGCAGGCCAATGATGATTATGATATCAAAAAGAAATAATTAATCCTCTTATTTGACCATTTTTGAGGACTAATGAAAAAATTACCTTCAGATATGAAATTTACTAATGTCTCTCCATCACAAAATGAACAGCCAGATGCATAGGAAAATATATCCACAACTATAGCTAATCTAGAATAGGATGAAATGATCATCAACATTGTATACTTCTAGCTAGCCTCACAATATTTTTAGACCAACACAAATGAAATCAATGAGATCATCCCTATCCCTAAGTAATATGGTCCTACCACTGACTAGATAAAACCCATTGTGGGCTACCTTTAAAAGGGAGATCTCCCATTAGATAGGTCCAAAGGGGAGAAAATCTAGAGATGATAAATTTAATTTTTTCTCTATGATGAAACTGAACAATTAAAAGAAAATTATAAGAGAAGGCTCAATGGGGTCCTTCTCAGGTGTATTGATGGTTAAGAGAATATTGTCGTTATGAAAGAAGTGCATGTTAGAGCGTGTGGAGCTCACTAGTCCGGGCCCAAGATTTCTCAAAAAATTTGAAGGCTTGGATATTACTGGACCACATTGATGTAGGACTGCACTAAATTCCCCAAGAAGTTTCATTCATTCCAAGTTAATTGCAATTTCATTCACCAACCCTCAGAGTTACTTCACATGGACAAGTACTCCTAGCCATTTTACATATGGGAAATAGATATTGTGGGACCATATCCTCTTATTACGACAAAAAAATTCCAATATATTCTCACAAAAATTAACTTCTTTTCCAAATGGGAAAAATCTGTACCCATTAAAGAGGTTGGGGAAAGGAATATTTTCAGGTTTGTGAAAGCCAAAATCATCACCAGATTTGGTGTCCCTTACACCATACTAATGGAAAATGACACCAATATCTTTTTAGACGATTTGGACAATCTATATTAAGAGTATGGTATCAAGACTAACCATTCATGACAATACCATTCTGTGACTAATAGATAAATATCGGCCTTCAACAAGTCACTATCCAATATACTCTAGAAGATAGTAAATAAGGATAAGAAATCATGGACAAACAATATCCTTAATTCTCTATATACCTATCAGACCACAACCCACACCACCACTCAGTAAACCCCATAGTAAATAGTATACGAGACTGAGGTGGTACAACCCATCAATGTTCAATTTACCTCACTCTGCACATCCATATTTGATCAAATATATATAGATGATCAATCCCAGAAATTATTGTATGAATTTTAGGGACTTAATGAAAAGAGATTCCATTCATTGCATCATTTAGAGATTCACCAAAACCTGATCGCAAGAGCCTTTAACTAAAAGGTTCACCTTTTATCTTTCCTAAAAGGATAGATGGTTTTTTTCCTCATGACTTCAATGATACCCAGACATAATCCTTCAAAATTGGATACAAAATGGGAGGAACCATACACCATACATAATGCCTACTCTAATAGAGTCTATTCCTTGATTTAAATGGATGATATTCTCACTACTACATCACCAATGCAAGGTTATGGATTAAATATTTCTTATATCCAAAAGAGTTTTCATCCTGGTTTCATTATGTTAAACTACAAGGTGCATGTACTGGTTTGATGAAACTAAATAAATAACAACAAAAATCTTCCCTGTACGATGATAAACTATATAGAACATCATCATTTCCACCTGATTCTAATGTAGTGACCCAACCCTAGAAGGCCTAGACCCAGTGTCTACTACTAATTTCATTATCATGATTACAAGTAATCAAATCCTGAAGGATCGACCAGTTTAGTAGTGTTGGTAAACCAGATACACACAAAAGTATTGTATTTCAATTGAATACACAAATTAAAACATATGTTTATCTTATTTATAAATAAATAACATCGAGGATAACTTGAATCCATATAGTAAATCACTAAATATCTTTCATAGTATGCTTCTTGGATTCTTGAAGAAGGAAACATAATAAGGGTGAGCTCATATGCTCAGTATGGGAAAAATATAATGGAAGCAATAATGAATCAATGATATTAATAATTATGACATGGTAAATAACTAAAATCACATTCCATATAATTAATTAAATGAGAGGGAAGTACATAATTATTATAGAAAATGCAATAACTAAAAACACACTCCATCAAAATATCTATATAAGGAAAAATAAATATGGAAAGGTAAGAAACAAACCACTTACCATTTAATAAATGAATTGAAAATGAAATATATCTAAAGATATGATGATTCAAAATCACATGGTTGAATAATTAATGAAAAAAATATGAGGGAAATGATTTTTTAATTGACATCATGTCCAAGGCACATGAAAAAATATACCATCAAGACATTTCACAAGAAATTTTAAAACAATGTATAGAAACCTGTTTAATTTGTGAAACTTATTTGTCTCATGAGAACCTATCGATGCATCAATGAGATATATAAATACCAGGATCCACCTATCATTACCATTCCAAATAATTCCACATATCAAATAATCAAAACAAATAATATTCTTTATCAAATATCCGTATTGAATAAAGAATATGGTATTATCAATATTTCCCCAAATAGTCAAATAGTAAACACCGTATATAAAATGGTATATGGTTTAATAAAGAGTAATATACATGATAAATGAAAGGGATAATTAATGGGAAATTCAATGTAAAGCGATCAAAAGAGATTGAATATTTCAGGGGGGAATAAAAAATGATTCAAATAAGTGAATATGACTACTATACTTGGAAAAATCAATAATAAACCACCCCGAGGATGAATAATGATGGTATCAATATAAAGAATCTAAATTGGAATAAAAAATAAAGGAATGTTGTTATTGATGAATATGAATAATATAAAACAATCCTTAAGAAACATTCTTGAGGAAATTATCCTTATATTATAAAAAACTATTTGAAAAAAATATTCTTTTAAATTCATTTTTGTAAAAACATTGTTTAAAAAGAAAATTTTTGGATATGAATAGTAAGATTAAAATAAATGATGGAAGGTAAATCTATACTTACAGTTGAGGAAAAAAATTCCTTTTCATTGTAAAAAGGTTAGAAAAATTCCTTGTTTGGAAATCGGCAAGAATATTCAATTAAAAACATTGGTAAATGACAAAAAAGTGAATAAATGTCTTTACCAAATCATTTTAAAAACAAATTTTAATTTTTTTATAAAACTTAGTTTTTATAAGAGAAGATGATCTCCAACTAAAGATAGAAATGAAGTCAGGTTTTCTTTAAACCATTTTCTAAAGCATCATGAGTACCAAAGGGTGGGAAAACAGTATTAATACTTGAAAATGGTAATGAATAACCAGATAAGAATAAAATTAAAGGGTTTATTGAATGATGGTAAAATAATTTCTTCAAATTTAAGTACCATTGAAATATCATCACTATTATTTTGGAGGAAAATAATCTTTAAACATCCCAAAGTGTGCTATATAACTTTGAAAATTTTAAATCATAAGCCTCAAGAATGAATAATATTAAATTACAGATTTAAATACCATGAAGATAAAATAATTCAAGATATAATATATCAAAATAGTTAGTAGATACACCAAACAAAAGAATTAAATGGTGAACATAACATTTATCTCACCAATGATAAAAGTGATATGAAAATCCCTTACCTTATCCTTCATTTTTTTGTGTAATATTTAGCCACATTTATTATGGTTTAAAATGTGTTAATTAATTATATCATAACCATAATCACGTTTTTAATACCATATATTAAATTCTTATAACATCTGATTACCCATTTTTTATCAAACTTTCATCAATTTCACAATTACTGGTGCTAATTACCTAGTTTTCTCGAGTAAGTAATAACTTGTTACTTGTTGGTCTCGTTAATTATATCATGGTTTAATCATCTAATAAATTTAGACCATGAATTAATTATCATATATAATTAGTATATATGTATTAATAATAATCTAAAATAATTGGAGATAGGAAATGGAATGTACCGTTCATGGAGACTGTAGACCGTATGTATCCATTAACACTAATTTCATTTCATGGTCATATTTAAAAAAAAATAAAAAGTAAATGACATGTTTAAAAATTTATATAATAATTAAATTATTATATATATGTAATATATTTCAAATATTTTTATTAATATCATCCTTAATATGTTCCATGTTTACCATGAATGAATCACATCGCATTGAGGGGTGGTAGTCCACAACTCCACAAGTGTTGTTATCATATTTACGCAAAATGGGATATATAAGGGTATGTGTGATAGAATAATTACAGAGTCATAAAGACATAATAAATATCATATATAAAATATATAAACACAGTGTCCATCATAATGGCCACCATGAGTGGTGTTAAAGGAAAAATGAACAATCATCATTTCGCGAGGCAATAGTTCACCGTAAACAGAAATAATATATTTGGTACCCATTAGATGGAAGTGTGTGTATGATTAGGTAGTACCCTTAATATAGAAAATATCAGTATATTTATTGTACTGGTGTTATTATATGAACATTCATAAAGAAAATTTAAGGTGGTAAAAAGTAAATGAAATAAAAGAGATCGTTGGAAAACATTACCTTAATTATTGGGGAACTCCTTTTGGTTTATACCAAAGGGATTCCTTGGAATGATTTATGACCAAAGGAAGTATTCAAGGTATTGGGAATGTATTTTTGGAATATATTTGACTAGATATTGTTTAAACATAATTGGTTTTACAGGTGTGAGTAATGGGGAGAAGTGGTGGCCTTTTATACTGGAGAAGGAGTGGCACTCTTGTAATATTGTGGAAAAGGAATTATTACCATGTTTTTAATGTTGAAAGTGGATCCGATAATGGTCTAACTTATATAACATATAGGATAGGGTATAAATATTTCCATCCAATATCTCTTGGACAAATTTATAGTTCATTTTTGGCCTTATGGTTATGGTTTAGTTCATTGTCAATCTTAATTTAACATTAATCATTGTAATTAATTTTAATTACATTCACTACTCTGTTTGGTCAAAAAAATAAGGACTTATTAGAAATTAGAAATTTTTATTATTAAATATATTTAATCCATTTTCAAAAATATAATCACATAAGTGGTATAAATTAATTTAAAATTCATCCTACAGGCGGGATGACAAAGTATGTTTTTAAAGTAAAAAAAATCCAAAAGTTTGTTATGTTTTTATAGAAAATTTCCAAGATAAATTTATTACAATGAAATATATTGGATTAATTAATAAATATATAATCTAATTAAAATTTAAAACCAATTACAATTATAATTTTTCCTTATAAATAAATTATATGAAAATTTTTTTTTAACAAAAAATCTTTATTTTAAACTATTCATTAAAAAGGAAATATTTTATAAAAATATAAAAAATTCCCCATACCCTATTTATTATGTTTTTATTTTAAATATGATTTTTATTTTTACATATTAAATAAATTATAGTGTCCAAATTCATATTTAAAATGGGTTCTCCATTAAAAGACGATAAAATTACCTTTATAAAAATACAGGGTTTTATATGTGAAATAGAGGGTTTTCTTATCATATGCCTAACAATCCAAATGGATGAATATACAATTTTTTTATTTAATATATAAAATATACATTTCATTAAAATAATTCAATAATTATAAATTATTATGTTTAATAATATAAAACTCATTTGAGAGCGTAAAAATAATAATATTTATTTTAACATCTAATTGGCTCTTATTTTGATTTCTCATTAATTGGTAACCCATGAATTCATTTTATATTTATAAAAACTAATTTTTTTATAATATATTTAATACTATTCATTATTACTAATTTAATGGCTTGTTTATACCTCATTATATTTTAATAATATATTATTATTTGATACAACTCGGTCTTTCATGTAACATAAGACATTGAAGAAGATCAATGTTGTGTATAACACAAGCAATCAGGGAAGGCCTATCTTGTGTGTGATGAAAGATAAACTTGTGTTTCATTCATTAAATGATATATAATATATTATATTTATTTAAGATTTTAATGTATCGGGTAAATATATTCTCCTTTTACACAAAGTGTTGCATCTTATATACACTGTTGAATACAAAGTATTACAATACATTTTTCATGTATTACATTCCACACACCTTAATTAAATTGTGTTCTCTAAATTTAATCTCAATCTTGGATGGATTTTTTTTAAATTTAAATCCCACATCATGAGAATATTTTATAAAACATATTCTAGAAAGAAGAGAATAGGAAGTACCAAGGTCAAATGAACTACCATTTATCTAGGTCTCTAGGTATGAGAACATTAGTGGATAACAAAAATATATACTTAGAGAAAAAGCGTAAATATTTATAAGGGGTGAATGATGTCATCAATCAAAAACAAGTGAATGATCAATATAAAATTAAGGGACTGAAATCTAAGTATTTGATGATTTAGAAGACAATCTGTTCCATATAAATTAAGATATTGGGAATTCATTTTATTTCTAAGTCATTTTCCAAATGTTGGGTAATTCTTTTACTGGACATGAATATAAGGAAACAATCGTACCTGATAGGTTTCAATTTTATATGAAAAATCCTATATTTTGGTTGTGCTTATAACAAATTTTAATTCATTCATTTACTCCCAGAAATTAATTTCCAATAATTTTTTTCCTGAAGCGCTAAAAGAGACTTTTAAAGGACCATAAGGAAAATAATAGAATTAAAAGTCAAAATATTTGTCTCTAACAATCTTCCAAAACCAATATGGTTTATAGATTAATCCCTAATCCTAAAATGTGATATTACTGGTTCATTATTAACATTTATTTGTCAAATTGTTTAACTAAAAACAATGAAAAATTAACTAAGAAATTGTGTTGGATAGTAGTTGGTGTCAAACCCTTATTGTCCATTGGTCATGGGTTCAAGACCCACAACCTTTCTAGGATTGAATGGTTTTCACCTGACATATAGGTTGTCCTTTTCTAAAAGCATATTAATATAATTTCCTAAATAAATATGATAGGAATCTTTAAAATATGGTTAATCACTAAATAAAATTTTAACAAAGGTTTCAAATAAAAGCATAATACATAAATACTTCATCCACTTATTTTCACATATGTCCTTCCTTGGTCTAATATTTATCCATAATATCATCTCTAGGATTTCAAAATTAAGAAACCGTATCTTTAATCTAAAACACCTTGGGTTTAACATAGGATACTTATTATCATTATCCATTCAACTCCTTCATAATGGTTTGTAAATAAAATGTGAATTATCCTAAGCATATCCCCTAGGAGTGTCAAACGAGGTGTGTAGTAAGGCCCATAGTCTTGTACTAGGTTACCCTGAGTTAGTCTCAGAATACCTTGTCAAGGTTATTAATCTTAGGAACATATCTTCCTAAACCAGATCCACTCGTGGTATCAAGAGGGGGATGTATTGATAGGAAGACCCACATAATCTCTACCTTTACAAAATTCTTGGATATTATTTTATACTTATCCTTAAATTATAACATAGGTATATGTTATCTAATATATTCTTTCTTAAATCTAGATCCCAAGGTTTCTACTAAACTTCCTTTGATACCAATTTTAGTGACAAGACCCCATAAGGTATGAAGCCAGTGTCTACTACTAATAAATTGTCATGATTACAAATCATGAAGAACTGATCAGTTCAGTAGCCTTTGTAAACAAGATACATACATGAGTCTTTTATTTCAAATGAATACACTAGTTACAACATATTTTCTTCATCTTTATAAATAAATAACTTTGAGTATAACTTTAATTCATTTAGAAAATCCTTAAATATCTTTCATAGTACACTTCTTGGATTCCCTGGGAAAGAAACATAATAAGGGTGAGATCAAATGCTTAGTAAGGAAAAAATATAGAGGAAGTAATAATGAATGAAATAGAATAATAATATGTAAAGGTAATAACTAAATACACATTTCATTTAAATAACTAGATAAGGAAAAATAAATATGGCAAGGTTAGAAACTAATGACATGCCATTTAATCAATGAACTAAAAATGAAATGTATCTATAGATATGTTGATGAAAAGTCTCATGTATGAATAACAACCAAAACTAATATGAGGGAAATGATATCCTAATAGATGTTATGTCCAAGGCACATGAAAACCTACACTGTCAATACATTTCACAATACGGTTTAAAACTATGGATAAAAAATTGTTTAATTTGTGAAACTTATTTGTCTCATGAGAACCTATCAATGCATCGATGATCTATATAAAGACCGGGCTCCACAAGTCATTACCATTTCAAAAAATTCATCATATCCAATAATCAAAAAAAAATAATATTCCTCATCAAATATTCATATTGAATAAATAAAATGGAATTATCAATATTTCCTCAAATACTCAAATAACTATCAAATTAGACCTCGTATGTAAAATAGTATATCATTTAGTAAATAGTAATATACATGATAAATGAAATGGATAATTAGTGGGAAATTCAATGTTATGTGATCATAAGAGATTGAATATTTCCTAGGAAATAAAAAAGTAAGTGAATGTGAATACTATACTTAGAAAAATAAATAATAAACCATCTCGAGGAAGAATAATGATAGTATTAATATAAAAAATCCCAAGTGGATTAAAAATAAAGGACTATTGTTATTGATGAATATAAATACTATAAAAGTATCCTTTAAAAACATTCTTGAGGAAAATATCCTTTTATTATGAAAAAAATTTGAAAATCATTTTCTTTTAAAATTAATTTTGAAAAAAAATCTTTAAAAATTAAAATTTTGGACATGCAGAGGAAGATTCAAATAAATGATGGCAGGTAAATCTGTACTTACCATATGAGGTAAAATAAAATTCCTTTTTCATTATAAAAATGATATAAAAACTCCTTATTCAGAAAGCGACAAGAATATTCTATTAAAAACATTCATAAAAGACCAAAAAATTTTAAAAATTAATTTACCAAATCATTTTAAAAACATTTTTGAAAACATTTTAACAAAACATGATTTTTAGAGGAAAACATGATCTCCAACTAAAGAGAGAAATGGAGTCAGGTTTTCTAAAAAACATTTTCTAAAACACCTTGAGTACCAAAGAGTGAAAAAATGGTACTAATACATGAAAATGGTCATGAATAACTAGAGGAGAATAAAATAAAATGGTTTATTGAACAATTTTCATATAATTTCCTCGAATGGAAGTAAAATTGAAGGATTATTAGTATTATTCTAGAGGAAACAGATCTTTAAACATCCCAAAGTGTTATATACTACATTGAAACATTTTAAATTATAAGAATCATTAAGGAATAATAATAAATATTAGTTTTAAATACCATGAATATAAAATAATTCATGATATAATATAGAAAAATGAATAGTATATACACCTAACAAAAGAATTAAATGGTGAACAAGACATGTATCTCACATATGTAAAATGTGAGATGAAAATATCTTACCTTATATTTATTTTTTTGTGTGGTCTTTAGAATATTTCATTATGGTTTAAAATGTGTTGCTAACTAATATAATAATAATATTGTTTATAATACCATATATTAACTTCTTATAACATCTCATTACCAGTTTGTTAACAAACTTCCACTATTTCACTATTTCGTGTATTAATTTCCCAGTTTTCTCAAGTAATTTTTAACTTGTTACTTATTGTTCTCATCAATTATACTTTTGTATTATGGTATGCACTATTTATGGAGACGGTTGGTCATACGTAGGCATGAACACTACATTTATTTCATTGTCTTATTTTTTAAAAAATGAAAAGTAAATGAAATATATAAACATGTATATTATAATTCAAGTATCATATCTATATAATATATATGATATATTTTTATTAGTATCATCCTTAATATGTTCCATGTATAACGTGAGTGAATCACATCGCATTGGGGGGGGGGGAGTCCACACTTCCACAATAGATATTATTGTATTTAGAAAAAATGGGATGTATAAGGGTATGTTATATAAAAGAACAACAGAATCATAAATAAATACTAAATATAATATATAAAATATGTAGATAAAGTGTCTAATATAATTTACACCATGAGAGGTGGTAATAGAAAAATGAATAATCATCATTTCGTGAGGTAGTAGTTCATCGTACACCGAAATAGTACATTCATTACCCATTAGAAGTATGTGTGTGTAATTTTAGGAATAATACTTAATATAAAAACATCTAAGTATATTTAGGATACTTATTTTATAATAATAACATTGAATAATAATATTCTAGTTGGTGGAAAAGTAAATGAAAGAAAAGAGATCGTAGGAAAGTGTTACCTTAAATTTCAGGTGACTCCTTTTGGATTATACCAAAATGATTCATTTTAAGGATTTATTCCAAAAGGGATGATTCAAGGAAAAGGGGAGTTATTTTTGGAAGATACTTGGGCAGATCCTGGCCAAACCAAAGTGGTTTGAGTTGTGTGAATAATGGGGAGAAGTGGTGGAATTTTATAGTGGAGGAGGAGTGACACTCTTGTAATATTTTGACAAAGGAATTATTTCAAAAAATAACGTGTTTAAATTGGTTATGATAATGGTAAACTTTATCTAAAATAGAGGATAGAGTCGAAATATGTCCATAAAATAGCTCATGGATAATTGTATAGGTCGTTTTGGGCCTTAAGGTTAAGGTTTAGTACCTTATTATTCTTAATTTAACCATAATCATTGTTTTAATTTTAATTACATTCACAAATATTTTTGGTCAGAAAAAAAGATGGTATTATTAAACCTTATAAATTATTATAATTCCAAATATTTAATCAATTTTTAGAAATTCTAATAATATAATTGTAAAAAATTAATTTAAAATTCATCATGGAGGCAGGATGATAATGCCAGTTTTTAAAGTAAAAATGTCCAAAGATTTTCCATGTTTTAAAAGTCAATTTCAAAGGGAAATTGATTTCAATGACATAAACTCGATTAATTGATAAAAATATTATCTAATTAAACTTTAAAACCAATTAAAAGTTTCATTTATCCTTATAAATAAATTATATGAAAAACTCATTTTCAACTAAAATTCAGTATTTTTAACTATTAATTAAAAGGTGAAATGTTTTAAAAAATATAAATAATTCACCCTAACCAACTTATTATGTTCCTATTTAAAATATAATGTTTATTTTGAAATATTAAATCAATTAAAGTGTCAAAATTCATATTTTAATGGGTTCTTCATTAAAATATGGTAAAACTTTCTTTACAAAAATATTGGTTTTTATGTGTGAAATAAGATTTGTTATTATCTTATTCCTATCAAACTTAATGGATGATATAAAAAATATTTTATTAAATATATAACATAGATATTTCCTTAAAATAACTCCATAATTGTAATTAATTATGTTTATTAAGATAAAACTCCTTTGAAAGAATAATAATAATATTTCTTTTTATATCAAATCGGTTCTTATTTTCATTTCTAATTAATTGGTAACCCATGAAATCATTTTTTATTTTTATAAGACATAAGTTTTCATAAGTCAGTTAATATCATTCATAACTTCTAATTTAAATGATAGTTTATACCACATTACATTTTAATAATATATTATTATTCGATAAAACCCAGTCTTGCATATAACACAATCTATTGAAGAAGGATGCTCTTGCGTATAAAATAAGATATCAAGGAAGCTATCTATTGCGTGTGATGCAAAATAACATACTATTGTTTGCATTACAAGCTATAGAATAAATTATATTTATTTAATATTATAATTTATCAGGATAATATATTCCCTTTTACACTTAGTGTTGTGTCTCATAAACACTATTGAATAAAAAGTGGTACTTTAGAATTTTGGGATGTTACAGCTAAACCATATAGAAATAATCCTAATTGAATGACATTAAACTTCTTTATAAACATCCTCATATCATGACATTAAACTGTGTATCACCACAATTTTCTCATCTGAGATTACATTTTCCCTAACATCAGTCATATACCATACCATATATAATAACTATGTAAGACTTGATTCTTATCCACAAAGGATACATAGAGATGCCTAAATTTTATATGTTTGTCTTGACACCCCAAATAAATGGTTAAAAATTCATATTTCTCTCTGTTTATGGGTTATAACTATATGAATAATTCAAGTTTAAAATTATGTGTGGCTTGATTCTCGTTTCTGCGAGATATGTATTGATGTCCATAATTCTCATGAAGGGCCCAAATGAAAATTTTACCTCATCCATGGGATGATTTTATTTCCCGAATTTGGCCTCAGGGTATCTTTTCAGGTTGATATTGTGTTTCTTATTGGTTTATGACTTTATCCTTTCCATAGCTAGAACCTATCATGTTGGTTATGTGAAGTTAAACTCTTACATATCTTCCTCCCCACCTGACATAAAACTACATGGATCCATAATCTTTCACATCTGGTGATCCACATTATTATTTCATGATGTTAAACTACACAGTTTCTCAAGAAAAATATATGGATTGATTCCTTTTCATAATAGATATTTGGAGATCCCCATATTCTATATCTTGGTCTATCCGCCCCAAAGAAAAATTCATATTTCCCCTTCCTATGAATCGGTCAGCCCTACAAAGGGAACATTAATGAACTATGTATGGATTGATTCTCATTTTAATGAGATACATAGTGAGGCTCAAACCCTATGCTCAGATACATCTATGAAATACCAAAAAACATCCCTCCCCTAAGTACAAACAAAATTGATGCAGTGGACCCCAAAATAGGTCCTACCTGTAGGACAATTTCAAACAAATCACCCTATCCCTACGCATAAACCAAATCCATGCAGTGAAGACCATCAAGAACTACATGTGGCTTGATTCCTACCCTCATAGAATATATAATGACACTAAGATCTCCAAAATCGAGTCCAACTGCAATAAAGGATCAAAATTCCCCCCCTTATGTATGAATTATATCTATACAGGGAGGTTTATAAGAACTATGTGTGTCTTGATTCTCATTTTTATGAGATACATAGTGATTCATAGTCCTTGAATCCTAGTTCTAATCTTGGATTAGGGCAAAAGAGAAATTTCACCATCTTTTATACGTAAATATAGATATATGAAAAAGGTTTCACATTTGGATCCCACATATGGGATATGTTAATAATCAAAATACCCCCTTTGTATGAATTCAATAAATGTAGAGAAATTAATACTTCATAGATAATTATATTCTATATTTTTCTTTCATATCTAGATACATACCTTCCATTCATCAAACACTATGCCCTAGGAAATTTTAGATCTCCATAATCTTCCCTGGCCATTAAAAGTGGAAGGTAAGTGTCTTGAGGACACTTTTTATTGAATATTCATAATATTCCCAAGTTGTCCCTGAATAAGTTTCCCCCAAAAAAAGGTTTTTCAACCAAAAAGTAATATTCATCCTTAGGAGAGGATTTTCCTACCCCCATATGCTCCATTGGATTTCATGCCCTGTACCATTCCTCATAATAAAAAAATCCCCAATATCATGGTTTAAACGTTCTACCCTCTTCACATTCATGTCATGTTAGTACATTCTAGTCTAATTTGGATTAATTTTATCAAAGGTTTCTAGGAAAATTCATCCTAAACACATGACGATAACCTTCATGGAATCTTTTTCTTTCCCACATGATGTTGAACTATATAGAAATTGTCCAAATCACATGACATTAAACTACATGATAAATTTCCTCACAACATGATGTTAAGATGCACAACACCACAATGTTCTCACTAGAGAGAATATTTCCCTCTCTATCGATATCCACTATTCCCTAATTCAAAACTACATATGGTTTGATTCTTATCAACATAGGATATATAGTGCACCTGGATTCTAAATCCTATTCCATTCACCACCAATTTAAAAATTCCCCTATCCTTGTATATGGACCAAAACTATGTTGGGAGTTCTCCAATCAAGAACTATGTATGGATTGATTCCCATCCACAAAATATATGTTGTAATTTCCAAAAATTTATTCTTTGTTCTTAGCCAAAAATCCATTCCAATTTATGGACCCTTTGAATGAGATTCCTTCAGGAGTGTATGGTGTGGCATGGGGCCTCTTAGTCCCTAATTTACACCATTTTATACCAGCTATGCTATGCATTGACCATTGGAAAAATACTCCCCCCTCCATCCTTGCAACATGATGTTAAACTTTTCTACCTAATTACTCACAATATGATGATAAATTTCATGAAACATTATCAATTCCACATGAAACTAAAATGTACAGAAGTTTTCCTCTCTGTATGATGTTAAAATTCATGGAACTTTGATATCCTCACTCAAGTAGAAACCACCTTCAACATCTGTTATCTACCATGCCACTTTCCAGAACTAAATTTGACTTGATACTTGTTTTTAAATGATATGTAGTGACACATAGATCTCCAATCCTTATTATATCCATAAAAATGAATATTCCCCCAATGTACGAGTCAAATATATGCAGGGAGTTTCCAAATCTATAGAAAATCATGGTTTGAATGTTTATTATATGCCTACAAACATCCTTTCCATTTATCAAAATCTATGCCCCGGGTAATTTAAAATCCTCAAAATCTTCCTACAACAATAAAAAATAGAAGATTATTGTTCTAATGAAACCTTTGTTTAGATATTCATAATATGCCTATGTTGGCTCAACATAATATTCCTACAAAAAATTCCTATTAACCAAAAGAAAAATTTGTCCCTTAGAGAGGATTTTCCTACCTATGTATGCCCTAATGTCTTCCATGCCCATGTATCATTCCTTCTCTTCTGAGATTCCCTGAGATCATGGCTTACACATTCCATCCTCCTCGTGTTTGAGGCATGTCAGAACATCCCGGATTGGTTATTCTTGAGTTAATAATGGCTTCTATGACAATGTACTAATCACATGACATTAAACTACCTAATAATTTGTGCCCAATGTCCATCCTTGGGTATAACGAAAACAATGTTATAAATTCCCCTTCCCAATATATGGGTTAGACCTGCATGGGAAATTTTTAGACACAAAAAAGAATGTTCCCCCGATGTTCCCATGCATGAAATAAACCTGTATAAAAAACTCCAATACGACCCCTCCCCATTTGTTAACATGTAAATAAGTCAAAAATCCCCCACTCCTATGCATATGTCCTTACTAAAATATGTTAAACTTCATGAATAATGTCCCTTCCCTGTACATGGGTCAAACTTGTATAAGGAACCTCCTCACACCTATGCAGGGGGAACGTCTCTATCCTTTTCCTAAGAAATTATGACTTGAAATGCTTATTTCATGCTCATGAACCCTCCATTCAAAAGCCAAATTATGTGTCTTGAAAATTCAGAATCATTATAACCTTCCCCCACCATCAGAGATGGAAGAACCATGTCCTAGGGATGCCTTTGTTTGACTATAAAAAATATGCCCTGGTAGATCTGCATAATTTTCCCACAAAATATCCTATCAACCCAAGGAAAATTCATTCTCCAGAGAGGCTTTTCCTACCCCTATACACCCTATTACATATATGTCCCATATTACTTCTTAGATTCATAAACCCCTCATATTATAGATTATTTCGTTCTACCATAATGACTGAAGATGATAAAACATTTTTAGTTAGAATACCATGAATATGGAGAATCCTTTACCCCTTGGTTTTCATTTAAATCTCCAATGTCTTAGATGTAAGACATTAAATTTCCCGAACAATTTCCTATTTTCACGTCATCATGCTACACCAGGCTTCAACCCTCTTTTACAAAAGCCAAATTTATGTGGAAGTGGTTTACCATCCAAAGATGATATATATTATCTCATAGGTTTTAGAAATTTCTCCCTTGATTGGCCACCAATTTTAGTCTTACAAAAGAAAAATATGAGTTCCCATAAAATTACCTGGCCATATGATATGAAAGTTCAGTGTCCTAAGGGAGACACTGTTAGAAAATTCTCAATATACCTTAGTTGGCTATACATAATTTTACCACAAAATAAAAAATTCCTTTCAACCAAAAGGAAAATTCATCCTTAGGAGAGGTTTTTCCTACCTACTTATTCTCAAGAAACATCATTTTAGAAACCATTATTACAGTTATGCCTCACATAGTTTCCCTATATCTTGGTTCAAATTCATAAATTATAAAACTAGGTTCAAGAAAAATACCTCATTCATGTATGAAAAATAGTAGGACATTCTTGGAAAATAAAGTCTGTGGGACCCTCACCCTATAATTCATGATCAAAGATGTTCAACCTAAAATCTCTTTAATTTTAGTATGTTTTTTAAGACATTAAACCTCTAAAAAAAAGAAACACATAACTCTACAGGATGAAAATCCATAATGGGAACCTTGGGTAAAAGTTGTGTATCAGCTCCCTAGACCTACACATCATATGAAATATTTAAAATATTGAGAAATCAAGATATAAAGAGACGAAAAACTTGTTAGGTATAAACTATGATTGCTGAGTCCCTTAGATCATGAAAAAATAAGTGTATTTTATATTCTCTAATTCAATTCAGGAACACATCTATTACAGAGTAGCCTCTTATTCTTTCTAATTGGAACATATTGTGATTAGGGAATTTTTTGGGTCATGAAAACTTTATATAGATAAAGAAGATGATTTCAAAAATTTGTAAAAGTAATGAAAAAATATAAGGGATAATTCCAGAACAAAAGTTAAAAAGTAAAAAATCACGAAGGATGAAGTGAACCATGAATGGAAAATCCCTACGTGGACTGTCACTCTGCATGGTGTTTCGCCACTCTGTGAAGCACCCAAAAATGGAAACAGTTAGTGGAAAAGGGTGGTGTTTATGGAACTCATGAAAGAACTAATAAATTCATGAGGAGAGGCAGTGATTCCCACCCCACAAAATAACAATCCCCAAAATCTAAATTGTTTATAGCAAGAGGTTGTATCATCAGCTTCCAAAAATGAAAAAATGTTGTTTTTGGGGATAGGAAGGGATTTTGGTATTGTAGAAGGGCCCCTTACAGACTATGTCCTTCGTGGGCTTCCAAAAAAGAATCTATGTGGCCCATTGCAGATGATTGTCTATGAAAGTATCTATTTCATCCTCCTCTGTATGAACAGAACCCAATGGGAACCAAAATGAGGATAGAAACAAGGAAGTAGGGCCTTACTCAGATGAACGAAACTGAAGAGATTTGAAGTGAGTCACTGGGAATGAAATAATCCTCTAACAATTACCCACATGAAAATCCCACCACATAGAATTAAGGAGGAAATAAAAATTCATTTAGTGGTTTGAGAAACCAAAAACCCTATATAGACATAATTCCCATGGGGTGAAAAGTAATGGCCCCTTTGTGCATAGGCATCCCACATAGCAAAACACCATGTGGGTGGAATCCTACCCTGCATAGCCAAATGCCATGTGAAGGGAAATCAGACCCACATTGAAAAATGTTACACAGACTGAACCGAGGTCCACGTACCATGATGCTATAGGTATGAAACCCTTTTTCACATAACAATACATTATATGGTGGGAACCTCATCCCATATGGTTAAATACTATGTAGATTGGGGAATCCTAGGTAATTATACCCTTTGGATTGATCCATCCTTTTCCATCATTTCATCAGCCCAGCATGTTGGCCCCTCGATGAACCATTCTAATTAAATTTGGACAAGGCCCTTTTCAAAGCCACCATACATGTATGATAGGGTCATCAGGCACATTAGCATGGAATTTTTAGTTTACATACCCATGGTAAGCAGAGATGTGTGGGTTATCCCAACTATTATGAGGAACCTCATAATGACCTTGAGTATACATTCCTATGGCCATGATGTTTCTGACCTTGGGGTGATCACATTAACACCCTCCTCTTGGGATAAATGGGATCAATGGCCTTCCCCTTTGATGAGGGCTAGTGTGGAACAGTCTTTGGGAACTCCTACTATGGTAATTCCCTAGATTTTATTATAGGAGGTGGAAATGTTTCTCCTCTTCACCTCCACCTGAAACATACCTGGATTAGTCAACGAAAGTGACTATCCAGGATATGAAAACAAGAGATCTAATGGGAACAATCAAATCCTTTTCCTTATCCCTTTGGGCTCTAGCACCATGCACCAATAGATTCAGTGAGATCATGTGACCATCAAATCTATTGCTTCATCTTGTTTTTGACACTAATCATGGCTCAAATTGGCTTAGAGGTTAGTGCTGATTATGAAATCTACACGATCTTAAAAATTAAATGGGACTCCTACATAATATAAGTCCCAAGACCATACTTCAACCATCAAATGTCTATATTCCCAATGAAGTAGCACCAATTGGGTATCTTCCACGCGTAAACCCCAACCAAAAACTCAAATGGGAATATACCATGCATATGCCCCAATCACTCCTCCTTTAATATTCCTCCTATAAAATGTATGTCCCAGCTCAAACAGAACTATGGGGTATTTGATTCCCAACCTAGTAGGATATGTTGGAAGACTCTTTGAGGTCTAAAACCAACATCCAAATTACCCTATTGTTTTCCGAGACACATTCTAGGTAGGTTGATATCCACCCAGAAGAACATATCTCTTCCAGGTATTTTGAGCCACCTTGGTATAAGTACCATACCATCTCTGACTAAGAACCTTCTTCTTGAGCATCCTTACCTAATGATGCTAAACCACATGATTTGGTCATTGTCACCCAACCTTAAAAGGTGATTTGTCACATTAAGTGACATTGAACTATGTGGTATTTGATTTCCAAATAATTGGGATATGTATTAATCCTCTTTGAGGTCCAAACCTAACACCCAAATCACCCTAATATTCCCCAGGACAGATTCCTAGAAGGTTCATATCCACTGAGAGAATATTACTTTTCTAGGTATTTCAGGCCACCTTGGTATAAGTATCACAAAATATTTGACCAGACACCTTTCATGTGAGTGTCCTTACAGTATGACGCTAAACTGTATGGCTGGTTCCTTGTCACATGACTTTAAAAGGTGACTTGTCATTTTAAGTGACATTGAACTACAAGGGTTTTGATTCCTCTCACCTTGATACACAGGAATCCCATCTTATGGGTTCGATCTAGACCTCAAAACAACTCATGCCCCTGGTTAATAGTAAACTCCAGAGCTCCCAACCATGCATCTTTAAAAAAGTAGCATCTCAATAACTGATTAAGAAATCCTTGATCCATCCACAAAATGGAAACATTTATAGAGAACCCCATATATATACAAATATCTCCATTAATGGAGAACCTTGAATACATACAAATGATTCCAAACCCATGGGTAATCATGGATGATTGTTAACTAGGGGTAATTTGTGGAAACATACATGGGAATGAACCAAGGATTCATAAACATGACTTAGATCTTTAAGAGAGTCCCAGAATAGACAATAGTCCCCCCCGAAATGGCGTGCTGAGCATGATTTCAAATCCTCTCAACCATTGTGAGTTCTTAAGTGTCATTGGAAAAATCAGTCAATGAACAACTCCATTTGGAAAGTGTGTCCAAGAATCATGGATGTGAAAGCCATTGGGTGTTTCTGGCTGCATGAACAAACCCATTAGAGACCATTTGAAAATTTTATACCCAATTTCAGTGATATTATAGAAGGTAACCCACCCTGTAATCAACCCAATCAGGTATAACCCTATATCCAAGGGTTATAAAAATTGTGAACCAAACATGAAGGACTTTACTGCGGCACCTACTTAATGAGAAAACAAGGATATTTCACCCAGTATCCATTCAATCATTTTGTTCTGGTTAAATACGCATATTCAGGTCGAAACACCTCTATTTTCAAACATTCCTTTATGACTAGGTTTACTAATGAACTTATTTCTTTTTTATTTTTTTTGAAACACATAGAAAAATGTACTATTTTCTCATCACTATTAATAATTGACTCTTCATAACCAAATATTTGAACTTTTATCTAATCGTTTTGTTTTTAAGTATTTATTTTGAAGATACATACATTCATTTTGGTTCACCATTTCTTCCTTGTTACCTTGAAATTATTCTTTTTACCACAAAAAATTTACAATAAGTTCCTTCACTAAAAGTGTACTAATATCACATTTTCTCTTATTGATAAAGATTTTCTACTCCGTCATTTAGGTAAGAAGATGATAAATTTCCAAAATTGATCTTTGAAAATAATTTTCTTTCCCAATGTATGCATAGTGTTCACTATCTCATTAAACATGAGGTAAATATCAGACAGAGGCTTATCATGTTTCATTTTAAATGTATCATATTTAATATTATAAGTATTTAAGTGTATTTCATTAAATTTAGATGTTCCCTCATGAGAAATATCTATTGTGTCCCAAATTTAAAAATTAGTAGCACATAAAAATATTATATTAAACTCATCTTCACTAAAATCATAGTATAAATCATTCATATCTTTATAATTATTTTTTATGTATTTTTAGTCACATCAATCCAAGTAGTACTAGTAGTCAGAGGTTTCTCATATTTATCTTCAATTACTATCAATATATCAGAACCCATACTCTCTAAATATATTTTGATTTGAATATTCCGTTGAGAGTAGTTAGTTCCATTAAAATAAGGTGGTTGATTAGTGAATGTTCCTTCTTGACTATTATTATCATTATGGAATTAAAATTAGAAATAATTTTTTTAAGATATTTATAATTACACTAAAATCATAGTTAATAAGAATATTTAACAAGCCCATAATACCAAATTTTGGTAAGAGTGAGTAACTCAAGATTGGGGTGAATTGAGTTCCTAAAAGAAATTTACTTTAGAAACACTTTGAAACCAAATATCTTAAATTTAGAAAAACAAATAGTTAATAAATATAGTTTAAATATATAAGTTTTATTTTTTTAAAAAAAATTTATTAATGAGGGATTAATTATTAGTTTAAATAATATTTAAAATCACTTTAACTATAGAAACTAAATTACTTAATCAAACACTTTATACAAACAAAAATTAAAACTCACTATCAAAGAAAAGTATTGTTACTGATCTTAAAAATAGACATGTTTAAACTTAGAAATATATAATAGTAATACTCTTACAATATAAAACATAATTAAAAAGGGGGTTCAACCTAAATCTGAGACATAATCCCCTCCACATGTCAAGCACCATTTTCTATGTTTTTTATTATAACAATAAACAGATCCACAACCTAGATCATACTTTATAGTTAACAGTGCACATAGTTGTCTAGGAAAAAATAATATTCAGCTATTATTTATGGGATGGAAAGTAAATAAATTCCATATAGGACCTCTTCCAAAATTATTCATGAGAATAGAAATAAAAGGATATGAGAGAATATAAAGTTTTATCTAGTTTAAGAACATGAGACAGAGTGTACAGATAAACAGAACACAACAACACACTACTAAAAAATAATGAATATATTGGAAATATAAAGAGATATACATATATAGACTTTATGATTTATCTCAATCCATGAATATTTGATTGTTATTAATCTTTGAGTTCCTCTTTAGAATGAGCTCAAAGAAGTTTTTTTAATGTCTAGAAAAAACTGATTGTCATAGAAGGTGATATCATAGAATTACTCTTTTATTCTCTAAGTGTCATCATGACTTTTCACTAATTCACTATCATCATCATATTAATTTTTTAATGAATGTATTTAAAAATATATTTATCAGAAATATCAATTGATGAATAACCATCCATCATTAAATGCTCTCATGATTCACTTAAAGTGTCAAAACTAGTTTTTGGAGATTTGAAATGCTCCACTAATACATTAGTCATGGAATGATGTTGTTGAACTCTCTGTGAAATAGTTATTTTAATAATCACAAATCATTGTTTTATATATGTCAATTTATCCATTTATTCAATGTTTTCTAAATGTGTTCATATATGTCTAATCATGTCTACATATGATTATCTATGATTATTTATGGACTACAATTGACCTGGAAGTATTCTGGTTTATACAGACACTCCGCGTTAGTTATATTTTTGACTCACTGTTAGTTATGTTTTTTGAGTCACCGATAGTTAAAGGGAAGACAACAGTCGCACCGATGAGAATGGTCACTTCAATGACAACGGTCGCACTAATGGAAATGGTCTCAATGGTGACAACGGTTGCATCGATGCTGATCAAATGACCTATCGAAACCGATGATGATCAAATGAACTACCGAAACTGATGTTGATCAAATGACCTACCGAAACCAATGCTGATCAAATGACCTACCGAAACCGATGCTGATCAAATGACCCACCGAAACTGATGCTGATCAAATGACCTACTGAAACTGATGCTGATCAAATGATCTACCGAAATCGATGCTGATAAAATGACCTACCAAAACAGATGCTGATCAAATGACCTATTGATACCGATGCTGATAAAATGACCTACCGAAACCGATGCTGATCAAATGACCTATAGATACCAATGATGATCAAATGACCTACCAAAACTGATGCTGATCAAATGACCTACCGATATCAATGCAAATTCAAATGACCTACCGATCTCATGACTCACTGACAGTCATGAAAACTGTTTGAATTTCTGTTAATTCTGATTTAATTCCAACAGTCATATTTTCTTAATTTAATGCACCTAGTATAGATTAATTTTAGTTATTGGATATCAGGGAACCTTACCTAGTACCTGTCAAAAATCAATCATTATTTTTTCCAGATCTCAAGGAATAAAAAGGAAGATCTATCTGTAGTGAAAAGAGATGACATGACACAAAACATACACAGATAGAAACACATAAGAAGACGAGGGAATACATGTGTATGAAGAACAAGGAAAAAGAAGAACTTGAAGAACACCTGCGAAAACCACAGATCATCAAGAATATCATTCACCTGGAACAAACACTGAATCCAAGTTGTTGTGCCTACAGAACATCATATGCACTAGGATGAATAACTATTGATGAGAACAACGACACTCTATTTTGTGTCATCCTCACCAAAAAGGACTCAAATACAAGCTGCTACATCCAAATGAGTCCAGAGCACATCTCCAATCACTCAGAGCATTCAAAATGATTATCCATTTATTTTCTCTATTGTGAACTCTTTTAACTTTTGAGAAGTGTGTGTGAATCTGTCTATTTAGACACACATTGACTCCTGGGATGAATTGGGGGATACTAAATCATCAAAAAAAAAACATTTTACACTTTATTTTATCCCACTGTGAATTGCGGAAGAGGTCAAGTGTGACCTGGATATCTTGTGTGTTGTTGTTTAGTTTTCCCATATAGAACTATGGTAGAGGTTTGAGGACCTGAACAGTCTGCTTACTGTTGTAAAACCCTCGATCCAGGGTGTGGATCATAGTTTATAAAAACTATTTGAGAGTACTAAGTATCAGCTTGAGACTGAACCTCTTATTTTAAATTGTTGTTCTTTTTATCGTTGTTAATACTACTTTGAATATTCCCCTACTACGTACTTTAAATATAAATCTGTTTTAGAATTACTCTAATAGTTGAACTAGAAAGTGTTTGTACTCATTGTGAATCAGTAAGTTTGTTTCAAAAGCTAACTTAAACTTCTGATTAAGTTAACTAAGAAGTAATTAATCTTAGAGAAACTAATTGAACATTTAGAATCTTTATAAATTCACTATAGTTTAACTTATTTTATGAATTAGGGGATTTTAATACAAATCTATTTAACAAAAATTTTTATTGGTACTCAATTCACCCCCACTCTTGAGTATCCACTCTGACCAACATTTGGTATCAGAGGTTCGGTTATCAAAACTACTCTATTTGTGAAAAGTTTTCAACTGTGATTTTAGTTTTGTCTTAAAGATCTCAAAATTTCTGTTAATTCTAAATTTTTACATCTTTATATATCTTTTTAAAAAATAGGTATTATGGATAACAGATTAGAAGGTGCAGATACTAATAGGCCACCCTTCTTTAACGGTGTTAATTATGCCCAATGGAAAATGAAAATGAAAATTCATTTAGAAAGTATGGGATTTGACATTTGGACTGCTACAAAGACTCAGTATAAGATCCCAAATACTGAAAGAAATACTTGGGATGAACCTACTAAAATATCTTACAATCATAATTCTAAAGTAATGAATTCCTTTTATTGTGATTTAGGATATGAATAATTTAATCAAATATCTTCATGTAAAACTACTTATGAAATTTGGGATACTTTGTCTATTTCCTATGATGGAAGAAAAAATGTTAAGGAAATGAGATTGAGTACCTATACTATTAAGTATGATAAATTTAAAATGAAGCATGATGAACATATTTTTGAAATGTATCTCAGGTTCAACGAAATTTTAAATACAATGATCTTACTTGGAAAAGCTGTTCCTGTAAAAGAACAAATCATGAGGATACTAAGATGTCTTCCAGATAGATGGAGAGGCACATCAGTTTCAATTAGAGAATCATGTGACATTGGCAAGATACCTATTAAGGAGCTAATTGGAAAGTTGATGATGTATGAAGAGGAACTGAAAGTAAACATGGAATAAGATGATGAACCAAGGAAGAAGTATATAGCTTTCAAGACTTCTTCATCAAAACTTAAGGACAAAGGAAAACTTCAAAGTGGAAGTGATAACTCAAGCAATGAGGAAAGTGCATCAGAGAGTGATGCTGAGATGGCTCAGATAGCCAGAAGATTTAAGAAGTTTTATAGGAAGAATAATTTTTTCAGAAAATCAAACTATAAGAGAATGTATGACAACAAAGTTCATTGGAAGAAAGATTGGAAAAGAGATGATAAAAGTGATGATATAGTCTGCTACAAATGCGGGAGGAAAGGACATGTAAAAGCTGACTACCCAAAGTTAAAGTTCAAAAGGAAATATGACTAAAAGGATAGAAAATACAAGAAAGCTATGAAAGAAACCTGGAGTGCTTCAGAAGGAAGTTCAAGTAATTCTGATTCCACTTAGGATAAAAAATCTCAAAAATCTAATATGTGTTTAATGAAAAACACATCTGAGGTAACATTGGATATTCCTGCTTCAAAATCTTATTATTCTGAAGATGATTATGATTCTGAAAACATGACTAGTGAAGAATTATTTGAATACTGTAACATGATAGAGGATACCAACAATGAGCTAAAAGATAATTAAAAAACCTTAAAGAAACAGTATGCCTTGAATAATACTGATAAATCTGATCTTAGTATAGAAAAGGAAAAGAATGATTAATTGTTAAAAGAAAACACTCAACTTAAATTGTCCAAGGAGAAACATAGAATAGATCTAGAGAAGGTCACTAATGGAAAGAAAACTCTTACACAAATTCTAGGCAAACAAGTTGCACCAAAATATATTGCTGGTTTAGGCTATCAACCTGGATAGAGACATCTTGTTAAGAATAAATTTATTCCTAAATCTGGACAGTATGCTGGTAGTTCTAGTTTTGGAAATTCATATGCATCAACTAGCTATTCACATAGTTATAGATCAAACAAAGTTTATATTTCAAATTATTTTGAATCTATTGATTATATGAAACCCATTAGACAAATATGGGTACCAAAAGTTTTTCTTGCTAACCTGTCTGGACCCAAGAAAATCTAAGTACCAAAATCATTTTCTGTTTAAACCTGTTTTGTAGGAGACATTATTGAATAGTTCCTATAGGATGAAATGGTACTTGGACAATGGATGTTGAAGACACATGACATAATATTTTTCATGATTCAAGATCTTAATCAAGGTTGATGGAGGGAATGTCACCTTTGGTGATAATTGAAAAGGAAAAATCATCGGCTTAGGCTAGATTGGTAACACTGATTCAATTTTAATTTCTAAAGTATTATTTGTTGATGGATTTAAATACAATCTGTTAAGAATTTCTTAGTTGTGTGATGATTGTTTCAATGTTAAATTTTAAAATGATGGTTGTAATGTTTTTTATTCTAAAAATGATTTGTTATTTATTGCCTTGAGAAATGAAAATGTATATGATGTAGATTTTAATTCTTTAGCTAAGTAGAATAATACTTGTTTAAATGATTTCCATAAAGTGTATTGGCGTTGGCACAGAAGATTAGGACACTGCAATATACATCCTCTTATAAAACTGACTAAAAAGAATTTTGTTAGAGACCTACCTAAACTTGAATTCCCAGCTGACAAAGTTTGTAATCCCTATCAAAAGGGAAAGAAACATAATTTTTTTTTAATCAAAGAAAGAAGTTTCAACTTTTCAACTTCTAGAGTTGGTTCACATGGACTTTTTTGGACCTTCTAGAGTTTCTAGTTTAAATGGGAAGCACTATGTTTATATTCTAGTAGAATAACTTTCTAGATATACTTGGGTATACTTTTTAGCTCAAAAAAGTGAATCTTGCTCTTATTTTATTAAATGCTCAAAGTCTGTAGAGAACCTTAGTGGACTTAAGATTAAGACCCTGATAAGTGATCATGGTCGTGAGATTGAAAATGATAAATTAGAATCCTAGTGCTCACACAATGGCTACAATCACAATTTCTCTGCCCCCATGACACCTCAACAGAATGGTGTAGCTGAAAAAAGTAAGAGAACCCTTCAATAAATTTTAATAACTATGCTAAATGAATATGGACTACCAGTTTATTTTTGTGCTAAAGCTGTCGATACAGCTTGTTATATTATAAATAGAGTCTTTATTATACCTGTTCTTAAGAAGACCCCTTATGAACTATAGAATAATAGAAAAACTAAGCTAAGTTACTTAAAATTCTTTTGTTGAAAAGTATATATTCTGAACACTAAATATAATCTAGATAAATTTTCATCCAAGAGTGATGAAGGAATCTTTTTAGGATATTAAATTACTAGAAAAGCCTATAGAGTTTTTAATAAGAGAACCAAATGTGTGAAAGAATCTGTTTACATCAAATTTTATGAAACTGATCCACATGAACCTAAGACCCCTCTTGAAAATATTGAAGAAGATTTGTCAATTCCAAATATTAATGACAGAAATAGTGACCCTGTTTTCAAGAAAACCAGTTCTGGAAATATTCCATAATCTGCTTCTGGTGAACCCAAACCTAGAGAAGAACCTGAAATTTCTAGTACTACCTTTTCTAAATCAACTAGGATTCAAAAGAACCATCCTCTAGATGAAATTTTAGGTAACCTGGATATAGGAACAAAAACTAAAGCTTCTCTAAGAAATTAGGTTGAACATCAATCCTCTCTTTCACAACTAGAACCTAAAAATATCAATGATGCAATCAATGATGAATTTTGGGTAATGGCTATACAAGAAGTGTTAAATCAACTTGAAAGAAACATTGTATAGGAATGAGTAGAAAGATGTAAGGACACCTTAACCATTGGTACTAAATGGGTATTCCGAAATAAATTTGATGAATCTGGAAACATCATTAGAAACAAAGCTAGATTAGTTGCACAAGGTTACAATCAAGAAGAAAGAATTGACTATGAAGAAACCTTTTCACCTATATCTAGATTAGAATCCATTAGGATCTTACTTTCTTATGCATCTCATATGAATTTCAAGTTATATAAAATGGATGTCAAAAGTGAATTTCTAAATGGTTTTATAATTGACGATGTTTTTGCTGAATAACCACCTAGATTTACAAACCCCCATTTTCAAAATCATATTTTAAAACTTTTTAAAGCTTTATATGGTTTAAAACAGGCTCTAAGATCTTGGTATGATAGGCTAACAAATTTTCTTATCTCTAAAAGCTTTATTAAAGGAATTGAAGATCCAACAATTTTTATTAAAAGAATTTATATAGATATTTTGATTGTACAAATCTATGTTGATGATATTATCTTTAGATCTTCCTAAAATTATTTATGTACTTATTTTTCAAAGATTATGCAAAATGAATTTGAAATGTGTTTAATGGGAGAAATCAAGTATTTTATTGGTTTTTAAATTTTTCAAAAGAAAGATAGTATTGTTTTAAATCAAAGAAAATATACAAAGGATCATTTAAAACTTTTTGGTTTGGATAATAATAAGTTAA
The DNA here is from genome assembly GCA_963277665.1 of Viscum album. Classification (NCBI taxonomy): domain Eukaryota; kingdom Viridiplantae; phylum Streptophyta; class Magnoliopsida; order Santalales; family Viscaceae; genus Viscum; species Viscum album. The sequence continues at coordinate 58,738,007 of OY728138.1, forward strand.
GTGACACACCTGTGAGTACCATCTGTAAGTTGGATGATGATGAAACTGGGAAACCAGTTGATCAAAACAATTATAGAGGCATGATTGGAACCTTACTTTACCTTACTGCTAGTCGACCAGATATCATGTTTAGTGTATGCATGTGTGCAATATTTCAAGCTAATCTTAAAGAATCTCATTTACTTGCCGTTAAAAGGATTTTCATATATCTTAAAAATACAAACAATCTAGGTTTGTCTTAACCAAAAGGACAATCCATTGACTTAATGAGTTATTCAGATGATGACTTTGCTGGTTGCAAGTTAGATATTAAGAGCACATCTAGAACATGTCATCTTTTGGGAAAGTCCTTGGTATCTTGGTGTAGTAAGAAATAGAACTTGGTTGCATTGTCTACTACTGAAGAAGAATACATTGATGCTGGTAGTTGTTGTGCACATATTCTGTCGATGAAACACACTTTGTTGGACTATTTATATCAATTTAGACATGTGTCTATAAATTGGGATAACACTAGTGCAATAAAAATCTCCAAGAATCCTCTATCTCACTCTAGGACAAAGTACATTGATGTCAGACATCACTTTTTGAGAGATCATTATCAAAAGGGTGATATTTCTCTAGAATTTATTGACTCTGAACATTAATTAGCCGATATTTTCACCAAGCCCTTAAGCTCTCAAAAGTTAGACTTTATTAAACAAGAGGTTGGTGAAACTGATCAGTGAAACCGATCAGTGAAACCGATCAGTGAAATCGATCTTTGATACTGTTTGAGTCTTATAGCATCTGAAACCATTAGAGATTATAGAAATAACGTTTTTTACTTAATCAATATTATATTTATTATTGTAACCCTAAATGATAAAATTTATAACCCGCAGCTATTTCATTTCCTAAAAACTCTTGACCTTCCGTCTCCCACCGAACTCTAATTTTTCTGAATCCCAAACCTTTTGAACCTTTCCAACCTCTCAAACCACTCGAACCTCCAAATGGAAACAAAAAAGTGACAAAACAAGGAATCTGAAGGTTCCTATCCTGTGAAACATGTTCGAGGAGAATCAATCAGCACGACTCAAAGGTCTGTGAACCCAGAGTTGGAAACTCGAGTGGTCACCGCAGAAAAGAAAGTGAGTTCCGAAAGGGTGTTATCCAGTAAGTCTGCAATTTTAAAAGTGTTGGAGATACAAGGATGGAAATACAGGTTCTATGATAATAACCGAGTCTACTACCCAAATCTAGTGCATGAGTTTTATCTGAACTTAAATATTGTATTGAATGGAGCATAAGCTATAATATTATCTTCAGTGATCAATGGGAAGAATATAACTTTTTCATCAAAGAAATGGGATGAATGTTTGGGGGTACCACATAATGGTAGATATGAGTATTACACTGGTAATATTCCTCCTACCACTGAATATTTTTCTTTTGATCTTGCTCTGGAGATGTTGACTGGAAAGTCTGAGTTCAGAAGAATAACGGCTACTAAGTTAGATAGATAAAGTGGAATCTTGTTTAAGTTCATTCAGCACCAAATCTTTCCCATAAAAGGTGATTTTTCTACTGTAAAGTATCAAGATGTTTTATTGTTATTTTTATTTCTTATTGGTGAGAAGATCAACTTTTGTAAATACATTACTGTTCATATTACTGAGATGGTAAATCCATCCAAGAAGGCTACAACCTTGTTCTATTCTAATAAAATCCCTGTCATGATAATGTTTTTGGGATGTGTTAAAGATGGAGATGAGTGTATCTCATCTAGTAGTAGATTTTTTATTAATAAGGATATCTACAAAAGAATGAAAATCAACTGGAATCCATGGAAGAAGGCAAGGGTTGCTGATGAAGATAGGTTGTATGACTCCTTTAATCCTTCTGACCACTCCAAGAGACCAAAGGGGATGGGAGACCCCGGTTTAAAACCAGATGAGGAAGTTATTTATTCTGATGAGGAGGAAGAGACAGAATATCCTAAGGACACTAAAGAGTCCAACAAGAAGGAAACAGGGGAAGATGAAGCTGATGATTATGTGGATACTGAAAAGGAACCTGAGTCACCTCCTAATAATAGGAGTGACCCTGATACAGTAAGTCCTAAGAAAAGAAGAATGGAATTTGGACCAGCTAGTCCACCTCTTAAGTTAACTGAGTCAAAAACCCTTCTAGATGATGAAGAAGAAGCTGACATTGAAGTATCAAATTCTGAGCAGTATGAATCTAGTAGTAAAGACAATACCAATGAAACTTTGGTAAACAATAATGGATATGGAAATAGTGATGATGGTGATAATGGTGATGATGGTGATGATGGTGATGATGGTTATGATGATGATGATGCAAGTTCTCGATTAGTGGATGGTCACAATGTAATCCAAGATGATCCACAACCTCAATTAGATGAGCAAGGAAATATTCTTGAGGCTAAAAGGACAATATAGATAGTGATTGATGTAGGTGGGGAAGACTCACATGAAAATTATGGAAAAGATGATTTTGTAAAGCCTTAGTATAACTCTTGTAAAGATGCATGTTAGGAACACCCAGGTTTTGTGGTTCAAGTTTTGGATTATTCAGAGGAAGAGGAAGAAGAAGTGAATATAAGAAGGGTAAGCCATCCAGTTAAGGTTAGACCAGTTTCTAAGAATGTGCAAGTGACAGTAGAAAGACATGATCCTTCAGTTTCTCGATCTGATTTTGACAGATTTAAAGATGCGTTGCTCCACGCAGTTAGAGAGACAATGAAAGAGGAATTATCTAATGCTCATATTCCTACTCCTGTGAATCTATTTGAGGATGCTATGGATGCTTTAACTCACAGATTGGTATGTATTATTAATCCAGACCTGTGCAATACTAGTGAGATTATTGGAAAGCATATTACCTCTCTAAATCAAGCTCTCAAGGATTCGAGAAGTGTTTTAATATCTTTGTCAGGTGAAATTAGATCAACCATCACTGGCATGATGAATGTTTTGGGAAATTTGATATAACACCTGACGAAATCTAATTTGAGAAAATTGAAAGCTGAGATAACTCATATTGTTGCTCAGGATAGCTGCTCCAAAGTGACCCAGATCACTGGTCATGAAATCAATGCCTTAAAATATGTTATAAAAGAAGAGTTAACAGCTTTTGGGTAGATTTTGGAATTGGACTCTTTGAAAAAGATGAAATAAAATAGTGATCATAATCACAAGATGGTGAATCTGTATTTGGCTGATGCTACTAAGGCTCAGAAAGAGATCAAAGAAAAAGTGGATCACTATTTGTATAAATTCTATACCAAGCATGAGTTGAACCATCTGTTTGAAGTATTGGATGAAAATTTAAGGCTTCCTCCAGTCACTCAAGCCTTTAAGGATCAAGTCCAATAGTTGAAGGATTTTACTCCCACTCTAGAGAGTTTAATGCAAAACAAAGATGAATTTAAAAAGGCCATGAAATATGGTGGTGAAGTAATTCAAGATTTTATCAATATGCTCAAACCATATCTTCATGTGCAAGAAAATGAATTTTTTTTCCTACTACTGAGACTCTCAGTCCATCCAGTGTTTCTCCTTGTCAGATATCATTATCTCAAGCTCTATCCAATATCCGGTTAGTAATTCAACATCCTCCTTCTGGAATATCTTCTACTCGACAGCAAGTGACATTAGTACCCACTATGCTACCCGCTCGAGCTGTGCTACCTCCTCTCTCCATCTGGCCAGATCAACCATCCACCAAAACAACTTCTGGCCCATCCATTCCTCCCTCTTCCAAATGGAAAGCTCCTCTACACCCCAAGAAATAGTCGTGTCTGTTGTTTTTGATAGGGTTCATTTTCCTTGTATCTTTTTCATGTATCTGTTTCTTGTACCTTTTTTCAGATGTTATTTTACTAGAACCTTATTCTTTTTGATCCTCTGCTTTCTTCTTTTCTTTTTGATAATCCCAAATGGGGAGAAACATATAAGTATATATCTAAGGGGGATAACAGTGTATATATGAGCAAGGGGAGGACTTTATATAAGCTCTAAATAAGCTTTAAGTTCTCATGTCATGATATCGTTTATATATTCTTTTTACATAGGGGGAGCATACTGAATATTATACCATATTTTTTCTTCTTTTATTCCATAGATTTGTGATTATCAAAAAGGGGGAGATTGTTGAACACTTTTTGCAATAGTTATTTTAATAATCACATATCATTGTTTTATATATGTCAATTTAGTCATTTATTAAATTTGTTCTAAATGTGTTTATATATGTCTAATCATGTCTATATATGATAATATATGATTATTTATGGACTACTATTGACCTGGAAGTATTCGGGTTTATAAAGACACTCTACATTAGTTATATTTTTGACTCACCATTAGTTATTTTCTTGAGTCACTGATAGTTAAAGGAATGACAATGGTCGAACCGATGAGAACGATTGCATCAATGACAATGATTGCACTGATGAAAATAGTCTGAACGATGAAAACGGTCGCACCGATGCTGATCAAATGACCTACCAAAACTGATGCTGATCCAATGAAATAACAAAACCAATGTTAATCAAATGAACTTCTGAAACCGATGCTGATCAAATGACCTACCGAAACCGATGCTAATCAAATGACATACCAAAACCGATGCTGATCAAATGAACTACCAAAACCGATGCTAATAAAATGATCTACCAAAACTGATGCTGATTAAATGACCTATTGATACCAATGCTGATCAAATGACCTACGTATAAAGATGCTGATCAACTGACCTACCAAAAATGATGCTGATCAAATTACCTACCGATATAGATGAAAATTCAAATGACCTATCGATCTCATGACTCAACGATAGTTATAAAAACTCTTTGAATTTATATTAACTCTTATTTAATTCCAACGGTCATATTTGATTAATTTAATGCACCTACTATTAATTATTGTTGGTTGTTGGATGTTAGAGAACCATACCTAGTACCTATCAAAAATGAATCATTCTTTTTTCCAGATCTGAAGGAATAAAAAGGAAGATCTATCTGTAGTGAAAAGAGACGACACGACAAAAAATATACATAGATAGAAACACATAAGAATACAAGGGTGTACATGTGTAAGAATAACAAAGAAACAAAAGAAGAACTTGAAGAACACCTATGAAAACCAGAGAGCTTGAAGAAGATCATTCACCTAGAAAAAACACTAAAGCCAAGTTTCTCTGCCTACTGTACATCATATGCACTAGGCTGAATAACAGTAACTGAGAACAACGACACTCTATTTTGTGTCATCCTCACCAGAAAGGACTCAAAAACCATCTGCAACATCCAAACGAGTCTAGATCACAACTGCAATCACTCAGAGAATTCTAAACTCATTATCCATTTATTTTCTCTGTAGTGAACTCTTTTAACTTTTGAGCAGTGTGTGTGCATCTATCTATTTAGACACAAACTGACTCCTAGGCTGAACTAGAGGATAATAAATCCTCACACCAAACTTTTTACTCCTTATTGTATCCCACTGTGAATTGTGGAAGATTTCAAGTGTGACCTGGACAACCTGTGTGCTGTTGTTTAGTTTTACCATGTAGAACTGTGGTAGAGGTCTGAGGACCTGAACAATCTGCATACTATTGTAAAACCCTCGATCCAGGGTGTGGATCATAGTTTATAATAACTATTTGAGAGGACTAAGTCTCATCTTGAGATTGAACCTCTTGTTTTAAACTACTATGATTTTTATATTTGTTAATACTACTTTGAATATTCCGCTGCTACGTACTTTAAATATAAATATTTTTTAGAATAACTCTGATTGTTGAACTAGAAAGTGTTTGTAATCACTGTGAATCGGTAAGTTAGTTTCAAAAACTAACTTAATCTTCGGATTAAGTTAACTGAGAAGTAATAAATCTTAGATAAACTAATTGAAAATTTTCAATATTTATAAATTCACTATAGTTTAACTTGTTTTATGAATTGGGGGATTTTAATATAAATCTATTTAACAGAAATTTTAATTGGTACTCAATTCACCCCCCCTCTTGAATATCCACTCTGACCAACAGATGTCTATAACTGAATTATTGTAATCTTATCTCATGGTAATTTTTCATGGTTAATTGATGTGGAAAGGTGATTTTGTTGGTTTATCACTTCATGCGATCAACTCGTTACTTCATGTGGTTAGCACAACTCTTCAAGTGGTCAGTTAATTAATTTACACATTGGGATTGTATTTCATATAGTCAATAAATTAGAAACATATTATGAGTATATAATTATGTAAAATTTACACATAACATGAAATGATAACATTATTTCTTTATGCGATTAGGTAGTTTCCCACTTACAGTAAGGTGTTTTTCTTCCTAAGGTAAGATGATTTTATTCTTATGGTAAGGTGATTTGCAACTTGTGATAAGGTGATTAGATTCTTATGGAAATGTGATTTGATTATTTTGGTAAGGTCAAAAATTTTATAGATTCTATTAATCTTAATCCTGGTAATTAGTTCATGAACATATGGTTAGGTGAAAAATAATGTGCGATAGGTTGATATGGTTACCCGACCTTCACACGGAAAGGTGTTAAAATAAGCTCTATACTTATCCATTTTTATAGTCATTAATAATAAAATATTTTCTTATATAAAATATATTGATCATTAATAATAAGATAAAAGTTATTTTGGATCATTAAAGTAAGGAGGTGCGGGTATAAGCCAAAACAATTTACCACCAACCTCAAAATCGATGTCTGTCTTACAATCATCAATATTGATATTTTTTCATCTCTGTTCTATCCTAATGTGTTTTTGACAAGTCTTGAGCTTTTATTAAATTTTATAAACCATTTTAGGCCCATGTATCTTGTGTTTAGTAACTCCATCCCATCACATAGGTGTTCTATATATCTTCCCTTAAAGGGGTTCATATAGAGATATTTTCATGCTTGAGTGAAATCTATTACTGCAAGAGAACTCCACTAGAGGAAGATATTTATCCCATCATCCTTTTAATTATATTTATCATGGTATCAAAATTTCCTCATGTATCTAGATATTATTATTAGATTATCCATCATTTTTTGGGACATAAGTTTTTCTAAAGTTTTACTATGTGTTTGGACCATGTTGGATAATTTTAAAGAATATATAGGTAAACATTGGATTCAGTCATATACAGTTGATAATGGATTTCCATTAAGCCTCAAAACTTATTTGATATATATAATTACAAGTTAATGAAGTGAGAAGTCCTATTAAATAAAAGTGAAATTATAAGTATTTATAAGATTATCTACTAACACCCAGAAAGAATTATTTCTTGTGGATGTATTCAGATGTACAATCACAAAGTCTATAGTGAAATTTTCTCATTTCCATATAAGTATGGGTAATGGATGCATTATCACCTTGGAAATTTTCCATTCTTCCATAACTTTATGATGTACCAGGATATTTGATATATATTTCAAGGTCTCTTTCTTCATATTTCCCACCAATAGTTCTCTTTGAGATATTGATACAAATTTTTTATCCTTAGGTGGATGGAGAAGGTTGAGATACGTGCATCATTCATAGAATAAATATTTATCAATATATTTGATGGTACATAGAGTGATAGAAAAAATATTATAACAGTTTCCTCATCAAATTTAAAATTCAAGGATTTCCATTTTCTTATACCTTATGTCTTCTTCTAAATCCCCAAATCACCCCTTATGCATCCTTTATCTTTTATAAAAGGGATGGTTTAGTAATCATTTGAGAAAGGAATGTTGATTTTCCTTTCATTATGATTAACATATCCATCATTTTAATTTATATTATGATCATATACCTATAAATTCACATCTTAGATATGGTTGTAATATAATTTTTACTTAGAGCATCTACCACATTATTCATGTTACTCCAATGGTAGTGGATTATGTATTTACATTACATGATCATTTAAAACCATATTTAATTGAGAATATTATGCTCTTTGATTCTAATTATATACTTTAGGATCTCATGATCCTTATATATTTCACACTTCTGCCCATAGAGATAATTTACACAAATATTCAACGTGAATATTAATACATATAACTATAGATCATGATTTTTATATTTTTTATCATGAATATTTAAATTCCTTGAAGTTTATTCTATAAATTTATCATTTTACATTAGTATACAACCTATGGATTTTTTTGAAGCATCATTTTATAACACAAAAAGTTCCGTATGTGAGGGTATATTGAGTACTAGTCTATTGATACACCTCTGTTTAAATTCTATTAAGATCTCTTTGCATTAATTGGTCTAGAAAAACATTAATCCCTTTTGATTCCTATTGGATATAGGGTTTTACAATCATTAAAAGTTTATCAAAAATCATTAGTGATACCCAATTAGTTCATGGAAATTCTAGATCTCTATTAAAGATTCCTATCTTGAACACTCCTCAATTTTCTATTTCTTATAGTGGTCCTAAGATATATATTTGTTGGTGATAATATTACCCATGAATAATAATTCCTCAATCCATAACACAAATTTTTGGTTCATTATATATTGATTCTCCTGTTAAAAAGCCTTTATAATAATGTTAAAATATTCATCATGATCCTCTATATTCTTTGAGTATAGTAGAATATCATCTATAAAGACTACCAAAATTTTTTATAGGTAATATCTTGAGACTCCATTCATTATGCCCATGAATATTTCAATAGAATTATTTTGTTTGACGGGAATCATGATGAACTTATAGTGTCTATACATTATTTGAAAGGTAGTATTGGGATTATATTCCATGTTTAGAATTAATTATTGATATATGAACTACTTTTAAACCTTAAGAAAGTATTGGTCCCCACATACTTTACCAAAAAAGTCATCAATCTGTGTTAGGTAATAAATTTTATTTATTTTGATTTTATTGAGTTTGTGATAATCAATGAAGAGGTACATTGAACCATCTTTCTTTTTGAACAAGAGGATCAACACACTCTACAATGAACCAATCAGGAATATAAAACCATTTTCATGGTTCTATTATAAGTACTTAATAGTTTTTTTTCAACACAATATGGTAAATTCTCTAAGTATTCTTAGATATGATAAGATATTCATGTATAATTTCAACTGATAACTTAACCTCTCAGTCCAAAGAAAGACTAGTCAACTCTTCAGGGATTACATTAGTATAGTATATCACAATAGGCATGACCTTGATCATGATTATCTCACATATATCAATAATTTAAGCTATGTTTTATTTCTCATAAGGTAATTATATCCACAATTTAGAAGAATATTCCAAAATAGATTCATCTTCATCCTTACACTTGTAAAAAGTTATTGGATGACTAGGGATATGAAGAGAAATCTCTCTCTCTTGATAGTTGATGTTGGATTTCTATAAGGTTAGCCAAACCATTCCCAATATAACATAAGAATACACTAAATGAAGTATATAGGATATTCAAGGATATTCAGTCCACAAACATTGAATGGGGAAGAGTCGTATACTTTCAATTCAATAATTGCATCCTTTTTTGTTCCAATATATTTCTTAGACCCCATGTTTTGAGGTGGTGTTTGAATATTTCTTCTAAACATTCATGATATGAAAGAATGTATTAAAAATTATTTAAATAGTATGTTTTCTATTCATTAATTAATAAAAATCATACCTTTATCCACTAAATTGTTTGGATCCACCTTACTAGTAGTGATAATAAATGTCCTTCTTTTCTCTTTAGGTGTTGGTGGCTGTTGTCGTTAATTATATCCGACATCCCTTGGCGTAGGGAAATAGATTTCATAACGCATGTCTTCCTTGAAGTTGATACGCTGAAATATAATGTGATTATTGATTGAAATATTCTTTTAATTCATCACATTAGTGGGATTATTCATGTCCCTTCAATATTGATTAATTTGATACCCCTCTTTTTTACACATAAAGAATCTCCCCATTACATTGAGGCAATTTTTAGGATTCTTCTTCCCACATTTTTGACATGTGGTAATGTGATTTTTCCTTCCTCCATGGGATTTAAAAATTGATACACCATAATGAAAATATATTTTATAATATTTATCTCCATAACTATGATATCACTGAGAGTCTCCATTCTCCCTCTTGGCCTTAAGGGAACAATAGATAGTCATTTCATAGTTTTTAAAATCTCTAATATATAATGATTTTAATAAACTTATCTCTAATGAAATAAATAAGTCACCCACCTTAATTTTGTTTATGAAGATAAATTTATAAGCATACCATAAATTCCTTGTGAGGTTTTCCTCATTTTCCCTAGTAGACTCATCATCCTTTTTCTTGAATCTTAGAAACTCCATCTCCATTTTAGGAAGGTTATTTTGGGGAAAATATTAATGGAAATAAATTTTCTTGAATCATTCCCATTATATGGTATCAAATTCGTCATTAGGAATCCTTTCTTGATATTTATCTACCACTGATTAGTTTTTCCTTCATATTGATAGTAAACTAGTACAAATCTTAATTTTTGGAGAATTATAGAACAAAAAATACATTCCCAATTGATATTATCCATTACTCCAAGATGATGGGTTAAAAAGATCTACTAAAGGTAGGAGGATTTTTTCATATAAAGGACCTAACCAAAACATTCTATTTATTAGGATAAGGAGATATTTCAACATGATTGTATTTATTATTAATAAATTTATTTAGATAATATAGTACTACTATGAAGTTATAATCTCACACTTCTATCAGATTAGGATTATCATTAGGGAAATAATTACATTTCATATCAAATTGGTTGTTGGAATGGTTCCTCCTATTTCCAACCATTAACTAAAATAAAATAAAACAAAATTATGGATGAGAATACTCAAACTAAAAATCATATAAAAGGGAAACTATAAACTCAGATGGAATGACATATAAATGAAACATAAATCCTAAATTTTTAGTCTATAGGTTTCAATATAAGTTATCCATGTTAATTTTTCTATTATATTTTCAAACCTAGAAATCTATTCATAACCTTTATATTAGTTTGTAAAGAGATTATTAATTTTACAAAGAATATCCCTTGGGAGTGTCAAACTAGCTGTGCAATAAGTACTATTTTTCAAGCAATAGGTACAAGTCGATTAAATATCCAATGAGCTATTTCGAGGTTATTACCCCTAGGTAAATCTATTCCACATTGAATATCACTTTTATTATCTTGAAATGGATTTAATTTCATAGAAACCACTTACTATATAGTTCACTAAAATTTCGTGATATTTAACTATATTTAGAATTATCTCTAGGGTATTTTTACAAAAATAATCTTGTTACAATCTAAAAAAATAACTATACCTTTCTCATATAATAATTACAGTAACCCAAGACTTTTACACACATTATAATATTTTTTCTAATATAAATATCCAATAAACACGACCCAAATATGGAGAGGCCTTTTTATTATGAATACTAGGTATATAAAACATCAAGATTAAAATAAAATAAAATAGAATTATTTTAATCTCAATAATGATCTCCTAAATACCATTTAAAACCTAATACATAAGAGGATAACCTAGGTACATACATAAAGAAAATGGTGTATCTAAATATCAAAGTTAGGGAATAAATAGTATAAAGAAGCATAATATATGAACCAATTAGAATAACAAGATATAATAAAAATTAAAGGCTCATGAATAATAATATGATATCATGAAATAAATATTACATCATCCCAAGATCATGGAATCATATTAATGTTAAAGAAACATGGGATATTATATATGTATAAGTTAAGGCTAACTTCTAAGACAACATCACATGGTGGAAAATGTCCCATCATGTATTAGGTTTACTCCGCAATCCTATAAATATAATCTCATGAGACAAAAAAATTACCCAAATTAATGGTTCTCTATCTTGGTGCACCTTTAATAACATATTCATGCATATGTGTTCCGTATAAGGGAATTAAACACTTGTAATAAACATAATAAATACCGATAGAAAGAAATTTGCAATATAATTTTGCCTCCTATCATGATCAAAATTTATTTTATGAAAATTCCAAAGAGAAGATGGAATTAATTATTGTGTATTTTATTATATAAATAAGTAATAATTGGTCACAAATATAGTGTTTATTTAAAAAATTTCATGATAATAGATAGATAATTTGGTATATAAATGATCTTTTAAAATGATGTTTTAAACAAACCAGTTAAATAATAATTTTGTAATAAAGAATATGGAATTTTATTTAAAACCCATAGGTACAAATAAATGGATATACTTAAAATATTAATTTATTTAATGAAATAATTAATGGGATTAAATTATTTAATAGTGTTTTATATAAAAAGGTTTCTTGGATAGATAAGTTTTCTTTAATCAGGTTTGATTTAAATTAGGCATTGAGAAATGAACTTAAGGAACATATTACCCCATCAAAGAAATGTAAAATAAGTTAGGTATATATATAAGACATATATACATAATTTTGAAGAATTAAATAACATAAAATAAAGATATAAATTGAGTTAGAGAGATAAAGGGTATTACATTAAAAAATAGGATGGTTCAAAGAGACCCCTTACCTTATGTCCATAATCATTATGCACTTTCACTTGAAATCATGAATAATATAATTATATTAAGTAATTACATAATTCATAAAATTTTACATCTATATTTGATTTACTATAATTATATTATGATCATTTATAATGAATTTAGTGAGATATAAAGTTTAATTTCACTATACTGATGGTGTTCGTTTCATGGATCCAAAGTCAGATCACTTGTGAATAATTAATGATGTTCTTTACAAATGGGAATAAAACTCAATAAGTGAACTAAAATGAAATAAATTTAATTTTGTAAATTTAAAATTTCCCTAATATTCATATATTTTATGATATATGGATTATTTTTTTAGTATAAATGTTTTTGTTATACAATTAGATCATTTGTGTGGTTTTAATGACCATCACAAACTACATTAATTTTATTTAATTAAATGATTATGAACAAATTATAGAACTTTAAATAAGTTATTTTATACATATTATGATAATATTTATCCAAAATAATATTTCTATGTCTATCCCTAAAGGTAGTGGATAAAAACGAAGTATGTTGTGTATGTAGGTGGTGAACCGAACATATTTTAAACAAAATATTAATTTTAGAATCAATTGAAGGGAGGGTAGAAGATGAATATTCCACCTTAATAATAATATATCAGTATATTTAATATACTAATGTTATGATGTCTATGTAGATAGAAAACATATGGTGTTGTTATAAGAATAATAAAACTAAATGAGTTCTAGTTGAGAATTTACCACTCCCTTTGCTTGTCTCCCCTTAGGTTACCCCTTAATGCTCCTTGGAATGGTAATCGGTAAGGCTAGTGATTTTAGGGATATGAGGAGATAAAAGTGGATAGATTAGGGTAGTGTTTGGGAATCCTGAAAGGCTTAGATGATGTCAGGATAAGGGGTGGTGAGAAGTTGTATTTATTGGGGGAGGAGATGGGTGTTTTAACAGTATATCTATTAATTTATTACTTTAGCTGAAAACTACCAATAGTGATGAATATTGCGATCATATATATTAAATGGTGCATGTGATTTTTAACTAATAGTTTCTTATATAATCCCATATGAAATAAATTGTATATTTAACTTTGAATGTTAAATATGATATTTTATTGTATTTCATTATTCATAATAAATTCCACTATTTTTGAAAAAAACAAAAAAACCACCCTATAAATATTTTTATGTGTATATTAAAAAATTAAATCCACCTTAAGAAAATAATTCCCAAAATATGAGAAATTTAATTTTATAAAAATTTGAAAAATATGAATTTTAATATTATGATCAATTTCTTGACACTTTGAAAAATTACTTATGGTCCAATAAAATTATATTATCATTATAATACAACTTAAAATTAATTTATAAAAACATTTAATGAAATTAAAATTTATATTAAAACATTATATTCTTTATAAAAATGGAATTAAAATGTATATGTTTTACGAAAATAAAAATCAATACTTTATCACCATAAAAAACATTTGTTTACTTGTATAATGATACAATTATATCATATATATATATATTTTAAGATATATAAATTTTATTTTATACTTCCATAGGCGGGGGAATGTACTAATGATTAGGTTACTTCTCCTAAAGGTCATTTTATTGTTAGAATGGTCAAAATACTATTCCAACATTTAGATTACTATTCTAACAGTCTAATTTGTAACAATCATGCGAGTTTACTACTTTTTATAAATACATAATATTTCATTATTTCTTCATTAACTTATATTTTATCTAAAGGATATATATATTTTCATTTTCATTATTAATATTGTATGGATGATATTTTTTTCTTTTTTATAGTGTTGTTCACAAGTGCAGTTATTTTGGTGGATCGAGCAGATCCAAATTTTCATAATATAGTTTTTATTTTTTCTATTTTTTATCCCACTGTAATATATTAAATTATTATGAACATATATATTCTATATATTCAATGTTTATATTAATATAATAAAACACTCTTGTATCTATCATGTGGTGTATGTGAATTATATCATATAATATTATTAAATATGTTTCAATTATAAAATTTTAATGGAAAATCCATTGATAAAATTCTAGGTCGTTACAGTCTCCAAGAGGCACTGTGTTTATAATACATATAGCAAAGTAGATTTATGATCAATACCAATCCATAAAAGGATAGTGGTTTATTGTAGGAACCACCACATGATATTTTACGAATATCTATAAGTGGATACCAAGAGTGGAGAACCCTAAGAAAATGGGAAAATGATCTGAGCCCCAGGATAGAAAAATGAAATATGTAATAACTTTGGGTAAGGGAATAAGGAATGGGTACTCCCTATTAACATTCAAATTTTCATTCTATAGTATATGTGTATATTGATATAGAGAATCTAGTCGCATCAACATGGGCTCATTGAGCTCTTCATTTTCTTAAACAACCACCTCTTTGGTAGTTTCATTAGTAACATCCAGGGATGGTTTCTAAAGTTACAATACTATATAAAAAGAATGATAAAATTCATTAAATAATTTCATTTGATAATGATTAAATCATATAGAATTCAAATTTCCATGTTCCCCCTAATTAAGATTGGTATTTTGATCATCTTGGGAAATAATAATAAATTATTCATCCTTGAATTCCTTCAACTTATTATATATGAAAAATAACATTTCATTATCATTAATATCACTCTCTAGGTCATGAATAGGCGATAGTTCTTCAAGAAAATATAAGGTTAGTGATTTTTTTGATTAAAATGTAAAATTTAAAACATGAGAATCATGTGTCAAGTTCATTACCATTAATTAACTAGATTTAACTATTGATTTTTTAAAGGTCTTTGGGAGGATTCAAAAATTTTGTGGGAGATAATCATTTTGTAGTTTTACTTCCAAATCGATGACATCTTCTTATAAATTGAAAGTGATGACCTAATTTTATACCTCAAAAACATCTTGATGTAATTATAGAAAGTAGTGAAAAATTATTCAAATTACATAGCTAAGGAATATTATATTTTCTGTATGATGCATTCCTTCAGGACCCTAATGATCTCCTTGAATTCCTCCTCCTCATAGTTAGATTTTCACACCCCTCAAATCATCGAAGAAAATAATAACATAGTTTTACTAATATAAGGGGGTGAAGTAAAAAATGATTCATTTTTTATTTTTATTAAAATTTTAGTAATGTATTTACAATGTGAAATTAAATAATTAGTGAATATCATGGATCTCTAAAATAATTACAATTTGATAATGTTATTGTGCATACTCTCAAAATATTTATGGATTTATACTATTTTTAGTACATTGGATAACCTAGTATTTCAATATCAAGGAAACATAATGTTGGTCACTCAATATTCTAATTTTCATTGTTATTTTTTTTAATTTATATTTTATTAAAATGAAATGGATATTTGTGGTTTTTCAAATTGAATTTTTTGAAAAATAAGAAAACCAAGAGGAAATTTATCTAAAAAAAATACATATATGGTAGGATATAATCGATCTAATATTACTTGTAATTATTCATTTATTATTATCCATTATATATAAATAAATTAAATTATAATTCCAAAATATTTCTGACACTAGAAACCTATGGAAAAATCATGACCATAATAATTGAAATAAATAAAACCTAAGTTAGCTTCAAGAATTTCAATTGTAGTACCATGATTTTATTGTTATCTGAATGAAAAGTATGGATCAATATAAAGTTAAGTCAAAATATTCAAATTTCAAATGAGAATTTTTTGAGTTGTGGGGTTAGATTCTAACCATATAAATCGATCCAAAGTTTACTACATTGAGCAGATAATAATTTTCTTTCACAAATCACAGATACCCTTCCTTGAAAGATATTTATGAATCAATTTGGTGATCTAAAAATTAAATAATCTTGACATTAATAATAGATTTATTACTTATAAGGAGTGAATAAATTACAAATAACTAATTAGGAAGGCAAGAATTAGAATTTCCAAAAAGTACTACTCTACCATACATGGAATTGTAATCATAAAGATATTTTTCATAAGAAATTATTTTTAAGGGTATAACCTAATCACATATACACACTTATATTTCAGAACCAATAAAAAATATAAAATGTGTAAAGTATAAAAAAGAAGATTTATTGGATATGAAGATATTTTAAGTTTACATGTTTAAATAAAAAAGCAGTAGAAGACGATGAAGAGATCCTTGTTAGAAAAACTTCTTGTAAAAAGTCATCCTTCTCTTAAATGGTTAGAGTGGTCCAAAGAAACAAATCCATTTAGCCACACTCTACTAAGTCCACAACAAACTCTATTTATGTTTCTAAAAATTAATTAAATATAGTGGTGTAGGGATAGGGTTCAGAATATAAATAAGGGTGCATGTGAATTTCACATCTAAAATTTACTCCATTATTAGATGAATCTTCATAAATTTTTTCACATTAAAATGTTTTCACTTCAGTTTAAGGAAATAATTGAAATTAATTTCTTTAAAAAACATAAAATTTTCATCATATTACATGAATAGATATATATTTTTTAGACCAAATGATGAGGTAAGGTCTAATGTTTTTAATATGCCATCTTGCATTAATGAAAAATATTCTCCCTATAAAATTGGGCTCTAACTAGAATAGTCTTAATGAATAATATTGGGATTTCTTTAGAATTTAAACAAAAAATTGAAATCCTAAATTCACATCATATAATTTTTTTTGATGAAGATACATGAGTGAAATGTAAAAAGAAAAGACAATTTTTTGAGGATGTTTAAAATTAATTTTAAAATAAATATTCTTATAAAATAACCAAATATTTATTAATGTGGGGAGATTATATCAACTATTATTAATAAAATATCCAATAACTGATTGGTTTATCAATTGGGCATAGATTTCCTTTTCATAGGTGTTATAGGTTCTTCTACCTTATGTTGGAATCATAATCCTCACTTGGTTTCCAAATTGGGTGTCTGGGGTCTTTATATATACAATGGGATATCGATTCACAATTAACTGGGGATAATATCTTGGGATTTATAACTTTTTCTAGAAGATTTAGGAGTGTGTTGCAGTGTAACACTGAGAAATATGGGGAATGAAGTTGCTGAAAATAATGGGAATTTGGGTACCTTTTAGATCTTGGTGTGATATTATCTAGGTTATAAGATGAAATCATTCTCCCCATTGAATGGTTTTGGACTTCTCAAAGAATTGGTGTAATTATACCTTTCCAAATATTAGAGCACTAAAAACTTTACCCCCTTATAACGTGATCTAATTAACATAATGATAATTAAATATAGTGGTTAATATGGTCTATGTGTGTGATAGGATCAATGTGCATTCTTAAATAGTATGAGAGTCACCCACAAAGATGGGGGCATGTTGTTCACTATATTTGGTGTCTTTTACACATGTTTTTTTGATTTTTTGAGTCCAATGTGGGATGAATCCATAAAAAATATGTATAAATGGACCACATTCTTAATTAAACATAAAAATATGAGTGAATAATATAGATTTAACTCTATGTTTCTTCCCAATTATTTCACTGTGTTTAGTAAATCTTGGGTGTTAGTGTCCTTTATATGTGGGATGAAAATAATAGAGCGTGAGACTAGTGTGTAAGAGTTATAGCATGGAATAAGCACTAGACGCCATTATGGGAGGACTTGACAAGGTTAAAAAACATAATTTCTTGGTGGATAACTTTTGGGATTAATATAATGGTATCCTTGGTTCCATCTTAATGACTCAATCATGAATAAATGGGTAAAAATTTATATCTAGTGAAATTTTAACCTGCTTATTTTTCTATTGTGTCCCATACTATCACCCTTAAATTATCTTTCTACCATATTCAATTTTAAAATGGATATGTATTTATCATTTTCACTTGAATGAAATGATTAGATATTTAAATAGTGTTCCAACTGAGGTAAAGGAAACTAATATTAAAGAGATGATTGATGAGATTGAGTGGTTGTAGACTCAAATGTTTTGATTATATATGTTATTTATCACACATAATTTTCCAAAAATAACTAAAACTTTATAATAATATATTTCCTTCCCTTGTATGGATAAATATAATAGAGTGATGAGGATATCCCCCTACAAGGGCATAAACACCATCATCCTAGTTCAGAAGCTTGTTGATTCTAGAATAGGTGAATATTGTGATGAATAGATAATTTAATAAATAGGAATTAACATAAATATATTACATCATGTTGTATGAATATGTTACTCTTAAAAATCTTAAATCTCAATTAGAGCCTCAAACACAGTGCTAGACATTTATCTAATGTAAAAAAACTAATAAAAAACCATGGGGGAAATTAGGGATGATACTTTTTCCATAGATTGGTATTAAATTTTGAGTGGATGTGGGGTTACTAGATGTAGAAAACATGTATAGAGTTTAAGAATCACCTATGTGGTTTAGCGATATTCAAGTCTCTCTAGGTGACCCATGTTTATGTATAAAAAAATACAAACATCATGATAGATCATTTTAAAATATGATATGCCTAGATTAAAACTTTCCATTTGGTACATGGAGGTGTTGGGGTCAGTCTATGGTACATATAGAATCTTTTTAGGGAACCAATACTTAGAGATATGTATGATGAGATATTCCAATCTATGTTCCCAAAGGGGTATGCTGAGTAGATGCCGCCCATGCATAGGATTTGTTGAGGGAAACCAAGAATTTATCCTAAAGGGAGTCACTCCCTCAAAATATTATCAGATTAAAGAGGTGGATTAGTATATTTTTTGAATAATTATGTTGAATTACCTTCCTATCAAGGATCGATAGTGTTTCCCACCACATATAATATGGTGAATCTAGGGTCCCACATGCATGAATTAGAGTAGGGTGAGTAAGAACATAGAACCTAGATTAAACCTTTTAAACATATTAGAGATCTTTCTTAGTGGGTATATGTGTACATTCCATGATTCACTAATTTTAATGAGGACAATCGAAGTCGTGATGGGTGAAAGGTTGGTGGATGAGGACACAATGCCTATTTGTTTGGTGGTTCCAATGTTGGCCAAGATTTTAAAATTTATGAGGCATGTGTACTGGAGGGTGTACTTGTTTGATATATCCATAACATTCAAGGGGTTTTATAGTTAGATATATTCACACTTCATGATATAGGAATTACATAACACAATAAATAATCTAATGTGCATATCCATGCAATATATTTAGGTTATCCATGTAATCTAAGAACTGTTAATAGAGAAGTTGATGGTTTTCAAGACTTCAAAGTTATACTAATTTTTTAATTTCATTCCATATGGTGATGTACTAACTAGAACAGTCATAGGTAGTGGTCATAGGGGATATGAATAATAATAATATATAATGGATGTGTGTGATTACATATTGTTAGCATATATTGATTTTGATATCAACAACAAGGTCTATACACACCACCAATCTTTCACCTTACAGATGTGACCATCTCAATTTCATTATCTAAATCAATTATTGAATTACATAAATTGAAAATACCTTTTAGTTTTAGAGTTTTAGAGAGTTAAGAATATATCTCAACTACTAAAACCCATTTCTTTTTCAACTAATAGACATTTTTTCACTATATATATGATTACTTAATCTATAAAAGTATTGAACATCTCATATAGATTCATCAAACATGATAATTTTCTAGACCCATATTATGTATTAATTTTCTTCAAAACCTATAGAAATATAAAAAAAAGAAAGGGGTGAGATCATATTATCTATAAGGGATAAACAATTAAAATATAAACATATCATTGGTTAGACATTTGGTATAGAATTATAATATGAACATTATAATGTAAAGAAAAGAACATGAGGTATAACATGATCATAATTAAATTAATCATAACTTGTAAGCATGACCATAATATAATCATGAGGCAATTATAAACATATCACCAAATTTCATTACTAAGGTGTCATAAAAGAATATTACCAATTTTATTGACCAAGGTATCATAAAAAATTACGAAGCCACGATTCCAAGTTATCAGAAACATGTCATATCTGAAGATTAATTATTTACTTAATGCATTAGACTTCTATATAGGAACACCCTTAATATGTATATCATTATGTGTTTTACATAAATCAATGATCATAAGTATATATCATTCAATCCCATGTGTAAAAAATGTGGATGTTAAAATTTGAATTCTCAAATCAATAAAATATTTTATGTTAATATAGATTACCTTGACTGATATTAGTTTTGGGTATTAAAAACATGAATATATGACAAATAAAATCAAGGAATTATTTTAGTATCATGGTTGGTATACAAAAGAAATTATTGAATGGGTTTAATGAGATATAAGGTTAGTCTACCATTAATAGAGATTTAGTTGGATGAAAAAATATTGACTATAAACACATGGAATAATCACATGGAAATAAAGAAGGCCTAAAACATGAAAATCTGAAATGGAAAATAAAGGATACATTTCAGCAACCTAAAAAGTATAAAAAAGGGATAATGAAATGGTATTTATGAGAGATAAAGGTAGTATCTCATCAATAGAGAATCATTTAGACTATAGAGGCTTGATTATGAACATATGGAATCACAATCACATTAAAATCAAAATTATTATAAAATAGGAGGTGCTTGAATGGGTAGGAGGATGGAGAGAATCAATTAGTGATTTTAACAGCATGATGGATATAAAAAATGGATCATGAAATGAGATTAATGATATTTAAGGGTAGGGAGTCATCAATAATACATCATTTATAAATTAAGGGATTCATTATTAACAAATGGAAGCATAATCATATGGAAATCAAAAGGTCTTATCACAAAATAAATACTTGGATAAAAAGAAGGAGGATGAGAATCCTCAACTTTCAATGTATCTTTATAAATATTTTGAGGATTCTATTGAACCTTAATAACTCATTGGAAGGGAATTAGAGAGGGAGAGGGAGGAGAACATATTGATCAATGCCTTTGTGGTTGAGAGGGATTTGTGAATGGTCGGGAGTGAGCTCCTTTTATCAGTGAAAAGGTGTGTATTCACCATGGAAACTAAAATTAGGTTATGGGTATGAATTATAACACATGGAGGTTTGGTGGGTTTGGTTAGTTATGTTAATTAGGTGGGGAAATGATTGTGAGACTTTTAGGAATGAATTTGTAACCAAAAAATGTATTCTAGAATGAAAAAGTTCCGTATTTATTTATTAATATTCAAACCACATTAGGTTACCATCCACCCAACCTTAAATTAATATCCTTAATATAGAAAATGTTTAAGGGATAGAGTGGGAACCAATATAACCAAATAAAAATAAAATACACACAGTACCAAAAATCAATAGAAATATTCAAAATTCAAAACATATTATGAAAGAGCCAATACTAAGTCATCGATTGGATATGATTTGTAGGGAAGTAGTGTAAGGGTTTAAGCACCTCATGGACTACTCCATATAATGTTTTTGCAAGATTATATGGCCCTATAATCTCGCACAACATTAAATAAACACCCAAACTGCCAATCACTATTATCGACCAAAGCACCACAGAAGCTACTGAATGAACCAAACATCACTAGAGTCAATGTATCTATCACTAGAAACACCATAAGAAAGACACTGATTTTTTATGATATTGAAACCTAATTCTTTTCCAAGATTCAATACACCCAAATCAAGGATGATGCTAACATAATAATTATACTAGTTTCACTGCACTGTGCGTCACCAATACTGAGGTGAGGTAACAACAAGACATAAACAATTAAATAGATCCATGATAGCGATAAACATAGTCACCTATCAAATTTGGGATCATTGAAATATGATTATACTAAAGAACCCAAAAATACCACCATGAAACATTGACATCTGAGAATTTTTTTTAAAAAAGATGCAAGAAAGAGACATCAATGTGAAAGGGTCGATCAAGAATGGATTTGAACTGAAATGTGAATTCCCTTGAACTAGAAATGAAGGATAAAAACTATAATCTAGATCAATGAAGAAATATGATAAAACAATCCATAGAGTATTAGTAAATGTATTACTCTCACAATATAGACTAATTATGGACTCTGATTCTATAATCCAAGGAGTTAACACAGAACTGAAGCAGGTCATTGGGGATCTGGATTAAGTAGTGTGTTAACTAGTGTAGAATTAGGCTCAAGGATGACATAAACATAAGAGTTCACTTTGATGAACACCATTGGAGTATAGATTATGGTGCAGAATAAAACATAAAGTCCTAAAGAAATACCAAAACGTTAGAGCACTAGCCGAGACTGAAATAGAAACCAAACACATTAGATTACCCTTTTTAACACTTAGTAATACTGAATAATATTAATCATTGTTATTATTTTTTTAGTTAATATATAATATGTACCTTCTTAACATTTTTTATGAATCCAAATTTTGTATCTAATTATCCTTTTTAAATTTATAAATATGATAAAATCAATTTTTAAATTGAAGCATATATTCTCAAGAAAATAAATTTTTAAAAGATAATGTTTTAATTGTTAGGTGTTATTAATCATACTTAAAATTAATTATAAAATAAATGAGTGATAATATGTATATATATATATATATAAATTTTATATTAAATCCTTTATAGAACCATTTTATTTAAAAAAATACATAATAGTTTAAAAAATTATCTTTCTTTAAAAAATAAAAATTTTCTTGTGGTAACATAATTTTATGCCAAAAAAAATAAAAATGATCATGTAAATTATTTTTAAAATTTTAATTTATAATCTTAAAAACATGTATTTTTTTTATTTTTAAATGTGATAAAATAATTAATCTCATATATCATGTAAAAACCCATTTCTAGGAAATGTACATTTTTAGCATAGAATTAAATTTTAGGATAGAATTATCCATGTATTTGATTTTAATGATATACATTAGTTTATTATAATAAAATAAAATTAATGTTTCTTTAAAATAAAAACAAAACTGAATTTTACCAAAAAAGAATTTAATTAGAATAAAACGCCAAAAAATTACATTTATTGAAAAATATAAGATCATAAAATTATAACCGAGGTTTTATAAATTTAAAAATGTATTTCAAATTTTATATTTTTTACATCCTTGATCACTAAAAGGTTTAATATACTTATTATTTCTTATATAATAAAATTTATTGTTTTTATTGATAATATCTGTTTTACTATTCACCTAAAAATCAATTATTTTAAAAAAATTTGTAAAATTTACCCTGAGATAATATTGATATAAATAATTTTAAAATGAATTAAATATCAAAAAATTATAATTCTAAATTTTATAATTTTATATTTTATATAAGTAATACAAAGAAAAATAATTATTTTTGAAAAATGTCTATTTTGAACATCAAGTGTTTTTAATATTATGTCATACCAGTTTCTAATTTTAATAATGTTAATATAATATCTCAAATTTTTTTCCATTTAATTTTTTTGGATAAAATATACAACAAATAAAGAAAAATAGTACTTTAAAAAATATTAGTTTTTTATTAAGAAAATTATTTATCATTGAAATTAATGATTTGTATTAAAAAAATAATTTTAAAAATACATTGATATTAATTTATATTATAAATTTTATAAATATATAGTATCATATATTAAAAATTATAGTGATAAAAAAATATTCAATTCATATATATATAAATAAATATTTATATATATATATGAAAATGTTTTAATATAATATTTTTATTTCATAATTTATTATTCATGAATTGTTTTGTTTTAAATTTTCTAATGAAAATACACAACTTCATTATTCATATTAAATAATTTTACATAAAATTACCTTATTTTCAAATACCATATTGATAATTTACTTGATTTCATTTCCATATATAACCATACTAAACTCATTCATTCCATTGACATTTCTTAAATCATAATACTCATTTCCATAGTTTTCATTTATATCTCATGATATGATTTCACCTTTCGTGATTTTATTCTTCCCTATAGGTTTTCTTTGGGTATTAGTGATCCTCATGGGGGTATATAATCCCAAAGATCTCTTATTGTTGAATATTTTATTATTTATTTTTTATTATAACCTTTTAATTTATGCACTTTTAAAGGATGTAACAATCCTGGGGAGTAAAAATCCATGATGGGGAAATTTAGTTTCATTTTAATTTGTTGTAATTTTTTATTATGAATGAATAAAGTTTTATTAATTTAATTCCTATATCGTATGACTTTTTTCTTAATCTACTTCATTTCCTTCGAACAAATAAAAAAACAGTAAATATAAATTTTAATTATAAACATACAGTTTATGGAAATAATATTCTTCCTAAAAAAGGGCATTAAATTATCACCCCATTAAATAATTTGAATCGATGAAAATTTAATTATCACTCACTAATAATATTAGTTAAGGATATCTGAAATATAGGCATAAATTGTGATCTGTTTTTAAGTAAGGCTTCTTCCTTTATATATTTTGAATAACTTGAAAACATATCTTTTCCCTTCATTGTGTTTAACGATTGATTTCTTTTTAATCGAAATATTGTTTCACTATACCCCGCTTTTCCACACATGAAGCATCTTTTAGTTCCTTTGTGACATCCCCATAGGTTCCTCTTTACAAATTCTCGACACATATGAAATTTATTCCTCTTTACTTCATTGTATTTCTCACCCAAACATCCATGGGACTCCTTCGTTCCCTTATTTGGATTGTTTGTTAATTATAACATGTTCATGTTTTTAATCATAAATCATGATAGAGGGCTTTCCATAATCCCATGATTTCTAAATTAATTTATTATCTTATTTGGTAGATCATTTAGACTATCTCTTAATTGTTTATGGTATTGAGTGTTAATGTAATTATAACCAGCTTCAGGCATTACTAAAACCAAAAGGAGTTAACACGAGTGATAACTAATTAACACCATAAGAGAATTATTGTACGATGAAAAATTCAACAGTAAAATTTTGTTATCTTCAAAACTATTACACTTTCTTCCATTTCAACCTAAATCACTCTTAATTCAATCTTGTTATCTTTAGGTAGAGTTTCTTAACATTATACGTCCTAAATCCATAACATAATAAATCCTTCACAATGTCTAGTAAAGATAATGTGATTAACCAAAGAATAACCTCTAGGTGTGTCTATCCAGGTTTATAGTCTTAGGCCCACCCATTTTTTCACTAAAGTGATGATTGCATTGATACTCCACCATCCATTTTCATAGAAATTACCCATAGGTGCATCTATAACAAAGTGGTGTCTAATTTTTAGTATCAATAAAGAGATTAAATTTACAGGGGAATGACATAATATATACTTTACCAAAACTTTTAGATATTATTCCATACTTTGGATAATCTCTTATAATTATCTCTACGATTTTCACAAAATTTTTATTGTCATAATATCCAAATAGTTTTTATAAAAAAAAATTCTTATCATAATCCATAAAATATTTAATATTTCCTCAATTAAACTAAAAGATTATGTATACCCTTAAAATTATAATCAACCTTAACTTGTTAAATATTAAATTATCCAAATCTAAAATCCTAATCACTAATTTATCTAATCCATTTTCTGATACAAATAATTATTCTCGACTTACTTGAATATCTCAATTACCATACTGAAAGAAAATATTTTATTTCATACATTTTTAAGATATTCTAGGTATAGAGTTTTTGAGAGTAAGACATAAAATTAAATTATAGAACCCAGTTATTTTTTAACTCCTTAATCTATAAAAATTCTTCCATATATCCAAAAAATTAATTAAAAAAGATATAATTATAGACACATATTTCATTTTAGTTTTATTTATAACCTTAGGAAAAGGAAATATGAGAAAGGGGTGATATGAAATTCTTAGTGTAAAACAATGAAACTCAAAAAATTTATTATGTAAGACTTGAGGTATAACATAATAATATGAACATAAGAATATGAGGATATGTACATGATAAATAATATGAGAAAAGGTACATGAATAAAAACATGGAAATGTGTCTGCAACATAAACACAAGACAATCATAAACATATAACCAAATTTCATCACTAAAGTTTTATAAAATCATATTACCAAGGTTATTCACCAAGGTATCATAAATAATTACCAATACACACCTCCAAGGTATCATGAGTATATAATATCTATATATTAATTAGTTACCCAATGTATTAGATCACTGTTTGGGAACACCTTTTATATATATATCATTATGTGTGCCACATCAATCAAAGATCACAAGAACATATCACTTTAACCCATGATAAGGGAATGTGGGATTCAAATATTGAATACCGAAATCATGAATACAATCATATATCTATTTGGGAACCCTTAAATGATATTAGTTTTTGGGTATTCAAAACACATAGATATGATTTTGAAAATCAAGGAATGATTTCGGTAGCATGATCAGTATACAAAAGGGATTATTTAATTGGTTTAATGAGAGAGAGGGATATTACCTCCTTAATAAAGAATAAATTTGATGCTAATGGATTAATTATAATCAAATATAAGAATAATACTATGGAAATAAAAATTCTTACAACATATAAATATGACATGAAAAATCAAGGAGTGATTTCAGTAGCATGGAGGATATAAAGAATGGATTATGGAATGAGATTAACAAGAAAGAAACATAACATCTTATAAAGAGGAAATTAATAGGATATTAAAGTATTTATTATGATAATATGGAAGCATCATCACATTGAAATTAAAAGGGTTATAATAGAGGATTTTCTTGAATTGAAAAGTGGAAGGAGTGAATTGAGGAGTGATTTTAGCATCATGAAAATGGTCCAAAAGGGATTATGAATTAGATTTATTAATAGATAAAGGGTGAATCATCTATATTGTTAAGTAATAATTGTGAAAACAACAAAGTAAAATCAAAAGTAAATAAAAATGTATTATCACAAAATAAGTACTTGAATCAAAAGGTGGAAGAAAAGAACCCTTACATTACTATGTATCGTCTTAATGCTTAATAGGACTCATTAGAACTTTATGAAATCATTGGGAGGTATATAGAGAGGGAGTGATAAGGGAAATTATCGATAAATTCTTTTGGGGTGGAGTGGGATGATAAAATGGGTGGGAGTGAGATCCATTTTTTGGTGAAAAGAGGCTTTTCAATAGAAAATAATGTTAGGTAATGTGTAATGTCCCATCTTTTCAATGAAGGTACAGATCCTTAGTTGTATAATTTGAATACCTTAAATAGATGGATTATTTACATTTAATCAAGGAATGGATTTCATGGGTGTTTGTGGGGGTCATTTGAATTCCAAATCTCCAAAATGGGAAAAATAGACTGGGCCACATGGTTTGTCTGCAACTATGTGACCCAGAGCGCATGACCATGTAGCTGGTTGTTGATATGGGGAAAACCCCTTTTTTCATGGTGTGAACAAGGTTAATAAAATTGTGTGGTGTTACACATAGTAGTAGTGATCTCAGCATAGTTTTCACATGGTTTGAAAAAACTTTGCATCCAAAATCCATGCCTTTATATTTTTGGGTGAAATGACAAAAAATAACACCATTTAACTTAAAACCTAATTTCTCGTTTTCTTTCTCCCTCCAATGGACTAGCACTATAACAACCCAAGATTTCATGGTATGTATCATCTTAAATAAATTCAACTCATTTGATAGTTTACATTGAACAAATTTTTTTTCATATACTACAAATCATATAAAGTCACATATACAACAAAAAATAATCATTATAAATGAATAATGAATGAAATAAAAGGTTTTTTAAAGAAATTAAGGAACATATACTAACACGACTTTTGGAATAGTAATATGACCATTAGGAAAAGTAATTCAAGAAATATAATAGAAACCTCAACTATAAAATTATAAATAATATAGGCATCTTTTAAATTAAAATACTTAAAAAATACATGATAGTATAAGTAAATAAATATTTTGAAAATGACCAATCAAGGGTTAGTATTTTTATAAAACATAGATGTTTATTTAAAATTTTACAATTAATATAATTATTGAAAATCAAATTTATTTTTATAAAATAAAATCATAAATTAATATTTTGTTTAATTATGACTATAATAATTTTTATAAGCCCTTAATTAATTTTTCAAAGTGTTAAAAAATAAGTTATAATTTTAAAAATTTGTATTTTTTGAGTAAATTTTGATTTTAATTAAAAATTAAATTTCTCATATTTAGAATTTTTTTCATAAAATACAGTTAATTTTTTAATTATATTTGTAAAAAAAAATTTGGGTGAATTTTTGGGATTTTTCTAAAGTAGTTGATTTTTTAGTGAATAGTGAAATATGATAATTTACGATATTAGCTAAATACATGAATTATTAAGTCATAGATGGCATATGGACGATGTAAGTCCATATTCAAGAAATAAAAATAGTTATTTTAGTATATTTATTTATAATTCTCAAACTATTCATTATCTTGAGGAAAAATAATAAACTATTGAACAAAATAATGAGAAAACACCCCTCTCCTCCACTATAAATAACACCCCTCACCACCTCTTATCCTCACACATATTAAGACTTGAATATTTTTACAATTTATAAGAAATTTTATTTGTAACTCCTTTACCCAATTCCAGGATCCTTTGGTATCAATAAAAGTTCAAACCTAACTGCCTTAAGGAGGTTCTCAAGGGGATGAAATTCAAGAGGTAAAATCCTCTTCTGTTTTCCTTTAATTTTTTTTTCAATTTCATTTATTTTATTTTCCTTAACTAACCTCTTATATCCAAGAATTCATGATAACTATACTATGATATATATAGTGGAATTTTAATTTTTTAATGTAAAATCCATCATCAATCCCCTTCTCCTCTCCCATTTATTCTAAAAATGAAAATATAGTTCGTGATGTGCCTATTTAACACCATAGTGGACAATGAAATTTAGTTTTCTATTAAAACCTTCAAGGATTGACATAAAACCATTATTATAGTCAAATAATAATTTTTTATACATATTATAAGTCATATAATGTTATGTAACTAGTATATATATATATATATAATATCAATTCATAAAACAAAACTAGTTCGTGATAATCGAAAATTCCCCAAAAATAAACAAATGTTCCTAATTATCATTTTATCTAATGAATCATCAACATATATGAACAAAAAATGATATATAAGACCATTTAATCTTCTATAATTTCATTAATAACATATAATTTCAATTATGGATAATTTATCCAATTTTACACGAACTTGCATACATGTATACTAGTGATCCAATCAGGAAAACCAAAGAAACAAACACTCCTAAACTATGAAAATGAGTATTATAACTCATAAAAGGCCATAAATGAACTTAATAAAATTATAAAAAATAAAATAAATGTTTAAGATGTTATCGAATAAATTATTAATTAATATAATTTCATTATCCAGGTCATTAAGTGAAAGTAAAGAATACCTTCATACATAAGGTAAGAGATTCTCCCCGAACAACCATTCTTCATTTGGGTTACTCTTTATCACCTTTTACCCCAATGTAATTATTATTTATTTTTATATAATCCTCCTAAATTATGTGTTTATGCTCCAAAAATATAAACCTATATCATTTCTTCTTTATTTTATGGTTAATTATGCATTTTATGAAGTTCTTTTTTTAATTCCTCTAGATAAACAAGCCAGATTGAAAGGATACATCCCAATTTGTTACCCATTTCCAAGTAAACTCCATAATATGTTTTAGGGAACCAATATTTTTATGAATTCAATATTTTTATAATGAAAAAACTTCTTAGTTCCTTTCTTGTTTTATGTAAATAATTTATGCTTTTCCATGTGAAATAATCTTATATGTTTTATTAAACCACACAGAAGTGGCCCATTTTAATGATTCTTAAAAACACTTTTTACATGTTTTGAATTTATTTGAAAAAATATTCACATGATATATGTGTATTTTCCATTATGAATTTATAATTTTTATTTAGATCCATTCTTTCATGGAATCCATTAGGATATTACCGTTGGTTATTACTCATTCACCACTAATTACTTGTGTGCGATTTATTTATAATTCCCATTTATTTATGGTCACTATTAATTAAATATTTCATTAAATATCTATATTTCCTGGATATGATTACTTTATTATCCATATAACATTTTATATATGGTGTTATCTTTGAATATTGATATTAAATTTAATCTATATATGAAGAATTATGAGGAATTGTAGTGACAGGTGAGGCCCTATTATAGATAGACCCTCGATGCATCGATATGTGTCAAGAGAAATAATAGTTGGAAATGAACCCTTCATGTTTTTTTTCCGAATAGAATCAGATGGGTTTTTACCCACAGACATAATTCATCTTTATGGTATAATGGTTCATGTATGAGATACTTGACATCCAATGATTAAACATTTTCTTTATTCAGTATTTAGTTCTTAATTTCCATGAGGTGTTCACTATGAAACAATATATGGATAAATTTTTATTATTAGTGTATTTATGACATGTGTTTTCATGTTATTTACCTTTCCATATTGTCAATTACTTATTGAATTTTATTTATTTATTTTTGTCCCATACAATGCTTACTAAGAAATTGAGCTCACTATTTTATTTTTTTCCCTCCCCAGGTTGTGAAGATGAAATATTTGAATATGTGATAAGAAATAGTTAATTTTATTTTGTTATATTTAATTACCAATGTAATAAAGAAACTATGTATGTATCTAGTTATTCAAGAGTACTAAACCGATTGATCCCTGGTTATGTGATCTAATGTATCTATTCCATTGTAATAAAATGGCCATCAACTATAGACTACTAGGATTGGGGTTGTTACAATTGGTATTACAAGAAGTTTAGTAGAATCAGGGGGGTACTAGATGTCAAGTAAATATGAGAATTATAATAAATACTTATGGTGAATTTTTGGAAAATACTCATGATTATTATGAGCTAACTTAATGTGTTCCTTTATTTAGTGATGGATCCGAATGGAAAGAAATGAATCAATACCCACAGACAATGTAGGGATTTACCCACAGAGAAAATAAACATATTTAGTGTTAGAGATGGGAAGATTATGTCCGTATTAGGAAAACATACACATGTTATGAAATAAAACCATACTACACCTATTTTAGACCATTTTAAGAGAAAAAATCCCTTATATTATAGTGGGGCTACTAATCCAATGGTATGCCAGTAGTGGGTCAAGTCCCTTGAAAATATATTTATAACATTGGGATGAAATTAAAATGAAAAGGTAGTATTAGAAGTCTATTATATCAAGGGTGATGATGAGGAATGGTGGTATTTGATCCAAAATACTAAGAAGGAAAAAAATATAGAAAACATGAAATGAAGTACTTTAAAAAGAAAAGTTCTTGGACAAATATTTCCCATGTGATTAATAAACTCAAATGAATAGAAAATTAATTAGCTTGAAGAAAAGGGAAGAAGAGAGTGTTGCAAAGTATGAAGATACCTTTACAAGACTACCAAGGTATGATACTGATTACATTTGTGATTCGAAAGACACGATTGATCATTTCATTGATGGTCTAAAGACAAGTCTCTGAAGGGCACTGGATTCTCAAACATTTTCATCATATGATGAAATAGTATTAACTTCATTAAAAATATATAAGGAATTTTCTAGATCCTATATGTTCAAGGGAAATAAATATAATCATATGTCTTTTCCTAACCATGGAAAAGGTGAAGCATCAAAGAAGAAGAAGGAAATGAAGCAGTTCTATTATCTGAAAATTGTGGAAGGAATCATCATGGGAAATTTTTGAAAGGATTGAGAGTTTGTTATAAGTTTAGAGAAATGGATCCTCAAAAAATAAATTATTGGAGAATAAAAAATAAATTATGGTCAAGGTTTAAACTATAATGAAATGGGGTATTATTCAAATCAATAGCCCAATAATCATGGGAAACTACCACAAAAAAGGCCAAAAGGAGATGACCAAGATCATGTGATCACTAAATCTGAAGTAGAAATGCCCAATTAAGTGTTGGTGGGTATATTAATCTTATCTTAAAATCTTTCTAATGATTTATTTGATTCTATATCAATTCACTATTTTATATCTACCCTATTTTCCAATAAAATTAGATATTTTCATTTTCAATTAATAATGGAGTTATTAGTCAAAAACCCTTTGGAAAGACTCATTTCATCAAAAATGTGTTGGGAAGTTCCCATTATGCCATATAAACTGGATTTATTTTCTGACCTTATCCTCATACCTGTGGTTTATTTTTATATAATTTTCAGAATGGAATGGATTTTAGAATATGATGCAAGAATTTATTACAAGAAGAAAGAAATTTTAATTTTTCTGGAAGTTGCATAATACCTTATCTTTTGAGTAGAAACATCATCATTTGATTCTTATATATACCGACCCCAAGAAGCTTTACTGTATGAAATTCATGGATAGTTAGGGAAAAAACATTCAAAGATGAGGAAATTCATCTTCAAATTGAGTGTATACCAATTGTGTTGAAATGAATTTATTTATTTCCTGAGGAATTACTTGGTTACCCCCTAGAGCATGAAGTTTAATTTACCATTGATCTAATTCTTAATTCAAGAAAAATATCAAAGACTACATATATAATGGAAACTATTGAATTAGTGGAGATGAATAAATAACTAGGGGATTTAAGTAATAAAGGATTTATTCTCCCTAGTGTTTCTCTATAGGGAGCCACTAGACTCTTTGTTAAGAAGAAAGACAGATCCTTGAGGTTGTGCATTGACTATAAAAAAATAAGTTCTATTACAATAAAGAAGAACTATCCTCTACCTCACATTGATTAATAATTTGATCAAATTTATGGTGATAAATATTTCTCAAAGATTGAATTTCGTTCTGGGTATCATCAGTTGTGAGTAAGGAAGGAAGATATTCCAAAGACAACTTTTTGGATGAGGTATGAATATTATGAGTTAACCATAATTCCATTTGGATTTATTAATGAACCCTCTATTTTCATAGATATAACGAATAGAGTATTAAAGGAATATCATATTGATTTTGTTTTATTATTCATTGATGATATTCTATTGTATTATCAAATCCATGAATATCATGAGAATCTTGCAGATTATTCTTGAGACTCTCAGAAGGAATGAGTTTTATTGTAAAATTAGCATGTGTGAATTTTGGATTCAGGAAATTTATTTTCTTTTCCATATTGTCTCTAAGAATGGAATATCAGTTGATCCTATGAAGATAATGGAAATTTAGGAATGGCCTATTCCAACAAGCATAACTGAGGTACATAGCTTCATTGGTTTAGTAGGTTATTATCAACATTTTTTCATAATTTTTCCCAATTGCATATCCCATTAACCAAGTTCACATGTTAAGGGATTAAGATTGTATGGAAAAAAATGTAAAGAAAGATTTGATGAATTGAATATAATATTAGTCAATTCTCTGATTTTGATGCTACCTTCAAGAAATGATGGGTTTAGGATATACCTGGATGAATCAAATAAAGGACATCATTGTTTCCTTATACACAATGATACTGTTTTTGTATATGCATCAAGATAGTTGAAGTCTCATGAAAGAAATTATCCAACTCATGATTTTGAGTTAGTAGTTGTAATATTTTCTCTATAGATATAGAGAAACTATATATATTGTGAAATATGAGAGATATATACGAATCACATGTGTTTTAAATACATCATTATAGATAAAGAACTAAACATAAGGCAAAATAGATGGCTCAAATTACACAATGATTATGAATTCTCAGTACACTACCATATACTTAAATAAAATAATGTAGAAGATGCATTAAGTATGAAATAAATTGGACTTATTACCCAAATTAAGTTTGAGTAAGATACTATATTAATGTATTTAGAAAATATGGATATGAGATTTTTGAGAAAATGAAAAAATCACTCCTTTTTTATGTGATTTCTAAACAATCTTTACCCAATAAGATAAAAAAAATGAAAAATATGAGGATGAGAATTTTCAAAAAAAAAAAATTAAACCCATTAAGGATGGAAATTGGAATACTTCTTGTGTGAGGAAGAAATTCTAAAATTTGGAAATAGGTTATGTGTTCGATCAAATCTTGAGCAAAAAAAGGGAACTATTAGATGGTGCTCATAGATCAAAATTCTCTATACACCATGGTAGTACCAAGATGTGTGAATATATGAATGAAAATTTTTGGTGGGATTATGTGAAGTGTAAAATTGATGACTATGGGTCAAAGTGTCTATTTTTTCAACAAGTTAAGGATGGGAGATATCATCCTTGAAAATCCATGTAACGCCTACCTATTCTTATGTGGAAGTGAGATGACATTGCAATGGAATTTGTCACAGTACTACTAAGGAAACATATAAAGAATGATGTAATAAGGTTTATTATTGTCCATCTTAAAAAACATCACATTTTTTTACTATAAGTGACAATTTTCCACTAGATTACCTAGAAAAAATATATATAAATGAAGTTGTAAGACTTTCTAGTGAACCTTTATTGATTGAGTTTGATCAAGATCCCAAATTTAACTCAAAATTATGGAAGATTATTCAGAAGGATATTGATAATGATCTTCATTTGAGTAATACATATCGCCCTTAAATTGAAATATGGTCTAAAAGGACTTTTAGAACATTGGGAGACAAGTTGAGACAATACACACTTGAATTTCAAGGTATGTGGGATCAGAATTTACCTTTGGTCAAATTTTCTTACAATCATAGTTCCCATTTAAGTATTCAAATAGTTCAATATGAAGCATTATATATAAAGACATTTCAAACAACAAGTTGTTAGGATGAAGTTGGTGAGAAGAAACTTATAGGCCTAGAACTTATTGAAGAGATAAAGACAAAGGTAAATACTATTCAAGATTATTTTATTTCAGCTCTATGTAGGAAAAAAGTCATGTTGACTACTAGAGAAATTATTTGTAATTTCAAGTGAGAGATCATGTCTTTATTAAAGTATATCCATGGAAGGGTATCTTAAGGTTTAGTAAGAAAAAGAAAATGAACCCCATGTAGATCCGAACATTTGAAATTTTGGATAGAATTAGAGTTGTAGATTACTGATTAGAAATGACTCCAAGGCTCTCCGAAGATCATGACATGTTCCAAATATCATTATTAATGAATTAAAATCTATACCCAAAGCATGTACCCAACTAAAAAGAAATATAACTAGAATAATATTTTATAACTATGAAGATCCTATAAAAAATATTGACACAAGAGAGAAAGTATTTAGAAATTCGGATGACTCAACTGGTAAAGGTTTTTCTTGGAGAAACCATAAAACGGAAGACATAATGTGGGAACCTGAGGATGTTATGAATAAGAACAACCCACATCTCTTTAGAGGGAAATATTTATGAAACATTTTGAGGAAAAAAATTTAGGAGGGAATAATATAAAACCCCATGATTTTACAGTATGTATTGTCTTAAATAAATTTAATTCATTCAATAGTTTACAAATCACACAAATTATTTCATATACTACAAATCTTATAAAACCATGTAGAGAACAAAAAAAATTTAACTGATGAATGAATGAAATAAGAGGCTTTTCCTATAAATTAAGGAACATATAGTAACTTGAACTTTCAAATAGTGATATGACCCATAGGAATAGTACTTCATCCAATAGAATAGTAACCTAACATATGAAAGTATAAATAATTTGGGAATATTATAAATGAAAATATTATATAAATATATCAAAGTATAAGTAAATAAATATTTTTGAAAATTGTAAATTAAATGTTGATATTTTTAAAAAACATTAATGTTTATTTATAATTGTATAATTAAAATATTGATTTAAAAGAGAATTTATTTTCATAAATTAAAATAATAAAATAATATTTTCTTTTATTATGATTATAAGATAATTTTATGAGACTTTATTTAATTTTTCAAAGTGTTATAATATCAGTTATAATTTTAAAATTGGCATTTTTTGAGTAAATAGAGATTTTAATTATAATTTATATTATCATATTTTTAAATTTATTTTCATGAAAAAGACTTTATTTTTGAATTACAAAAGTTAAAAAATGGTTACGGTGAATTTTTTGGATTTTTCTGAAATAATATAATTTCTGGTGATAATGAAATACAGAAATTTATGTTATAAGAAAAATAAAAGAATTATTGACTCATAAATGATGTATGGATAATGTAATCCCATGATATCAAACTCCCCTTTATTATGTTAATATATATGGAGATAAATCTAATACTATTCATAGTATTGAGGAAAAATTATAAACTAATGAATAAAATAATGGGAAAACACCCCTCTCCTCCACTATAAATATAACCCCTCAACTCCTCTTATTATCACACATATTAAGCCTTGAATATTGTAAAAGTTCTACCCAATATTATTCCCAAGTACCTCTCCACACATCCAAGAGCCTTTGGTATCCTTAGAATACCAAAAAAAGTTCCTTATGGATGTTCTCATGGAGAAGAAATTCAAGTTGTAAAACCCGCTTTCGTTTTCCTTTATTTTTTGTACAATTTCATTTATTTTCTTATCCTTAATTCACATACTATATCCAAACATACATGATAAATAAAATATCTTATATATACTTGGATTTTATTATGTTAATGTAAAATATACCATAAATTCCATTATCCTCCCCCTTTTATTCTAAAAATGAGAATATTGCCTCTGATGTTCCGATTAACCGCCATCATGGACGATGTATTTTCATTTTCCATTACTGTATTAAAGGAAGGTCATAAAACCATTATTATGGTTAAATAAGAGTTTATTATAAATATTATATGTCACATAATTTTATTAAACCAGTATATATACATAATATTAATTAATAAAACAATACTATTTCATGATAATTGAATGTTCACCAAAATAAACTAACGTTCATCATTACCATTTTATCTAATGAGTCAAAGTCCCATATAAAAATGATATATAAGACCTTTTAAGAGAATGTATGTTCATTAATAATGTATAATTTCTATTCTTTAGAATAAATTTCATTTTACATAAACTTCCATACATGTATCGAAGTAAACCAATCATGAAAACCAAGGAAAAAACACTTCTGAACGATGAAAATGAATCTTACAACTAATGAAAAAAGAAAAAATTAACTTAATAAAATTATTCTTAATAAAAAATGTTTAATATGTTATAAATAAAATTATTAATGAATCAAATATTATTATCTAGGACATTAAATGAGAGTACATAACACTTTCAGATATAAGGTAACTGATTCTCCCTGAACCTCCATTTTTCATTTGGGTCAGTCTTTCTCTCTATATACCCTAACTTAATTAATATTTATTTTAATATAATACTCATAAATTTGGTTTTTTTTGTTCCAAAATCATGTACCCATATCAATTATTCTTTATTTGATGGGTAATTGAATGTTTTATGAGGTCATCTTTTCAATTTCTCTTGATAAGCAAGCCCGATTTACAGGATACTTCCAAATTTATAACCCATTTCAAGTACACTATATAATCTATTTTAAGCATCCAATATTTTTATAAAATCACGCTTTTTATCATGATAAAATATCTTATTTCGTTTATGGTTTTATGTAAACAATTAATCCATTTCCTCCTTTAAAGTCTCTTATATTTTCTCTCAGACCCTAAGGAAGTGTCCCATTTCTAATGTTTCTTAAAATCTATTTTTACATGTTTTCACTTCAGTTGGACATCATTTAGCAAGATCTATGACTATTTAACCTTATAAATTTCCAAGTATTATTTGAGTCCATTATTTCAAGGAAACAATTATGACATTCCCTTTGGTTATTCCTCATTCACCACTTATTCCTTGTGTGTTGGGTATGTATACTTACCTTTTATTTATGATCATCGTTCATTGAATATTTCCTTAAATTTCCATATTTATTTGATATAATTATTGACATAGATGTATAAAATTTTTAAAAAAGGTTTTCTATTTGAAATTTTTTATTGAATTGAAAATATGTATGAAGGATTATTTGGACTTGCAGTGATGGGTGGTGTCTGATTATAGACAACCCCTCAATTTATCAACAGGTCTCATGAGACAAAATAGTTGGTGACAAACCCGTCATGTATGTTTCCAAGTAGAATCATTCGAGGTTTTACCCACATACATAAACCATCTTGATGGTCTAATGGTTCATGTTTCAGATACATGAAGTTCACCGATTAATAATTTTATTCATTTGGTATTTAGTTACTACTTACCATGAGGTTTTCACTATAAAATAATATATGGATTCATTTTTATTCTCAATGTATTAATGATTGTGTTTTGCATATTATTTATCCTTCCATAATTTATATTCATTATTGAATTTTCTTTTCTTATTATTGTCTGATATAATACTTACTAAGAATTTAGCTCACCATTTTATTTATTTTCCCTCCCCAGGTTATGAAGATGGAATATTTGAATAAGTGAAAAGAAGTAGTTAATTTTCTTTTGTTATTCTTAATAACCAATGTAATTAGAAAACTGTGTATTTATCTAGTTATTCAATACTACTAAATTGATCAATCCTTGGTGATGTGATCTCTTGTATCTATTCTATTGTAATAAAATGACCACCGACTCTAGGATACTAGGGTCATGGTTGTTACAAGAACCCTTCATCCTTCTCCTTTGAGCTCAAGAACTTCCTCACCAAGGCATCGATCTAGCTCCTCCATCTAGTATCCATTCATCGATCTGTCTAAGGCATTGGATCCATTTTAGTATGTTCTCCTAGTCTATATTTTTCTATCTAAGTTTATCTTATGATCTGTTGAACTATTTAGTTTCAGGCTCATT
This sequence comes from Viscum album, assembly GCA_963277665.1. Classification (NCBI taxonomy): domain Eukaryota; kingdom Viridiplantae; phylum Streptophyta; class Magnoliopsida; order Santalales; family Viscaceae; genus Viscum; species Viscum album. The sequence continues at coordinate 58,777,530 of OY728138.1, forward strand.
TTCCATGTTTTTAGGGTATTTTACTGATCCACATATCTATTCCAAACTATAATAAATCTGATGCCAATATTGTGTGAGGAATTGTCTATGGACATGAGGTAGGTGGACACATCATTTACAATTTATGTTTTTTCATTCCGTAATTATTTTATTGTTCCACACTCAATTTTTTTTGCGATCATCTCAATTATATTAATAAATTCATGTATAATTGACCCTAACACCTTAATACACATCTATTGATCTTTTTTTACTGTTTTAGAGGTTGTATTTACCTTATAAGGTCACCCCATGGGTGTGCCCAGTGAAAATGACCATTTTGGTCAGTTTTATCAAATGATCAGAAATGCTTATTAGTTTTTGGATTAGCTCTTAAATGATTCTACCCTCAATTATATATGGTTCAAATGATCCCGATCATCTCTTAGGTGTTTAGACATTTAATAATTATAATTTCATAAGTAGGAATTTGACTTGTTTCTCAGGTCACCCTCTAAGTGATTCCTTTGATCTTATAAATGGTGTAACCATGTATTAATGAGTGGAATGGATTGGTTATGGTGAATGGATTGTATAGGATAGATCATGAAAGATAGTATCATCCTTTAAGTGAATTTACCATGAATCCTCCCAATTGATGCTTTAGCCTTATAAGTGATTTTTTCATGTTTTGGTAAATTGAGTGGGTTGATTTAAATGAAATGGATAATGCATGATGGGTTACCATTAATAAAATGATTCATATGAGTTGTAATGAATTAAATGGAATCAGACTTGGATAATGAAATTAATATGAGATTATTCCATATGTATTATGTTATAAATGATTATGCCTCTTCGACATATGTGGGCTATAGAAAATAAGCGGATGAGTGGTAATGGCCCATGCCAGTTATAATCATAATAGACATTTATAGAGATGCGATATGATGATAAGGGACTATTGAGCATAGAGGTAACATGATCCCTTAGATCAAGTTTTGAGAATGATTTCTTGAACTTGTGATATTATATGGGCATTGGAATTTACATACCATGTTCCATAATTAGAGTGTTTCCATGGAAGATCACTCGCTATCCCAAGTGTTGTTTTAGGATGTCTCTCACACTTCTTGGGATGTAAAGAATATAACTTATCACATGTTCTTTTAGGCTCGTTAGACTGGTCATGGATATCTGAGTTACACCCTAATCCATCCAACACTAGTATTCCAGGTATATGGCCACTTACTTCCTCAAGTAATTGGTTCATATAGGTGGATGAAATATATAATTAAATTGTATATATTATTACTACTATTTGTATTGTGACATGATCAAACACATATTACAACCATGATATAAAGTAGGTAGACCCACAAGGTGTCCTATAGGAACCTAAGAAGGATTGTTATTTATTTAAACTTTGTTATTTTTTTTTCTTATACATGCTCACTGTTTTGTTACGAGAACTTATTGGACTAGACATAGACACCATTGGTGGTGTCCTACTAATATTTTCTCTAAACAACTACATGGTTGTCACGACCAGCCCTCGGGGCCCGTGCCGTGACTACCCCAAGCCCGCCTTCCATAGGGCAGGGGCTGGTGACTAGCACCAAGGCGGGCTTGGGGTAGTCATGGCATGGGCCCCGAGGGCGGGTCGTGACAAATTGGAATCAGAGGTGGTCTGGTCCACGACAGAGAAGGTCCAGGTCATCCAGGAGCGGATGAGGACAGCACAGAGCCGGCAGAAGTCATATGCTGAGAGGAGGTGGAGGCCACTAGAGTTCGAGGATGGAGACCACGTCTTCTTGCGTGCCTCACCTCGACGTGGTTTTCCGAGATTTGGCCGAGGTGGTAAGTTGTCTCCACGCTTCATCGGGCCTTTCCAGGTCCTCAACAGGATTGGCGAGGTGGCTTATCGCCTGGCTCTACCACCTCAATTGCACCGGGTGCACGACGTCTTCCACGTATCTCAGCTGAGGAGATACGTGCACGACCCGACGCACATCATTGACTATGGGGAGATAGATGTGGATGATGGGGAGACTTTTGAGGAGGTTCCAGTGGAGATAGAGGATCGATAGGAGTGGGTCCTACGTGGGCGATCGATTCCTCTTGTGTGCATCAGATGGCAGCACGGGAACCTCCAGGAGAGCACATGGGAGCGGGAGGCTCAGATGCGTTCTCAGTACCCACATTTGTTTCCCTAGTTTATGATGTATCTTTATGGGGACCTAAATCCCTGAGGTGGGAGTAATGTAAAGACCCGTAAATTTCAAGGAAATTTTTTTTCTTAATATTCTTTGGAATTTTACAAGAGCGCAGTCTCGGAGCTCTGCACGAGTTCCAGCGCCAGCGACCACCCTGGTTCCGTGGGGAGTCGGACCCCCAGGCAGCCAAGGACTGGCTGGACACGGCGTGCACAGATATCCTCAGGATAGGAACCTGATGGTTTCTCCCTTGGAGCAGAGCACGACGTCCTTTTCAGAGGACGTACCTTGGTACTAGTCGCTTTACGAGAGGAGGTGCTAAGAGAGTTTCACACTTCTCCTTTGGCGGTAAATCCTGGAGTGGCGAAGATGTACCAGGATCTCAGACGACAGCACTGGTGGCCGGGCATGAAGAAGGCTGTGGCAGACTTCATTTCACGGTTCCTCACCTGCCAGTAGGTGAAGGTAGAGCATTAGGTGCCAGCAGGCTTGGTACAACCCTTGGAGGTCTCGGAGTGGAAGTGGGACGGGATATCTATGGACTTCGTGACTGGACTTCCACGCACTTCCAGAGGTCACGACTCCATTTGGGTGATTTTGGACCGACTCACCAAGTCGGCACACATCTTACCCATCAGAAAACAAGGCTCAGTGGAGAGCATGGGGCGTCTCTACGTCCATGAGATTGTACAGCTTCACGGTGTTCCATCGACTATCATCTCTGATCGGGACGCTCGCTTTACTTCCGGGCTTTGGAAGGGGTTGCAAGAGGTGTTCGGGACGCGGCTACATTTGAGCACCGCCTTTCACCCTCCGAAGGATGGTCAGACAGAGAGGACCATTCAGACTCTCGAGGACATGCTCCGTGCGTGTGTCCTCGACTTTGGTCGCAGTTGGGAGGACCACCTACCCTTGGTGGAGTACGTGTACAACAACAGCTACCACTCCACCATCGGGATGGCACCCTACGAGGCATTGTACGGTAGGCCTTGCAGATCTACTTTGTGCTGGACAGACCCTGGGGAGTCAGCACTTGTGGGACCAGAGATGGTCCGGGCCACGATAGAGAAGGTCCAGGTCATCCAGGAGCGGATGGGGACAACACATAGCCGGCAGAAGTCATATGATGACAGGAGGCGAAGGCCACTAGAGTTCGAGGATGGCGACCACGTCTTATTGCGTGTCTCACCTCGACGTGGTTTGCGGAGATTTGGCCGAGGCGGCAAGTTGTCTCCACTCTTCATCGGGCCTTTAGAGGTCCTCAGCAGGATTGGCGAGGTGGCTTATCGCCTGGCTCTACCACCTCAGTTGCACCGGGTGCACGACGTCTTCCACGTATCTCAGCTGAGGAGATACGTGCACGACCCGACGCACATCATTGACTATGGGGAGCTAGACGTGGATGATGGGGCGACTTTTGCGGAGGTCCCAGTGGAGATATAGGATCGACAGGAGCGGGTCCTACGTGGGCGATCGATTCCTCTTGTGCGCATCAGATGGCAGCACGGGAACCTCCAGGAGAGCACATGGGAGAGGGAGGCTCAGATGCGTGCTCAGTACCCACATTTGTTTCCCTAGTTTATGATGTATCTTTACGGGGATGTAAAGCCCTGAGGTGGGAGTAATGTAAAGACCCGTAAATTTCAAGGAAATATTTTTTTCTTAATTTTCATTGGAATTTTACAAGAGCGCAGTCTCTGACGGCACCTGATTCCGAGGCCCGGTGTGCCCAAAATCTTTTTCTGAAGATTGGCTCGGGTACGTTCAGTGAACGGACCAGCGGATTTTTCTAACTTTTGAACTGGTGCCCGGAATCGAATTCTAAGGGCACCGATGAAATCGCAGCGCCGGTATTCTCTTAGAAACGCCTCTTCCGGAGTTGCGTTTGCTTGGGTGTGGTTTTTAATTTTCGGGCTTAAAGTTATGAAATGAAATAATTTTTGCGACAACTTTATTTTATTTCACTTAAGCCACTTGGAAGCCACTTGGAGCCACTTGTTGACGTCTTGAACTGAGTTAAACCAGATAGGAAGCTATCCAGAAATATCCTACCCCCTTGGTAGGATATTTGTGAGGTGGGGACCGCACGAGCTCCGCCGTTTCTTTCCGCTAAGAAACGCACCCGCGAAAAACCGTCTTTATGAAAATCAACTGATGCGTTTCTTAAAATCATAATAGACCATTTAATTGGGCGGTTTATTTCGTGAATTAAATGGGCTTTTTATTTCGTTGAATTAATTCAACGAATTGATTAGTCGTTTCTTAACCAGTTTTCAAATTCGTTGGCGTAATAATAAAATAAGGCCAATGCACGACCTCTGGTTATTTGCGCGTTGAGAAGATTTGAGAGGACCCTTGTATCTTCTTCTCCCTCGCGAAGAATGCGAAGAACGCGAAGAACGCGAAGAAAGCGAAGAACGCCGAACCCGGAAATTGACGACGCTTCCGTCCGAGACGTTCTTCCCCGCTCCGATCTCCGATCACCAACCGTTTGAGGTGAGTGATTTCGGATTTCCTCTCAAGGTTCTTTTTTTTTGGTTTTAAACGAAACACAGATTTAATTAATTATAATTTAAATCTGTTGTTCTTGGTCCGTTGAGCTTGCTGACTCAACGCCGGATTCCGCGACGACGCGACGCCTCCCCGCGACGACGCGACGATCCCTCTCTTCCGCGACGAGCTTTTCCGCGAAGAACGCCCGCGCGCGACGACCAACGAGGTAGGGATTTATTATGGGAATTACCCCTTTTGATTATTTCCGTAAGTGTTTCTTTAAAAAGTTAAAGAACCGGTTTCAAACGAACAATTTTATTTTATTAAAATTGTCGGTTCATGTGTTGAACAAATTTCCCCTGTTTGTTTATCTCTAACGCGGAGGGTGCGGGCCAAACGAACACGGCCGGACGACCCTCTGCCGTTCTTCGTTTTGTGCGGATTTGATGGGCGACGATGGAACGTGCCACAATGGATGTTTGACGATCCCGCAGTGAAGAACGAGTCCCGGGAGGAGCAATGGCGCAGACGGGAAGAGAATCGGACCACCGGAACGATCCCGGGGGCCCGCGGAACTCGCCGGCGACGCGGGTCGCCGGCGCGGCGGTGCCGGCAGCCGGGAGCGGCAGCGCCCCGGCGCGCCGCCGGACAGGCCGCGGCAGCGGCGGCGGCACCCGCGGACCCGCGGCCGCGCGGGTCAGGTGCCCTCGGACGCGGCTGAAGCCGCGTCCATGACTCAGCGCGGCCCCACGCGGGGGGCCGCGACACCACCAGGCCGCGGGGGTGGCGCCCCGCGGGCCTTGGCCGTTCGGCCGCTCGACCGAACCGGGCCAGGCTAGACCGGACCGGGTCGGGTCGACCCGGTTCGGCCGACTCCCGGGGGGGGGGGGGGGGGGGGTCGGCCCGGGCCCGGACCCCCCGTCTTCGGACGGTCTTCGTTCAAACGCCCGTAACCTGAGCTATGGGATTCCAAACGACTCGCCGTCAGCGGAAACACGATCCGTGGATCGAGATGGTCGTTTCGGTATATCACACTCAAGGTTTTGGAATACTTTGAGTTCAGCCGGGTTGGTTCGTACACGAAACCAATCGGGCCCTCGGAGCGGAAACGCTCATATCTTGAGCCACGAACGTCCGATAGACGTGCCGTCAGCTTTATTGTTTTCCTCTAAGTGAGACGGATCTTTTGGCATACTCTTCCCAAGGTTTGGACGCAGGTGGAGTATGGTCGGGTTGGTTTTGCCTTAAAAACCAACCGGGCCCCTGGGACGAAAAAGCCAATAACTCTCAGACCGGGCGTCCGATTGACGCGCCCTCTGCGACGTTGAGTTTCTGTTGACGATACGGAACTTTTGGATACATCAACTTCGGACTTTGTGTTAGTTGATGTATCAGCCTCTCGGCTCACGGAGCGGACCCTCCCGAACGAGCATGCTTTGTGCGGGAACCCTAGTGCTGGCTGCGACTGCTGCTTTGACAGCGACGACTGTGCAGAGATCCTCCGTGGACTCCGACGACGACCGTGCAGAGATCCTCAGTGGACTGCGACGATGACTTTGCAGAGATCCTCCATGGACTCCGACGACGACCGTGCATAGATCCTCAGTGGACTGCGGTGACGATTGTGCAGAGATCCTCAGTGGACTGCGACGACTACTGCACTCAGCGATCCTCCGTGGATCAGTGCTACAGGTCCTGTGTGGGCCCGATCCTGTGTGGGCCCGATCCTGTGTGGGTCCGATCCTGTGTGGGTCCGCGCTCAGCGGTTCTGTGTGAGCCAGCGCCTACAGGTCCTGTGTGGCCCCGATCCTGTGTGGGTCATTGCGGGGGTTAGTTACCTATCGATCCTTCGTGGGTCCGACGACTTAGATAGATCAGTTATCATCTTTACTGTCATCCGAAGAAGTATACCTGTGTGAGATGAATCTTGTGTTACTCTCCTTTGTGGATTGTGTTGAGCTATCCTGTGTGTATTTACTGTTTACTCTCCTTTTTGGATTGTGATGAGCTATCCTGTGTGGATTTACTGTTTACTCCCCTTTGTGGATTGTGTTGTTCTATCCTGTGTGGGTATACGTTTGCTTTCCTGTGTGGACTGGGTTGTGCTTGTGCTCAGACGTTGGAGCCGAACGGGAATTGATGACTTAGGTATATGTATGGGCATATACCTAAGCCGTGTCAGATGTTACTTCGTGATTGTATCTTTCCTTTGTGGATTATCCTTTGTGGATTTCGGGAGACCTTCGGGGGTCTCGGGGTCCCTACTGAGTAGCTTATACTCACCCCTGCACGGGCTTTGCCCGCACTACGTTGTGTTGTTTGCAGACGACGGACATCGCTGATCGTGGTGGAGGCGTGCGGAGCAGGACGGTACCTGGAGGTGGACCACTGGGCGGGACGTAATCGGAGCGGTCAGGTGGACCCAAGGAGCAGTGGAGGCTTTCTGTACCCACCCTTCAGGTGGGATTTCCAGAGGACGGCTCGACGCTACAGTTTTCTCTTTTAGTTGCTGTTTTTCCATTCAGTTGTACTTTAATGTTGGGCTTGTATTTCCGACCCCTTTTACTTTCAGCACAGCTTGTTCAGTTTTTACTTAGTGTTTACTTTTCCGCTTGCTTACTCTGTGGTGCTTGTTTACTTTTCAAAGGCAATGCCTTCCCTTTTTGTTGGGATTTACGCCTTGGTTCTAGTCGCCATCCCCTGGCCTATGGAAGGCGGGCTTGGGGTAGTCACGGCACGGGCCCCGAGGGCGGGTCGTGACAAATAGGTCGTCTGCCAGAAGGTCTGGTCCGCCTGGAACCCTGAGTCATCTGTCGGCTACCTGCTGCTAAAGACTACGCTATCTGCCGCCCTGCGGCAGGTCTCGCTGTGGACTCAGCCAGGAAGCTCTCGATCAGGAGGGCTCGCTCCAGTACTCCTGCCTGGGTCGGGATGCTGAGGGAGATCAGCGATGCCCTGATCTCGTGTCTCAATCCCTGCTCGAAGGTCCGGGCCCGGAAGAAGGGGTCCCATACCATGTCTGTCTAGTAGCGAGAAAGGTCGGTGAACCTCACCGCGTACTGGGCGACCATCAAGCTGCCCTGCCGCATTTGAAGAAGCTCCTGGATGCGCACCGCACAGAGGGTGGCCGGGACGAACTCTGAGTGGAAGAGGCTCTCGAAGTCCGTCCAGATGAGGGAGGCCTCATCGTGTACCTAGAGCATCAGGCTCCACCATCGCCCTGCTGTTGCGTGCAGTAGGCTCACCGCGAGGATCACCATGAGGTCTGCTGGTGTCCTCACTAGCCTAAAAACTCGGACGACCTCCTCCAGCCAGTCCTCGGCTGCCTGGGGGTCCGACTCCCCATGGAACCTGGGTGGTCGCTGGCGCTGGAACTCGTGCAGAGCTCCGAGGTGTCGTGCGTCGTCAACTGCCAGTGCTGGAAGCATCGGGGGCCCGGCGGGTAAAGGTACCGCCGGTGCCTCTACTGTCAACGGGCCCTGTACCGAGGCCTCGTTGCTCGGCGGGCAGTCGTCGCGCTATACTCTAGGAACCCAAGATGGCTGCTGTCGTCGTGCCATCCTGAAAAGGAAACAAGTGCGCCACAGTCAGAACAGTATACCCGGTGAGCTGACACAAGTAATCACGAAGAAAACTTGAAACCCACATGCAATCAATGTTTTCATGCATTAAGTCGGAAATCAGAAGTCAGGGTCCTGGTGTATGGATACGTCGGCCGCCGCACCAACACTGGACTCCCTGGATTGATAACCACACTCAATACGCTAAACACTTTTGCTTCACATAGAAGAAAGATCAGAGTCTGCGGTAGAACCGACCACCTCTGATACCAATTTGTCACGACCCACCCTCGGGGCCTGTGCCATGACTACCCCAAGCCCGCCTTGGTGCTAGTCGCCAGCCCCTGGCCTATGGAAGGCGGGCTTGGGGTAGTCACGGCACGGGCCCCGAGGGCGGGTCGTGACAAATTGGTATCAGAGGTGGTCGGTTCTACCGCAGACTCTGATCTTTCTTCTGTGTGAAGCAAAAGTGTTTAGCGTATTGAGTGTGGTTATCAGTCCAAGGAGTCCAGTGTTGGTGCGGCGGCCGACATATCCATACACCAGGACCCTGACTTCTGATTTTCAACTTAATGCACGAAAACATTGATTTCATGTGTGTTTCAAGTTTTTTTCGTGATTACTTGTGTCAGCTCACCAGGTATACTGTTCTGACCGTGGCGCACTTGTTTCCTTTTCAGGATGGCACGACGACAGCATCCTGCTAGGGTTCCTAGAGTAGAGCGCGACGACAGCCCGCCGAGCGACGAGGCCTCGGTACAGGGCCCTTTGATAGAAGAGGCACCGGCGGTACCTTTACCCGCCGAGCCCCCGATGCTTCCAGCACTGGCAGCTGACGAAGCACGACGCCTCGGAGCTCTGCACGAGTTCCAGCACCAGCGACCACCTAGTTTGCGTGGGGAGTCGGACCCCCAGGCAGCCGAGGACTGGCTGGAGGCGGTCGTCCGAGTTTTCAGGCTAGTGAGGACACCAGCAGACCTAATGGTGATCCTCGCGATGAGCCTACTGCACGCAGCAGCAGGGCGATGGTGGAGCCTGATTCTTCAGGTACACGATGAGGCCTCCCTCATCTGGACGGACTTCGAGAGCCTCTTCCGCTCAGAGTTCGTCCCGGCCACCCTCTGTGCGGTGCGCATCTAGGAGCTTCTTCAGCTGCGGCAGGGCAACTTGACGGTCGCCCAGTACGCGGCGAGGTTCACCGACCTTTCTCGCTACTCGACAGACATGGTACGTGACCCCTTCTTCCGGGCCTGGACCTTCGAGCAGGGATTGAGACACGAGATCAGGGCATCACTGATCTCCCTCAGCATCCCGACCCAGGCAGGAGTACTGGAGAGAGCCCTCCTGATCGAGAGCTTCCTGGCTGAGTCCACAGCGAGACCTGCCGCAGGGCGGCGGATAGCGGAGTCTTCGGCAGCAGGTAGCTGACGGATGACTCAGGGTTCCAGGCGGACCAGACCTTCCGGTAGACGACCTATTTGTCACGACCCTCCCTCGGGGCCCGTTCCGTGACTACCCCAAGCTCGCCTTCCATAGGCCAGGGGCTGGTGACTAGCACCAAGGCGGGCTTGGGGTAGTCACGGCATAGGCCCCGAGGGCGGGTCGTGACAAATTGGTATCAGAGGTGGTCGGTTCTACCGCAGACTCTGATCTTTCTTCTGTGTGAAGCAAAAGTGTTTAGCATATTGAGTGTGGTTATCAGTCCAGGGAGGGTCCGCTCCACGAGCCGAGAGGCTGATACATCAACTGACACAAAGTCCGAAGTTGATGTATCCAAAAGTTCCGTATCGTCAACAGGAACTCAACGTCGCAGACGGCGCGTCAATCGGACGCCCGGTCTGAGAGTTATTGGCTTTTTCGTCCCAGGGGCCCGGTTGGTTTTTAAGGAAAAACCAACCCGACCGTACTCCACCTGCGTCCGAACCTCGGGAGGAGTATGCCAAAAGATCCGTCTCACTTAGAGGAAAACAACAAAGCTGACGGCACGTCAATCGGACGTCCGTGGCTCAAGATATAAGCGTTTCCGCTCTGAGGGCCCGGTTGGTTTCGTGTACGAACCAACCCGGCCGAAGTCAAAGTATTCCGAAACCTTGAGTGCGATATACCGAAATGACTATCTCGATCCAAGGATCGCGTTGCCGCTGACGGCGAGTCGTTTGGAGGCCCATTGCGGGAACCCTAGTGCTGGCTGCGACTGCTTCTTCAACAGCGACGACTGTGCAGAGATACTCCGTGGACTCCGACGACGACCGTGCAGAGATCCTCAGTGGACTACGGTGACGACTATGCAGAGATCCTTCGTGGACTCCGATGACGACCGTGCAGAGATCCTCAGTGGACTGCGGCGACGACTGTGCAGAGATCCTCAGTGGAATGCGATGATTACTGCACTCAGCGATCCTCTGTGGATCTGTGCTATAGGTCCTGTGTGGGCCCGATCCTGTGTGGGTCCGATCCTGTGTGGGTCCGTGATCAGCGGTTCTGTGTGAGCCAGCTCCTACAGGTCCTGTGTGGGCCCGATCCTGTGTGGGTCATTGTGGGGGTCAGTTACCTATCGATCCTTCGTGGGTCCGACGACTTAGATGGATCAGTGATCATCTTTACCATCATCCGAAGAAGTATACCTGTGTGAGCTGCATCTTGTGTCACTCTCCTTTGTGGATTGTGTTGAGCTATCCTGTGTGGATTTACTGTTTACTCTCCTTTGTGGATTGTGATGAGCTATCCTGTGTGGATTTACTGTTTAATCTCCTTTGTGGATTGTGTTGTTCTATCCTGTGTGGGTATATGTTTGCTTTCCTGTGTGGACTGGGTTGTGCTTGGGCTCGGACGTTGGAGTCGAACGGGAATTGATGACTTAGGTATATGTATGGGCATATACCTAAGCCGTGTCAAATGTTACTTAGTGATTGTATCTTTCCTTTGTGGATTATCCTTTGTGGATTTCGGGAGACCTTCAGGGGTCTCGGGGTCCCTACTGATTAGCTTATACTCACCCCTGCACGGGCTTTGCCCGCACTACATTGTGTTGGTTGCAGACGACGGACAGCGCTGATCGTGGTGGAGGCTTGCAGAGCAGGACGGTACCTAGAGGTGGACCACTGGGCGGGACGTACTCAGAGCGGTCAGGTGGACCCGAGGAGTAGTGGAGGCTATCTGTACCCAACCTTCAGGTGGGATTTCCAGAGGACGGCTCGACGCTACAGTTTTCCCTTTCAGTTGTTGTTTTTCCTTTCAGTTGTACTTTACTGTTGGGCTTGTATTTCCGGCCCCTTTTACTTTCAGCACAGCTTGTTCAGTTTTTACTTAGTGTTTAATTTTCCGCTTGCTTACTCTGTGGTGCTTGTTTACTTTTCAAAGGCAATGCCTTCCCTTTTTGTTGGGATTTACGCCTTGGTGCTAGTCTCCAGCCCCTGGACTATGGAAGGCGGGCTTGGGGTAGTCACGGCACAGGCCCTGAGGGAGGGTCGTGACAATGGTCTACCTTTGGTACCCGATAAGATTATCTATCTACAAGTGTTGACAAAAAAGCCCTACTATAGGTTGTGGATATGATTATCAAGTTAGATCTTTGGAGAAAAGGAATGAGCATGCGTTTGAGATGATTACGGAGCTATTTTTCTATTATTTTTATTTTATACTACTATATATCATGCTTGTATCTTCATATTACTTTTTTTATCATTATTCCATGAATCCATGTATCAGACTTTGCCACTAAGAATTTTATTTATATTATCACTTGTCTTGTTATTCTATTTTTCACTACATATTTGTTTATTCTATCTGTTCATATATTCTTCAGTTACTATTGTATGTTTTTTTGTTATAGCTACTATTCTACTCTGATAAGAGGGTATAGTCTCCCAACCATACCACCTTTACACTTTCGATGCTAGTCGTCAGCCTCTGTAATATGGGGAGGTGAGCTTGAAGCCATGTGACCCACCGGCTCAGGGCACAGGTGAAGGGGATGGAGGTCGTCACAGCCCTCAAAATTACATTTATACTCTTACACTAGTACAACAGTGCAAGGTCGATCCACAGAGAAGGAAGACGAGAATTATAAGGTTTTATTCAAAAGTAACTGCACTGTTGTCAGTAGTGAATTGAGTGTGCATTTTTTAGCTGTTTTTTACTTTACATTTTTTTTGTAATTTTCTTTAAACAAGAGACAAAATCGATTATAAATATACTGATGAACTAAGAACTACAGTAAAACTAACATAAAAGAACAAAATACTTAAATAAAGCAGCAAGATTGAAGGAGAAGATCAAAAGTAATACTCGAGAATCTGAACCTACTGGTTTAATGGATATCTTCTCCACTACACTTTATTGAGTCACACCTCAAGAAATAAAAGTGAAAAGTTTCCCTCGCCAGGAAACTCAACACACAAAAGAATGACTTTAGAAGTTCACCACTCCAAAATCAGTCAAACTGTTTGACAGTTATAAAAGTATTACAGTGGAAAATAAACTCGCCGTAAATTTCCACAGTTTAAGACATAAACGATTCGATAAATGTATTCAAGAATTACCTCGCCAGTAGTTATTAAAGTTTGAATTTTAAAACATTTAATGTTCGAAACAACTGAACAGAGAGTCATTAATCAACCTCGCCGATTGATCGTGACTCTGAAAAAATGTAAATCAAATGAAGAATTCTAAAATATTTACCAGCAAAATTGAATTCTCAAGCTAAGAAAATTTATACTTTGATCATCTTGATTTATGAAACAGAATACAATCGGTTACAGAGTATTGTAAAAATTCATTACAATAGAAAAGAACTCCCTCGGTGATGCTCTGCTCTCGGGCTCCTTCACATCCATATCTGCTCTCATGCTACTCCCCAAGAGTGTTCGCTCTCATGTAATGTGTCCATGGAATGAATGAATGAGAGTCTATGAACGTCACCCAATTTTGCTGCTTGCTTTTCTTTAAGTACCCTGCTGTCATACATTTCATGTCACTGCTCCATTACCACCGACTTGGAACGTCCTTCATGAGTGCACCACACACGTGCGCTTTTTCCGCGACTGGCACGTCACACGGGTTTTTTCTCACGTAACTAACTTTCGTTAAGTTAGTTGCATGAACATAGACATGTTTCTGACTTTGGAATGAACCTGCACAAGTTAGAAAAGAAAAATAAATAAAAACGAACATAAAGAATGAAATATGGTTATTATTTTTTTAAAGGTAAGTGTTATTTTTACTCCTTAATAATTAACTATAATTAATTGATATTTTATTTAAATTTATATTATTTATAAAATTATCCACTAAATATTACTATGACTCGAACATAATTTGACTAAAAGATTTTTAACTTAATTAGTTTGATAAATACTAAGTTATTAATTTATTTTCATTTTTAAACTAGGCTATCAAAAATTCAGAACATAAATAAATAAATAAGTAAGTTAATGTTTAATATTGTAGTAATAAATTAATTATTACCATTAAAGAAATTAAATGGTTAGGTTAATTAATTAATTTTTTAATTTTAATTCAGTAATTAAAATTATTTCTTAAGTTTTAAGTGTTTAAATTAATAATTATGTTTTATAATTTATTTATGATTTTTATTAATTAAATAATTAATATTTATAGTTTATTAATTTATTATTAACAATATTTATTAATTTATTTTTTAATTGTTTTAAACTTTTAAAAATTCTTCTTAATACTTTTGACTTATTAAAGTTAATTTTAACTTTAACTTTTGATTTTGCTTTTATTTTTTTCTATTTTGACTTAACTTTTATTATTATATGTTTTATTATTATATTTTATCTATTATATATTTTTTAAACCTCCTCCCACAAATCCACGATGCAAGGGGGAGGATTTGGCTTCTCCGCAACCGACGGCCTAGGATGGTCTCTCACAGCGGCGGTGAGCTCCTCCAGCAAAAGCGACCTCCTCTTGCAAGCATCATGCAGCAGTCAGCTCATCCCAGCTCCACTAACAGGTGCAGTGCCCTCTTCACAGCAGCGAGGCGACTCCCTCCTTGCAGTGAAAGAAATCAGTGGCCTGCCTGTAGCAGCTCGACTCTTCAGTTTAACAACAACGGACAACCAGCAGCGAAGGCGACTTTGGTTCGAGCAGCAGCAGCTGCTTCCAAATGGCAGACATCAACATCGGCCACCCCTCCCAGCGACTCGGCAGAGGCTGTTTCCAATAGTAGCAGCAGAGCTGTTCCAGATGACAGATCCACGACACCCCAACTAATCCTCGAGTGACAACATTGGACTAGTTCATGTTGATGGCAGCAAGGCAGCGCAAAGCTCGGATTTTATGTGCTGAGGTTGATAGAACGTGAGAGCAGGAATAACAGTGTGGGTAGAGAGAAGGGTAATGGTGAGATGCAGCTACTCGTTGAGGGATTCTATTTATCGGTAGCTAAGCAGCAGATGTAAAGGTGAAGAAAAACAAAAACACAGTATCGGTGAGGTTGGTATCGGTAGATGAAGCTACCGATAGAAAAAAAATGAAATATCGTTGAGGTATGAAAAGAGGTAAATTCACCGATAGACTGACTTAGTGGTGAGGAAGTGTCTCCACTGCATGCATAAACAATAAGAAAGTAAAATTATAAATTAAAATAAAGTAAAGATTAAATGAAAAAAACATAAAATTAACTACTTAAATAACAATTAAAATAAAATAATAAATAAATCCAGTTGCTTGTATGTTAAAAAGATTTAAATTATTCACCTAAAAGAATTTAATTAAATAAAATTTAATTAATAAGATGAACTAGATGCCTAGTTAATGTTTAAAAATAAATAAAAATTAAACCAAGGAAAATCTACAGTGGGGTTACGATGAGGTGCGGATCAGTAGCAAGGTTACGGATAGAAAGGGCATTAAAAATAAAACAAGAAGTCACCGGTAGGCTCGTATACCTCACCGGTAGGCTAAAACGAAATTTGAATGACTTAATAAATAATCTGCATACATAAAATAGTAAAGTTAATATTTAAAAACTATTAATTAATTTATTATTTAACTATTTGAATGCATATAAATTAGGGCGATCCAATTAATTTAATATAACAACACAAATTAAAAGGATTATGTAGAGTAAATACTCACCGTTTAAGGGATCAATGATAGTTTAAATTAAAGGTTACCGATATAATTAAATGAGAGCTTCCATTAGGAAAGAGTGTCGGTGACAAGGTTCACCGATAGAGGCAAGGTCACCGATAGAGAGTACCAGTAACCTGCTATCGGTAGCTAAGCTACCAGTAGTCTGGCAAGCCGAACTATTTATATAAACTTTAAAAATTAAGAGTAAATTAAATAGAGAACTCAATAATTATTGATAATGTAAAATGAAATAAAATAAACAAATAATAATTTAATTAAACAAATTGAAAAAAAGTTATATTAAAAACACATAAAGAATAAATCAATTATTTTAAGGTCCAAAGTTACATAAAATTTTATAAAAAAATGAATATTCGACAAATTTAATTATAAAAAAACAAAAGTACAAATATTTAGTATAAATTGATTAAAAAATTAATTAAATCATTAAAAATTAAGTAAAAAGATGTGGCAAAACTATGCAAAAATAGAGCCACATCAAATTCCCCCACACTTAAACATTGTTTGTCCTCAAACAATCCCATGTTTTATTTTCATTGAAAAACAGTAAAATTTATTTTTGATTAAGATCACACTGTAACATGTCCATCACTGAAAAACAGAGGACAAAACATAACAGAAGGCTTTTGGGAAATAAATTACTCATATGAATCTTGCATAAAAAAATTAATCACTGGTAATTAAGAAAGCAAAGACCATCCTTCAAAGAAGATGTCATGCCTCATATGTGATACAAATTAGTGATTAACTTCAATCCAATATCAGGTTCTACGTCCAAAAATGACAGGAGATAAAATATCAATGGAATTAAGACCTTAACCAAGGAACTTTGTACTTTAATTGAAACCTAGGTACCAAAAATAATTAATTTATTTTTGAATCACGTCAATGATACAATCTAAATGATTTCTAAATAAACCATTTGATCCCTTCTTCATCTGGCGTTCATCATTAACCTCACATGAATGAGATCATTTTTGACCCTAGACACTTTATTTATTTTTCCCAAGCCACATATCATTGTGCTAAGCACTGTGCAATGCACTTATTCTAGATGAAAAGAGGGATAAAAGTTAACAGAAACGCACCTAGCACTTAGGGTCTCAGAGACTCACCATGGGATCCCAGATGCTCAAATTAATCCAGTTTCAAAAGATTTATATAAAACTCATTTACATTGGCTCATTAAAACAATTACTTTTAATAAATAAAAGAAAATGAATGAGGACCCTAGAATCAGAATCAAACTTCCATTTCCAAGAGTTAAGATCATAGTTCCACAAACATGTAACCCATATCACTTCTAGAAGTAGGTCCTAAACTTAATTTCCATTAAATCACTAAGAAAAACCACTCAACAATCATCTATTATCATCAATTTCAGACTTTAAGCAGTTCTTAACTTCCAGCAAGGAACTTTTCCCAAGGCAAGACCTAATTGATTACAATGTAAAGCCCAAAATTATGCATGAATTTTGAAAACTTTTATACATTTTTTATAAAAAAATTGAAATTGCAGTGGGAATTGATGTGTTTTCAATAAAGCACAGTTTAGCAGAGTCAAGAATTGACCCCTCCCCCACACTTAAAACATAACTTTGTCCCCAAAGTTGACTTCCAAAATATGGAGAAGAAAAATTAATCAATTATAGTTAAAAACAGATTTTCAATTAAGTAGATAGATGACATGTATAAAGGGTCACCATGAAGTTCAAGAATATTGTTTTCCAAAATGAATAAATAACCAGCAGGTCCATTAGGAAGTACACCCATTAACATTGATGTCTAGTGGAAAATACTTTCATTAAAGTTCAAACATAGCATATAAGGTCTGGGTGTACAATGGATAGGGAAGAAACCATGTTTTAATAGAATTAATTCAGTTGGATATTTAACTAAGCATACAAAGTTCATGCTAAATACCCCAACGCAAAGAGGATTCAACAGACTAGTATCATGTACCCCCCCCCACACTTAATTTCAATTAGTGAAATGGTTTTAAAAACAATGAAATTAAATTGCCAGTAGTGAATTACATGAAGATTTTTTAAAATACCATAGTGACATGCAGTAAAATTTTTTTTTACAATTTATATGGCAGATTTTTAGAAAACATGTAGCAGAATTTTATACAGTATAATGTAGCATAATTTTCAGTACACATGTAGCATATTTTTTACTAAACGTCAATAGAAGCAGAAAAATAAATGTAGTAATTAAGAGTTGAGTACTTCCCTAAATATATGATGCCTTTGCACCTCAGCATGGGAATTCCACTCTTTAAATGGAACATTAGCAGCATCCTAAAAACACAAATCATGAAAACCAGGAACAAAAATCTAGCAGAGATATATTTCATCTAGGATACAACAAATCAGCACTTTATTCAACACCAAACAATACAAAAATGAAAACAAAGAAGAAGCATGGGTTGACTCCCATGAAGAACTAATTTTAATGTCATCAGGTAGACTTTATTTAATTATAATTTATTTATTAACACAACAAAAACCATGAAACCCAAGGGTTACCTCCCATGCAACACTAGTTTTATAGTCCCCAGCCGGACTCACCTAGAACTCACTATAGTCACTAGGTGGATGTGGTTTCCTTAATTGGAACCACCACATGTGCTTGGCCCAAATATTTTTTAACAAAACAATGATATTTGTGTGCAACAATACTGAATCAGATTAAAACCAATTTCTCATAGCCTAAAATAACCCCTAAGAAACACCCTTTAACAGTTGTAAGAATAATGATGTCCACTTCCAGAATTGTTTCAGAGTTATCAAGAGTTGAGTTCACATGAAGGGAAAACATAGTACTAGATGCTTCAAAGGGTTTGGAAATATTTTTATGTCTATCTCTCTTAACCCCAACATTCAAGGATTCACATTCAAGGGTGCATTTGGGTAAATTCTGATTAGAAAATTCAAGAGGAGATTCAATAAAGTGATGAACAAAATCATGTAAATTTGAAATCGAGTGTAATTCCCCCTCTAGACCATTATCAGAAACATGAAAAGGTTTAGAACCCTTTAAAGTTGAGGATATAAGTGAAAGATAGGGAAGAGAATTTATTTGATCACAAACAGATTCAGGTCTAACAATATTATAAATCTCTTCCAAATGATCCTCATCTGTTAACTCACATTGAACATATACTTCTTCTATCAAATCAGTTCTACAACCATCATCTAATGTGTGTTCAGCCTCTTTTTCATGTTCAAGTTCAAAAGGATCACTTTCTAAAACCATGTCATTTGAGTGTTCCAAAAAGTTTAAATCAGGAGGATAAATGTTCAATTCAGCATCACTAAATTGAAATTCCAGATTGTTCAAATTCAAACATTTACCCCCATGTAAATAAACACTATTTTTAATTTCACTAAACAAAGTTTCAGAAAAGTGATCACTATAAGAATAGGGAAAAGAAATCTCATCAGTTATTTTTTCTTCAAAAATCATTCCCTCAGCTTCATCATCCAACAAAATTTCAGAGATTATTGGGTTTACAGGTTCAAAATATGAAAGGGAAGTGTTTAGTTTAGGTTCAAAGATTTTAGATTCTGTGATTTCCAGCTTAATGTTCTCTTCCAAAATGTACCCAATATCATGTTCAGGCTCAATGTTCAGAATTTCAGAAATTTTGGGTGAAGTGTTTTTAACATTCAAATTTTTAGTTTCAAGTATATCTTCATCCCAAATGACTTCATTCTCAAAACATCTAAAATAGTGATTTTTCTCAAAACAAGGAATGATGAAGAGAACTGGACAATCTTTTTCAATCTATTTTTGTTCATCATCAGAATTGTACAACTCAACAACATTAAAGTTCTTTATTGGATTTTTACTGTTATTCACTTGAATTTTTGAGTCAGTTATTTCCAAATTAAGTCCAACAAAATCATATTTTTCAATGTGAATTGTTTCTTTTCTAGTTTCACAGTCACACTCTTCTTCCACGTGATTTTTAAATCTTTTATAAACATTTTCATTTTAATTTTCATCAAGTTCTTCTTGTTCTTTAACCCTTTGTTGAAATTCCAAGAGCATGTTTTCTAATTTTTATAGTCTTTGATCTTGCTCTTGAGAATCTCTTAGTTGAATTTCACGGGTTTGATTAAACCAGGTGTTCCAATAATTCTCCCTAGCATCCAGTTTGGTTTCAATTAATTCCAGTTTAGCTAGGAATTCAGGATTAGATTCAAAATTTTCATTTTCTTCAAAGTAAACACCCTATTGTGGCCGGTTATCGACACACTGCTATGTAGTGTTCCCATAACAGCCACAACACACATAATAATGTCCCTGTTGATTGCAATTATGATGATGTTCCATTTTTTTAAAGTTTTAGATCAAACACACACAAGAATTCAAACATGACTTTAACAGACAACACAAGTAGAAAATGTTCATAGAATTTTTTTAGACATATTTTTTTTATATATGATTTTTTTTAAAATGTTTTTATGTTTTTTTATTCTTTTTTATTTTTTTTCAAACCCTAGACTCTCAGTGTGTGCCTTCCCCGGCAACGATGCCAAATTTTGAAGGGGATGGAG
This sequence comes from Viscum album, assembly GCA_963277665.1. Lineage (NCBI taxonomy): Eukaryota > Viridiplantae > Streptophyta > Magnoliopsida > Santalales > Viscaceae > Viscum > Viscum album. Next base: position 58,797,471 of record OY728138.1, read on the forward strand.
GTCGTAATGGCCCTCAAAATTACATTTATACTCATACACTAGTACAACAGTATAGGGTCGATCCACAGAGAAGGCAGACGAGAATTCTAAGGTTTTATTTGAAATTCACTCCACTGTTGTCAGTAGTGAAGTTAGTGTGCATTTTTTAGCTGTTTTTACTTTACAATTTTTTTGTAAATTTCTTTAAGTAGGAGAAAAAATTGATTACAAATATAATGATTAACTAAGAACTATAGTAAAACTAACATAAAAAAAATACTAAAATAAAGCAGCAAGGTTGAAGGAGCAGATCAAAAGTAATACTCGAGAATCCGAACCTACTGGTTTAATGGATATCTTCTCTACTACACTTTCTTGAGTCACACCTCAAGAAAGAAAAGTGAAAAGTCTCCCTCGCCCAAAAATTCAACACACATAAGACTGACTTTAGGAGTTCACCACTCCAAAATCAGTCAAACTGTTTGACAGTTAGAAAAGGATAACAGTGGAATATAAACTCGCCGTAAATTTCCACAGTTTAAGACATAAATGCTTCGATAAATGTATTCAAGAATTACCTCGCCAATAGTTCTTGAAGTTTGAATTTTAAAACATTTAAGGTGTGAAACAACTAAATAGAGAGTCATTAATCAACCTCACCGATTGATCACGACTTTGAAAAAATGTAAAGCAAATGAATAAGTCTAAAAGGTTTACCAGCAAAATTGAATTCTTGAGCTAAGAAAATTTATACTTTGATCAACTTGATTTAAGCAATGTAATACAATCGATTACAGAGTATTGTAAAAATTTAGAACAAGGGAAAAGAACTCCCTTAGTGATGCTCTTCTCTCGGGCTCCTTCACATCCATATCTACTCTAATGATACTCCTCGGGAGTATTCGCTCTCATCTAATGTGTCCGTTGAATGAATGAATGAGAGTCTATGAACGTCACCCAATTTTTCTGCTTGCTCTGCTTGAAGTACCCTATTGTCATACATTGAATGTCATTGCTCCATTTCAACCGACTTGGAACGTCCTTCATGAGTGTACCGCACACGTGCACTTTTTCCATGACTGGCACGTCACGTGGGTTTTTCTCATGTAACTAACTTTAGATAAGTTAGTTACATGAACATATACATTTTTCCGACTTTGGAATGAAGCTGCACAAGTTAGAAAAGAAAAATAAATAAATAAGAACATAAATATTGAAAGATGGTTATTATTTTTTTAAAGATAAGTGTTATTTTTACTCATTAATAATTAACTAGAATTAATTCATAATTTATTTAATTTTATATTATTTATAAAATTATCTACTAAATATTACTATGATAAGAACATAATTTGAATAAAAAGTTATTAACTTAATTAGGTTGATAAATACTATGTTATTAATTTGTTTTTCATTTTTAAATTATGTTATCAAAAATTCAGAACATAAATAAATAAATAAGTAAGTTAATGTTTAATATTGTGTTAATAAATTAATTATTACCATTAAAGAAGTTAAATGGTTAGGTTAATTAATTAGTTAGTTAATTTTAATTTAGTAATTAAAATTATTTCTAAAGTTTTAAGTGTTTAAATTAATAAGTATGTTTTATAATTTATTTATGATTTTTATTAATTAAATAATTAATATTGATAGTATATTAATTTATTATTAACAATTTTTATTAATTTAGTTTTAATTGTTTTAAACTTTTATAAATTCTACATAATACTTTTGACTTATGAAAGTTAATTTTAATTTTAACTTTTTTATTTTGCTTTTATTTTTTTTCTCTTTTGACTTAACTTTTATTATTATATGTTTTATTATTTTATTTTATCTATTATATTTTTTAAACCTCCTCCCCCAAATACACGATGCAAGGAGGAGGATTTGGCTTCTCCGCAACCAACAGACTAGGCAAGTCTCTCACAAAGGCGGCGAGTTCCTCCATCAAAAGCAGCCCCCTCTTCCCAGTTTCATGCAGCAGTCAGCTCATCCCAGCTCCACTAACAGGTGCGGAACCCTCTTCAAAGTAGCGGGGAGACTCCCTCCTTGTAGAGACAGAAAGCGGAGGCCTTCCTGTAGTAGCTCGACTCTTCAGTTTAACAGCAACAGACAGCCAACAGTGGAGGCAACTTTGGTTTGAGCAGGTGCAGCTGCTTCCAAATGGCGGACATCAACATCGACCACCCCTCCCAGTGACTCGGAAGAGGCTGTTTCCAATAGGAGCAGCTGAGCTATTCTGTATGACAGATCCACGACACCCCATCTCCTCCCCGAGTGATGACATTGGACTAGTTCATGTTGATGGTAGCAAGGCAGCGCAAAGATCGAATTTTATGTGCTGAGGTTGATAGAACGTGAGAGCAGGAAAAACAGCATGGGTAGAGAGAAGGGTAATGGTGAGAGGCAGCTACTGGTTCAGGGTTTCTATTTATCGGTAGCTAAGAAGTAGATGTATCAGTGTGGAAAAACAAAAACACAGTATTAGTGAGGTTTGTATCAGTAGCTGAAGCTACCGATAGAAAAAAAATGAAAGATCGGTGAGGTATGAAAAGAGGTAAAGTTACCAGTAGAGTGACTTAGCGGTGAGGAAATGTCTCCGCTGCATGCATAACCAATAAGAAAGTAAAATTATAAATTAAAATAAAATAAAGCTTAAATGACTAAACATAAAATTAACTACTAAAATAACAATTAAAATAAAATAATAAATAAATCCAGTTGCTTTTATGTTAAAAAGATTTAAATTATTCACCTAAAAGAATTTAATTAAATAAAATTTAATTAATAAGATGAAATAGATGCCTAGTTAAAGTTTAAAAACAAATAAAAATTAGTCCATGGAAAAGCTACAGTGGGGTTACGATGAGGTGCGGATCGGTAGCAAGGATACTGATAGAAAGGGCATTAGAAATAAAACAAGAAGTCATCGGTAGGCTCGTATACCTCACCTATAGGCTAAAAAAAATTGAAATGACTTAATAAATAATCTGAATACATAAAATAATAAAGTTAATATTTAAAAACTATTAATTAATTGATTATTTAATTATTTGAACACATATAAATTAGGGTGAACCAATTAATTTAATATAGCAAGACAAATTAAAAGGATTATGTAGATTAAATACTCACCACTTAAGGGATCACTGGTAGTTTAAATTAAAGGTTAATGATATAATTAAATGAGAGCTACCAGTGGGAAAGAGTATCGGTGACAAGGGTCACCGATAGAGGCAAGGTCACTAATAGAGACAAGGTCACCGATAGAGATTATCAGTAACCTGCTATCGGTAGCTAAGCTACCGGTAGTCTGGCAAGTCGAACTAAGTTATATAAACTTTAAAAATTAAGAGTAAATTAAATAATGAACTCAATAATTATTGATAATGTAAAATTAAATAAAATAAACAAATAAGGATTTAATTAAAAAAATTGAAAAAAAGTTATATTAAAAACAAATAAAGAATAAATCAATTATTTTAAGGTCCAAAGTTACATAAAATGTTATAAAAACATGAATATTCGACAAATATAACTATAAAAATAAAAAAGTACAAATATTTAGCATAAAGTGATTAAATAATTAATTAAATCATTAAAAATTAAGTAAAAATATTTGGCAAAACTGTGGAAAAATATAGCCACATCAATAGGTTATGTGGACCTGAGGTTAGGATGTTATAAAGTGTTATTATAGGTTGTTCCTTTCTTGATTCACTATTTGGAGACAATATATTGGAGATTAGGAATTCTTTGAAATTGGTCATAATCCATTCTTGGGAATCTTAAACCCATTTTGGGGTAAAGGATGAGTTTCCTGAATTATAATTTCTCTTCAATTTTTTCCTATTATTGTTTATATCATTTCAATATTGGGTGGGACATATTATTTGTTGTGGTTATTATTGTTGTTATGATTTAGGATTTATTTCATCATTTCATGATGATATTAGGTCAAGGAGAATTGTTAAATGTACCATTATTAGGCACACTAGGATGAATATACCATGCATTTTTTCATTCCATGTTTTGTTTTAGCATGCATTTGTCTGTTTCATATTTATAGTTCCTTGAAAATGTACTAAATTGTGCTAAAACCTTTTTAGTTATTGGAAAAAATAATTTATACTTAATGTGCATGCCTTAACCTAATTGTGTTTTCCTAAATAGGGTAATCCATAAACCTTGTGAATTAAATTAGGGAATGTTGAGCTATGGGATGCCGGTCACATGAGTTGGAACATGTTATGCTGTGGGTTAAGTGGATTCCATTTTTCATTCACAAGGAGTATGTGCCCTTATGGATTGGAATTGGAAATATATTTAATTCAACCATATAATGTGATTAAATATTTGAAAATCATAATTTTAAAATGAATATGATTTCTAAATTGAACTTTCCATCATATATATGTATCTAATATATAGACTTAGTCTAGATCATGGCTTTAGTAGTGGGTGTCTCTAGTGTTATTATGGCCTGTTCAACCATCTAGATTGAGATTTTGAGTAGGAAGAGAGGTGTGATCATATGTATAAAAAGGATTTACACCTTTCATAGTTTCCTGAATTCAATCTTCTCAATTTATTAAATCTCTTCAGAGGTATGTGTTTGTCATTATAGTGTCATGCCACCACAATGTCCCCTGATCACACACCTTAAAGGTGGTGAAGACCATGTATATGAGGTGGTGGTCCATGAGGTTCAAGTGATTACACATTTAGAGCCACATATGACACTTCTTCTTGTTCTTGATATGGGCACTGACATTCAGTTATGAGAAAGATTCCTACTAATATTTTATCTCACACCCTACTCAGGATTCCTTTGGTACCCAATAATATTATCTATCTAAAAGTATTGACATGAGAAAAGGCCCTACTACAGGTTTTTGATATGATTATCTAGTTGTATCTTAGAATCAGAGGATCAATCATGTGCTCAAGATTCTAATGGAGCTATTTTTTCCTTTTTGTCTTTTGTACAACTGTATAGAATTCTTGTATTTTTTTCTTTTTTTATTAACATCACAACACACATCCATGAATCAGACATTCTCATTGAGGATTTTGGTTATATTATCAGCATTTTAGTTATTCTGTTTTCTGCTGCTTATCTATTTATTCTATATGTCCATATATGCTTCCACTACTATTGTATGTTATTTTGTTTTATTTGTCATGATGCACTGATAAGAAGATATAGTTACCCCACCATACCACATTTACACCCTCAATGCTAGTCAGTAGCCTCTAGCATATGGGGATGCATGCTTGAGGCCATGCGACCCACCCTCTTAAGGCATGAGTTTAGTGGATCATGAGTTGGGATTTTACATAATGTGTAAGAATGGTATTACTTGGGGGTTAGGTGAGTTTGGTGAGTTAGTTGAGTTTGTTGGGAAAATTTTAGTGAGGAATTTTGGTATGAATTTTTATCTACAAAATGTATTATAGAAGGTCTAAGTGTCAAATTTATTTATTAAAATTCGATCCACTTTAGAATGCCAATTTTAATAATTATTAATCTTGATAAAATATTAGCCATTGTCATTATTTTATCAATAAAAATATAAGATGTAACTTTTAAAAAAAATTAAATATAGTGATTTCAAATTTGGGTTCTGTTTAACCTAATTAAATTTCTGAATTTGGGAAAACTAACTTTTAAATTAAATCATAGAATGTGTATAAAACAATTTTTATAAAAAAAGAAGTTTTTATAGTTTGGTGTTATTAATATTATTTATAATTAATTTCAATTAAATTACTGATAATTTATTTGTAAATATTTATAAAATTCATATTAGAGTCTTAATAAATCCATTTAAATTTAATGTTAATACACAATATTTTAGGAAATTTCTATTCATTGAAAAATAATTGTTTTACCATGTGATGTTATATTTACCTTGGTAACTAATTTATTTTGACAAAAAATGAAATTTAATATGTTATATAATTTAAAAATTCATAATAAGAATACAAAAAATTATTTTATTTGATTAAATTTCTAAAAGTGCTAAAAAAATTATTAAAGTGCAACCTGTAAAAAAATTATTTTTAGAAAAAGTGTATTTTTGTGCTTTAAATTCATGTGTAGAAAAAAATTATCCATTTTTTTTATTTTCATGATATTAATTAATTTTTTATCAAACTAAAAAAACTATGTGTCTTTAAAATTAATACAAATTTTTTTTTATAGAAATAATGTTTAATTATAAAAAAGACCAAAAATAGTTTCATTCATCAAAAAATATTATTTAGGTTTATAAAATGTTTAACCTTGGTTTTATGAATTTATAATAGTATTTCAAAATATATAGTTTCACATATTTGATAAATTAAAAGGTTTCATAAACTTCTACTTCCTTATCATTTAATAAAAGACACATTTTTGTTAAAAACAATATTTTTCTCTATTCAACTTTTAAACCATTATTTTGGAAAAATATAAAAAAATTCAATATATGAAAATATCAAAATAAATAATTTTAAAATGAAGTTAATTTCATAAAACCAAAATTAAAAATTAAAAAAATTATCTTTTAAATATTAAATATAAAGAAAAACTATATTTATTGAAAATTTCCATTTTGAACATTAAATGTTGTTAATATTATTTCATATCAATTTATTATTTAAATAATGTTAATATAATATATAAAAATTTACAAATTTTATTTATTTGGTTAAAATTTACAGAACTTAAAATAAAAAAAGTTCCTTGAAAAACAATATTACAATTATATTTAAAAAAATCTTTACCATTAAATTTAATTATTTATATTAAAAAAATTAATTTTCTAAACATTTTTATTAATTTATTTTATGAATTTTATAAATAGATAGAATCAACGATTAATAATTATAATGTTATTAATAATACATAATGCTTAAATATATATATATATATATATATTATAATTTTTAAATATTAAACTTTTAATTAATTATTTATTATTCCTCAATTATATTACTTTAAATTTAATACTTAGAATACACAACTTCACTACACCTTTTAAATATATTCATATCCAACATCCATATTTCTAATGATCATTTTTTCATGACCATATTTTTGATAGCCATATAAATAATTAACAACATTTCATTCAAATATATTGTATTTCTAAACTCATTCATTCCATGACCAATTATTATGTAATACTTTAATTTTCAATATGTTTTATTTTAGAACTCACAACATGATTTATCCTTTAATGATGTTCTTCCTCATTATTTTTTTTTCATTGGCTATTGGTTACACTCATAGGTGAAGATAAAGATATCCCAGTATTTAAGATTGTTTTGTTTTATAATTTTTTGTAAAGTTTTATTTTTAAAATATTAAAGGATTTAATAATCCACAGTGAGTAATAATCTATGGTGTGAATACTAGGTTTCATGTAAATTTGTTGAAATATTTAGTATGAATGAATAAAGTTTTGTTAGTATAATTACTATATTATATGTATTATTTCCTATTCCATTTAAATTCCTTTAAACAAATTGAAAATAGAAGAAAGATAGTTTTGAATTATAAACATATAGTTCCTGGAAATAATATGCTTCTTAAAAACCTAGGGTTTTATAACCAATTTACTCTATAGTTTGGGTGCCTAAGGTGATCAATTGTAGAACTATTTATGGATGTTAAGATATATAAAACCCCTATGGTTTCTAGTAAACTCTATACAATAATTATCTATGAGGGAACCCACATCAAAGTCAACTTAACTTACCCATAAATATGTATGCAGTTGAAATTTGAGTATGCCAATGAGTGGATTTCTTCTTATCCATGAAACATTCTATCTAATAATATCATCTTGGTCTATACATTAGGTGATTTTAAAAAGTTGTAGTGTTAGACTATGATTCCAAAAATGTTTAAGACCATGGTGGAATAATCATATAATATGAGTTGGTGTCACACCTTGTAACACCCCAGGATTTTACTCTATATTTTTTATTTAATTAAAATTTTTGTTGAATAACCTTTTTCACATGAAACATGAAACTAAAATGAAATATGATACATTTTAATGGGATAAAATATTTCAATTCAAGATAAAAATTAATACATTATGAGAGTACTATAAAATTCATCATTAAGAAAAGTAGAAGTGGAATAAATCTAAAAGTAAATAAAAAGACAAAAAACATGAAATATTTTTTATTATGGGTTTTCATGAAGTTGAAAATCCTAATTGATGATATAAAAATAAAGAAGATAATTTTAAATATAATGGAAATATTGAGATATAAGTAAATGAATAAAGTGAATGATTTTAGTAATTTGTTTAAGAATTTATATAAGAATGAAATATGACTATTATATATATGATTATAAGAAATATGGTCATTAAAAATAAGGTTATTAGTTCTATGGTTATTGAATATGCATGTATATAAATTTTCTATAAATATTTTGAATATTAATACAAAATTTAAAATAATATAATTCATAAATATTGAATGAAATTAAGATAAGATATGAAATTATAATATTATAATATTTTTTTACATGTAAAATATTATTATTATAATTATTATTAAAAAAATGAATTTATGTAATTATGAAATTTATAGAAAAATATAAATACCAATGTATTTTTCAAATTAAATTTATATAATACGAATAATTAAATTTAGTATGATTTGGTTAAAAATATTAAATGTTAGAAAATTATATTTTTCAGAGAATTTCTTTTCGTGAGAATTATGTATTTTTCTATTCATAAATTAAATATATCACTTTTAAATGATGAAACTAATGTAATATTTTGGTTTAAAACAAATACATTGACACTCATTTAATAACTAATTGATGTGAAATAAGATTAATAAAAATTAATATTTAAAATTTCATTTTCTATAAAAATTGTTTTTTCAATATATATATAAATATATTTTAAATTAAAAGAGAATATTGTCATATATAAATATTTAATTATATTAAATGATATTCAAAATTTTAACTATAACATAAAACTAGTAAAATAGTTCAATTTCATATTTAGGTACGAAAATAAGTTACCAAGGAAAAAATTGAGTTACCACTATAAAGGTAAAGTAATGTTCAAAGTGTTAAAATAAGTGGTAAAGACAAAAAATGTCATGAAACATTATATATATGTTTAATAAAGTGATTATGTTTATTTTACAAGGGATTATATAATTTTCTTGAAATTTAGGAGTAAAGGTAAGGATATATTTACCAATATCATTTTAAAATCATATTTTTTAATGTTTTAACTTACATATACAGAAATTATATATCAATATCTATAAAAACCCATATATATTATTACCCTATGGTTACTAATGGGTTTTAATGTCTTATTACCATTTCTTCTCTCTTTGATTCATAATTCAACTAATGGGATGTTTGTCAGTGGAAGTAATCTTATCTTTTATTTTTTTCCAGAATATATCTCGTCCATGTCCTTACTATTTATATTATTTTGTAGATTTACATATGTTTTATTTTATGTTACCTTAATATATTTTTCAATGGTCATGAAATTATTTAAAAAATTAATTTTTTTTAACATTTTCAATATGGACATTTTTCATGAACTTTGACTCTCTTTATAATAGTGTTAAAAGAATAATCATTTCGAAAAATTTATACATAAGAAAATTTCCCATATTTATAACTATTTTTCTTAATGAATATTCCTTTTATAGTTTTCATGGTTTTTAAATTGTATTCCATTCTCATTGTTTTGTTAATTGTTTTCCTATGAAATACTAGATATTAAAACATAAAAGGGTATTTCATCTCATTTTTCAAAGTAATTTACTAATTCTCTTGTAATGTGTTTTTTAACTATATAAATATAATTTTAAATTTCTTATATTTCTTTATGGATATTCAATAATTATTCCATCAACCTTATTTCTTTGGATATATTATCATAACGTCTTATAGAATTTACAATGAAATCCGTTTCATTTCACAAGTTAATTTAGTTATGATTGGATTAAGAATGTTTTCAAGTTTATATGGAGAAAATTTGTATTTTTTTTCATTATTTTAAGGGTGTTATTTAAATTATATATCCCTCTAATGTAATTGGTAATGTTTTATATCTCATTATATTATAGTTATGGGACTATATAGTGAATCTAATCCACTACGAGACTCTTTCCACTATGCTTATGGAAATGGGGAGTGCACCAGAATATCTATAGGAATTTTTCAACTATATGATAATTTTCATAATAATAATCCATGAAATAAGAAATTATTTTCTATATTCATGAATTTTCCATATTATAATTCACACATTATACTTTCATTTCTTATGATTAATGACTAATGTTTCCACTTTCACACTTCTCAATATTAAGTTATGTCAAAAGCCCTATTCCGAGGATCATTATATATGATATTTGTATTATTGGGTCTGATTATTATATTTTATAAACATATAAATTGATTATGTTATCATACCGACATGATTATATTATGGTCACATATGATCTTTAATTAAAATCTTTTATTTTATCTGTTGTGGAGAATCTATGCTCACCCTTTTGTAAGTTTTTGTTCCCCAGGTTATGAATAAGTGTATTATTTAAATTATGTATAAAATAATATATTGTGAGAATAATATTTTTGGAATATGTTTAATTTTTTTAAATATGTTTTTCATGAGTCAAATGTCAACATACATTAAACCTCTTATTTATGTGGGGAGGATTTATTGATCTTTGTAATGAATATTCATATAAAATGATTTAATTTGTATGTATGTTGTGAATTGGTTAACTTAAATGGTATAAGATGGTATTTTAGTTATTTTTTGGGATTATTATACTAATAATAAGAGGATATAACATAATATAACCAATGATAAACCAATAATTTTGTAGGATTAACCAAAAATGTCATTAGTTGAAGAAAATGTCTCATAATTTAAAACATCTTAGGATTGATTACCTTAATCATATGATTTCTTACTATGTTTACTTTTCTTGATACTCACACTAACCAATTTGTTTTTAGTTATTGTCTAGAACAATGTGTAATTGAGTGAACAATGAGTATGATGGAAAATGTAATGATTTTCCCCAAGGGTATCCAAATAGTATAGTTTTTGGAATGAAACATCTTATGGCCATGATCAACCACCTATCATAAGATATGAATAATAATATGAATCACGTTGAACTATGTTTTAAATTGAATAAGGAATTACTCTGGTTTGATTTTTTCATACTATAATGCCCACCCTCCATTAGTGGGTCTTAATATCCACTTATTTTTGAGAAATGGATCAATACAATAGAAAAGATATTTTAAATTCTCCAGTACTCAGAGCATGAAATGTTTGTTTTATCTATTTATAATTTATATGGTGAGGATGATCGATATTGGACTCTCATTAAAAATTCAATGTAAGGGGAAGAAATATAATTCATGGAATGATAGGAGTTTAATAATGTATTTTTCAAAAAATCCTTTCCCCATTCTATTCAAACTAAAAAGGAGAGTAAATTACTATAGTTAAAATTAAAGGTGGTATAATCTGTCGGTAACTATGAAGAAAAAAATACAAGAATTTAAAGGTATACTTCTACTTTTATCATTAACATTGAATTCAAAATCGATATTTTCTTTAGTGTTTAAAAACAAAGTCTCTAAAAAGAATTAGATATAAAGAAATTTTGTAGCTATGAAGTGATTGGTCTATGTTCCTTCATGGAGGAATTATAAATTAAAGACTCTCATTAGTCTCATAGTTTTATGGTAATAAAGAGTAAAATATAGTTTCATAGAGACACTAAAAATAAAAAATATAGAGGAATGAAAATTAATCCTCCAATATTTTGAAAATGTCAGAAGATAAATAGAAAAAATTTACATTATGTAATATGAAATTCTTTAACTATGGATGATATTACCATCAATTAACTTAATTCTAAAGAGATATAATGGGAAAAAACTCTAAAATAGTTAAAATGAAAGCCCAGCCTAAATCGCCACCCATACCCAAATGTGTCAATTCAAAGAAGTATGAGAATTATGAAAACTAGTGCACCAATACAAGGGTTAATGATTTTAATAAACATCAACAATATCCAAATCCAAGGGATAAATGGAAACCATATCAAATTTAAAATATTAAAGTTATTCATTAAAATGATGTTGTGAATGGTATATTAATCACCACTCTAGAATAGAAAATGTCTTATTTGTTTTTAGATCATCCAATAATGTTATACATAAGAATATTTATAAGACTATAAAATCACTACAACAATGGTTATATATTTAATTATCAGTAAAAACATATTGATGAATGATAATTAAATCCCAAGTATATAAATCCTCCCTAATATATGTTTCTGGGAATGTGCTTCTTGCAAATAGTATTATTCTCCCATTATTTAGATTTTATGTGATTTTATGTATAGACTAGAATTCTCTATATAGATCCGAAATTAATTTCCAATATAGGGAAGTCACATTTTATATCCTTAATCAACCAATGATTATATATCAGTGACAATTTGACCATAAAATCCATATGGAAATTACATCCATTATATGGGTCTTAATGCAAAATCATGAATGGTATTTAGCTAAGATGTTTGAGAACAAAATTGATATTAATGATATATCTATTATATATGAATATATGAATATAGTTCTATAAAACATTCCAGGTATTCCCAAGATCATGAGGTTGATTTTTGATTAGAATTCATACTCTATTTTATTCTAATATGAAATAATCCTTATAGAATTACCGTGATTGAATTAGAAGAATTGAAGAATAATATACACAAGAATATAGATAATATTTTTTTATTACCAAGTTCTTAACCATGGGGTCAAACAATACTATTAGTTATGAATAAATTTGGATCAATTCTCCTCAACTATTATTGTCATGAAGATAATAATATCATTTTCAAAAAAAGTATCGTTTTCCCACTGTTGATGTATTTTTCATCCTTCTATGATGGGAAAATAAAATTTAATATATTAACATTTAATCTATATATCATCAATTAATGATGATAACAGATGATCTACCCATTCCACCCTTTCTTACAATATATTGGTATTATGAATTCATAGTGATACAAATTGAAATCAATCATTCCCTTAATTAATTCACAGATTTGACGAATAAATTATTTATAAACTACCTAGATAAATGTTTTATAGTATTTTTAGATGATACTATCATATATTCCAAGATAATGGAAGAGCATGATGATCATTTGAGGTTTTTGTAGAAGACCTTAAGAAAGAAAAATCTGTACACCTAATTTTTTATGTTCGAATTATTGATATAGAAAGTATCATTTTTGGTTTATTTAATCACATGTGAAGGTATATCTTTTGACTCTTCCAATTCATAGGTTATTGGAGAATAGGCCAAACCAACCACTACAACTGAGATCCATAGTTTTCTTATATTGTCTAGATACTATAAAAACATTATTATATATTCCTCAAGACTATCAAATAAACTAACAAAGTTAACTTGGAAGGAAGTCAAGCTCATCATGGTAGATGAATGTGATGAAAATTTCATGATCACAAAGGAATACTGGTCACAACACCAATAATAATACTACCCTATAATGGAGGAAAATTATTGATACACATTGATGCATTGAAGAAGTGATTAGAATGTGTCCACATGGAAAATGACACGGTGGTAGCTTATACAATATGACAATTATTTATCTTGAGAAACATTTCATGAAACATGATTTGGTTCTAGAAACTATAATATTTTTATTGATAATATTAATGTATTATACCTATGATAAAAATTATGAAATATATATTGCTCACTATATATTAAAGTATATATTTACAAAGAATTATTTGAATATGTTTCAAAAGAGATGGTTGTAGCTGATCAACGACTATAACAGCTTGATGCATTACAACCATGGGAATGAAACCATGGTGGATGATTCTCTGAGGAGGAGGGATCATGCTATATTCTTCATGATAAAGATTTAAAGATACCTAATACTCATGTATTTACAAAGAATAGAATTTTAAATCATGATAGAAGGGGAGAAATCTTATCTTCTCCAAATGAAAACTCAATTATCCTTCCAAATGAAGATCTTTTAGAATAGTAGGGGGTATTAAGATACATAAGATGTTTGGGAATATTAAATAGTTAAAATTTTATTTTGATGAAATTATAAGATTCAGGAAACAGATATGTGTTCCATATATAATATAATTAAAGAAGGATTTCTTTGATGATACAGAAATATCATCATTCTAGGTTCATCCTAGAAGAAAAAAAGATATATATAGATCTAAATAATTATTTTTGGTTGGACAACATAAAAATATATATTATAGAGTATATATCTCAATATTTTCTATGCTAGTAATTTACTATATAATAATGGATTTCTGTGGGGATGATGCAATCATTAACTATAACTACATAGAAATGGGAGAAAATCACCATGGATTACATTGTTGGTCTTACTAAGGATTATTATATTTATAATTCCATTTTTTTATGGTTTATCACTTTATAAAGTAATTTTTTTTCGTTTTTATGTATATATATTTCTTACATGATCAACTTACCAGGATATACATAAAGGAAGTGGTATGGTTTCATGGAGTACTACACTAAATTGAATTTTATCGAAGTCCAAGATTTACCTCGTTATTTTGGGATCAACACTTTCCCATAAGAGATTTATAAAATGAAAATAGTTTACCTTCATGATTTTAAATTATGTGATATGAATGTATTAAAGTGAAGAGGTGTAGAAACCCAATATATTGAGATAATTTTGGAAAGTATAAATAGTTGTGACCATGCCTTTATGAAGAAATAACAGAGAAGATTCAAACCATTCAACAATATATTAAAACTATATAGAGATGATAAAAGAGCTACAATGATAATAGTCAATGAATTTTGGAGTTTGAAGCTAGAGACAAAGTATTCCTTCAAATATCTCAATTTAAGAGGGTTATGAGATCTTGTATGAATGGAAAGTTATGTATAAGATACATTATCTCTTTCAAAATCCTTAATAATGTGGGGATGGTAGAAAAATATTTTAAACGTCTAGAAAACCACTAAAAAGTGAATGATGTGTTCCATTTATTAATTTTCAATAAGTACATACCTAAAACTTTACATTAATTGAACATAGTAATATTAGAACATGAATACAATATATTTTTTTAGTAAAATCTAGTAGAAATATTGGATTATATAGATAATGTACTACGAAACAAGAACACTCATCATGTTAATGTTATTTGGTGAAATCATATATTTGAGGAAGTGACATCATGACCATAAGAAGTAATTAGGAAAAGCACCATCATTTGTTTCATTAGAGTAAGAAAAACACTGAGGAATACATTATTTTAGTGGGGTTGAATAAAACATTATATGATTTTACTATGTATTTTTCCAATAAATAAATACAATGTTAAATAAATTATTTCGAACACAAAACATAAAAAATTAAATACAGTACATTTTATTAAGATAAAAATTTTCAATACAAGATAAAAATTAATACATTATGGGAATAAACTATAAAACATCATTTAGAAAATTATATGTTGAATAAATCCTCAATTAAATAAAAATTCCATGTTTATAAAATCATTAATGTCGTGATTTAACATAATGATCACAACCCCTGTTCATACTGTGGAAATAAGGAAGAAAATTAGAAAAATAATACAAATTTTTAGAGACAAATAAATGAATTGAATGAATGGTTTTTGAAATGTATTTTATACTACCTATTGGATTGAAATTAGACCATTATATATATGATCATTGGAAATATGGTAATTAGAAATATGGTCTTTGGAAATATGGTGATTAGAAATATGGTCATTAGATAAATGGTCACTGGTTATGCATGTATCCAATAGGTATATTGATGTTTTATATTTTTAGTAATAAATTGATAATAATGTCATTCATAATTCTTGAATGAAATAAAAAATATTATTTCATTGAAATATTTTATATTAAAAAACATTGTTTTTATGGATTACATATTATTATTATTATTAATGAATGATTTCATGTATTTAATAATTTCAAATCGATATTTCCAAAAAAACTTATTGATTTAATTAAATTTTGACATGATGAATAATAAAATTTAATTGGATATGTTAATAAATATGTAATTGTAAAAAATTATATTGTTCAAGGAATAGTTTTTCTTAAGTAATATGCATTTTTTTCTTAATAACATATATTTATAAATTTTAAATGATGAATATAATTTAATTTTTCAATATATAAAAATTATGTTAACATTGATTTATTCAGAAAAAAAAAGATTAAGAACACTTAATTTTTTAAAAGTTATTTTCTATCAAAATGGGTTTTATATATATTAAATTTTCAATAAAATATTATATTTATATTATTTAAAAAATAAAGTAGATTAAATTAAGTTCAAAATTATAATAATCCCACTAGAATCTAGAAAATTGGTTAATTTTATTTCTAAGTATAAAAATAAGTTACTTAGGTAAATATTGGATTACCATGGTAAAGGTAAAATATGGTCAAAAGGGTTTAAATAATTTATGGAACTTAAAATATCATGTAAAATTATCTATACAATATTTTTTTTGGGTATTAAGGATCTATATTTTTTATTTTCCAATATTATTTAATGTTCCGCTTTAAAATCACAACCTTATCCATTAAGGAATTAATATTCATGGGAATGTCACTCAGAAAATAACTTATAAAAGGACCCCTAATATACCGCACCAAACCCACTAAAAAAATAAGAAATATATTTAATATAATTATATAATCTCTTTATAAAATTAATATTATATTTTTTGTGGTCATTGGTTTCATAAAGGAATCATAAATCCTCCATGTTGAAGAATCATATATTGGGAAGGGGGAATTAATCATAGTTAGTACCCAGTTTTTTACCATATTTTCTAACCACCTTCTAATATCCATATCGTTACCCATTATTATTATGTTAAAATAATATAATTAGTCTTATTAGACAATGATATTATTGTTATATATTTTTTAATTCATACTCAATTATTAGTATTACATGTTCTTGTTTGGGTTGGTTCAAACACCTAAATGAATGATTCTATACAATCATCATAGTTTCAAAGATGAATGA
Source organism: Viscum album (assembly GCA_963277665.1). Classification (NCBI taxonomy): domain Eukaryota; kingdom Viridiplantae; phylum Streptophyta; class Magnoliopsida; order Santalales; family Viscaceae; genus Viscum; species Viscum album. The sequence continues at coordinate 58,814,625 of OY728138.1, forward strand.
TTATCATGAAATTAATACTAGTAATATATGATATTAAAGTGTGTTTTATGTTTTAAATATTGTTTTTAATAGTGAATAAATGACTAATAATTATTAAGTAACTCATTGTTATCAGTAAATTACCCCAAAAATATTTCCTGTAGATTCCCTTCTTATAAACTATACCCATTATTTTTGTTAATTAATAGGGGGATAAATAAATCAATGGAAAAAATGATTAAAATTCTTAAATTTTTTGGAATTATGAACTTGGTATCAAACCATGAGGATCAAAATCACCATTATAAAAGTAATATGAAATAATCTATATTATAAACATATAATGATGAAAATAAACTACATCAAACTAATATATGTGTAATGAATGATACGATTTGAGGTGTATAAAAGGTATTTAAGGTTAATAATTTCTTAAGTCATTTATTAAAATGATTATGTTTATTATAGATAAGGTTAATGAACTTATATGAATTTCAGGAGTAAAGCTAAGGGTTTTTTTAATTAATCTCATTTTAAAATGTGGATTTATTATGTTTGAACTTAAATCTATGGAAATTATATTTTTATCTCTCCAAAATAAATATATTTTATTTTTCATTTTTTATTTAGGGGTTTAACATATATTCTATGAATTTATTCTCTCTTTGGTTCACAATTCAAAAGAATAGATTTTAGTAAGTATCGTTAGACTTATCATATACTTTTGGTCACGAATAATTCTCCTCTTGGTGGATATTATTTATGATATTTTATTGATTTAGTTATATATACTTATATTATTGATTAAATTTTTATACAAAAGAATTTAATTTATTTAAAAAAAGGATTATTATTTTGACTTCTTCAGTATAGTTCTTTCCCATAAACTTTGAATCTATTTATGAATGTGTGAAAAGAAATTCCTTTATAGTTATTTACACATGAATTTAATTTTATACCTTTAAATTATCTGTTATTAATGAATAATCAATTTTATATTTTCATGGTTTAATAAAATTAATTTATATTATCTGTTTTCTAAATTTTTCACTTCGGATTTTTTTTATTAAAATCATAAAAATGTATTTCTTATCATTTTTCAAAGTAATTCCCTAATAATTTTATATAGTTATTTTCATTCATGTTAACATTTTTTAATTATTTTTATGATTCACTGGGGATATTATTTAATGACATTACCCACCTTTTCTCCAAATAGATTATAATAATTTTTATGGAAGTTTTCATGAGAATCGCTTCTTTTTAGTGGTCAATTAATTTATGATGGGGTTAGAAATGTTTTCTGGTTCATGTGACCAAAACATATATGGTTTTTAATTATTTGATATGAAGGAATATAATTTGACAACACAACATTTCATTAGGTAAAGTTTTATGTCTCATTTTATTAAATTTATGGGACTAATTAGTGAATCCAATCCATCATGTGACTTAGTCTACTATGTATTTAGGAATGTGGATTGAATCCAATCCACTATGTTAATCTTTCCACCATCTGATGATGGTCTTAGTAGAGATCCTTGACATTGAAAATGATTTTCTATACTTATTAATGTGCAACATTTTTATTCCTATGTTATGTTTTTATGTCTCATAATTATTGACTCATGTATCCACTTTCTTACATCTCAATTCTAATGTTATTCCAATTTATGATCTATGTTTATTAGGTAAGATTATCTTATTTTATAACCATAATAAATTTTTATGTTCTCATACACACATTCTTATCTTATTCCCACTTATGATCTTTAATAGATATCCCCTATTTTTACCCTTACTAGGTATCAAAGTTTAGCCTTTCTTATGTTTATATTTCCCTGTTTATAAAGAAGTGTATTAGGTATGATGTTTCTAAAAGGGTATAATGTGAGAATAACATTTGTAGTAGGGGATGAAAATATAGTAAAATAAGTTGATTATGTATCTATTATCAGAAAAAACTACACCTATAGGTTCAATGGTGTGATTTATTATGATATGTAATTAATACTCATATAGATTCATGTAATATTTGAATATATTGTGCTATAGTTTCCTCACTCATAATCCTACCAACAACTAATTAATTAGGTGATGATGAATCTCAAATCTATGACGAAGTGAACAATCTAATAGTTGTAAGATAGAACCCAATGGGAAGGTCACATTCCAAGAATGTAGTCAAATGTGTAGGAATTTGGGGCCTCTCCAATTTATGTATTCATAGTGGTATTTTATTTATAGGGTGGATTTCTAGTGACATAGATGGTTGAGGACCTATGACTTACACTATAAGCTGTCATGGTAATCTTAAATATAGATGTTGGGAAATATTTCACTGTAATCATTCTTGATAATAATCCAATAGATTGTAGCCTTTATATGAAGAATTTAGCAATATTTATCCACACCATGGATGATAGAGTCCCCATCACTAGATATACTAGAGTTATCTTGGACAGTGGGAATGTCAAAGGGGCTATCATCCAATCTATTTATGAGGAGTTGTAGGATTTCACAACTCCCATAGATGTATGATGAATAAAATTTTAGAAAATTTTCTCTTAATTTCTAGACAACTTCTAATTTGTTCAACTCTCTTACTTTTTACAGAGATCAAAAATAGTACATTCATCAAATGAGTTTCTTTTGTACACTATGGGTGGAACTATGGTAGGTAATGTGTTAGGGTAATCAATCCTATAGGTAGGGGAAAATTTTCATGTATAGAGGTTGATTATAGAGGTATATGGGAATGACCCAGTCTGTACCTTATTGGTCGTGGGATCATTTTCCCTATTAGTGAAATCAGATATCCCTTTTTTCTTTATTAGGTACTGAAGAATTTCTAAAATATTTTACCAACATATTCATATTGGATAAATTGGTTGGTCTTCTTGCTTTTCCTTTTCCATATCATTTAAATATTGATATCACGTTAATTTTAGGTACATATTTCCAATTTTAGAAGAATTTTCTCTATGATACATGCATGAATGATGATGAATTTGAATAAGAAACATTAAGTAATGATCCATGCACAATAAAATGGATTCCCATATACAATTAAGACCATTTCTATATATCTTATTGAAATATTAGAATTATTATTTTATTATTTCAGGGCATTATGTATCAAGTGATGAATATCAAGTGAACTAAGTGAACTAGGAAACTAAAAAACCTCAAAGTGTTGAGGTAGAGGCCTCAACTATGAGGATAGAAATCTCATTTTCCAAATACAAATCATTCACTACCAATGACGAGGTACGAAATTCACATTTTCATGTTTGAGTCATTTTGATTGATTCCTTGGTAATGAAGTTTCTAAAGAATAAGTTAGAGCCTGCAATTTTAGTTATGAAGACACTGAGGGTGGATTAATTAGTTATCATCAATGATTGAGAAGTATAAATCTACAATATTTCCTTTACAGTTATCTATAGAATACTATTATAAAACTAACCATCTTTTAATAGAAAATTCAAATAAATTTGTGAAGATAAAAGAGAATGATGAATGTATAAGGTAGATCATGTGGGTGTATATGCTATATTTTTCTATATATATTCAATAATTTATAGGATATTTAGTTGAGAATGTTGGTGCAGGTATTCTGGGTGAATATTTTCTAATTACTCAATTAAAGAATAAGAATTTGGAAATAGTTATCATCTTCTTTAACCTATTTGATGTAGTGGTTGGATAGGATTTCATGGTTGTGGATGGTATTCCTATTAAGCTATTTAATACAGAAAGAAGAGTGGAATTAATTGATATTTCAATAAGTGAGGGTAAATACTAACATTTTATAACTTTGATAGTTATATTTTTTTAACTCATGTGTGAATTTATTATGATAATTTATAGTAGTACCAACTGTGGATGTAAATTGTTCGATTAAATGGGTGGATATGATAATATCTACTTCATTTGAGAATTAATAGAGCACTAAAAACATATATATCATGTTCAAATCAAGTGACTTGAGGTTGGATTATATTTTGGTCTCCCTAATGGGTTATAGGTTAAACACTGTGTCTATTTTACTTCAATGATCCATGTTACTGCTGGTGTGGTGGAACTTCTGGTTATTTATCAATGAGATTTACATTAGAAAAATATAACATCAACTACCCATTCATGTATAAATTTTTACCACATTGAGATATGGTATATTCAATCATTGATATATTCATAATGTTATGAATAAAATTTTTAATGAGTGAGAGTAGACTTATAAAACATAGATGGTTCTTCAAAGGTTGAGATTTTTTTCAACCTATATAGTTAAATGAATGGAATTTCAAGATCTACCTTTATTTTGTGATGGTGTCAGAGTAGTAAATTTTTTTATATATAAATGGTATAATTGGAGAACCCAATCTATCAATAAATTTTAGAAGTCAAATGAAGATAAAATAATATTGAAGACTCACCAATGAAACTAAGAAGGTGGGTTATGAAGATTTCATTAGGGATAGTGGGAAACTATTAGTTAAAGAGGATCTTACAACCCAATATCAAATTTTTTTTCAGATATTTATTTTATTTCTTAGACCCTTATGTTAACAGTTATTTGGAAAAAATGTGAAAATTTTGTAATTTTTCTATGATGCATTGTTTTGTCACACTGTTAAAACCCCGCAGCCTAATAGTATCACATCTTGGACTTTTTAACAATATAAATATGCATGGTTGTATCATGGTTTGGTAAATCGTGTGGGTAAACCATGTGAACCACCCAAAGAGGTATTTATTTCCATTTTGGATCCTTTTAAATTAACGATTCCTCTAATTAGTCCACCACTTTGAACCAACTGCCCATGATACCACTCCCAGACATATCTTTTCTTCTAAAATCCCTCCAAGGTATATTATCAATCATTTCTTAGTGATTATTTATCCAAATTGAATCATGAGGTTTATAATCCCTTAATATTTTGTTTTATTCCTTTTCCTATATATTCTCTCTAACCTTAGTGACCTTGGTTGACCAATATCCATACCTAAGGGATTTTTAAAATTTTTTGTTTTTGTTTCTAGGGGTGTTGGTCCCTCTCTTGATACCTAATTTGGTATATTTCATTGAAGGAAATACGATTCCACCACATGAGTCATGTTTTTCCATTTCATTATCTTTTATTTAAGAGTTCCATGGATTTTTGGATTTTTATATTTATTCTTAATCATGATAATTATTATGTTGACTATGTTTATTTAGTTTATCAATGTTTTTTATAGAATTTCACACTTTTTATTTCTCATGATGGGTGGAGTTTTATAATTTAGAAGATATTTTAAGTATTCTATATTTTTGATAAATTTAAAAATATGGGTTTCTCTAAGATTTTTTTTCTTCAGGTATTAATATAATAGTAATTTTCAATGTGGGATTGCCTTCCATGTTTAAAGGGATTCTATGTTAAAAAGGGTGGGTTTGTTTTATAAAATAACGTTTTGAATCCATTAAGTAGTTATGGTTGTGTTTTAGTTTTGAGTATGATTTCCCTTTGATTAATGTTTTTATTTAAAATAGTTTTTCAATAGGATTTCCAAATTAATATACTACAAGTGATAAGTGAAAGTCCTCATTATCATTTTGTGAAGTGATTCATGATTGGTTGTTTGGTTTTTCTCTTGTTGAGTCCCATTATATTCTTGGATGATATTTATTTATATATTTGGGATGTAAATTTGAATTATTATTTGTGATGTGCTTATGGGTTTGGGATATTTCTAAGGGAAATTTATGAGGTTGGAAGGATGTGATTATGATGTTTTCCTTTTGGTTTTGTTTTTTCATGGGATGACATTTGTTCTAAAAGTGTCACACCTGATTTACTTATTTTATTATGAAACCTTGGTTACAAATTTTGATTTCAGGGGATATAGGTAATCTATTTGAGATTACACACTAATTAGTGGCCCCTTGTTGTATATAATACCTATCTAGGGGGTTTTAATGATAATAAAAGTTTCGAGTTATTTTATTGATGGGATGTGTGACCGTTATCATATCGCCTCTTGGTCTGCCTTTTTTCAAGTTTTAATTTTACAAATATTACTTAATGGTTTTCCTCATGACATGTATCCTATGTTATTCCTTTTTCATAATTTAATATCATGTGTGTTTCTTATTTCCTAGATGGACTTGCGTTGATGTATTGATCAATATATAAGTTAGTCTTAATATTGAATATTATTGTTCCATATATTTACCAGAATTATTTACGAATTTATATATCTCTATTTGCACTATAGTTTATCCCCATTCCTGAATTCATTGAAGTAAGGTGAATTAGACATTTTAAAGGCAATGTGGAAGGTTTTTTCAAAGTGTTAGTCTTTTTTAGGATTTATATTCAAATTTTCTAAACTATGTGAGGTTTTTTGTTCAAAAGTGTGGTTTTAAATAGAAATGAATGGCTTAACCTGATTCTATAAAAGTGTAATGTTTTAAAGAAAAATAAATAGTTTTTGAGTTTTCATTATCTTGTAAAAACATGATTTATTGTTTTATAAATAGAGTTCTTTTCAAAGGTGTAGGATCTATATCCTATTTACTTTTATATCATGTCAAATACGTGAAGATAGATTTTATTAATTAATTTTTAAACAAGAAGTTTTGGGTTTTTTATAAAAGAAATAAAAATGACTCATTATGGTATCCTAATGACCTTTGTACGACACCATACAAACTTACATTGGTGGGTATATCATCTTATTATTTTATGCATGATTCTTTAGGTCAAGGATTCGAGGTTTGATTTGGTATTGGTTTACTTGGGAGGTAGATGGGTTTCTAGATTATAGTGGCGATTTGAGATCCAGATGGAGATGGAAGTTGGTCATTCAGTTTCTAGAATAGTTTTTTGGATGTTTTTTTGGCTCTACATCTTAATTTTCTTATTATTTTAGTTATATTTTATAGTATTTAATCGTGTATTAAATGGTTATTTTGTCGTAAATTTCATGGTTAACATTTTTTATTATTTCTCTATTGTTATGACATGTTTTTATGTCTATTTTTATGGTTTCTATTTATTTATTTGGGAATCATGTAAAAAACCTATATACTTAATATTGGGTTGATGGTTAAAAACCATTGATTATATTTGGATTCTTGAGGGTGAAATGATCCCCAATGGTTATGATTGTTACCCTTGATTCTTTTTGTCAGCCTAGGGGGGTTAGGGAGACAACTCAGACTAATGGTGTGATTTCTCAAACATCAGTTAGGATGGAAGCATATAATAGTTCACTAAAAATTGTATTAGAATAATGGGTTTATTAAAAGTTTCCAATATTTTTGATATTAGCATTCATTTAATTTAGGGATAGTTGTATAAAAAAATATAGTACCATTTACACTCAAGTTTTTAGTGTGGGTTTGTTCATGGAAAACCCTTACTCATGTTAAATATTGACTCTCCATGGTTGTTTGAATTTTTTATATTGAGTTTTTATTCTATAGTTGGTTATTTTTTAGATATCTCAATGTGGTAGTCCATTACTCTCTATTGTAGATATATTTTGAGAAATGACCTTGGAAATTTCTCATTTCAAGAGAAATTTAATGGAATTCAGTGGGTGTGCAGTTAAGGTGCATGATATTTCAAATAGTATGCAAGTTGTGTGGACCATTCTAGGAAAATTATAGTATAAATCACATGGTTTGTGCATGGATTGAAAAGTTGAGATGATAAATCATGCATGGTAGATGTAACACCTCGATATTTTATAAGATATATATTCTTTTTAATTTCTTTCATATCTTCTGTTTTACGCTACACCAAGATTATCTTGCGCTATACACAACACCGTATTAGCTTGCAGTATAGACAACACTATTCTTGGATCGTGTTACACACAATTTCAAGTTTGTTTGATAGTTGTTATTCTATGAAACATTGAGTGTATATATATATATATATATATTATGTATAAATGAAATATGATTGTATTTTTTTATACTCAACAACAAAAGATTCTTCACTACATGCAACCCTGACTTAGCTTGCATTACATGTAATCATGACCTTCCTCGATAGCGTGTGTTGTACGCAATACCAGGTTTCACTAAACGATGATATATTGTTATAATATTATTATGAACTAGCAGTTATGAATAGCAGTATCTACATTTTTAATTTTGTAACATTATAATTCATCTTACACAATTTAGAGAACATGGTATGAGAACAAAATAATTTTTTCGGGTAAAATATGTATTTTTCAAAAATTACAGTTTTGCAGCCTTTTGATGGAACACCCCCATTAAATTTAGTTTTAAACATGTTTTTAAGTTCAATTTGACAAAATAAAATTCTTATTTTGAATCAGTATATAAAAATTTACTTTGGATAAAATTTTCATATTATTCTGATAACATTCAAATTTTAATGAATAGTAAAAACACGCTATATTTTAATTTAAAACAACTTTTTTCATCTTAATAATTTATATGGTTAATTTATAATATTGAATGATTTTAAAGTATAAATAGAATATATTTTTACCATTTAATATATTGTATGTCATTATCATTTATTTTACATTGATTTAATAGGTAAAATTATTTCAATCTTTTGCATTGTTTTAACTTTTAAAACCCGTTTTCTTAACAACGGGATTAATTTTAAATTAATTACGACAACTTATGTATATTGAATTTTGAAAAATGGATTCCATATTTCAATTTAGTGGGTCCAAATTATGATAATAGGTTACTTTTTTTTTGATATTATGAATAGTAACTACGGTAATTTTTATTCACTGCAGTTAAAGGTAAATCAGGTAATTAAAGGTAAAAATAAGATTATAAAATTATCCTAACACATGAAAATATTCTGTTGGATGACTAAAGGTCGACCCATATCACCTAAGGGTCGGATTAGATTCATTTTATGGACTTTTTACCATGAAAATAATTTAATTATTATTAAAACCAAAGAAAGCGACAACATGTCACTCTCTAAAATCTTATAAGTATAATAATTTTAATTTAGTGATAAACTTCATGAAACTTAGAACATGAATTGTATCCAAAAAATATAATAAAATTATCTACATTATGTAAATTAATTTTTAATTTTTAGGGATTAAATAATTGTCATTAATGGTGACACAATAGTAATGAAGAAATTGTTTATTTAGCAAAAAATCAATAATATTGTTTTTATTAAAATAATAATACTTCTCAAAAAAACTAGAAACATGACCAAACCTTAATGGTAGAGTATATATATACCCTAATCATCCAAGGGTCTATTTTGGGACCATTTGGATCCTTATAAAATTGATTAGGAAATTTATATTATTTTATTTTAAATGATGTCAAATATGTCACCTTCATAATTTAATAAATATAACAGTTTAAATATTGTGATTTTAAGATGATAAATTCGAGTAAAAATATTATTATTAAATATATTTTATTTATATTCATCATAGGAGTTTCTTTTTAATTTTTATAACTTTAATAAGTATATTAAATTATTATACAAAAATGATGTAGTAACTATTTTATTAAAAAAAATATCAAATAAATTATTTTAAAAGTATTAAAATAAATATTATATGAACTATTTAATCTGATCCAATAATTTTTTAGATAAACAAGACATTTTATTAATCTATTAAATCTTTTATTTCGAACATATCTTCTGTGTATATTTTATTTAAATTCAAATAGTTGAATAGTGTAAAAATTGACACTACTGTTATTTTATAAAAATTACATATTATAAAATCGTTTAAAAATCACAAAAATATTTAAAAATTATAAATTAAAATTTATATGGTAAAAAATGTAATAAAGTATAAAATTATTTACAATTCACAACACATAAGTAATTATTTATAATGATTTAAAATTTAGAATAACATTACCACAAATAAAATTAAATAGATTATATAAGGATAAATCATGTTGATAATGTTTAAAATAAATTTCCAACTTGTCTAAATTTTATTGGTTGATGATATTACAACCCTATATCATATAATCTTTGTATTTGAGTCATTTTTTATGTTTTTATGTGGGGTTGGAATTTATTATAAATTAATATTTATTATAATTCCAAAGGTGTCATTCTCCTCCCTTATAAAAGGGCACCTCCTCCCTCTCCTCCTCACACCATTTTGTGCCTTGAATATCAGACAAAATCTGCCCATTATACTTCCACACTTCCCTAGAAACCTTATAGAGGTACTGGTATTCTCAAAAGACCAACTCTAGTGCGCTAAGTGGAAGTTCAAAGGAGGCACTTCGAGAAAGAGGTAATACCATCTACCGATTCATTCAAGTGTCTTTCTTCTTATAGTTACTATTATTTAGTGGTTTCATCATGAAGTAATAAAATAAGTATCCCTAATATATGAATATGATTTTATAAATTTTAAACAACCCCATTTCACCTTCTATCCATCCTGCGGAAAATGAAATCACCGCGCGTGCGTACGTACGGAATATCGTCTCCACGCCGTGGTGTAATCTGTTTTTCCACCACCACCTTACTTGGATGGGTATAATGGTGTAAAAAATAACTACATATGATTATTATAACATCATACTGATTCTAATATATTATATCATTCACTCCAATTCCATTAAATAAATATGGGAACGATATCATCGCTCGTGCGTACGTACGGATTACCGCGTCCACGACGCGATGCGATTCATTTTCCATGTTAACAATTCAAGAATGATTATAAAGTGTATATAATAAGTAATCATGAAATATATTTCATAATAATTATACTATATTTATGTATATATATATGTATGTCATCTAATTAATTCCATTCAATTCAATAAGGAAACGAAAACAACGTTCATGCGTACGTACGGCCTACCGTCTCCATGAACGGTGTATTTATTTCCATTTATCAATCGATTATATATATGTATATTCTGAATATATATTATATATAAATCATGTTTTATATACTTGAATTAATTAATCCCGATATAAGTAATCATATTAATAATTACAAGTCAAAACACGAATGATAAATGAAACAATTTTACCCAAAACGCTACTTTAACATGAATTTACAAAAGAACGGGTAATTTAAAGTCATAAGTGAACCATATAAGATATCATAACAATGAAGATGATTATGTAATAATTCAATGACATTATTTAAATCATTATATAGGAGGTTCGGATACGTACGAAGCATATCAGACCTAAGGTAAGGGAAAATATCGCAATCTCATCTTTATCTGATATTGTTTATACTTCAGAATTTACTGGGGAATATTTATCATTCTCAAACATGTTTCCTCAATATGTAATATTATTTCCATCCTCCTAAAATTGTTTAAATCCAATTTTACCCATTGGTGTGTTTTTAGTAAAAGACATGAAAGGAATATTTTGTCGATTATAGTACGAGGTACTTTTTGAGTTTTCCGGCCAAAGTACGAGAAGAATGCTTTTTTAACTTATATGACATGAATGGATTTTTATGATTTCATATAACATTATTTCCATGAAGCTTACTTTACAAGTTTTCAAGTTTATTTTTAATCAACTTCTTTTAGTTTAAAATTGTATGACATGTTAAGAAAGGAAAAATATTTTTGAAGTAGAAAGGATATTTTCGTCAAGAATGGAGTTCAAGTGTTTTATCAAAATTATTTTCCGTCTAAGATAATATAGGGTTCTGTTTAGATCCCTATTTTTATATTGATTTGATTATGTTATGATGGAATTAATTTTATGATGTCCTTTTATCTTATATGGATTATGTTTTGATGGCATGATGTTTAAGAATCCCATTTTTATTACATGGGTTATGCTATGATGTATGATTTATGATTTTATGGCACACATAAGAATGGTTTCATTATGAGATGGGTGGGACCTATATCTCCCTATAATGAATTGGGTAAAGATTTATATCTCATGATATAGACATGGCTGGAATAACAAGTAACTCCGGTTCAGTAATACAGGGTTGGAACGACAAGTAAACCCGGTTCAGTAAGGGACTTTGTCTACTAAGAAGGTCTTGGCTGCAAAGCCTTGGCTACTATAAAAATCATAACATGTGATTAATTTTTGCAAAAATTACATGTTTTATTCACATTCCATTTTATCATGATTTATGTTCCATTATGATCTATTCCTTATATACTTCCATGTTTTATGTTATTGCTCAAGATTTTGATGTTTAAACATTATGTTCATGTTTTTTTAAGTTTAAATGTATATGATTTGTTTTATTTTCTCCATGTTTACCCTTACTGAGAATTTGAGCTCACCCTTTATATGTTTTCTTTTCCCCAGGATTTAATGAAAGGTTTTAGGTAAGAAAACAAAAGGGGAAGATCTTTATGGGAGATGTTGAAGATCTTTCACCATGATTAGAAGATTATATTTCGAGTTTCCAAAGACACTATACTATTACAGTCCTTGTGTGTCTATTTTTGTTATGTATTATGTATTCTGCAAAAGTAATGTAATGTACATGTACATCAAGCTATGGGTCTCTATAGTTGGTATCAGAGGAAATATTTAGTCAACCTTTGTAAACTAGGATGCAGAAACTTTACTGAAATCCCTAGAGAAATTTATAAGGTATGTCTAGGGATGTATCTAAGGTTAATTATAAGTATAGGTTATAGTCCTATAATTATGGTAAAGAAATTAGAATTAAATCTAAGATGTTAGATATTGAAGGTACCCCCCCTTGATTATGATTTTGTCCGCTTACATTATTTTTTTGGGTTTTAGAAAATGGCTGGAAACAGGAAGATTCACAATAATGGAGGATATGATGGACAATGAAATGATATTATTTTTGAGAAACCAAATTAAATTGGATCTGGTGGTCCACATATCGTTATTATGACTAATCAGCAATCTCATAATATGATCAATGATCTCAACTTTAGTAAGTTTTCTGACTCAGCTAATAAGAGAAAGATGGAGTTTCATGATGATCATAGAGGAAAGAAAGTTCAATTTCCCTCATGTAAATCATGTGGGAAGAGGCATCCGGGAGAATGTTTTAAAGGAACTGGAAAATTATTTGGGTGTGGAAAAGAAGGACACAAAGCTATTAATTGTAAAGAAAAAGGTTTAGTTAACACCATGGACAAGGATAATGGTATTTCTAAGACATAAACAACAGTTAAATGTTTTAAATGTGGAATGTATGGGCATTATGCAAACCAATTCCCTAAGGTAAAGTCTCATGAAGAGAATCAGCATGGCCATATGCATAGTATTTATGTTGATAAAGATGAAGAGACTACAAATGATATGTGAGATGAAAGAATTGTTCATGATCGGTCAATGTTTTAAGAAGGTAGTGGAATGATTACATGTTTATCAAGAGTAATGTTGTATAAGTAATCTTATGGTACTATAGAATAGAGAGACATCTAAGTATTGTTACTCTATTGTTTTTACTTATGTTTTTGAAAGTATATGTTGAATGGTACCGGTAACCATGAAAGGTTATTCAGATATTTTTGGAAAGCAGATGATATGCGCATAATGAAGGGATAAGGGGAAAATGAAATGATTGATACAATTAATGAGTTCATGACTGATATAAGGACAAAGTGATATCATGGTTTGAGTATATAGAATTTTTGTGATTTTGGTATGTGTAAAGAGTTAACTTTGGACAACATTCATGTTTTCACTAAGGTTCAATGGGTATTCATTTCTCAAGAGAATACATGATTAAGGAATTCACATGTTTGGAATGTGACCAAAAAGATATATAAATCATATGATATACAGAAGATAAATGATTGTATTCAATGCTTGGTAGATAACATTTCTAGTAATCGTTTTATTTATACTATGAGATTGGAAAGAAGTATTTTGTATAAGCCTAAAGATTAGAATGGATTATGTTGGACAAAAGTTAGTATTATTTAAGCCTAGAACTTTTTTCGATATTATTCATGGAATGTTATAATATTGTATTTTCAGAAAAAGGACAACCCATAGGACGAGCGATAACCCATCGCATCAGACAAGGTTGTGGGAATCGAACCCACAACCGAAGTGCGACAAGCCTTTATCACCTACCACTGGCCTAAAAGAAGTACATGGTTAGTATACATTAGTTTTAATTTATTATGTGGTATGATATATGAAGTATAAGTCCATCTTAGGAACCATATATGATTAATCTCACTATAGATGGACTTATGTATATTTGATAACTTTTACTAACCTTTTGTTTGAGATTGATGGAATGACCCATCATTCTATCATATGATCTACTAACACTTCACGAATGACAAATTCAACATTATTTCTTTTAGAGATGAAGTGGAAATTGTCCAAGGAACGACCAACAGTGAGATTATACCAAAATCATGTAAGTATTTCTTTTAATTCATCAACTTTAGATAAATGATCTTGAAAACCAAAAATATTGTCCTAGTTCCCTCATATATGATGAATCATATGGTCCCTTAGATCATCCCAAATTTTATGGCTTTGTGACTGTTGGCTTTATTACAGTCATGTCCTCTACCACTCTCCATCAGAACATGATGGTTAGATTTCTCTTCCATATCCATATTTTCACCTATGTTATCCTATGTGGAAACCCATTGATTAGTTAATTTGGGTAACTGTTACATTTCATAATTTATTTTTTAATGTTATGTTTTGGTATTCCTTTTTATGATGTGGTTTTTTATTAAAGAAACTTTCAAGTAGTAAACGATTTATAACCCCGACGAATTTTGATGGTGAAATTCATTTTAAGGGGGGCAGAATGTAACACCCCAAGATTTATAAGATATATATTCTTTTTAATTTCTTTTATATCTTCTATTGTATGCTACACCAATATTATCTTGCTCTATACGCAACACTGTATTAGCTTGCAGTATACACAACACTATTCTTGGATCGTGTTACACACAATTTCAAGTTTGTTTGATAGTTGTTATTCTACGCAACATTGAGTGTATATATATATATATATATATTCAATTTATAAATAAAATATGGTTGTATTTTTTTATTCACAACAACAAAAGAGTCTTGCACTACACGCAACCCTGACTTGTCTTGCATTACACGCAATCGCGACCTTCCTTGATAGCGTGTGTTGTACGCAATATCGGGTTTCACTAAACGACAATATATTGTTATAATATTATTATGAAATAGAAGTTATGAATAGTAGTATCCAAATTTTGAATTTTATTACATTATAATTCATCTTACACAATTTTAGAACATGGTATGAGAACGAAAAAAAATTTCAGGTAAAATATGTATTTTTCAAAAATTGCAGTTTTGCCGCCTTTTGATGTCGCACCAACATTAAATTTAGTTTTTGACATGTTTATAAGTTAAATTTTACAAAATAAAATTCTTATTTTGAATCAGGATATAAAAATTTACTTTGGATAAAATTTTCATATTATTCTGATAACATTCATATTTTAATGAATAGTAAAAGCACCCTATATTTTAATTAAAAACAACTTTTTTAATCATAATAATTTATATGGTTAAATTATAATATTGAATTATTTTAAAGTATAAATAGAATATATTTTTACCATTTAATATAATGTATGTAATTAGAATTAATTTTACATTGAATTCATAGGTAAAATCATTTTAATATTTTGCAATGTTTTAACTATTAAAACCCATTTTATTAACAACGGGATAAATTTTAAATGAATTAATGAAACTTCTGTGATTAGAATTTTGAAAAATTTATTCCATATTTTAATTCATTGGGTTCAAATTATGTTAATAGGTTACTTTTTTTTGATATTATGAATAGTAACTACGATAATTTTTATTTACTGCAGTTAAAGGTAAATCGGGTAATTAAAGGTAGAAATAAGATTATAAAATTACCCTAAAACATGCCAGAATTCTATTGGATGACTAAAGGTCGAACCATATCACCTAAGGGTCAGATTAGATTCATTTTATGGACTTTTTACCAGGAAAATAATTTAATTATTATTAAAACCAAAGAAAGTGACAACATGTCACTCTCTAAAATCTTATAAGTATAATAATTTTAATTTAGTGATAAGATTAATGAAACTTTGAACATGAATAGTCTCCAGAAATATAATAAAATTATACACATAATTTAAATTTATTTATAATTTTTAGGGATTAAATAATTGTCATTAATGGCGACACAATAGTAATGCAGAAATTGTTTATTTAGAGAAAAATAAATAATATTGTTTTTATTAAAATACTAATACCTATCAAAAGGACCAGAAACATGACCAACCTTATTGGTCGAGTATATAAATACCCTAATCATACAAGGGTCGATTGTTGGTCCATTTAGAGCCTTATAAAACAGATTAGGACATTTATATTTTTTTTATTTTAAATGATGTCAAAGATGTCACCTTCAGAATTTAATAAATATAACAATTTAAATATTGTGATTTTTTGATGATAAATTCGAGTTTAAATATTAGTATGAAATATTATTATATTTATATTAATCATAGGAGTTTATTTTTAATTTTTATACAAATAATAAGTATATTAAATTGTTATAAAAACCGATGTAGTAATTGTTTTATTCAGAGAAATATCAAATAAATGATTTTAGAAGTATTAAAATAAATATTATAAGAACTATTTAATGTGATCCACTAAATTTGTAGATAAATATGAAATGTTAGGAATCTATTAAATCTTTTATTTCAAACATATATTCTGTGTATATTTTATTTAAATTCAAATATATTAATAGTGTCAAAATTGACACTATTGTTATTTTATAAAAATTACATGTTATAAAATCGTTTAAAAATCACAAAAATATTTAAAAATTATAAATTAAAATTTATATGATCTAAAATGTAATAAATTATAAAATTATGCAAAATTCACAACACATAAGTAATTCTTTATAATGATTTAAAATTTAGAATATTATTACCACAAATAAAATTAAATAGATTATATAAGGATAAATCATGTTGATAATGTTTAAAATAAATTCTCAACTTGTATATATTTTATTGGTTTATTATATTAAAACCATATATCATCTAATATTCGGATTTGATTCATTTTGGAGGTTTTTAAGTGGGGTTGGGATTTATTATAAATTAATATTTCTTATAATTCCAAAGGTGCCCCTCTCCTCCTTTATAAAAGGGCACCTCCTCCCTCTCCTCCTCACACCATTTTGAGCCTTGAAGCTCGTCCAACCACTGCCAATTTCAATTCCCCAATTACCTATAAACCTTATAGAGGTACTGGTCTTCTAAAAAGACCAACTCTAGTGCCCTAAGAGGAAGTTCAAAGGAGGCAGTTTGAGAAAGAAATAATACCTTCTACCAATTCATTCAAGTTTATTTCTTCTTATACTTCCTATTATTTAATGGTTTCATCATGAATTAAATAAATCAGTATCCATAATATACTTATATGCTATTATAAATATTAAACAACCCTCTTACACCTTCTATCCATCCTAAAGAAAACGAAATCACCGTGCATGCGTACGTACGGAATACCGTCTCCACGCCATGGTGTAATATGTTTTTCCACCACCACCTTACATGGATGGGTATAATGGTGTAAATAATAACTAAATATGATTATTATAACATCATACTAATTCTATGATATTATATCATTCACTCCAATTCCATTCAATAAATATGGGAACGATATCATTGCTCGTGCATACGTACGGATTACCGTCTCCACGACACGATGAGATTCATTTTCCATGTTAACAATTCAAGAATTATTATAAAGTATATATAATAAGTAATCATGAAATATATGACATAATATTTACACTTTATTTATATATATATATATATATGTATGTCATCTACTTAATTCCATTCAATTCAATAAGGAAACAAAAACAGCGTTCATGTGTATGTACGACCTACCGTCTCCATGAACGGTGTATTTATTTCCATTTATCTATCTATTATATATATATATTATGAATATATATTATATATAAATCATTTTTTATATACTGGAATTAAGTAATCATGATCTAAGTAATCATATTAATAATTACAAGTCAAAGAACGGACGATAAATGAAACGATTTTACACAAAACGCTACTTTAACATGAATTTACAAAAGAACAGGTAATATAAAGTCATAAGTGATCCATATATGAGATCATAACAAGGAATATGATTCTATAATAATTAAATGAAATTATTTAAATCATTATACAGGAGGTTTGGATACATACGAATCATATCAGACTTAAGGTAAGGGAAAATATCACAATCTCATCTTTATCCAAGATTGTTTATAATTCAGAATTTACTGGGGAATATTTATCATCTACATCCATGTTTCCTCAATATGTAATATTATTTCCATCCTCCAACAATTTTTTAAATCCAATTTTACCCATTGGTGAGTTTTTAGTAAAAGATATGAAATTAATCTTTTGTCGTTTTCCGGCCAAAGTACGAGAAGAATGTTTTTTAACTTATACGGCATGAATGGATTTTTATGATTTCATAGAACATTATTTCCATGAAGCTTCTTTTACAAGTTTTTCATGTTTATTTTTAATCAAATTATTTTAGTTTAAAATTTTATGTCATGTTAAGAAAGGAAAAATGTCTTTGAAGTAGAAAGGATATTTTCCTTAAGAATGGAGTTCAAGTGTTTTATCAAAATTATTTTCCATCTAAGATAATATAGGGATATGTTTCTATACCTATTTTTACATTGATTATATTATGTTATGATGGAATTAATCTTATGATGTCCTTTTATGTTATATAGATTATGTTTTGATGGCATGATGTTTAAGAATCCCATTTTTATTACATGGGTTATGCTATGATGTATGATTTATGATTTTATGGCACACATAATAATGGTTTCATTATAAGATGGGTGGGACCTATATATCCCTCCAATGAATTGGGTAAAGATTTATATCTCATGATATAGACATGGCTGGAACAACAAGTAACTCCGGTTCAGTAATACAGGGCTGGAACGACAAGTAAACTCGGTTCAGTAAGGGACTTTGTCTACTAAGAAGGTCTTGGAAGCAATGCGTTGGCTACTATGGAAATCATAACATGTTATTAATTGTTCCCACAATTACATTTTTTATTCCCATTCCATTTTATCATGATTGATGTTCCATTATAATATATTCCTTATGTACTTCCATGTTTTATGTCATTGCTCAAGATTTTGATGTTTAAACATTATGTTCTTGTTTTTTAAGCATTAATGTATATGATTAGTTTTATTTTCTCCATGCTTACCATTACTGAGCATTTAAGCTCACCGTTTATATTTTTTCTTTTCCCCATGATTTAAAGAAAGTTTTTCGGTAAGAAAATAAAAGGGGAAGATATTTATGGGATATGTTGAAGATCTTTCACCATGATTAAAAGATTATATTCCGAGTTTCCAAAGAGAATAAACTATTACAGTCCTTGTTTGTATGTTTTTGTTATGTATTAAGTATTCTGAAAATGTAATGTATGGTACATGTACGTCAAGCTATGGGTATCTACAGTAGATAATTTTTTGATTTTTATTTTTTTATATCATTTTATTCATTTGAATTATTTCTGACTGTCTGAGTTTGTTATGGGTGTTTGAATGGAATTTATGGGATAATGATGTTTTCCTAGTCCATTTCTAAATAATTATTTTAGATTTAGTAACTAGTATTGATGGAATATACTACCTTAGGTAAGTTTAGTGTTTTTATACAAATTATTTAACATTAATACAAGGGATTTTACTAAAGGGATTTTGGGTCTATGGTTGGGAAATTTCTTTAAAGGGGGATTATGACCTTGATTTTTATAATTCAAGATTTTATTTACCTTGAGTAGGATTTTGAGGCTACGTTGTAATTTTGTTTTTTTTGGTTGGGGTTTATTATCTTTGTGTATAAATTTAATGTGGATTTATTATGTTTCTTAGAGTCTTTTGAAAGTGAGCCTCAGGAAGGATTTGGCATGTTACGAACATAATACATCGAGCTATTTTTCAAGTGATATTGGAGTTTCATTTCTAGTCTCAAAGTATTCCCAAATTCATGATGGATTTTAAGTTATATTTTTTCCTAGATCATAGATCAGGCACACGAGTTTTGTAAATGATATCCCTTAGTATTATATGGTGAACGATGATCCCTTGAGGAAATTGAGTGGATTTTCAATGTTTAAGATATTTTCAACTTGAAAAAAACTCCTGAATCCTATAGATATAGGCGCTCCATTCCCTTATTCGAAGGATTAGTTTTATGTTGGTGGAAGATTCATATTGATAGCCACACATTTATTCTCTATATTAGGGATATTTTAGGGTGACCATTATTTAACAATTTCATCCTGATGAAGTGAGAGTTGAGAAGCTGATAACTTTTTTGGGTATCCTCAAGGATGCTTATTTACTAAAAGACTATGTTTAATGTTTTTATGGATTAGTTCCTTTCTATCAAATGTTGGATTAATGTGATTCAATTAAGGAATGGTTCTTTTCTATGGTCCTTCATCTGGATCTTCATTTATTGTTTCTTTAGTCTATCCTGACTACATATATGGAATTTATTCATAAGTCCATCATCAGTAAGGAAATTTTATGAGGGTAACCCATGGAAGGACACAATTTGACTTCATATAAATCTATTATGGATGAACCAACTAATGATAAGGGTAAGAAGGAAGGAAATTTTGATAGGAACCTACATTTAAAACCTACCATCCCAATTTTAATAAGGTAGAGGATGTTAGTGTATTTTAAATGAGGGAAGTAGGGGAATGTTAAACCCTATTTCCAATTAGATATAGAAACTTTTCATCTAAATTTTTATTCTGGTCAAATTAAATTTTTATAAGATTTTTGAGAATCAATTGAAAAATTATTGGATCTAGATTGAATTTGGATAATAGTTTGTGTTGTTTCTTCCAATATAGAGTTATAATTTGAACATTGTTTTGGTAACATACCCTTTTGTAATTTTTCATTTTTATTAGTAAATTTCTCCTACCATTTGTACCCAGTTCCTTGATATATATATATATAATTGATTAAAGGGATTTAACCCTATTATCTTATATTTTGAGATGTTTATTCCTCATTAATCCTTGATATTTTTTTGTATCATATGCATGGTGTGGACTATGTGTTGAGATTTTTTAATTTATTACTTGAGTATGAATTGGTTGTGGGCTATATTAATAGGGATAACCTATTGGTTTTTAGGTAGAATATGAGAACTAATAGGTAGAAATTTTATTCAAGATCATAATGAGTGGTTGATATATGATTTTATCCCTGAGTTACTGTCTAAATAGTTTCTTTGACTGAGTTTAGAACAATTACATTCCATGTTGAGGAATGTACATTTTGGGGTGTTCCTATAATTTCATATAGGTCATTTTATTGGTGATCGATTCTAGTGAAATTTTAGTTATTATTGAGGATATTCCCTCTTTTGGTGTTTGGAGCAAGTTGTTTTGGTTAATGAAATTATGTATCTTTGATGATGATTTTCCTTGTGGGTGCACCCATATAATGTTTCATAATTATAAATAAATATTAAATTGTGTATAGAATTGTTTCATGTCTCTGTGTTCTTTCTTGTACTTATGTAGTGATCCTTTAGGCTTCCTTTCCATGGGATGTCCATTCATTTGGATCTAGTGACCTTGGATATTCTATAGGTGGTGATTATTCCCCCCCTATGGATATAATTTGGGATTTGGGAGGATCCAAAGAGAAGTGTTAGATAACTTGATATTCCAGATTTCAAATAAGATAATGTAATGGTTATCAAAATGTCAAATTTTGTAGTCTCTTAACATTCATTTCATTATTAGTCTTTATCTTATGACCCCAAGTTCGTTTTTGGTAAGGGAAATCTAAATTATTTAGAAGTGGTTATCCTAAGGAATGAGTTGTTTGTGTCTCATGTACTACATTTCATGGTTTGGGAAGTTGGTTAGTAATCAAAACATGATTAGAGGGAAGGTAGTATATGTTGTAAATGTTAGTTACCTACATCCAACTTGAATAATACCTTTTTATAACCATATCATGTATAACTTGAGTTATTCCTGATTTATACTTACCATAACAATGTGGATATTTTTTATGTCCACTATTTACATGGTAATGTACCTAGAATACATCTTATATCAAAAAGTTATATCAGTTTTCATTCTATAATGATAACCTCAAGATACTATGACTTAAATCTTAAACTTATATCCAATATTCTAGAAAAATCATGTTGATAGGACCAAGATGATGTGTCACTATCAGGTTCTATGGGCTCATAAATATTTGTACATAATCTCCTGAAGTTTACACTTGGTGGTCTCGAGTAGATGAGATAATGAGAACTGACATGCTAGTAGGAACACCACATGTTTCTTGTTTATCTGGTAGTTCCTATCTATGATCACGTGTAATAGTCCCATGTCTTGATATTAATATCAGCGTATACTATTTGATCATTTACTTTAATGAAAGATGAAAAATATATCATTAATTTCATTTTGAGGTATCTTATGTTTATTATGTAATTAGTGGTACAACATTGATTGAATAATCATGATTGAGTTTTTCTTTTCTCATAAGAATTGATATCTTAGGACTAGTTGACCAGGATGGAGGTACCTTTACTAAATACATGTACAAGCTAGAAGAAGGTAAGTTCATCCAGTATTGTCAACGAATAATTAATATTGAAAGTATGATGAGAATAAGTGTGCATCTTATTTTATGAGACATGACAAGTCAAAGAGATTATTTTAAATGGAGTGTGTTTGTAGGAAAGAATGTTATTTGTAGTACTATACCTTATCACTTAAGGGAAAAAATGGGTTTTAATAACATGATCCTGGTATGTGTATAGAATTCACTAATATTGAGATAAGGACATATAGGGTTACACACATAGTGTATTTATAAGCCTGCCCTATTCTGATGAAAATGAGTACAAGATATGGTAGACCCCACCATGGGGTTTGAGAGATGTATAAGAATATATGATCATAATGAAATAAATAAATTCATATGATTCAAGTTTTGAATAGTTGATATTAAAATTATTTATTAAATTTATTTAAAATTAGTACATTACATACATTGATAAAATTTATATGAAAAAAATATTATATTAAAATTCAAGGTTTTTTTATATTTGTAGGAACAATTATTCAAGTTAGTTTCTAAATTTTATCACATTAAATATTTATTATATTACCGAAAAGGGATACAAATGTAAATGAAATTTGTGACCAAGTTAGTTGGTAATAACTTGTTGTTTATATCTCATTTAGTGGGAAATAAATATATGGGGACCAGATAACCACCGTGGGTAAATTTTTAACTCGCTTTATGTGGAGGAAGATCACGTTGATGGAACTATTCACTGCATAATGGTTGAGATCTCTCTATCCTCCCTCTTGCTTCATAGATAAAGGAGTATATGATCTAAGATCTCAATCTGAGTTATTATTCATGGATCGATGGATATTCACTTTTGTTATTATTGGGATGATGAAGGATTAATAAAATCTTGGTTATGTCACCAATAATTTGATGATTGATGTACTTAAAAACATTGGAGGTGTGTGTGGATGATATTGATGGACCTGAATTTTGTTCCTTTAACCAATGGTCACCGAATATGATAAATTAATAAACATGTATTTAGATTAAATGATATAATATTTAATTCAATTTTGTTCATAAAAACATCACGTGATATCCTTGGGGATTCGTACTAGGTTGTGTGTCACTAGAGATGATTCTGTAATGATTATCACATGATGATTTTTTTAAATCCCTAGACTGTTTATTTCCACTATGTGAACCAATATCTTTATTATTTATCAGACCATTCACATGAAATTTTGATGTCAATAAAAATTATGTTTGAAATAACTTATTAAAGAAGGTGTCATTACAGTTTCCACATCCCATCCCCTGGGGCCCGTGTTGTGCCTACCCCTATCCCACCTCCCATAGGTTAGGGGTTGACGACCTGGGTTGAGTGGGAATTTCCCACAAAGGGGAGGCATTTTCATATAAACCTACATACATGCACCTGCCCCCCTGGAAAGTACTTAAATTTAAAACTCTAAGTAAACATGGATGTAAACCACTATGAAAAATCACTCAGAGTAATAGTACATAATAAAAAAAGGGCCATAATACAAGCCCAATTGAAATAAAAAAGTACAAGATCCTAGATCTCATCTAAAAAAACCCTACCTAAAGGGTAGGTATAATAAGTTGTCTGAATGTCGCTAAAGCGTACCACATCTGTCGGGTCACCCTGAATCACCCCTATCATCGGCCCACCAAGGACTCTATCAAAGATGGAAATCATCTGTAAAAGACATGACATTTATGGTTGAATCCCCTTTAGGGGTGATTAAAACAATACTCAATAGGGACCCCAAACTACAAATGCATTACACAAAGTATACCATAAATAAGAGAACTAAGAAATACACTAAGTAGACTACCTAAGAGGCACATTAAGTGTATCCTATAAGAGGTACAGTCAATAGAGTCACTGGAGAAATATCACACTAAGTATAGATATATGGTACGTAAACATGATTGTTGTAAGAATACAAAATACCCTCAAGTAGTAACACATGTTGCATTGGTAACATATGGAGGGTATATAACACACAGAGTGTTGGTAACACCCAAAGTGTAGTTAAAAAATGAAGTGTAGGTAACACCCAGAGTGTTGGTAGCACACAGAGTGTCGTCAAAGACTAGAGAACCTACACCCTGGTGGGACATGGGAGTACCGACTCAGTCTTGGATAGACACAAAGCCTAAATAAGACACATAGTCTAAGTAAGACATTCAGTCTAGGTAAGAAACAAAGTCTATGTGATCACATAGCTTATTAGTCGCAACCAACCACGTGATTCTGTACTTATCATGCTTGTTCAGATATCACCTACACCTTGAGCCAAAAGGTCGTACATAGACTTCCACTGAAAATGATTTATATTATCTCAAAAGGAACACCTCTTTGTGAGGGTCCCAACCCTATAAAAGGCTTGTCAAAACAGACAAAAAAGTTGAATGTTATGATAAATTTAGTGGAAAGGGGCCGGTTAGGTCTAGGTTCACTCGGACCTAGCCGGATTGACCCAGCCTGACCCACTAGGTCTGACCCGACCCACTAGATCATCCCAGCCCGCTGGTTCTAGGCCGCCCTAGCTGGGCCTGGCTTGCTCGAGCAGACTGCTTCATTTGAGTAGCCCATGGTGGCTGCTGCATCTACTTGCCTTTAATGGGGGGGGGGTGGGTACTATGTTTTATACAGTGGTCCACCGTGTCACCACCCCATGGTCCAACTGATCCATAGCCTCCAGCCTCATCCGTTGAGGCTTGCCGCCGACTACCTACTAGTGGAACCTATTTTCCAATAGCGACAGTTTCCATAGGTTCCTCCACAACCGTCCATTGGGCCAGTGGCCTTCTTCTACTGGGCGGTAATTCTGACACGTGCCACCGCTGGCACCACTGTGCTCCGCTACCGTGCTCCGCTATTAGTGGTACTCCTCCTGTGAGTCACCGATCTCAGTCTAGTGCTCCGTTTTTTAAAATAGAGCCATCTATGTGATCTAAAGATCACATTGTTCACTACCATGGAATTAGTTTCCTCTCAAAATCCCTCTAGGGGTCCAAATACATTCAAAACCTCTCAAAAAATAGTGTAGTTACCATGGTTTTCTATCGGTGAAGAACAAAAATAATGGGGATAAGAGAATAAAAAATAATGCCTGAAGGATGAATGTCAGACTTGTTAGTTTCGTCCTTCATTCATATCATTAGAAAAAGAGGGAAAAACAATAATAACCCAGATTAATATTCCTTAAATCCCTTAGAAATGATTATCTATCTTACATGCATGATCAAACCTTGAATCATCTTGTTCATGGGTTGGTCCGTGTTTGTCGTGAAGCTTAAGAACGAGGAAAGAAAAGCACATGGAAATAAACCCCATACCAAGAAATAGGATTCATCGGAGGAGAAAAACCTTCATTGATGGTGAATAATAAACAAACATCATGGATATGTCAATTATCGGTGTTCATCGTTCATCATCACTGTTGAGAGTGCTTCCTTCACCTTCCATAGAGAAACATCCGGGTTCCAAGGAAATTATCTAGCGTTAGGAATGGTAACATTGGTCCCATCTCTTAATTAACAGAGGAAACATGTTTACACATTTCATAATTTTAAACATCTTTCATCTTTTCCATGATGCCGCGTTTTAGTGTTGTTTAGTCGTCACCCCACAACATGGCTGCATTGTCACTTAACTTTTAAAAGAAAACATAAAATAAAATTTTTATGTTTATTTTTATTCTTCTTTAAATTGTCTGAAAAATATTTTCTATAGTTGAACCACATCGGTCAAAGTTAGGTCCTACCTAAGAAAAAACTGATGCTCTGAACAAAACGATGCCCTCCGTTTTGAAATCCGAGCACTCGTTTTAAAAGTTACTAAAACCACACAAGATCACTATTTTTAGTGAACCTAAATATAGTTTGAACATTTATTCTGGGTACCCTGAGCCTCGAAATCATGTTTCATCTTAGCGAATGGTCTTGAAACAATCATGTATAATTTCAATCAAAATTTATATAGATAATACTGTAGGATCGAAATATAATATGAGATTCTCAATATACAAGAGGGGGGGGGGTGAATTGTATACTTTAAAAATTCCTTTGGAACCTTTAAAGTTAGTTATGAATAACTAAAGATTCCTTAAGAAAAGAAAAGGGCTAAGTTTAACAAAGTTAAACTAAGTAAATTCACAACACCTCTAACACCGAACTAAACTTGGAAAGAGATTCCAAAAGTAGATTCCGGAAATATGGTTCCGGAATTTGAAACTTAACAAAAGTTACAATATGAGATTCTACCTTAAAGCGTATAGAATCTAAATGAATCAGAGTAAGTAAGGAAGTATAAGAAAGTTATACTTTCCTTAAGATACAAATTGCAGCGGAATAAAAACAAGTAGTAAAACTACTAGTAACAAGATAATAATCTTTTAACCCAAAGAGAAGGGTATCCAACAACCTTGGATAAAGGTCCCTTGATTTATACTTTCAAGCAACTCTGTCTTACCCACACCAGGGTAAGCCCTCGATACGAAGATCGGAGCCTCTGTCTTGCTATCCCCGCAAGCCCTCAACTTCAAGGTAGTTGGCAACCTCTGTCCTCCTCAGCAAGGAAGCCCTCAAACTTTAAGGTAGTCGGCACATCTGTCTTCCTATCCCCGGAAGCCCTCGAATGTAATCACCAACATTCGGAGTCGCACGAAGCTTTGAGAGTTAATAAGAGTCTCTCTCTCTAGAAATCACTTCAACAGCATGTATGCACAAAGTCCAAATTGTTCATCCATCCATTGCGAACTTTTTCAAATGAGCTCCTATTTATAGGTAAGGTCGGCTCCTTCTACAACGGTCATATTTTCCTTAAAGATCGGAGGGACCTGTACACGTGTCACTTAGACAACGGTTAGTTTATAACAAAATGGACGATATCGTTTTATAACAAAACAAGTGTAACAGAATGTACGACATCGTTTTAAACTCTAACATAAAGGTTCGGAATGAAAACTTCGGAGTGAAGGTTCGGAGTGAATAAATTCAGAGTGTATAAAACAAAGATAATCAGATTCTGTTTAATAGGTGAATTCGGAATGAGAATTCGGAATGAGAATTCGTCATCTGAATTCGTAATGAGAATTCATCATCAGAATTTGTAATGAGAATTCGAAATGGGATTTCTTCATTATAATTAATAATGAGAATTCTTCTTCAGAATTCATAATGAGAATTTGGAATGAGATTTCTTCATTAGAATTCGTAATGAGAATTCTTCTTCAGAATTCGTAATGAGAATTCGGAATGGGATTTCTTCATTAGAATTCGTAATGAGAATTCTTCTTCAGAATTCGTAATGAGATTTCGGAATGAGATTTCTTCATTAGAATTCGTAATGAGATTTCTTATTCAGAATTCGTAATGAGAATTCGGAATGGGATTTCTTCATTAGAATTTGTAATGAGAATTCGGAATGGGATTTCTTCATTAGAATTCGTAATGAGAATTCTTCTTCAGAATTCGTATCCTGAATCTAGAATAGAACTAAGTCAGAGTTCATATCTGGAATTCGGAATGAAACTTCCTTATTGTTCTTGTCCAGAATCCGAATCCTAAAACAGAATGCTTTATATCAAAGTTTCAACGATTACGAGAAAATGACTCCGAAACTTATACTTAAGAAAAATATGGAAGAATATATGATAAGGATAATTTTTCTTATAAAAGCGATTTTCCTTAAGAAAGCAATTTTTCTTATAAAAGCAATTTTCCTTATAAAAGAAATTTTCCTTATAAAAGAAATTTTCCTTATAAAAGCAATTTTCTTAAAGATAAGGTGTTTGTGATTT
The DNA here is from genome assembly GCA_963277665.1 of Viscum album. NCBI lineage: Eukaryota > Viridiplantae > Streptophyta > Magnoliopsida > Santalales > Viscaceae > Viscum > Viscum album. Next base: position 58,843,091 of record OY728138.1, read on the forward strand.
TCAAAACAAGAAGGAATGGAAAAGTCATCAGGAAAACCTTATTGACTCAACAATCTCCCCCTTTTTGGAAAGCACAAACATCCTTACGAAAAACAATGATTCTAAGAAGAAAGAAAAATATTAATGCTTATCTCCCTTGTTTTAAGGATATAGATGAATACGACTAACTCCCCCTTAGGCTTTGAAACTCTAAGGATCGTATTCAGATTTCCGGAGTGACATTTCATAAGAAGGTCTTCTTTAAGAAAAACTCCCCCTTAAACAAACTCTTATTAGAGTTCTTTTTCCTTGGGTATTTTTCCTTTCTCCCCCTTTGATAAAACTCTTATTTGAGTTCTTCTTTTTCTTAAGGATCTTTTCCTTCTCCCCCTTTGTGATTTTCAAAAATAATTGGAAGGAATGGAAAAAAACTTAACAAAGTACCTGAGATATTAGTAATAATAACAAATGAAACAACAACCACAATTCTCATTAGATTTGAAATATCAGCAACAAAAGAATTACAACAAAAAGATCAGATTGGGTTATTTCAGATCTTTTTCCTTAGACATGAGGCCCTTTAGAATAGTCTTGATTTTCTTGAGGTCTTTATGATCTTCTTCGGCTTGCTTCTCTAAGACCACTATTCTTTCGGATTGAGCTTCAATTATTTCTTCCTAAGCCTTCAACTTTTCTTCCTGAGCTTTCATTCTCTCTTCCTGAACCTTCATTATTTCTTCAAAATCTATCCGATGATCCCTTTCAAATTTCCAATTTTGAGAAACTGAATTGAGCTTCCCATTCAGATCTCTCACTTCCTGAATCCGAAAGTTCTTTTCCTCAGTCAACTTCTCTTCAAAGGATGCAGTCAGCTCATTAAACTTCTTGTCCTCAGTCTCAAAGGCATCCTTAACATTATCTTGAAACTCATCGAAAAGCCTCATCTCTTCCACAGTCTTCTTAGACCAGCTTGTCAACCTCTTGCAAGATCTTTTATGGGCTTCGTAACCAATAAAGAAGTTTTTGAACTGGGCTTCAATCTCAACACACTTATCCATAACCATGGATACAGAGTCTGTTTTCAGATTCAACGCATGTTGTAGCATCTGGCATCGTGAATCAATACTTGAGAAGGTCGGAATGGTTCCCACCAACTTCTTCAAAGACTGAACAACAAAATCATGCCCCAAAGAGGATGACTCCGAATCTGAAATCTTTCTCGGAGAGTTTTCTTCCTCAATAAGCTCCAAATTCCTCTTAGAAGAACTACTAGCTTCCTTTCTCATCCTCTTTTCTGAACTCAGAGTATCAACAAGAATTTTCTTCCCCTTATCTTTTTTCGGAATAGAATCCTGTTCCGGAGTTCTCTTCTCACTGTCAGAAACTTGAACGACAATATCTTCCTCATCAGCAACTTCCTGAACACCAACCTCTATGTTTTTCATCTGAGCAATATCACGTAAAAGTTGTTCTTCTTCCCCATGATAGGCAACTTCTTCTTCTCCTTTCTCTTCTTCCATTGCAGGAGTAACTAGCTTTGAAGATTCAGCTTCTGAAGTCCGAAGCGATAAGTGTTCCGAAGGAGTTCCCTTGTACTCATCTACTTGTTTTAGCACATCTCCTGTCTCACTACTTCCTTCAGCAGCTTCTTCTTCTAGTTCCACTTGCTCTATTTCCTCAGTATTAGTAGCAACAGCCTCTTCCGGAGCAACAAGATTTCTTCCTGGAGTCTCAGGTAGAGATTCCAGGGAGAAAGATCTCGGAACTGGGATAGTTGCTGAAACCATTTCGTTGAACTTTAACCACGCTTGAACAGCCTCGGCTTCTGAAATCTTCTTCTTACGCTTTTTTTCCTTAGCTTGTTTCTCGAGCTCATCAGCAGCTTTCTCCTTCAAAGCTTTAGCTTCCGCAGGGTCCAATCCGAACTGCGGATCCCCTTCTTTCCTCTTCTCTTTGTCAGCTCTCCACTTTGTAACAACCTCGTCAGGATAGGCTTTCTTATTCTTAGGCTTTGGAGGTGCGGAGTGGACTTCCTTAGACTTAGGATTTTCTCCTTGTTCTTCCACTTCATTCAGCTTTCTCTTCCTTACTGGCTTGGATGATTCCGGATCAGCAGATTTCAGAGGTACTTCTTCTTGAGGAGGTAGATCAATAAACTTTCCAGACTTCTTGTCAAAAGCTATATTCATTCTTTTAAGCGTGCCATCACTAAGCAGCATGATCTTGCAAACTCTCGGCTTAGTTTTGCAAGCCTCCTTGAAAGACTCAAAACAACGAACAATCAACTTAGAGAGAATTGCTGGATACATAATAATCTGAGCTCTCAGATTCCCCTTCTTCAAATTCTCAATATTAATAAGAATATGCTTCATCAAGTTAAACTTCCTTAGATTTATCAGGAAATCTAAGATATATATCTCACTCTTCTTCAAGCTATCCTAATAACCTTTTCTCGGTACGATAAGTCCTTTCACTCATAATTCCAGAATCCGGAAGTTTGTTGATAGAGTTGCAATCTTCAGAGCCTTGTCATCAGCCAATCCGAGAGTTTCTAAGGCATTTTCCTTGTTAAAACTACCCAAAGAGTCTGGAAATACGTGAGAAATAAACTCAGCTTCACCTTCATAACTTAACCCTACCAAGCTTGCAGCCTTGGTGTAAGAAAGTTTATATGTCTTGCCATACGATTTGAAAGAAAACTTCTCTCTATCATCTTCCTTAAAGAAAGAAACTGATTCATAAAATTCGACAAGCAAATCAGAATATACTTCATCTTGATTCCCGGTTTTAGATACCGCAACATCCTCCCAGCCATTCAACTTGATGTTCTTTGAGATGATAGAATCGTAGTTGCTGAAGAAAGTCGGATGAACTAACCTTTCTCTGTAAACTAACCACTGAGATATAGGCTTGGTTGAAGACATTTCTTGAGATGCTAACTCTGCATACATTCGGATTAGAAATTCTCTGGGAAGTTCGGAATGGAGAAGACTGAAATTCGGAACAGCCTTAAATCAGAGGGGCAGAGCTTCAGCACGCGAAAGCTTGAAACCGATGTGGGACTAGAAATTATGGTCCCCTTTATATAGGCAATGGGATGACGGTTCACATTCCATAGTTGATCTAACGGTTGGAATGAGCTACGATCAGATCTGACGGTTGAAAACTCGAATCCGATCTTTTTGAGGTTTTATTAAAACAAAGAATTAAGAAATCTAAAATCTGAAAACATAAAGAATATGCCAGCAAGTAAAAACTTGAGTAAGGAAATCATACCTTTCGGATTAGCTTAGGAAAGTTATTCGTAATGGGTAATATAAATATGACTACGAAAAACTCAATACGAAAAACTAAATATGAAAAACTCAAAACGAAAAAGTAAATAAAAAAAACTTGGTACGAAAATCTGGTTATGAAAGTACCAGTACGAAATTTTCCATTCCGGAAATTTTCAATACGAATACTTCCATTCCAGAAGTATTCTGTGCAAAAATATCCATTCTGGAAAATTGTAGTTCCGGAAGTTCCATTCCGGAAATCTTCGTTCTGAAAAGTTTGAAAACAAATTTTGAAAAACTTTGTTAACCAAACAATCAAATGTACTCCCCCTATGAAAAGGAGTTTATTACTGTAAGGAGACTTTTTCAACAGAAATTTAATTAAGGAAGATTACCTTACAGTTATCATTCCTAACTTCTGTTTAATATATTCAAATCTATCAGAAGGCAAAGACGTTGTGAATATATCAGCAAGTTGATCTTGCGTTCCGATAAACTGAAGAATAATATCTCCTTTATGTGTGTGATCCCTAAGAAAGTGATGCCTAATATCTATGTGTTTTGCACGGGAGTGATGTGCAGGGTTCTTACTGAGGGCAATGGCACTTGTGTTATCACACAAAATTTGAGTTTTGGTAAAACTCAAGCCATAGTCTGTGAGTGTGTGTTGCATCCACAACACTTGTGCACAACAACTTCCAGCTGCTACATATTCAGCTTCAGCAGTGGAGAGTGCTACAGAATGTTGCTTCTTGCAGGACCAAGAAACTAATGAATCTCCTAATAAAGGACATGTTCCGGATGTACTTTTCCTGTCCATTATACATCCACCAAAGTCAGCATCAGAAAAGCTTTTTAGAACAAAATCATTTCCAGAAGTATAAAATAATCCTAGATCCATGGTTCCCTTAAGGTAGAGAAAAATTCTTTTTACTGCCTTTAAGTGAGATTCCTTAGGATTGGATTGATATCTTGCACATAAGCATACTGAAAACATTAAGTCTGGTCAACTAGCTGTTAAGTAAAGTAGACTTCCTATCATACCTCTAAAAGATGTTTGATCTACCGGTTTCCCAGCTTCATCAAGATCTAAAGAGTTTGAGGTACCAATGGGAGTACTTATACTCTTAGTGTTGTCATAACCATACTTTTTAAGAAGATCTTTAATATACTTATGTTGAGATATGTAAGTTCCTTCTGGTTTTTGAGAAATTTGAAAACCAAGGAAAAATGTTAACTCACCCATCATACTCATTTCAAACTCAGATTTCATTAGACTAGAAAAAGTGTCAGTCAAAGATTGCTGAGTTGAACCAAATATAATGTCATCAACATAAATTTGAACAATCAAAACATTTTTCTTATCTTTCTTTATAAAAAGGGTTGGATCTAAATTTCCCTTAACATAGTTATTTTGAAGCAAAAATCCAGTGAGTCTATCATACCATGCTCGTGGGGCTTGTTTAAGGCCATACAAAGCTTTGGTAAGTCTAAAAACATGATCCGGATGTTTTGTATCTTCAAAGCCAGGAGGTTGTTCAACAAAAACTTCCTCTTGAACATAACCGTTAAGAAAAGCACATTTCACATCCATTTGGAAAAGTTTGAAATTAAAGAATGCTGCAAAGGCAAGTAGAATTCGGATAGATTCAAGTCTAGCTACTGGAGCATAGGTTTCTTCATAGTCTATTCCTTCTTGCTGATTATAGCCTTTAGCAACAAGTCTAGCTTTATTTCTAACAATGACTCCATTTTCATCACATTTATTTCTGAAGACCCATTTTACTCCAATAACAGAAGTTTCCTTAGGTATTTTAACCAAGGTCCAGACTTTATTCCTTTCGAATTCATTTAGTTCATCTTGCATTGCTTTGATCCAATCATCATCACCTAAAGCTTCATCAGTGCTTTTAGGCTCTAATTAGGAAATAAATGATAGATGTTGTACTTCATTTCTTAAGGAACTTCTAGTCCTTACAGGTTGATTTACATCACCAATGATACTATCACTGGGATGATTCTTAAGAAACACTTGATTTGGGTTTTGTAAAACATGTTCATCAACATAGGGTAGAAAGTCTTCTGGGGTAAATGTCTCAGAAGTATCTTCTAGAACAATTTCCTTATCAGAAGGTTCTTCTATCAAAGGTTGATAATCAGTTTTTGAAAACACATCTGAAGATGTAAGTTGAGATGGTTTAAAAACAAAAGGATCATATTCATCAAATTTTACATGCACTGTTTCCTCAACAGTGCAAGTATTTTTATTAAAAACTCTATAAGCCTTAGAGGTTGTGGAATAACCTAAGAAAATCCCTTCATCTGATTTTGGTGCGAATTTATGTAAGTTATCTTTAGTATTCAAAATGAATACTTTGCAACCAAAAACCTTAAAGTAGGAAAGTCATGGTTTTCTACCATTCCATAACTCATAAGGAGTTTTATTAAGAAAAGGTCTAATCAAAACTCGATTTATAGTATAACAAGCAGTACTTACAGCTTCAGCCCAGAAATGTCTAGAAATAAAATATTCACTCAACATGGTTCTAGTTATTTCTTGAAGAATTCTATTTCTTCTTTCAACTACACCATTCTGTTGAGGAGTTCTAGGTGCTGAAAAATTGTGAGTAATACCTTTCTTACTACAAAAAGTTTCAAAATCAGAATTTTGAAATTCTCCTCCATGATCACTATGAATAGTTTTCAATGGAAGGTTTTTCTCATTTTTAACTTGAGCTCTAAAACTTTTGAAACAAGAAAAAGATTCAGATTTCTTTGATAGAAAATAGACCCAAGTAAATCTAGTGTAATCATCAACTAGAACAAACACATAGTATTTTCCTCCAATACTTCCAGTTTGTGTTGGACCAAAAAGATCCATGTGCACCAACTGTAATGCATCAGTTGTTGAGACTTCACCGATAGATTTAAAACTAGATTTATGTTGCTTTCCATATTGACAAGGATCACAAACTTTAGAAGAATCAAATCTAAGCTCCGGTAGATCCTTAACTAGTTTCTTCTTAGAGAGTTTACATAGGTTCCTAATATTACAGTGACCTAATATTCTATGCCATAACCAAGAGTGATCTTCCATTGCACTTAGGCAAGGTAAATCTTGGCTTCTTAGGTCTTCTAAGTTTAAGGTGTAAACATTCTCTTGCCTATTGGCTGAGAGAATAAATTCTTCCTTGGAATTGTGTACTAAACACTTATCATTCCTAAAATTCACAAGGTAACCTTCATCACATAACTGACTTATGCTAATGAGGTTGTGCTTAAGACCTTTAACAAAAAGAACATTTGAAATTAAGGTTTTACCTAAAAGAACAATATTACCAATACCAACAATCTCTCCCTTAGCATTTTTTCCGAAAGTTACCTTTCCTCCTTTCGTTTTGATAATCTTTTCGAAAAAACTTTTGTTACTAGTCATGTGCCGGGAACATCCACTATCCATGTACCATATATTGTTGCTGGAACTTTCTTTATTTTCCTAAAATTAAGAACAAAGTTAGTTTTTCAGAATCCAAACTTGCTTGGATCCGAGATTTCCAGACAATAAAATTTTAGGTATCCAAATTTTCTTAGAAAAGTAGGATTTGTGGAATCCTAGAGATTGGGTTTTATTTAAGGAACAATTCTTTTCCCAGTGACCACCACATTGACACTTGGTACAAAATGGGGCACTTTGAGGAACAAAATAATTGTTACTGAAAACTGGTTTTGCATGGGTATAACCAAATCCGGATTTATTTCTTAAAGGTCATATTTGGGAATACATCTTATCAAAATTTTCCTTACCATGGGTAAAGTTTGATAAACACTTCTTTAAGGAAAAAATTTCGGACTTGAGTTTTACAACCAAGTTTTTATCCTCAAAATCATTAGTTTTAGAACTAGAGTTAGGCTCGAAAACATTTTTATTAGAAATTACTTTTTCTAATTCTTTAGAAAGTTTATTCTTCTCAGAACTTACTTCCTCAAGATTTTTTGAAATACTTTCAAAATTAGCATTTTTCTTATCAAGATCTTTAGAAAGATCTGATATCTCTTTTGTAAGAATAGAATTCCTAGAGTTTTCCTTATCAAGTTTCTTACTGAGTTTGGAATTCTCAATCTCAAGAAGTTCAGCAAACCTAGAGACTTCTTCAAAAGTAGGTAAAGTATTTTCCTCATCAGAAGATGATTCTTCATCAGAAGAGTTATAATACTTACTATCATTAGTATTTAAAGAAACATTGGTCAATGATTCAGCATTTCGTACCTTAGCCATAAGACAATGATTATCAATAGGTAATCTGGCTATAAGACCAAGATTCTTCTGTCCTGAAGATTCATAATCAGAAGATTCATCTGAAGAGTCACCACCACTGGCACTCCAGGTGTCATTAGCTTTCAGAACTTTCTTAGCTTTGGCTTTACAATACTTCTTCCTGTTCCGGTCTGAATGCCTTTCCTTTCTTTCTTTCTTTTTGAGCATAGGGCAATCTGGTCTAATATGTCCAGCTCTTTTGCATTCATAACAAGTTACTTCTCCATCTTTCTTATCTTTCCTATCCTTCTTCTTATACTTGGATTGAAAGTTTCTCTGTCTAGCTATCTTGTTTATCCTTCGAGCAAGATTGGCTAATTCATTTTCTGAAACTTCACTCTCACTAGATTCGGATTGGAAAATAACTTTCTTAGACTTGGATCTGGTTACCCTCTCAGGAGTCTTAGCTTTCATCTGATTCGACGTTGTAGTAAAAGCAACAACACCATTTCCATTCTTCTTCTTGATGTTGTCAGCATCTCTCTTCATTCTTGTTTCATGTTGTAGAAGAGTTCCAAATAATTCATCAAGAGTAATTTGAGTGACCTTCCTATTCTCATCTATAGCTGTTCTCTTGGATTCCCACTCATTGGGCATAATGTCGATTATCTTGTCCACAAGAGCTTCATCATCTAAACCTTTCTCTCCCATAGACTGCAGACTGTTGACAATAGTCATAAACCTTTGTTGAACTTTACAAATAGGTTCTCCATAAGGAAAATTGAAGCCATGATATTCAGCTCTAAGCATAGCTCTTCTAGTCTCAATCACCTTGGAAGTCCCAAAGTGTGTGACCTCTAACTTCTTCCATATACAGTTAGCTACTTCACAAGAAGAAATTTGGATATATATATTTCTGGTCATTGAAAATAATAAAGTGTTGCGTACCTTATAGTTGAGTTGATATTCTTGCTTTTCCTGGTTAGTAAAGGTTCTGACTTCCTTGTCAGGAATTTTATAATCACCAGTAAGCATAACAAAGTTGTCTACTCCAGTATTGATAACAAATGTCTTCATACGATCTCTCCAGTATACATAGTCATTACCATCAAATATAGGTGGTCTTGTAGGATTCAGATTGTCAATAGATCCAACATTAATTCCTGCCATACTATAAATAACTTTGCACACAAACTTGTTAGTAGCTTAGAATCGTAATCACAAAGTTCGGAATGAGAAAAGTACGGAATGGATAAATCGGTATGGCAAAGTTCGGAATGGAAAAGTGAGCAAGAAAAACTTGTATGTGAGTACAAGTATTTCAGTAACCGGCTCTGATACCAAATGTAAGATTGGTATAGAGTAAGAGGTTTCCAACCTCTGATACCAATTGTAGGATTGAAATATAATATGAGATGCTCAATATACAAGAGGGGGGGTGAATTGTATACTTTAAAAATTCCTTTGGAACCTTTAAAGTTAGTTATGAATAACTAAAGTTTCCTTAAGAAAAGAAAAGGGCTAAGTTTAACAAAGTTAAACTAAGTAAATTCACAACACCTCTAACACCGAACTAAACTTGGAAAGAGATTCCAAAAGTAGGTTCCGGAAATATGGTTCTGGAATTTGAAACTTAACAAAAGTTACAATATGAGGTTCTACCTTAAAGCGTATAGAATCTAAATGAATCAGAGTAAGTAAGGAAGTATAAGAAAGTTATACTTTCCTTAAGATACAAATTGCAGCGGAATAAAAACAAGTAGTAAAACTACTAGTAACAAGATAATAATCTTTTAACCCAAAGAGAAGGGTATCCAACAACCTTGGATAAAGGTCCCTTGATTTATAATTTCAAGCAAGTCTGTCTTACCCACACCAGGGTAATCCCTCGATACGAAGATCAGAGTCTCTGTCTTACTATCCCCGCAAGCCCTCAACTTCAAGGTAGTTGGCAACCTCTGTCCTCCTCAGCAAGGAAGCCCTCGAACTTTAAGGTAGTCGGCACCTCTGTCTTCCTATCCCCGGAAGCCCTCGAATGTAATCACCAACATTCGGAGTCGCACGAAGCTTTGAGAGTTAATAAGAGTCTCTCTCTCTAGAAATCACTTCAACAGCATGTATGCACAAAGTCCAAATTGTTCATCCATCCGTTGTGAGCTTTTTCAAATGAGCTCCTATTTATAGGTAAGGTCGGCTCCTTCTCCAACGGTCATATTTTCCTTAAAGATCAGAGGGACCTGTACACGTGTCACTTAGACAATGGTTAGTTTATAACAAAATGGACGACATCGTTTTATAACAAAACAAGTGTAACAGAATGTACGACATCGTTTTAAACTCTAACATAAAGGTTCAGAATGAAAACTTCAGAGTGAAGGTTCGGAGTGAATAAATTCAGAGTGTATAAAACTAAGATAATCAGATTCTGTTTAATAGGTGAATTCGGAATGAGAATTCGGAATGAGAATTCGTCATCTGAATTCATAATGAGAATTCATCATCAGAATTTGTAATGAGAATTCGAAATGGGATTTCTTCATTAGAATTCATAATGAGAATTCTTCTTCAGAATTCGTAATGAGAATTTGGAATGAGATTTCTTCATTAGAATTCGTAATGAGAATTCTTCTTCAGAATTCGTAATGAGAATTCGGAATGGGATTTCTTCATTAGAATTCGTAATGAGAATTATTCTTCAGAATTCGTAATGAGAATTCAGAATGAGATTTCTTCTTTAGAATTCGTAATGAGATTTCTTCTTCAGAATTCGTAATGAGAATTCGGAATGGGATTTCTTCATTAGTATTCGTAATGAGAATTCATAATGGGATTTCTTCATTAGAATTCGTAATGAGAATTCTTCTTCAGAATTCGTATCCTGAATCTGGAATAGAACTAAGTCAGAGTTCATATCCGGAATTCGGAATGAAACTTCCTTATTGTTCTTGTCCAGAATCCGAATCCTAAAACAGAATGCTTTATATCAAAGTTTCAACGATTCCGAGAAAATGAATCCGAAACTTATACTTAAGAAAAATATGTAAGAATATATGATAAGGATAATTTTTCTTATAAAAGCGATTTTCCTTAAGAAAGCAATTTTTCTTATAAAAGCAATTTTCCTTATAAAATCAATTTTCCTTATAATAGCAATTTTCTTAAAGATAATGTGTTTGTGATTTTCAAAACAATAAGGAATGGAAAAGTCATAAGGAAAACCTTATTGACTCAACAAATACACGATATTACAATAGTTTTAACATTAATGACCACACTTTGATTTGATCTTAGATGGCTAAGCTATGGCCATCTAAATTTTTTTATCGAATCAGAACCCTGTTTTGAGGTTTTGGAATTGAAGAATATATATATATATATAAATACATGTTATATTTTAACCACAATAGATTATAAAAGTGATTTCTAATGTACCATGTTTCGGGATAAGGTTCATGCTGGTTGAAAACCCTATTTCGACCGAGAAATAATTCCACACATTTGTAATTTTTTTTGGGTTTATGATGTTATTTACACTAGTCTAAACATTATGGGTTTGTAAAAATAATGAATTTTTAAAGGGGGTGTGGAACTATATTACAAATAATATATCTTCTAAAATATACATATATAATAAAAAAATGGGAGATTGTGGAGGGGGGGGGGGGTGGCCACCCGTTTCATGTGAATAAAAAACAAAAGAAATGGAAAAGAGGAAGGGGTTACTATTAATGGAATATAGAGGCAAAATAAAGAAAAAAATAAAAATGGTGTGGTGATATTGACCTAATTAAAAAGGGGTTCATTATAAAACCAACCTCAAAGCATCATCTCTGCCACTTGCCACTCCCCAACCCCAGCTTCCACTACTGATCTTATGTTCTCCATGTCATTGGGCCACAATTCCATAAGGCATCCTTAGTACTATTAAGGACTGACCCCAGTATTACTGACTCCCAAAACCACCCCTCCAACAACACACACCCACCATCTAGCCAACTTGGAATCTCCCAAATCGGCCTTTCCACAATCATCCCCACCTGACCTAGCCTCTTGTGTCCAACCAACAACCCACCATGTTTCGTAGTGAAATCCCACTAAAAACTATCATTCGCTATTAGAAACTCCCACACATCACATATTTGGCCCACCCTATACCCTCATGTCATGCACTGATATTCCTTCTATCAAAAAACCCAATCATGCCTCTTTCATTTACCGCACTAGCATATCCTCCACACTACTGGAAAACCCCACCCTTCCATCATCAACCTTTGTTAGTTTCCTCTAGATTTGACTAACTATAGTCAGGGTGAGTGGACCCTAAAAGACCTGTTAGGTTCTTTTGTGGTCATGACTTGGTCCATAACCCAAAACCTAGTTTTTTGGACTAATGTGGTCTCGGGAAAAAATTTCTAATTTTTAAAAATTAATTTTATTTTTTAAGAATTAAAATAAACTCAATGGGATAGAATGAAATATTTATTTTAATTAAAACTAGATAGATTATTTTAATTCATTACAATTTTCCTCAACATAAATTTATCTCAATTTTAATTTTATTTCCCTTTAAATTTTTATACTGACTTATCTTGAATATTAAACAACCAATATATTTTTGATTTTAAATCCATTTTAGTATTTATTTATATGCATGTGATGATTGTAATAATTAAATTTATTTTGATGGTTTTCCACCTCTGTACCCTGATTTGTATGCATAAGGTCTTTCATATCCATTAGTTTTATTTATACATGCAATTTACATATTTCTGAACTATTATGTATAAAGTCGGGGACATTATATGATTTGAACAACATCAATAAAAGGCAGTATTATAGATGATACAACCATTCATTGTACTAGGGTGTGAGCAGTAAGATGAGTCAGAGATGACTCATGTATTTTACTCCTAGGGGAAAATATATTCCATTGAGAATAAATAGATCAAAAAATTCCAAATTCTCAAGATCAAATTTGTTATTTCTTTAATTTATAAATAATTTATTATTAAATGAGTATAAAATTTTATGAAAACACATAAAATAATATAAAATTAATTAAAAAATTAAAAAAATGTAAGTTATGATGAATGTTTTTAAATTTACTACATAGTTAGATTGAGATTGAGATCACATAGTACCTGTATATTAGATTGAAAATGAATTCATTAATTAACAAATAATAACAAGAAAAATACATGAAATATTATGTCATAATATATCCTTTCATTTTAATTTAAACAAAACCCAGAGTATGAGGTGCTTGTCGGCCATAGTTGGTGGTTCCTCCTACTACAAAAGAGTTATTATGATCGAAATTGGTTAATTAAACTAAATATTATAGAACATATGTATCTATAAATATAATATTTAATAATTAGTGGAAACATTTTGAGAAGGAAAAGTAAATTACTTTAGAAGATATGACTTCAATAAAAATTTCATGGAGTCATTAGTTAATAATGTTACCTAGTCAAATGCCAACCTTAGAACTCTCTGAGTGGTGGTGTATCTATATCTTGGACTATGGGAAGAGGTTTTGAGGATCCTTTCCACTATAATACTCTAGTGAATGAGTATTTAAAATCTATTATTGATGGATATTAGGATTCAATAAATTTTTGGGAGATATCTAATGATTTAATAAATTGGAAATGTCTAATTGGTAAATAATATAAAGTACATATCTTGAAAATTTTAAATTTGTAGAAAAATATAAATCAATACCACTAATACACTATGTAACTATTGGATAAGGAATATATCCTCACCATTATGAATTTCATGGAGTAATACTGATACTCATGTAAAGTACAATGATATAAGAAATTTTAAGTTCCATAGTCTAGATTACTTGTTATGTCACCTCAAGAAGCGGGGGTTTAAAATATGCTTACAGGACACATGTTTATCAAAAATGATTATAATGCTATCATAAATTTCTAATGAGATATGGATACATTATGAGGATATGGATGATATGAAATATCATCTCATCTATAGGAAGTCTATGAGGACAAATTGGGGCATTAAATAGAATGAGTCTATGATTACACTATATATGTGTAAATTGAAAGACATGTAATGATATTTCAATAAATCTCATTTTCATATGTTTATCACCAATTTAATCTAGTTTATTTTAGGAACAAAAAATAAAAAAATTGTAAAAAAAACTTCATTACATTTTGGGTAAGGTTCACCAAGAATATAAGTACTTAAAGAAATATTAATCTTTAGTTCTTATAGTAAACAAGTTGAAAGACAATGAGAAAGGGATAATGGAAAGTGTAATGAAAATAAATGCTTCACAAAATCCTTAAAATAAAATTGTAAAGGAATTATAATGGAGAAAAGTTTCTTCATATGTCATAAGATAAATCTTTGGATATTTAAATGCAATGAATAGAGTTGAAGAAACAAGTAGTCATGTATTCTTCAGCTATATTCATCAATTGCATATAGTGTTTTTTCATACTTATTATGAATTGAATAAAATATGACTATCAGAAATGTGTATTTAAATACAATAAAAACTAAGAATATAAAAATTTCAATAAGTAAGGTGAACTCTCTAATTAGTTGAAAAGGGCGATTCCTATGTAATTGATGGGTAGTTCCCATATTCTATTTACTAAGATTAATTATTTGAGTTGATCTTTTTTTTTGAGTATCACTAAAATATTTATCTAAAATTTCCATTGGATACAAGGGAAAATTATTCAAGATATGGAATTTATGTTGTTTTTGGTATATAGTACTCAACTAAGTTTTCACTAAGGGTTGAATCATTGGCAATAACTGATGAATACAAAATGTCAGACTCTAATACCCTGTCATGGAAAGGCAATTAATTTTCAATTAAAACTAATTAGTTGTCAAGGATATACCCATTATGTTTTTAGAATATTTTTAGTTAAATAACTTATGAATTATCGAAACATTTTTTTATTTATTTCCAAAAAAAATCCTTTAGTAAAAAAGGCAAGCCAAAAATATTTCAGATTTCATTTAGCTAGAGAGAAGGAACCATTCTGAGGTCAAGCTAAAGGTAAATTTATATACTTCATGGGATTATTTTATTGTTGTTAAGGAATATAAATGTGAAGTAAAAAATATGCATGGTTAGATGTTAGGAGTTTATTTGGGCCCTTATGATGATGAATATCTTGACAAAGCATTCATCGATCATTATAATATAGCATGGAGTAATTTCTAATTTCAAATTTCCTTATTCACATCGAGGGTATGTTGTTAGTAAGGTTGATTAATGACGAGTCTTACATGAAAACATATTTCATTAAAATTTATCATGGGGTTATTCATTAATTCACATTTCCTTTTACACATAAGAGGTATAATGCATGTAAAGGGCCTATCAATTTTGAGATTCATATACATTATAGAAACTTACATTATTTTGAGATTATTTGAAAATATGGGAATTATCCCATAACCATGAACCAATTATAAATAAAATATTATATCACATGTGTTTTAGTATGATACAAATACATCATGTTATAATAACATGTGTTTCGATATAAGGGTTTTTTTTGACAATATAAACAAACATGAAAAAAATACAAGATTTATCTTGAAAAATTATTCGTAAGGTTTCTAAGGAAATTATAGAAATTAAAATGACAGAAAATTTAGTCTAGTGATGGAAAAAAATTATAAATGGGTTCACTTGTTTATTTTAGATACTGGGAGAAATAATGACTTGAATTTATTCAACAATAGAGATACAAAATTAGTTGGCATACAAACAAGTATGACAAGATCTGTTGGAAAATTAATGTTTCAGAGACACATACTATAAAGGCTGTATAAAACCATAGTAATAGTTTTATATTGACCATGGTTTGTGATATATTATTCGTTGGTAATAATGAATCTAAAAATTATGTAGTACATATAAATTTTCTATGATTTATAAGTTTATATGAATCCAAGAAATGGATTACATGAATAAATGTACAAGTGATTAGTTTTTGAATGATTCATATCTTGATATAATAGAAATATTCAAGAGAAAAAATACATGGATGGTCATCTTTTGGACTAATGATTTATGAAATATATCTAAGAGAATTAAGAAACCGTTTTTAGAAATTGTCTTTAATAAAACCTTTGCACCTATTATCAAGGTCAATCCATTTGAATTATACTTGTCATTTCCAATTTTATGATCATAACATTGAGAGTTAGATATCAAGACCCCCAATCATGGAATGTGTCTATATGATGCATCTTGGAATGTTTAGAAAAATCATATAATTCAAATGATGGGTGAAAGTTATTAAAATACAATTTTTTGTTGAAGTGACATGATCATAGAATATTAATTTGGAATGATGTTTTTTCAAGTGCCTACCAGAGGTTAGTGAGAAACCCAATATTTTACATGGAAAATATGTTTGATAACATATGGAATACAAGTATTGGTCATAGATTAAATTGAGATCATAATGAAAGTAACTCTCTAAAAGTTGAATTAATGTTGTAACATATATTCTTTTAAGTGATATATACTGAGGTATATCTAATGGGATTCTTAGACTAATTCAAATATAAATATAATGAATATATATTGATAAATATTAGTTATAATAATTTGATAGATATATTATACTAATTTCATATGGTATAAACCTCTCCAAGAACACATGTATTAATTATAAGAGGAGATTAATGAGGTAAGTATAATTTCATATGCTTCTATGATGTATCAATCATATATTCCATTATTTTAAAAAGATTTCATTTTGAAAACATATAATTTACGGTATGAAAATATTAGTTATATCTTGGAGAACTACACTTGATGTAATTAGATAAATCCTATAGCACTTAAGAAAGTATATGAGATATATTCTTGGAACATAGAAAATATGGGAATATTTTTTTAGGGGACATAAAATAGTCTCTATTTAGATCAATATGATCTAATATCATATTCCAGAAAATGTTATAAGAAATATTATCTCATTCAATCTATAGGTAGGAATATGTAAAAATAACAAGTGAGTTGTAGCTTTTGATATGGCTAAATAAGCAGTGTAAAATATGAAACACTTTGTTCTATATCATGTAATATCAACTAGTAAGAAAAGTTTTATGAAAAAATAAATTTTGATTATCCTAATAATATTAATATCCAATATTTAATTTTTATGATAATGTAAATAGGATTATACTCAGTGATATAATCTTATGAGGATTATTACTCAAGAATATGGAGTCACATATTGAAGAATAACCACAAAGCAGGGACATGGTAAGCCCAATGACTACATATATAACTCAGAATAAGCATTATCTTATCATGTAAGAGAATAAAAGGTCATTTAAAATTTTGGATCTAACATAAGTGGGAGTCTTTTAAAAACGTGTTACCTAAACAAAACATGAACATTAATATTTTATTACCAAATCATGTATACAATAAGTCATTCATGATGTATATTAATCATAATAATATTGATATTCTTGCAGACACTATTTACATGGTAATGTCCTTAGATTATATGTATTATCAAAAGGTTACAATAGTTCCCATGATATAATAAGAAGCATGACACACTATTAAATTAATATTAAACTTTTATACTATGGTATAAAAACAACATGCTAACATGACACAGATGATGTATGACTATTAGGTGTTGAGGGATTATAAGCATTGATACTTATTCTTGTGAAGTTCTCACTTGTTGATCTTTATTAGACGAGATCATGAGGACTAACCCACCAATAGGAACACCACATGTTTTTAGTGTCATTAGTAATTACTATCATTAAACATGTGTAACGATCTCCTAACTTGAAATTATTATCAGTGCGTATTATTTGATTATAAACATTTATGGAATATGAAAAATATGGCATTAATTTCATAGTGAGGAAGCTTGTGACATGTGATTCATTGGGGGGTATTTTATTGATTCAATAATCAAGATATATATTTTTCCCTTTTTGATAAGAAGTGATATCTCACTCATAATTGATTATTATTGTATAAAATTAACTAAATGCATGACCAGGATAAAAAAAAGTTAGTCTATTCATTAAAGTCAATAAATAATAAAGAAATAAATTATAATGAAATGAATTTTCCATCCTTATTTATTAGATATCATGAGACAAATGGATTATATTAAACAACATGTATTTATAGGAAAGGATGAAATTGATATGACTATGCCTTATATCTTCAGGGGACGTGATGGGTTTCTAGAATCTACTCCTAGTAAGCGAATAATATTCACATCAATTGAAATAATGTCCTAGAGGGTCACAAACTCATTATATTAAGTATTCCCTATTCTAATTAATAAAAGTATAAGACATAGTGGGCCCCACAACATGGTTTGAATGATTTTAAAAATTATATGATCACCATGAAATAAGTAAATTCATATTATTTATGTTTTGAATAATTGTTTTTTGAAATTATTTATTAAATTTATTTACAGGTATTAAAGCTAATTCATCAGAAAATATTATATAAATGTATATTATTTTAATATTCAATGTTTTTTAAGATTTTTTTAATGAAGTTTCGAATTAATTTATATATTTTATCACTTAAAATATTTATTGTATTACAAGAATGTGATAAAAATATAATTGAACTTTATGACTAAGTTAATTTTTCATAACATGTCATTTATGGTTTATTTAGTTGGTAATAAATTTTTAGGGGCTAGGGTTCCCTTTCTGGGTAATTTTATAACTCACTATATAAAGAGGAGGAGGCTCAAAATGATGGAAAAATTTACTAAAAAATGGTCAAGAACCCCACTCACCCTTCATAGAGAGTGATGTAGATGATCCAGGGCCTTGATTTGAGTTCTTCTATATGGATTGATAAACTGCCACTGTAGTGTTCTTTAAAACATAAATGACTTCATTAGATCATTGTGATAACACCAAAAATTCAACAATCAGTGCCCCAATAGAATTTTTATGTTTGTGTGGATGATCTATATAGACATAGATATTGTTTCTTCAAGAATTGTTGATGAACACAACTTCATATCGAACACGGTAATTGTTTGTTTTTATTGTTCTTAAAACCATACCATAGTATCCTTGGGAAATTTTACTGGGATTAATATCACCAGATATGAAATATTCTTATTTATATAGTGATAAATGTTTCTTATATATCTGACCCATATACTTATATTACATTCCCTGGTACTTTAGGTATTGGAATTCCCACTTATCCTAAGCTATTGAATACTTTTGGGAGGCCAAAAGTGGATTAGTAGAGATAATAATGAGACCCCAATTTCAATTTTATGTGTTTGTTTTTATTTTATCGTTTTTAACCCCGATTTAGAGGTGTTTTATGATGGAAAACATGAAAATTTGGGACTTTTTATTGGCTTCATGGTTTAGTCACATAGTTAAAAACCTTTCAATAGAAGTGTGAAGCCTCCTATAGTTTTTAGTTGCGGAAAACTTTATGGCTTCTTCATGATTTGTTAATCCATGTGGGTACACCTTGAGACCTACTAAAAAGTGGTATTTTAAAATTTTGAATATTTTTTAATTAGGGTTTCCTCCCTTTGGTCCCCCACATCGAACTAAATGATCGATAAGCCTCTCCAAACATTCTCTATTATTTTACAATCCCTCCAAGGTGGATTTATGAGGTTATCTTGGGGAATCATCACCTGTATTTATAGGTTAGTTTTTCATTATCCTGTATTTTAGGTTTTAAATTTTCTTTTTTCATTATCTATAACCCAAGTGGAAATTTTTGTACAATTTACATACTTATATTTATTCAATAAAAAAGGTTTTCTTTATTGGGGTTTTGATCCCCATATTTAGACTTATTCTAGTGGATTTCATCGAAGGTAATATGATTCCACCACATGAGGTAAGTGTGTCCATTCCATTTTCTTTAATTTAATATTTTAATGGATTATTTTCTTTCTAAATATATTATTCATCTATATAAGTATTATATTGGTTATCTAGGTTGGTATTATCAATGTTTTTCTAAGAATTTTTCTTGGTTTTATTTTGGAATAATGACTGTATTTTATTAATTTAATGTATATCTAATTTAAATGGGTATTTCATGCATTCAAAATATATGATATAATTAAAAATATGGTTTTATATATGAAATACATTTTTTTAATAGGGTTTAAGAGAAATGTGATTTTCAAAGAGGTAATCTTTTCTGTGTTTAAAGGGTTTTCATGTTTCAAAGGGTGGTTTTATTTTAAAAAATTATGTAGTGATTACTTTGAGTTGTTATGGTTATTTATTATTTTTAGTTGGGGTTTAAATCAATTTTTTTTGTTATTATTCCAAATATTTTTAACCCAGGATTTCCAAATTAATATACTATAAGTGATAAGTGAAATACCTAGTTGGTACATTATGATGTTATTTTTGATTGATTCATTAGATGCCCCTTATTGAGACCTATTATATTTTTAGATTATTTTTATGTATATCAACCTGATGTAAGTTTTACTTATGATTTATAATGTCATTATGGGATGTGTCTCTTGTTTAGGGAAATTTGTGAGATGGGAAGGATGTGATTTTGATATTACCCTTTGGGAGTTGTATTTGACCTAGGATGATTTTTTAATATTTCCCACCCCCTTTATTTAGTTGATGAGGTACCCAAGGATACTAAGTGGGAATTCATGAGATGTAGCTAAAATATTTTATATTATTCAAAAGATTGTATCCCATAGTTATACATCATACCCGATTAGGAGGTTTCATTAATGTAGCTAGTTTAGAATGATTAGGTAGATGTGATATGTGATCATTAACCTACCTTTAGTTGGTCCACCATTGTGTGTCTTGTACTTGTACCATTACTCCCTATGTATTTAGACATGATATGTATACTATTTTATGCCTTTAATTGTTAATTTTCATGTGTGTTTCTTATTTCTTTGATGGACTTTATTTGATGTACTATTCTTGTTGTAATTTAGTCTTAATATTGACTAGTATTGTTCAATTTATTTATTGGAATTATTTATGAATTTATATGGATATATTTGAATTATAAATTATCATTGAACCTTTTTTTCATTTCAGTTGGGTGTGTTAATTAATTTAAAGTAAAACGATTAAGTTAATTTAAAAGTGCTAGTATTTATTATAAATGGCTTTGAAATTTTCAAAAATATGTGAGGGTTTCTTTTAAAAATAGGAGTTTAAAATAGAAATGAATAAAATAACCTAATTATTTAAAATTATGATGTTTTAAATATAGATGAATACTCATTGAAAGGGAATTGTTTTGAAAAAACATCCTTATTCCTTATTTTATAAATTGTGTTCTTTGAGAAAGTGGTGGATCTATATTTTGTTTACTCCTATATAATGTAAAATAAATGAAAACCTATTTATTTATATTTGTATCAAACAAAATTTTTTATTTTATTTTATAAAATGAGTAAAATATAATCGTGGTGGTATCCTATCAGAATTTATATCAAACACCACATTCTCACATTTGTTGGTATTTAGTCTTTATGTATTATGTTGGATTATTTAGGTCATGGTTTATGGGTTTGATTTGGTACCATTTTCCTTAAGAAATGGATGATTATTGGAATTTTTTTCACAAGGAGATACTGGTTGGTCCTTTGATTTCATAGAATAGTTTTTCATAGGAATTATTTTATCCTATTTATCCTCCAATTCTATTTCTTTCAGTATCAGTTTATCATGTTATAATCATGTGTTAAATGATTAGTTAATTTCCAATTTCATGGTAATAAGTTTTTATTGTTTCTCTATTGTCATTCTATGTTTGGATTTATATGTTTATGGTTTCTGCTTATTTATTTTGGCATGATGTCCATAATATAGATATATTTTTTTGGTTTTTAGCTTGGAAATGTTGTTTATGTCTGCATTCTTGGGGGTGAAAACATTCCCATTGATTTTTATTGTTACCCTTGATGCTTCTTGTCATCCTGGGGGGATCATGGATGCCTCTCAAGTCAGTTTTGGGTTGAGTCGGGCATTAGTTAGGTTGATATCCTAGGCCAGTTCTCTATAGTGGAGGAACTTAAAATGCTATCCAAACTTCATTGGATTTTTAATTACACATTAAGATTATTTTTCCAATATTTGGAGTCAATATAATTCCTTTTGTAGTTTTATTTAAATATTATGTCCCCCTATGGGATTTTAATCCATCAAGGTTTTTTTTGTTGTGAAATATGGTAGATTTATTGGAATACAGAGATAGATCAACT
The DNA here is from genome assembly GCA_963277665.1 of Viscum album. Classification (NCBI taxonomy): domain Eukaryota; kingdom Viridiplantae; phylum Streptophyta; class Magnoliopsida; order Santalales; family Viscaceae; genus Viscum; species Viscum album. Next base: position 58,864,867 of record OY728138.1, read on the forward strand.
ATCAATTCATGATAATCTATGAATCTAATAAAGTGTAATATCATAATAAATTAATCCACTTTAACAAATATTATAATGGATTTTATAAATCATAACATCCAAACTAATGGGAGAATAATGACATGTATAAATAAATTCATTCTCATTAAACATGATCCCTTAGATGGATATAGATTTTATAGATATAAAACTTATATATCATCATGATAAAATAGGGTGTGCATGAGATAAATAACTATTGAATTTAATTTCCCACTAAACCAATATTATTAGAAATATGTATATGGGATAGATATGTGGAAAATTTTCCATCACATAATCCAAGGTTATTATATCTGATTGACTTCCTACTGAACTTGTACTCTTGTTTCATATAGGAAATATGGATATACAACACATTAATCATTACCATAAGCCGAGGTAAGTCCTTTAAGATGTAATAATGTTGAATTTATCAACATAAAAATAATCATGAATGGAGTTTTTTTGAGGGATTGAAATTCTAAAAAGGGCTCAAGTACCAGAAAAATTCACATTTATTAAATTCAAATTAATCATACAAACTAATATGCACGAAACATAAAGGTAATGTAACATTTTAGATGGTTGAAAGGCCTAACAAGAATATATTGAAATTCTCATTGGTTCATTTTTGGACCTCATGAGATTTTTGTTTTTTAATTTTAGGTCTAAATCTTACATGATCAATGAATAGAGAGAGTCTTAATAGGATAGAGATTGGTTTTTTCTCAAGACAATTTTATGGGTTTTCAACTATTAAAGTTTTGTTCCACTTCATTTGTGAAATTCTCAATGTATTTAATAGGATATTAATAATTCCTACCTATCAAGTAGAGGCCCGAATTTTTCCCATGTTACCCTTTGTTGGTTTTCAATCTAGTTAGTTCTATAACTTTTCCCTTAGGTAGTTCAAGGTAATCCATGATGGACTAATATATAATGATATTTTGGTTTATCCAAATTTGATAAAAAAAATGAGGTAGTCTATATGTCAACAAGGGAGAGGTAAACATTACATAGATGGATATACTAGTCTTAATTTAGACTGCCTTGGGGGGGGGGGGGTTCATCAATTTTATATTCATAGTGCTTAGTTTTTGGGTTTCAAATTCATATATCTTTAACAAATGTCTATGTATTATATCTCGAAATAAGGGTAGAATTTTACCGATGTGAATAAGGTCCAAATAAAAATTAAAGACACCCTGGGTAGAAAATGGTGCTATGATTTTTGTTTATAGTTATTATACCAATGATGAAGGGTGTAATGTGAACACCAAATAGGGGTTCATTGGAATAGAGTGAACTAACACCTTTGGACACAAAAGAGAAAATATAAAAATCATAACATGAGGTTTTTCTGTCTAGTAGTGATGAAATAGAACACACATGATGAGGATGACCCATGAAAATACATGAATTTTGGGTTCTACATAATTATTACCAAGGGTTGATGTGGTTAGAGTACCCACTCATAAGTATGAAAACATGTCTTCAGTTAGTAGTCCATATATAAAACATGTATATCATTACTAAGTCGAGGTTTCATTTTGGTAATTTAATACACTCATTACCAATAGACATGAAAGGTTTATGGTGATTCATATACTCAATGTATGAGGTGTGGTATATAGGAATAGGATATTCAAAAGTTATTAGAACACAAATATCCAAAAAACACAATGATTGGCATGTCATTGAAGGAAAATTGGGATTTTAGGTAGATCATGATATTTGGTTGGGTATAAAATAAATAGTTCATATGAAATTTCACATCTTTAAATAATAGAACACAATAAACATATATTTCTCATCATTGACATGTCATACAAAATTAAGGTCTAATATAGTACAAACATATGAAAATGATGAGTCTATACAGTGGAAGTGGGGTATGCAATTGATGATATTTATAGCTAAACCTTGGATTGGAGATATATATGTCATTATGTATCCCAAAGTAATAAGAATCATAAAAAATGTTCATATATGAGTTATTTATGAAAATATGAATCATCTACAAGAGAAAATAAAATGGTTTTTTCCTTGTGCATTCCTGCTGGAGAAGACACAATAAGAATACATAAAAAGGATACACTAAGTTTAAGTGAAGGATTATATGTGAGTTTAATATTCTAGATGAACCTAAGTTAACATATTTTTGTGTCACTATGTATCCTGTGATAACATTAATCAATCCATACATTTTTTTATAATGAATGATTTTTAATATAGTGCACATCTAGAAATATATTCAAGCTCAATGTTGATATAAAAGATAGGATATCCACATATCATTATATGGTGTCTCAATGTATGGTTAATGTAAATAAATATATGCTAATAGGGGTTGCATAAAAATTGAGAAATCTTATATAAAGGAAAATTTTATGATAATATTTGAGATAAGTGATCAAGATTTCCATAAATATCCTAATATAATAGTAATCATTCCATAAATAGTTATAGGTTGGATCTATCTATTCATATCTATCTCATATGTATGGTTAATATATATTGATAATGTCTTATTATCATGGTTTGGAAGGGAATTTCTCACAAGAATTAATGAAATAAAAATACCCTAGGATGGTGTTCTTGAGAATTTAGGTAAATTTACATTGTTATAGGTTTATGGAAAACCAAACCCAATATAGTGGACTCTTACAGGGATAAAAATATCATTTTAGGAAATTAGTTCACATAAAATAAGACTCTCTATATAGTATGATGGAAAACAGGTTTGACATTATTCCATGCCATTAAACACAATTCTACATGGAATTAGATCTCTATAGTTTAAGGTCATACATGATCATTATATACATGTTTTTTATAGATTTAAATTTCATTCAAAAATAAAATGGATCCATCTTAGTTATAAGTCAATGCAAAGAAATGGGTGTAAATTAATGAAATCTCAAACACCAAATGAATAAGGTGTTTAATTGGTATGAAACTTGTGGATAATCAAAGATAAGATATATATGTATCGCTACATATCTATTGATAATAGTAATCAATGCACATATATTTCTATAAATTATATCTCTTCGCAGATCTATCACATACATAGGTTATAGTTAGGTGGCTCTATTTTGGAGACTTTCTTGGGTCGAAGAACCAATGTAAATAAGTAAGCACCCATGAACTAGAATTAAATCTGGTGGGATTAATAGATGATCCTAAAATAGGAATAATGGTAATTATTATCAATATTTTGACAAAATTAATCAATACATATATAGTATTTATGAGGCATATTATGCATTTACTTAGTTCCAATGTATGGAAATTGATATGGGTTCTTCATAATGTAGGTGTATTTGGGAAGTCCTGATTTGAACATGTAAACCTATATTATAGTTACTATAAAAAATATTGAGTTTGTAAATAATGGAATCAACTTATATAAAATATAAAAAACTTTTCATTCTAATATATTGTATGATATGCCATATATCATACAGTTTAACTTTATGTTATAGGGACCATCATGTCTTACAACATAATTTCATATGAGGGGGATCATTTAAAATAAGGTTATATTCCTGAATAATGGAATATATTCTATATAATTTTAATTCTTTAATTATGTAATTATTATAAGAGGTATATATTAATATGTAATGAACATACAAAACAAAATTTGAAACCATTAAAAGTATGTCTAGTGAAAAGTCGCAATATTTTTAGGGGTGAAATCCTCACCATCGATTGCAGTCAAAGAGTAAGATATAATAGAATAGAACCTACATATGTCATAATGTCCATCCCATTTCTTCTTTGGAATTATAGGTTTCTTACTTGGTATCAAGATAGCTCTTATATCCAATAGTAATTCTCATTGGATGAATGAGTGATGAAAAACATTCTTATTAATCTCTCATGTGACTAAATTTTCATGAATATAATAATTGTGTCGTGTGCATAAAATTTTTCCATTGGGTTTCACTAATTAAAATATTTTTATCTAAGATATACCATCTTCAAATAGTTGATCAAAAATAGATATGTGAATTTAGGGAAAGTACACTTCAATTGGATGAACTACCTTTATCCCATACAAAAGTGAACATGGTGTTGCATGTGTTGTAATATTGGTCATGGTGAGATAAACCTAAAATCAATGTAGGAATTTATCTATCAAACACATATTTTCTTTGAGAAACATCCAATTAAGTATATTCGATATAGCTTAATTAGAGTCCTATACCTATATATTTTCAACTTTATGATACTGAGATGAATGGTTGGACTGTATATTGTACACTTAACACAACATCTTCAATTCAGATGCATGAAATTAGTGTCATTTACCATCACTGTTGTGTGATACACAAATAATATTTTAATGATATTAAATTTTATGAAATTTAGGATATCATTCATCCTTAATTTATTAAATTTTATTACTTCAGTTCATTTATAGAAGAAGAAGGTGGTAGTAATAATGAACATAATATTCTTTAATTATGTTGGAGGTTAAGAACCTGTGTCATCTATAGCCTATACAAAAAATAAAACAGAGTATTTAGAAGGATGAAAATTTATAGGGGTTAAAAAATGAAATTGGTATATATTCAATAAGAATGTAATTTCATTGTGAATTCTATCTAGTCCTATACCATTGATTTCATCAATATAATTATTGATTAATTGAGATTATATCCTATGATTTTTGATGTGAATGGATATCTCATATTTGTCTAGATCTATCAATTATCTATAATCCTTTTACATTGTATCCTCTACGGAATTCTAAGAACATATAATGTGGGAGAGTGTTGAATCTAAGTGAAATTTAGTCTTTAACCCTCACTCATAATTAATAAAATATTCAAATATTCTTTAATAATGGCATAGTTATGATTAATATTCATTGTTATTGACTTTAAATCACCTTTATTTTTAATTAGGCCACTGGTATTTACAGGTCATTATCAAATCCAGTATTGAGATCATGAAATTCTAATTCATTATTTGTCCATACTTCTTACTATAATATAGAGTATGGAAGACGCTCTTTCACTTGAGGGAATAATAGAATACCAAGTCTAATCCTATTGATATTTGTATTTTCCATCCTTCTACTTGTTGGTATCCTAGAGGAACTATCAAATTACATCTCCAACGTATAAGTGGTTTCATATATAGAGAAAACCTCTTTATCAGGGAGTTCTTTGTTAAACCATGATTTCGTTGGGATAGGGTATACCATTTGGAAATATATTACCAATTTTATTTTGATCACATTATAAGACACAAAATGGATTACAAACTACATCAAAATAACTACCTAATATGAAATATTTATGTCTAAAATCTTTCCACTAAGGATAAATTTGGGCGGATCAATATGAGAGTTGAGGTAGACCTCATGGTGTTTCAAGAAGTGTTTACATTTTTTCACTGTGAAAATAAACACAATGTAGTTCTTTTTGAAAATACAATTCAACGTATCATCATCCAACATTTCCAACTAAGGTAACATAGACTATTCTTCCATCTATCATCATTAATGGGAGTATAGGGTGAACTAATAGATCACTAAAAGGTTTCCACATAGAGGATTAGAAGCATCCATTCTATAGATGACATCATGAATAGTGGGTGTAGAAGGTAATACCTGATATTGTTGAATGAATTATAAAAATATGTACACTAGTGTCAGGTGACCCCATCCTTTATCAACATTTTAAATGAGAGTTTCAAGATATTGCCTATGGAGTGTCTAAAATTGGTGATACATACATAGTTTCCACTTAATTCCTTAAGTATTCTTTGAGGTAGTATATCAGGAAACACATTATTCCATTAGGTTTTGACATCAATGACTTCAGGACACACTATGAATCCTTGTAATTTCACTAATGTTACCCCAAAACATCATTTTAGGGGTTCATAATCAAATTTTTTTGTCTCAGTTTGTAAAAAAATACCTCATGAATTGTAATATGGTCATATATTTATTGATATTATATGACTAGGTTATCTATATAGATTTATAAAAGTCTCTCCATAAATGACTTGAAAATATTATTAATGATGTGATGATATGTAGTTCCAGTGTTCTTTAAGATAAACAGAATTACTTGGTAACAATATACCCATTGAGAAGTCCCGAAGATAGAAACCTCCTTATATTTGAGGGATATTCAAATATTATAATATCCATAATACTCATCCATAATGATAAGTTATTGGAAGACAATTAAAATACGATCAATAATTCCATAACTGATTCATAAAAATCATCATGTAGGCAATGAAAGCAATGAAACATGAAGACAATGTAAAACTATATTTTCATGTTATTTTTCTCAATAAGAATAATTTTGGATCTACAATTTTGGAAATTAACTTACTTGATCAATTTGGATTTGATATGATTGTCAATGTTGGCTCTATCTTTGGAAACATGGGTAAGATTCATCCTTTTTTATGGGTAGCCACACAAGGATCCAAACATGGAATTTCTGTATAGATCCATATAAACACATATTATTTATATTTAAGAGAAGATATAAATATATATTTCTTCTTTTAATATGGATTCATGGATGCATTATCAAAATAGGTCGTGATCTTCCTCCATACCTATATTCACTTGTCTAAGATCATCATCAGTAGTCTATATTCTATCCCTGAAATTTGAGTTATAATCCTTGGTATCATCCTCATCCTCTTTACCACTATAAGAAGATGAAGAATTATCATCAAACATATATCTAATAGATTATTTTGGGGCATTGTTACATCCATGAAAATTACAACGGTCTTCAAAATAAATAGGTTCTTAAAATGTATCTGATATTATGCGAATAGGTGATAATTTGCCTAAACCCCATTATATTTCTCTCAGAATCAGGTATAGGTGATCAATGATCATTGGGTATGTAATGTGCATATAATTAATTCCCACTTTCATGTAAATATTATATAGGTTTTGATTTATACACATGAATATGGAGATGATCATCACCTCTATTAGTGGATGCTTTTTCTATAGAGGAGTCTTCATGACCATCATATGATAAGAAAATAATTTTTTTATTTAATTAATTAACTAGTGTGACCCATGTGACCCAATCACCCCCTATATCTAGAGTTATTAACTCAATTTGGATTATAGGTATCATGAAATCTATTTAATGTTCACTCCATGGATTGAAAGATTTTGCTTCCCAGTCATTAGATATGAAAATATGTATTTATTTATATATCATCAGATGAATATACTCCATTTTAAAGTAATATATATATATATATATTCACTCAAATAAAAGGGTAACTATTATAAAAAATACAATTAATTTCTTATAAATATTGTATTTTAGGCATTAGTTATTTTAATGGGGAATTAGTGTAGTTATAAAAAACCATGAACTTCCAAAAAATGTATTGAAATTATTTTCTAGATGAAATACCATGAATTTATAATTAAAAAAAGTATCCAATTTATAGTATAATAATTATAATATTTAGTGGTTTCTTATCACTGTTTTCATACACTTAAACTCATATTTTGGATAAGGACAAGTCATCCACACCATAGTCCAAAAACCATAGGGCCCAGATTGGGATGATATTAATCCCATAACCATTATCTATTTGGGATAAATGAACGTCCATATCATTGATATTAGAAGATATTTAATGGTTCATGATATTTCCATGTATGACATATTCAAACTCTTGTTACATGATGGAAATTAAAATTTAAAATTTTCCTAAGTCGTTCTCTACATGATATGTCCTATCTCTAATGACTTTGGTCTCAAAATAATTAATACTTAAAAGAGATATAATAATGGATTACCTTTGTAATTTTTATTGGTTAAGGGAATCCATGATTTATATTTATTCTAGGAAGATAGTGGGTTTCTTCAAAATGTCACACTTCTAGACTAGGGGACCTTACTTCTTTCCAGGAGGATACTATAGGAATAGAGGCTTAAAAACCAAAGATAATTATTATGGTAGTTTTGTACCTTTTCTGGAACTAGATGTATTAATTGATATCTACTAGTTGGGATAATATATTCATATTTTTTTACAATATTGACCCTAAAATTCTTTATCCACTAGTTATTAGAACAGTATAACTGAATATGAATTGTCTATAGAGTATTAAAGATATGATTAAGGTTTATTTTGAACTTGTTAGAGTTCATGTTACTATGTTTTATCCATATATATATATTATGGTAATTATTCATGAATATCTGAGTCTTCAATGATTTTATTTCGCTTAAACTCTTCAATGATTAATGATGGGGATTTCAAGTTCAAAATATTCTTCTTCATCTCTTAAGGGGTCTCTTATGTGGATGATATTGAAATAGTTGTATTATGGCCTCTAATTAGATGAGGGTTCAATTTTGTGGGGTGGTGCTTATCCAATCAATGTTGGGATAACAATTTAAAATTATCATAAACTAGAATGGGTACTGATAATAGCTTTTCCTCATTTTCTTTATTCTACTGCTAATGATTATTACAAGTTGTGGAAGTTTGTGATGATGGATATGCCACCTCTAGTATTAGATATGGAACTGGGGTTATAGTAGTTTGATTAAATTATTCCCAAATAATTAAATGTTCTCATAAAACCAATTTCCTTATTATCCAATAATAAAATTTCTATACATACTTATTCAGGAATTCATTTCACTATTCTCTTCATCCACTTATTTTTTTAGAGTAATATAGACTCAATTAACATGCACCACTGGTGTACAGACTATTACCTAATTGGAGTAAATTATCTATTAGAGTATTTCCATATATATGATAATTATGAGATGATATTCCTAAGTATCTATTTTATGTTGTATAATTAAGATGATCAATTAGTTCATATCCATTACATTTTTTATTCTTCATAACTTTAAGCATCTCCATATAAAAGGGAGTGGTAAAAAATCTAGAAACTTGTTTTGTTGATAATTAATGAACATTATTCATCCAATCCTAATATATTGGGTGATTCTACTCCCATTTACCTCCTAAAATGGAAGCTTTGGTTACCATTGTTATTTAATATGAGGAGATACATGTTAGTGATTAAAATTAGGGGTTTGATCTAGTAAATAAAATTATCTTAGTTAGATAGTTATAGTTTATTATTTTCTAGTAATATTCCATAATATTGTTGAAATATTCTAATGTTTGGGTGGGAAGGTAAAATAATATCTCCCCCACACATTTCTATAACATTAAAATCAAAAAAACCACCTGGGTAGTTCAATGGAATGATCTATGTTTGTAACACATAACAAATATTTTATAAGAATACCTCCAATATGTGATAATATATATATAATTTTAAATAGTAGGCCAGTACATCCCATTTAAGGATGAATTATAAGGCTCTATAGTTTTAAATTTATTTGAATTTTTTTAGTTGAGGATCATCATGTAACTCAAAATTGATCTATACTGGTAAAGGAACTTCTATAAAAAATATTCTTTATTAGAGATATGCCTAGCTGGCTGGTTCTTTCACCCAAAGAATGATTGTCCATCCCAAGACTATATGATGAACTTGAGTTTTGATAACTCTTATTTCTATGGTGTTCTTATCATGGGGAAATTTTGAGACATGAAGTGATTTAGATTATGCCTTAGATATCCTATACCATTAAATATTGAGAAAGTAGTATTTCTAATGTTGGGTGGAGTAGGAGTCAATTTAACAGAATCAAGATATGTTTTCCTCTTAGGATTAATTTTTATATATCATCCCTCCATGGATTCCATTTTATTAGAGATGTAATTGATTATATTGAGTATTTATGGTAGTACAATTTCTTGATATAATGTATGATTATAAGTAGTTTTCAGAGCCTTATATTGTTAGCCCACTAGTGTTAGCAGGTGACCACTAGGGTTAAATTGAGAGGTTTTATTAGATCTGGCTTTTTCATATTTTTAGACTCTACCCTTTTTGGTAAATAACCTCCTTCTTGTTAATGAAGGTTTTTTAGATGAGATAGATTTTCCTTGATATATGAGTTTCACTTAGTAGGAATGTAACCTCTATGTAATTTATTGTTTATCAGAATTATCACCTCTAACTGAATTTCATATTGAGAAATATTTTCCTCATTAGAGAGAGGAACATAATCTTGAAGATGTTGGTGGGATATTGATATAGCCAGACCTTTCCCATTTTAATTAATGAGAGTTCATTAAGTATGTGGTATCTCAATGACTGAAGTGGATAACAGATCATGAGTCAAACTATTATGTCGAGTACACACACATTATTCATAAATTTAATTGTGCACTAAATTTTGAATGGTTTCCTCCCCATCATGTTCTTATGTGTTGATGTCATTCTAAAAATCATCTTTATGACTAATATTAGCAATGTTCACTGATGTATAGCTTATTGTGGGTATTATATCCTTATCCACATTAGTTTACTAAGGTAAATTTTCAACCAATAAATATCTCATAATAGATAAGTTATGATTATCCTTCATATCTATTTTCCTGGTCAGTCATTTTGAACTCTAGTCCATGTGAGGTTTCACCCTCTCCAATTACCATTCTCTTAAAAATGGTTTTTAGATGGCGATTAAAGGGTGTATCGAACCTCTCTCACTAAGGATTACATTGACCCAAAATATGAATAAAAAACCTGAAGAAACTATAGAGGTGTTTCCTATGATGTTCCTCTTTATCCATGGAAGGAAAACTTCTTTATAAAAGGGGGACATAAAAATTACTGAAGCCCTATTCTTCGGGCTTTATTTTTCACTTCTAGTAACTAGGTCATGCATTTCTATGTATTTTATGATTTTGGGGGTGGTGGTGGTGGAAACATTTCCATATATGTACACAATATAGTTCCTATTATTCTATAAGAAATATGGCTTCTGTAATCCATAGGAAAATTTGATCCTTTATTCGATAAAGAGTTAGATGTAGTATCCTTTCCGGGGTGTTCTGCAAAAAATTGATTTTTTCCATTCATTTTTAGGATTCCCAATTCTAAAATGGGTTTCATGTTTACTTTATCGGTAGTATATTATAGGATCATTCTATCTTATCACTCCCACCAAGTATTCCACTTTTTGAGTTATTGATAAATAAACTTCACTGGATGGAGCAATTAACATATGTGGATCTAGGGCCCAAGACTTGAACTATATCAATGAAATTATAAGCCACCTTCCTTAATGAATCCTATTGAAGGGTAAGTGGATTGAAGTAAAAATATGTATATTCTTTCCAAAAGAAAATTTATACACATGGTGTAGTATCAATGATTATTTGGTGGAGTGACTTCAAACATCTTGAGTATATGTTTTGGGGACACTCACATTATTTCACTAATTTTTGATTTTGATACACTCAGAGGGGGAACAGCTAACCATGAGGGAATAGTTCAATATACTCCTTAAAATTTTTCTTATAATCCATATAATATATGTGTTTAGTCTTAAGAATTTAATACATCATTTTTAATGAAATAATTTTATATCAAGTAAATTAATTTTATTTGATGGATTGCATTAAATTCTACACTAAGTCAGGATTCCTTTATATGAAAAAACAAGTTAGGATTTCAATGAACAGAACATTTAGATTATATCTAAGTACACACAACACTATGTTGGCCTATTTTACATAGAATATAAAGTCACTTCAATAGATTTTGTTAGCCATAAGATTGAGTTTTACCGAACTATAGTATACTATTAATATTATTATTTAATATTATAGTTATCAACTAGCCTTTGGAATGAAATGTATGAAAAATATTAACTAAAATAGAAAAAATATTTTTTACAAATTTTTATATAATAATTTTGTGATCAATTAATTATAATTGAAAATAAAACCCTTTTTAAGATCAAAGGAAATCATTTTATAAAAGACCATTTTATGCACACAATTGTGTTCTATATTAAATAATTAAAAAAATGACTTTTGTTTAATGATTTAAATGAAATTTATATACTATATATTTAATAAATTGTTTCAAATTAATGAAATATTTTATTCATATACAAGATATAAGAATAAATCCAATTGAAAAATAAAAAACTTTATTTTTCTAAAAATCTATTTTGTTACCTTTTTATGGAATATTGTTTTTTGAAACTAAATTTCACTACTTCTAGGAAATTATTTTGGTAAAAGAAAAATTATTTTTGAAATAATAATATAAAAATTATATTAGGGTAACATTTTTTTCTAAGAAGTTTCATTTTTTGAGGAACAGTTAAAAATATTGAATTTTAATTGAAAACTGCATTTTCATTTAAGTAATTTATAATTTAAAAATATATTTTGAATTGGTTTTAAAGTTAATATAGTTTAATTATATTATATTTAATAAAATTTAGGATATTTTAATCAATTTCATATTGAAATTGAATATAACTATTTTGTAATGTTTTGATATTTTTTCAGATTTAAAACCTTTTTCTCGACATATCTAGGACATTAATTTTAAATTAATTTCTGAACATTATGTGTTTTGAATTTGTAAAAATGGATTCCATATTAGTAAAAATAATAATTTTTAATTTTTAATAAATCCAAAATTAATTTTTTACCAAACTGATGAGTGAAAACAATTAAAATTAATAACAATAATTAAGAGAAAAACATGTTTACCAAGGGGCTAAACATTAATATTAAGTGGAATAATAAACTAGAAACATGTCCAACACCCATATTTTGGCCATATTCTGACCATAAAAATTCATTGATCTTTTTTTACATTATTTGGTTCACTTTTCATTGAATAAACATTGGTGGAATTCTTTATTACAAAAATTTATATATTTTCTACTCACCTACCTTATAAAAGGCCGCCAACTCTTACCATCTCCTCACTCCATCAAAACAAATTTTTTGGCCCAATAAATACGCAATTAAATTATAAAATTACCTCCTATTATCCAAAAATCCTTAATTTGGGCATAAATATCACCATTAGTGGCCTTTAGGGAAAACTAAAAGGAGATACCCGAAGAAGAGGTAACATTCATCAACAAATATTTTTGATTAATTTCTTCTTTAAAACCATTAATTTATTTTTATATAATTATTATATAATAAACAATGTGTTCTAAATATAATTATATGATGTCATGTTAAGGGTAAGACCCACAAACATACCAACTTTCTTCAAATGGGTTATGAAATCATCATTTGTGTGTACAACAGACTATTGCATCGCGAACCGATGATAATTTCTTCCATTTCCACCTTTAAAGGTTCGGAATAATTATGGGATGCTAATTATATTCTAAATTTATGATTTTTTAAGAATTTATTATGTTTCTTTAATAGTTAAATTACACATAACTCAATGCTTTCTATTTTGTGGGAATATGATAACATCATTCGTGTGTACGATGGACTACCACCTCATGAATCACTTTGATTCATTTACAACTTACATGAAATGTATTGAGGATGGTTTTTGTTAAAATATTTCATATATGTGAAAAAATGATTCTATAATCATAATATATCATAGAAATATCTTTATTTCAGTCCAATAAGAAAATTCAAATAGCGTTCTTATGTACATACGACCTACCATCTACATAAACGATGTATTTAATTTCAAACTTAAATATTTTATAGATTATTATAAATACATATATAATGAATATATATGATATTTATATCTTGGTTATAATTCTATATTTGGTCAAATATGATTAAATTAAGAGAATAAAAAATATAATAAATTAATGCAAATATGAAAAATAATGTTTTTTTACCCAAAACGTATCATTAACAAGGGATTATTAATAAAAGGGTAATAAAATATCATAAGAAAATAATATATGGTTTAATATAAATGAATATGGTTCTATATTTTATGTATAATAATATTATATGTTTTATACCAGAGGATTGAATGAGTACAATGAAAGTCAATACTTAAGGTAAGCAAATTTTGCTCACTTTTTACTTTCATGGGACACATGACATATTCCCTACATATTTTTTTGTAATGTGTAAATAACCTTATGAAATTATAAATGATGAATAAAAATCATTTATTAATAATTAATGTTTCCCTTTATGTTAATCTTTCACATGTATAAGGATTCAATATTCACTCAAGGAATAAGGTATTTTTGTCCCAATTTTCCTTATTTGATATGTAAATTATGTTATGCACATATATTCTTTCAAGATGTTTTTATAAATACCATTTTAAATTTAATATCATGAATTTATTTATCTTAAGGATATTTTATGTTCTATTTTCTGTTATTATCTTGTAGAAGTTATGTTTTTTGGTTACCAATGTGTTAATGACTTTATGTTTCAATGTAATCGGTTATCTCGATTGTCTATGATTATGTTTCCAATAAAAAATATTATGATCCAAATCTCATTAAAATCATGAATTTTATTATCTTGTGGTTATTCATGATACTTTCAAGTAATAATACCATTTTTTTACTCTTTTTTAGTTAGTATCATTATGAAATGTTTTTAGGAAATCATACTTTATTTCTCTCTTCGATCAAAAATCTATTTTCTTTCAAAACCATTTATTCTAAAAAGGTTTTAAAAAATTCTTTATAATTATCCAATGATTCTAAGAATAAATTTTTAACCATGTTTTACCATTTATAAAAATGTATTTATAATTAATATTATTTTCCTTTTCTGATGAAGGGTCCTTTTCCTTTTACTGATAATGTGAAAAGAATCATTGTTTTTATGTATATGTCAAGTAAATAATTCTCTGTTGTAATGACCAATACATTGTTTAAATATTACTTTATAAATATTAATGAATAATTTTACATTAAAAGTGTTTCTTAAAAACTTTGAAAAGATTTTTATTTTTAATTTATTATCAAAGAAATAAATTTTGAAAATGTTTTATATCTAAAATGGGTTTTAAATAATTTTAAATGTTTCCTTTATAAGTTTTGAAGGTTATTTTAAAATAAAAACGATTTCAAAAGGTTTTACATTTAAAAAAACAATTTAAAGAAGAATTTTTATTTTCCACATTAAATTTTTTAAAATAAATTTCAATTATTTATTTATAATTTTCTAATGTTATTTTTGAAGAAATTAATTTTGAAATTTTTTTTATGAATGTGATTATCAAAGAAAGGATACATTCCATAAAAAATGATCTAATTAATATTTTGAACTCCTTCTACATATAATATGTCATAGTTTGATATTGTTTATTCTTTTCCAGGTTTAAAATCTAATAAAACCATTTTTATTTTTTTATTTGGAATATTTATGTCTAAGATGATTTTTTTCAACCTATTTATCTCCCATGGGTTATAATTATATAATATTCCTATAAAACCTACTAATTTTCATAAGACATTTCATGATGAAACTATTATGGAACCTATCTATTTTACACCGGTTATGATATGATGAAAAATTTAAGATACCCATTTAACTTGATGGGTTATGATATATTGAATGTTTATGATATTGTGGAACACATATATATGACTTCACTATGTGACGGTGCGACCTAAATATCAATACAATTAATTTGGTAATTATAACTATTTCATGAGATAAAAGGATGCATGGGTGGTAATCCCAAGACTAAAATAAGGTGGTATATGGGTGGCCATCCTAATCCCATAAAAAGAGGGTACACAAGAGGTCTTCCTAAGACTGAAATTGGAGGGTTCACGAGAGCTCATCCAGAACTCCAAATAAGAGGGTACAAAAAAGTTCATACCAAACCCAGATTAGGTACACGGGTGATTATTTTAATTATAATGTGTTATAAATATCTTGTTAGATATCCATGACATAATATTTTTTAAGATTATGTATATAAAAAAAATTCCATGTTTTTTTCAATTATAATACTCACATGGATCTTGTTCTTTGATTATCTTATGATTAATGTCTTATGAACTGCCAATATTTATTCCTTGATTCGATATTATGATATTTGACATGTAGGGTATGATTTTTAAATGTTATGATCATTTTATCATTCCCATGTGATCATGGTATCCTTATATATCTCCATTGTTTACCCTTACTGAGAATCTGATAACACCCTTACATATGTTTTCTTTTCCCAAGTTTGGAATAAAGGTTTTATGTAGGATTACAAAATGGGAAGATATTTATGGGATATGTTAAAGATATTTCACCAAATTAGAAGAATGAGTTCTATGTTTACAAAGGCACAAATCTATTATTGTCCTAATGTATGAGTTTGTATAATGTAATGAATATTAATCTAAAATAATGTGATATCCATAAATATGAATCCTAGTTCATTATAGTTGTTACTAAAAGAAAGGTTTAGTTAATATTTTGAAATAAAGATGAGAAAAATTTTGTGAGATGCCTTGGGATATTTCTAAGGATAGATTTAGGGATGTTTTTAAGAATAAATCTTAGGGTGATTTAAAGTTTAGGAAAATGTTCAAGAATTTTGGGGAAGTATTGAGACAGTGGTTTCAAATAAATTACATCCATAACTAGATAATACAAGTGGATGTTGCTTTGTAACAGATGTACATAGAGGTAACAATCCTAAGAAAACCATATTGAGTTAGACTCAACCAAGAAGTGGTGAATGATAATGGGCCTTACTGCACACCTAGTTTGAATCAACCATGGAATATGATTTGGAAGTTAAAAAACTCATTAAAAACCATCATGAAGGATTTAAATAGATGATTACTATGAATTACCTAGGATAAACCTAAGATGTAACTAATTAAAAATAAGTTTTCATGATTTATACATAATATAATATATTAATCATGATTATGTTATTCCCCATGTTGATTAGTGTTTATCACGATATGTGTTTGGTTTTAGTCGATGGATGGAACCTGAGGAAAAAATATTAATGTCGAGTATGATAAAAAATGCAATGATTTCCCTTCAAAGTAACCAAACGAGATGGGATATGGAATGAAAAACCATTTTGATATTCTTAAAAACATTTCTCATGATATGAATCATGTTGAAATTCAATATGTTTAAAAGAGGAAACATTATTATATTTAGTCCTTTATGAGGAAAAATACACCTTATTTTAGTGGTTCCAAAGATTAATTAGTTACTGATCATTATATAATATATCTAAAAAGATATTTTCCTTTAGTGTTCAGAGCATGAAAAAATCATTTTGGATGTTTATCATTTCGAAGGTGAAGCAAGAAATGGTAGAATATTATTAAAAACATGAGGGAATACTAAGAATTTGAATATATGTAATGAGAATATTTTAAGGGGATATTTTTCTTTATGTAAATCCCTCTTATTGTGTGAAAAAATTTTGAGAAGGAATTCTGTGTTCTTAATAAAAAGGATTGTGAATTTATTTGTACCTATGAAGCTAATTTTATAATACATTAAATGTATGTTTTTGGGTTAATCATCAACATTCAAGGAAAAATCAATCGATTATTTGGTGGACTAAAACAAAGTCTTCGAAAGGCCTTGGATATAAGAGATTTTAGTAGTTATGAGGAAGGCATTATATGTTCTTTTAAGGTAGAAATGAAAATTGGATATTCCCACAATTTCATGGGTTCTAATAAGAAATAGAAGATTGAATCTCATGAAAACATAAACGGTGGAATGAAATTCTAGGAATTTGTATTCCAAAAATGTGGGAAGTAGAACTCATGTGAATTCCATAATGGAAAAAGAGGGTGTTACATGTGTAGAAAGAAAGTTCAACGAGTATATAAATACTGAGTTATTGCGAAGAAGTTAGCTAATTATCTCAACAACGATAAGGCTCTAAAAAATAAAACTATCACACATCATTATTTCAATTGAATGATGTTTGAGAATTATACTAACAAGTTTCCCAATACAAGGACTAATGTGGATGATAATACTTAAAAAACCTATAATGAAAATAAAAAAATGGAAATCTTATGCTATCATAATGGATGAAGTGAACCGTGATAATTGGAGAATACTTATACCCATATCTTTAGTTGAGAAATTTCATGTTTTGGTTTGAATGAATGAGCCCTATAAAAATCATATTTTTATCCTTTAGTGAAAACTCATGCGATTATCTACATTGATTATAGAATAATCAAATTCCATATTCTTTTGATACAAGGATAAAACCAATATTACAATGAAAATTATTTCATATTAGATAAGAGCATATATAAGGAATGAACAAGAATGTATGTATTCTATATGGTTTTATAAAAATTAAGGTTATTACCATGTTTTAAGAGAATATATGATGAAGTTACTCACATGTTTGGTATATAGACATCAAGATATACTTTATGATATTTAGGGGATTAATGTTAATATTATTTTGATAAATTTAGAAACCCTCTTAATAAATTATTAATGCTGAAAGAGTTATAAGGTTAACCATTTAGGAAAAAGTTTATATTGAACATAGGTTGAGGTTTTAGATATTAGTGTTTTACATCACCATATAAAGATTTATTCATATCTGATAACCTATGCTAACCATTTTATTGAAATGATAACTAAATATAGATGGAATGAACTATCATTCTATTTATGGATCCTATGGTCCAATATTTATTAAGACCCAAAAAATTCACCATTATTTCATGATGTAAGAGATGATGTAAAAAATGATTAAGGAGAAACCATAGGATGAGATTATGAATATGAAATATAATGAAATCATGTAAGTATAAATTCTAGTGAAAATTATTCAAATTTAGAAAAAGCGTCTAGAAATAAAAGGTTGTCCTATTATCATCAATTTTTATGATATCAATGACCATTTTGAATCATCTTTGGTTTATGGATTTGTGATCATTAAATATTTCTTGACCATGATCTCTATCACTCTCTATTAGTATTTGGGTTTTATTTTTCTATAATTTTTCCATGTTTTCACTTTACACCTGTCTTCTCTTATATAGAAACCTATATATGAGTTACTTTGGGTAACTATTATGTTTACAACTTTGCTTTTATAAAGGATGTTTAATTATTCATTTGTAAAAAATGGTTTTATATAAAAGAAAGTTTCAAGTATTAATCCAGTGATGACCCAAATGAATTTCTAGGGATAAATTCATTGGGGGGGGTAGAATGAAACAACCCTAGTTTTTATGAATTAATTTCTTTCTTGAATAAATTAAATTTCATTACTGTCTTGCATTTCAAAATACACCAAGTTAAGATTTATTTATATGCAACATCATGTTATATTTTCTAGACCCTCAACATTAATGTTAGATTATTGTAAATGAAACAGTAAGAAGTATTGTGTTATACAAAATACCGAGTTCCTTTGATAACTTTCATTAAACGCAAGACCGAGTTTTACAGAACTACAATATACTATTAATATTATTATTTAAGAGGATAGTTATCAACTATCCATTTTAATATACGTTTTAAAAAGGATTACCTAAATTAGATAATTTTTTACAGATTTTTATATAATTCTTTTGTTACTATTTAATTATAATTTAAAATAAAACAATTTTAAGATAAAATGAAATATTTTTCTAGAAAAACATATTTTATGTGCACAGGTATGTTTTATATTAGTAAATAAACTAAATAAATTTTTGTTAATTGTTGAAAATTATATATTATATATTAAATAAATTTTTTAACATTCATCTTATATGTTATTTAGACAATATAAAATAATAAATCCAATTATATGTTTAAAAATTGCATTTTTTATAAAAAGTTATTTCTTCGCCTTTTTATGGCGCACATATATTATAACTATTTTTTTTGGTTTTATAAAATTAATTTTATAAATTAAACAAAATTTTTTAAATTGTAATATGAAAATTATCTAATGGTTAATTTTATTTATTTTTCTAAGAAGTTTCATTTTTGATGAATAGTAAAAAATACTAATGTTTAATTGAAAAATGTATGTTTGTTTAAATAATTTTGAGCGTTAAAATATATTTTAAATTGTTTTTAAAGTCACACAAGTTAAATTATATTTACATAAATCCAATTTATGTCACTATAATCAATTTAATATTTAAATTAAATATAAAAACTATGCAAACTTTGGATATTTTTCGCTTTAAAACCCTGTTTTCTCGAAACGTCTGCATGATTAATTTTAAATTATTTTATTCAACATATATATTTTGAAATTTGGAAAAATGGTTTAATATTTATTAATCAGAATAATTTATAATTCATTATAAGTCCAACTTAATTATTTTACCAAATTTATTACTGAAAACAGTTAAACCTAGTCACGATGATTAGGAGAAAAAAAGTTTTCTAAGGAAATAAAATTTAAAATTAATAGTTAAAATGAAATATAAACTTGTAAAAAACCCATTTTATTAAATTATTTATTCTTTAAAACTTCATGGATATAATTTTGTCCATTATTTTATCCAATTTATATGGGAAAAATGTGGGTCAAATTCTCTCTTTCAAAAATTTATGAGTTTTCCAATCACATCCCATATAAAAGGCCACCCCTCTTCCAATCCCTTAAAAAATTAAAACCCAAATTTTCGCCCAATACATGAATAATAAAATTATACCCTTCCATAATATTATCCTATAAGACTTACTTTGGTGAAAAATCCAACCAAGGAAGGCCTTTGGTGAAAACTAGAATGAGATATCCGAAGAAGGGGTAAAGTTCATCATCACATGTTTCTGATTAATTTAGTCTTAAAACCCCTTAATATATTTGAATATTATTACTATATAATAAAATAACTATCTTAAATATTCTTATATATAATTATTTTAATGGTGATACCTAAAAAACAACAAAATTCCATTAAATGAGTTACAATATCATCATTTGTGTGTTTGACAGACTATTGCCTCCCAAACTGATGTCGTTTTTTTCATTATCACATTTAAATTTAGGGAATATGGATGTAAATAATTTTTTTTTATGATTTTTATGATGTTATTATGTTTTTTAACTGTTATATCACAAATATCTTCATTATTTCCATTTTATCGGAATATTTAAATGTCGTTCATGTGTATGGCGGACTACCACCTCATGAAGCGATGTGATACATTAAAACATTACGTGGAATATATTAATGATGGTTTTATTATTAATACATGATATATATGAAATAAAAATTATTATTTAATGATAATATCTCATATAATTTTATTTCTTTCAATATGACAAGAAAATGTAAACAACGTTCATATGTACATATGACCTACCGTATCCATGAACGATGTATTTCATTTCCTTTTTATATATTTTATATATTATTATAAATACATATATAATTATTATATATTTTATTTATAACATTTTTATTATTATGGATATGATTAAAAAATGATTAAAGTATGATAACTAAAAATATAACAAATCAATGAATTTAAGAAAAACTATGCGGTTTTTACCCAAAATGTAACTTTTACTTGGGATTGTTAATTAATGAGTCATAAAATGTAATAGAAAAATAATATATAGTATTATATAAATTAATTTAGTTATTTATTTTATTTATACTAATATTATACTTATTATACATGAGTATTTAAGGATTAAAACAAAATTCAAGACTTAAGGTAAGGGAATTACATATCACATTTTACATTCATGGGACAGATGCCATATTCAAAAACTATTTTTGTGTGTGTTTTGTATGTAATTCGCAATGAAATTATATATCATGAATATAACTCATTTAATAATTATTATTATTTCCATTTATGTTACCCTTTCATGGGGATTATGATTTGAAATGTACTCAAGCAATGACATTTTTTTGTCCCAACTATCATTCTTTTAGATGTAAGTGATGTTATAAACCTATATTGTTTAATGATAATTATATAAATCCAATTTTACAAGTATTATAATAAATTTATTTATCATTAGGATCTTTTATGTTCAATTTTATGTTATTATTATAGATTTTATGATTCACGGTTACCAAAGTGTTAATGATTTTATATTTTAATCTCATTACATATCACGATTGTTTTTATTATGTTTCTGAGGATAAAATATTATGATCTCTCTATAAATGAATATTTAATGTTATTATTATCTGGTTTTTCATGATAATATCAATTAATAGTACCATTTTTTTAATCATCTGTACATTGTATCATAAAGAAAATGTTTTTATGAAAATACAACATTATTTCCCTCTTCAATCAGAAATTGATTTTTATTCAAAACTATGTTTTATAAAAATGTTCTAAAAAATGATTTAATATTATCATATGAATTATAAAATAAATTTTTATCCGTGTTTGACCATTTTTCAAAATTGTCTTAAAAAGTATATTCTGATTATTTTCTAATCATGGCTCTTTTTAATTATACTAATAATTTGAAAGGAATATCTGTTGATATATATAAATTATGTATGAAATTATATTCCATCATGAACAATCCATTAATAAATTATAACTTTATAGTTATTAATAAATATTTTAAAAATAATCATTTCTCAAATATTTGGTAAATACTTCTTTTTTTCGAATTAAATTTCAAAGAAAGTAATTCTGAAAATGTTTTATTTATAAAAAAGGTTTTAAATGGTTTTTAGTGATTTCTTTATATGTTTTAAAGGTTACATTGAAAGAAAAATATTTTAAAAATAATTTACATTTTAAAAAAAAATTTACAAATTAGAATTTATATTTTTCTCAAGATGTTTTAAATGAATTGTCAAAGATTTCATTATAAGATTCCAATTTTATTTTTGATGAAAAGGATTTTGAAAATGTTTTATAAAAGTGTTTTTCAATGAAATGATATCTTCTTAGATGAATGTTCCAATTGATATTTCAAAATCCTTCTTCATATAATATGAAATACTTTGATATAGTTTATTATTTACTAGTGATATGATCCATGGAAAAAAAATTTATTCTTTCATTTAATGGTTTATGTTTAAGATGATTTTTTATGAAAACTATTTTTCTTCCATGGGTTATACCATGATAAAATGTTTATGAAACCCACTTATTTTCATGAGTTATTCTATGATGAAATTCTTATGAATCCTACCTCTTTTTCGTAGGTCATGATATAATGAAATGTCTATGATACCCATTTCATTTCACGGGTTATGATATGATGACATTTTATGATCTCCTAGGACACACATATATGTTTTCACTATATAAATAATGAGAGATATATCTCCATTAAATTCATTGGATTATGATAAATGTAATATGAAATTAAAAGGTACAGGGATGGTTATCCCATTCCCATAAAAATATGGCACATGGGAGTGCATCTTAATCCCACAAAAAGAAGGTAAAATTGAATTCATACTAAGCCCATAATAAGAGGGTACATGGGAGGTCATCCTAAACATGAAATAAGAGGCTACATGGGTGGTAATCCCAATCCTTATGTAGGTACACATATGATTATCGCATGCCTAACATGTTATAATTTTTTTGGTAGGTATCTTTGACATAATTTTTTCTAATCTTATTTATAAACCACAAATTCCTTATCTTATGCCATTTTTTATACTCTCATGGATTATGTTATTTTATTATCAAATGATTTTTGTCTTATAAACCACCAATATTTATACCATGATTCAATATTGTGATCTTCGATATGCAAATTATGATTTTGAAATGATATTATCCTATTCTCATACACTTATGCTCCTGTTATGCTTACACATCTCTCTTATTTACCCTTAATTAAAATACGATCTCACCATTTCTTACGTTTCGTTCCCTAGATTATGAAGAAAAGTTTTAATTATGAGTTCTCCATGGGATGA
The DNA here is from genome assembly GCA_963277665.1 of Viscum album. Lineage (NCBI taxonomy): Eukaryota > Viridiplantae > Streptophyta > Magnoliopsida > Santalales > Viscaceae > Viscum > Viscum album. The sequence continues at coordinate 58,888,611 of OY728138.1, forward strand.
TATTAATAGGATATGTTGATGATCATTCAACAAATAATTGGAATGTGTTCCATGTTTCCAAAGGCACTAAAATATTATGGTCCTTAGGCACATGTTTTCATAATGTAATCAAAATTTATCTAAAAATATTTAATATCAATTTATGAGATTCCTAAGTCACTATAAAATTAGTGGATGTTCATTCCCTTGTTATTGTGAATATAGGGTACACATTCCTCCTTTAGTTTCATGGGAATATCATACTGGGGTTTGGATATATTACAGAATATGATCATTATTCAATTCTCATATAATTCTATCCTAATGAACATGGAGTTTTCAACCTTCCAAGGGAGTGGTTAATCAACTTGATCCAGCCATAAAGGTCAATTATAACTTGGTGAAGTTGTGATTAATTTATCGAGTTCCTAAAAATGTGATGGAAACATTAGAGTATCTTCCATATAAGGAGACACTACATACTTAAATGATATATAATTTAGAAAATAACCTTAATAAACAAACCCCATGTGGAGGAGCTCCATGGTTTTCTATTGATTCACCGCAATGGAAAGGAAATATTCTATATGATAATGTTCTATTATAGGGAGGACCTATAAATCATAATTCTTGTAGAGGAAATACATTTTATTTATCTAGGATTTTATAGAGAGGACATTCATGGTTACCAAATCATTGGTTTCCTTCATGTAGTGAACCTTAACATTGGTTTTATATTTCTGGGAGAACAACTAAAACATATACCATTATGATTAAACCATAGTTTTTAGCTTTTATTCTTGGGTAGGGCCTTCCTAGTTACCAAATACTGAAGATTTCATAAGGATAAGAGATTCATGTTAGTAGATTATCATGTTATATAGAGGACCTCTATAACTAGCATCATTAGGAGGTTCATCTCAATCATCTTCATATTGTCACTGGGAGGAACATTATGAAAAGTGATATTGGGAGGAACAATGGAGGAATATAATTTCATTCGACCATGTAGTGGACCTTCATGTCTGATCTTCACATCACTTGGGGGATGAAATTCATAGTGGGTGATTCATAGAGGATACCCAGAAGAGTACGGTATGGATTTATGGGGTGAAACTTCATATTAAGTACTCTTAGTTGGACCTTTAGAGTTTTTGGATATTGAATTGTGGGTATGATATCAATTTTTATAAATCCTTTATTCAATTGATGATAAAATGGAAGATTCTCATACTATAATTTTAATATGATGATGAGACTCAAGGATTCCAGTTTTAACTTGGGTAGGGACCTATGCCGAGAGTATAAATTTTCCTTATGAATCCCTCCTTCTGGATGTCCCCGATTGACAGAATAGTGTTTGAACCACAATAAAAATTGGTTCAACACAACATGGGGAGTTACCTTAATATGGAAAATCCTCCCTAAGATTCTCCTTGGGTTTCATCAGAGTATGTTGATGAACTCCATGAGTGTCGACTAGAATAAGGATATGAGACTAATACTCCATTTCCATTAGTATATGTGTATGTTCTATAAGATTTTTGAGGAGAGTAGGTTTAAAATACCACTCTTTGGTTGTCTTCAAGAAATATAGATGAACTCCCCGTGAATTTTTATGAATAATGATATGTAGCTACTCCTTGGGTTCCATCAAAATATTATGATGAAATCTCACAGTGTTGATGATAAGAGGGAAACCTTCCTATAACATGGTTTCTATTAGAATATATTGATGATATCCCAAATAAATTTTGGTAATAGAGACATGATATTTAACCTCATGTTCTATCAAATACACTAATTAACTCCCAATATCTTTTTATGAATAAATATATGATCTTTATTTATGATTTATGTATATAGCTTCACCTGGTTAGTCCTCCTCATAAGTTCTGTGGTTGAAAAAATAGTATTGAAACATCAAAGGGACTCTTTATTATATTATTGAGGGGATAAATGTATAATTCACCGATTCTGAAGAAGACTGGTGGGATCCCTCATAGAAATCTCATAATCC